>OX451735.1:336181458-337381458 GCA_948472305.1 Vicia faba
GGGATTTTCTTGAGGAATCATGATCAACCCTTGATCAAATGGTGAATATCACTTCAAAATGTTAATGTTGACCAAAAATCTTGAGGTTTGACTGTATGTTGACCGTAGTTGACTTTTTACCCAATATAGTTGATTTCCAATCATTTGAACCATTGATTGAGCAAACTTGTGATGCAAGGCTTGAAACTTGGTATGAGAAAACTTATGGACATATGAAGAACCATGAAAACAACTTGATACCTTTGAAATACAATCTTCCTTGAGAAATACCAAAACCCTTAATTTGGACCCATTGCTTAGGAGGAGAATTTGTCTGAACAAATCTTGAGCCACCTTAACATTTTAGAACTTTAGGAGAATGTCTTGAAGAAAATAAGAGAGGGAAAATTTTAGGGTACAACAGTATGCTCTTGATATTTTTAAAAGGTGTGATATGGAGCATTGTAATTCTTCCAATACACATGTTAAAGCATGGTTGCAACTGTCCAAAAGTGATGATGAGCAAAAAATGGATCCAATACAAAATAGGAGATTAATTGGATCATTACTGTTGTACCCCAAAATTTGCCCTCTCATTTCACTCAACACATGCCCATTGAGGTCCTCAATTTCTCAAGGATGACTAAGGATTGACCAGACAAATCCTCCTCCTAAGGCAACAAGCTTCAAACCAGAGTTTCACTCCTCATCAAGATGGATGAAGTCCAAGGGTACCAAATGCCTTCCATGGTCCCAATATGTTCTCAAGATCATCCATGTCAAGTTTCATGCCTTGCACAAGAAGTTTTCTCAATCAATTGCCCAGATGCCTGGAAATCAACTATACTAGGTCAAAAGTCAACTATGGCCCACGTACAGTCAAACTTTAAGATTTTTGGTCAACATTAACATTTTGAAGAGATATCCATCATTTTATCAAGGTTTGATCATGATTACTCAAGTAATGCCCCAAATTCATCAAAACCCAAAAGTTGCTAAGTTAGGGTTTCACAAGAAAAGTCAACCAAACTTTGACCAAGCATAACTTCTTCATACTTTATCAGAAATTTCCATCCAAAGCTCATTTTGAAGAGGATGCAATTCCCTAAAATTAATATTCATCCCACAAGTTCAAAATATGCACTCATCAAAAGATATGAATTTCTACATTATAGGTCCTTTTGAAAAGTCAACAAAAACGCCTTTTGGGTCAAAGCTTCTTACATGAACATGGAAGACCCAATTGAGATGAAACCAAAATGGTTGTTTAAGGGGCACCCTAAGCTTTCTAAAAAGTCCAATAACATCTCTCTAGGGTTAAAATTGGAGGAGATATGTATTGTCAAAGTTGACCATTTTTGGAAAATTGTCAAAAGTCAAATATACTCAAAAGTGCATTTTTTGTCAAAAGGGCCTAGCTTTTCATGATTGTATCTTGTTTGTGACATGGTCCAAGACCCAAATCAGCATCCACACATTTTTTGCTTTATTTATTTATTTATTTTTATTTTTTATTATTTAAAAGTTAAATTAAATCAAATAAATTGCAAAAAATATAAAAAGATTGGTTTTGATCTGATTTTTTTTGTAGGAATCAAATCCAATTAGGCTGGCATAGCATATCAAATCGTGCAAGGGATGATTGAAGCACAAATTGGCATGATTATGCTTGTTTTGGAAATATATCATATAGAAAAGAAATCAAATCAAATCTCCATGATTATCAAAGATACAAAGTGTTTTTGTTGCCCTAATTCGTTCCACTACATATACTGAACATACTCAAGCCAAAAGAGGAAGGGTTGAAGGTCGTGAAAGCTAGCAAGAAAACTCAAAATTTTGGCAAGAAAGTGGTGAATCATTTTCTAACCTAGAGGTCAATTCAAGCAATTCCAAAGCTCCTAATAGATTCCTGGACATCTGCAGAACATTTTCCAATAGATTGCACGCCTCCACGAGCCCAGAAACACGACATACGACTCTCACGGTTTGGCTTATCTCTTGAATCTAAGTTTGATTATTCATGCAAGATTAGCCACTTTTAAGCATAGCATTGTATTTGTATCATCATTTAGAATGTTTTGGTTTAATTAATTTTGCATTTTGAGGCATGTATTCATAATTCCCTTTGCTAGGGTTTGCTTTTCCGTTTTAGGGTTTTTCTATACAAGTTAAATTGGCCCCAGAAAAGGGTACCATGATGCTCGTGAGGTCAAGACGAATTGATCTATGTACTCAGAATTGATTTATCATGCTTGTTGTGAATTTTTTAAATTTACAGGGTTATAGTTAGAGAAGTTTGTCCGTAGGTAAAAATGCTTGGCCTAAAATGACGGACAGGGGAAGAAAAAGCTAACGTGTCTAATCATCATTGGCCTATTTGAATAATGGGCACGTGTTTTTTTTTGTTTCAGTTATCCACTTTGTTTTATATATTATATATTGTTATCATTACATTAACAATTAAACATTGTAGCCCAGATGGCAAGGCGTGCGTGGTATTGAGTGGGAGGACCTAGGTTGGATCCCAGGTCCCAGTGTTTTTTTATTTTCTTAACATTTAATTGCAGATTCCATGCATTATACTGCCAAGCGCTCACCATGCAGCCATACAATCCAGCCAATTGATCATCTCCATCACCAATCCAGCGCCTCAGGATGCGTCCCTATGGTACATCTCTAAGCTTGAACAACACTGAATCAGGCGCAAGGAGTGGGCTGAACAAAGAATGGGCCTAGATAATTCAGTGTTACACCCCCTGAATTGCTCAATAATACAGGCCCAGTTTCTTTTCTTTTTTAATTTTATTTCCTTTTTTTAAATTATTTGATTAATTATTTCCTTTTACAAAAATAACACAAAAATCAGTTTTTCTTATCAAAAATCACAAAAACATCAAAAATTATTTTTTCATAAAATATTCTATTTCTTTAATTAATTAGTTTAATTAAAATTAGGGAAATTTAATTCTTTTCATAATTAAAAATAATTAGAATTAGGTTTTAATTTTGTACACAACCTAATTATTTTTTTCTCAAAAAAATAACCTAAATATTTTTCAATTAGATTTTTAGGGTTCTCCAATTATTCTCGCATTTAATTCGCCACGCACATTTTTTAATTTTCTTTTTATTATTATTGTAACTGCTCCGAGTTTGTAATAGTAATTAGGGTTTTAAATTTCGGATCTTTATTTTCAGTCTAAAATAATTATGTATCTGCAAAAGCCCTGTAATAGCTAGGACTTTAACTTTCTCGCTTTAATTTCTGCAAACTATAAATTGCTTAGATGTATGTTAATAGGATTGCATGGAAAGACTAACTGAAAATTAATACGGTAGAAAACCCTAAATGTGCAAAGCTAAATTAACTGAAAATTACACTCGCACATGCTCACTCCTAGGGTTTACTCCACTCCAGTTGCCTTCGGTAAACGGTCATGAAGTATAGGGTTTGTTAGTGGTTGTCCTCTAGCCCCGAAAGATCTAAAATGACCCATTCAGATGTTGCCTCGGAAAAAGATCTTTAAGGCTTTAGGGTGATTACTAACATTTCCTAACATTGCTTTTGTGATCGTATTTGTCCCTTCGAATGTCCCTAACAAAACTCCAACGACGATGCTACCTATTTCTCAATAATGGGATAGCATTGTCTAAAAGGAAAACGAACAGACTTTTTCGAGTAGGTAGATTAGTTCCTAGGTACTTGCTCAAACAAACAAAAACTTTTTCACACTAACACTTTTCAAACAAAGTTTTCAAAAACAACTTCGTAACACTCTTGAGGACAGAAACAAGGGTTAACACGAAGTAAAATAAAACTTTTCAAAACAAAGCATACACAAGCAGTTTTCAAAATGAGCAAGTACCTAAGAGCCCATGGAAAACCATGGATAGAAAGGGTGCTAACACCTTCCCTTTCTATAATCTACCCCCCGTATCATAGTTACGTTACTTGTGCAATATGCGGCCTGATTTGGAATTTATTGTAGATATTGCGAGTAGATTCATGGAGAGATTGAAGGTGTCTCACTTTGAAGAAGTTAAGAGGATCCTAAGATACGTCAAAGGAAATCTTGGCTGTGGAATTCTATTTCCCGCAGCTGATACGGGCAGAAAATATGATTTGCTCGGTTACACAAATTCCAATTGGTGTAAAGATAAAGATAATCAAAAGTCTACGAATGCTTATATCTTTATTCGAAGGAGCACAAATCTCTAGGTGTTCTAAAAAGGAACCAATGATGGCACTCTCTTATTGTGAGGCCGAGTATATCAGTGTGTCATTGTGTGCATGCAAAGTTGTGTGGCTTATGAATCTGGTGGAAGAGATGTCACACTTTTGGTTGATAATATTTCATCCATTAATCTTGCTAAGAACCTCATTGCATATGGGAGGAGCAAGCATATTGACATGAGGTTTCATTACTTGAGGGATCTGGTGTGTGAAGGAAAACTAAGGTTGGGATACTATCGAAATGAAGAACAATGAAATTCTGGCACTTATAAAATAGATCTTAAGATTGATGTCACAGCATCAAAGCACAATGTCAAGACAGATGTTAAGACGTCATCTGCTGACGTAATACTTTTACCAAACAATAAATTCTGCAGAAGTAAATTGCAGAAGGTAAAAAGACACAATCTATTGTTAACCCAATTCATTGCAATATCACCTACTCTGGAGGCATCCAAGCCAGGAAGGAAATCAACTACGATATTATTAGGTCAAAGCTAAACAACCCTAGTTTACAAATTATAACTTAATCACTATGTTATGCAACTTTTACCTAGGAACCTCCTAGATATGAGAACCCCTCTCACTACCCACAGTCACCTCAGTGACAATAACAAAAGAACATAATAGAATATCACACTTCCAATTACACACAATCCACTTTTTACTTAAAAGCTCATGAGTGATTGACAATGAACAATGAAGAATCAGTCAAACTCTATGCATTAACTTGATACATGAGTGGAATACATAAAAACATGGTACTCTGAAAAAGACACTCAAACCCTAAGACTCTTGTAAAATAACTTCTCTTTATTTTTCACTTAATTTATTAATAACATTAGGTTTAGGTTTTTCTTTTATAAACTCCTCAACAGTCCACGGGCTTCGAAATCTTCACCCAATTTGTTGTTGATCCACAAGTCAGGGGCTGCACCAATAATTCAGAAAAATCTCTTTGAATCTTGGAACAAAAGATCATAAGTTTTCTAAATTGTCTTAACATCCAATTTTAAAAACTAATGTACATTTGGAGATAAAATCAATTATTCCAAATAAAAATCGTCTTGACCCACACAAATAAGTGAGATGTATCCAAGAGAATCTCACAAAATCAAATCAAACTTGTCAAGAAAATAACAGCAGCTCCTACTATATCAGTTGGCAAAGATGTCACAATATCTTTCTCAACATCTAGAGGCAGTAGCATCTGCTATAACAGTTGTTCAAGATGTCACAACATCTTGCCCAACATCTGGCTATGATATATGTTTTACCAAATGAAACATGTTTTACCAAATTTGTTGACAATTATAAAATCACAGACCCAAGAATCCCCCCCTTTGGAAAATTTTGGATAAAACAACCATTGCACAATAAACCTGGAGATAAGGAAAAAAAAACACAAAATAATAAAACATGAGCTACATTAAATACATGTAACCTTTGTATGAACTGCAAACAGAAAACATCAGAGATAAATGCAGCTACAGAGAGACCCAACCTCACACACAACTCTTTAAACTCCATAAATCTCTAGAGATCATATGTCATGACATGTGGTCTGACATCACCTCAACACAACTCAAATAACTCCAACATAGCATAATAAACTCAGCATCATAGCATTTTGCAACTACAACATCAGACAAGTCTATTACTCCTCCTGTCACACATAATCAATACTCTCTTTTAAGGGAACATCCAAACATGAATTGTCCAAGTTCACGCATATGAGGTATATCCAACAAAAGAAAAAACAAGCCTCACAAACAAAAACTAAGAGAATTAGAGTAACCAGAGTTCTCCACAAAAACTTCATACAAGATGTCAGGATATCTAGGATGACATCGTGCACACACACATCAGCAGTAGCGGCAGAAGAAAATATCCTAAAGCACCAACAACAAGCATGACAGATACTCATTCTTTCCATAAATAGTTGCATATATAGCAAGCAACAAAAAAGACTACTTTCCCTAAGCATTAGTACAATCCTATCACAATGTTAATCAACATGTCAAGACATTTTAAACTACATCAACATCAAGACAAACAAACTTCCAAGCTAGCACACTAACACTTTACTCTCTCTTTTTAGCCAAAAATGGACAAAAGCAGAGTAAATGTACAATAAACATGGAAGAACACATGCATACAAGCACAATCAACAGATGGAAGCACAAAAACTTATGGAAAACACATAACTTGATCGTCTTCATGTGGTCTTCCACCTTTTACCTCTGTCAAAAATACTTCTGCATTTCTTGTTGCTGCCACATGTTTTAGAAGTGTTAACACTGAACTCCCTTGCCACCACCTCAGAACATGTCTTCTTGAAACCATTCTTTTGACCTTGCAGAGATATTTTGTTCCATCCTTTGACAGGTTTAACAGTAGAAATTAACTTAGGAATATTATGCATAAAAAAATAGAGGAAATATACAATATATGTTATATTCCTATACAACTGTAATTGCTATAACTCATCAATAGTGCAAGTTCCTAAACCGCTTCTTATGTTCTCACATTGATTTGCATATAGAGCTTTATAAAACATAACAGTCAGTTGTTCCTTAGTGTCTAGAAGCTCCAGAGTAACAACCTTGCATTCAACAAGATTCCTAATGAGGTGATTAAGATTGTCAGTGTTCTTATTCCACCTTTTTTAAATGAAATATTTGATCATATTCAGATCATCATAATATAATGTTATGACATCATTCTTGACATTATACTCTTTCAACGTCTGTTTCATCCACACTAGTCGAGAGGAACTTCTTCTAGTTTCAACTTTAGCTTCATCAGTGAACCAAGAGCAACATCCATCATAAGTGCCTTTTATGTAATTTTCATTACAAAATCATTTCAACATGAAATTTGTGTTGTTAGAATATAGCACACCATAGAACCTTGTATCAATGATACATTTCAAGTTTTTTTCTCTTGAATGACATGGCTCATCTTAAGTTCAAGTTTAGAGACAAAACATAAATTTGACATTTCTTCATTGGTTCCAATGGTGTCCACTTCTTCAATGTTTCATGTAATGAGTTCCTTGAAATATTTTATTTGAATTCTCTCAGAGAGACCTCTGTTGACTTGAAATCTAACTAATTTAATGCTTGTGAACTCATCTTTTTCTGACTCATCAGTCTGCACAGGAGATGTTCCAACATTGTCTTCAACATCTATCTCTTTTTCAGTGATTGAATAATTAACCACCACACTTATGGATTCCGTTGTAACTCTAGTTCTAGAGTTAAAAAATCCGTAAGCTCTGTGTTGCAACTGGTTTTTAAATCAGAGTCGTCACCCTTAATTTTTATCTTAAATGAAGAGAGTATACAGGAATAACCCTAAAAGGTTTGGAGATTCTAGGCCTGACTCGGTTCTATATGAAGGGAAGGTGTTAGGAACCCCTCATCTACCTTGTTCACAAGGATACTAGGTTTAGAAGCGCTTTTTAAGAAATAAGGTTTTAGTGTTTTATTAGGGGAACTCGTCACGATTTTAGTCATATGCCTACGTATCCTCTTAAGAGGAACCAGAGTCCGAATTCGTAGTTCGCAATGTTTGTTGGTGTCTTTTATGGAATTGTGTATGGTTGCTTTCGAATTATCCTTGAACTTTGTCTGGGTTGTAAGTTCAGTGATCGTATATGCAGTTCGCAGTTTGATTTGAAGATAATGTTATTTAATCCTTTTTCGAAAATAATATTGAGTTTTTGATTATGTTAGTTGACAAAAATATTTTGATATTGGTTAGCTATTTTTATGTTTTGTTGATCGAGTATGGTTGAACATAGAGCGGGAAGTCTGATATAGTCTTTTCATCACGTTGTCAGATATTAACCACGTGTCATTCACAGATGATGAATTTATTCGAAGATGAACATCCTATTATTTATAGAATGTTTAAATTAATTATATTGATGTAGAAAAAGAGAAGTTAGAAGTGTACTTAAAATTACTTTCTATATTATAATTAGTCGAGAAATAAACTAATTAATCTAGTTTAATTAATTTAACTAAAACTAATTAGGTTAACCCAAAATAAATAAAAAATGGTTAGAAGAATTGGGCTAGAGGTATTAATTAAAAGAGTGAAGTGTGAAATTAGTAAGGTGGGGCCCAGTAGACTAAATTCCAACCTAAACCAACACAACCCCAATTCATAACTAATTAAATCAAATAATACAAAAAATACAAAATTAAACAGCAAAAAAGGGCAGCAATTTATCCATGATATACTTTATGATTTTCAAAGCTTTGTTTTTACTAACCTATCAGCTTTTGACACTTGGCAACCTAAATAAAAATAATAAAAGAAACAAATAAATAGAAAAGGAATATGAAACCTTGAATTTTTCAGCTTTGATGTTAAACCGTAGATGATCCAACACTTGTCCAAAACAAAACAAATAAATGAGAGAGAAAAAATAAATAATAAAGAAACAATGCAATACATAAAATATAGAGAAAATTGAAAACAGTAGCTTATTTTCCTCTTTAACGACCCACCTTCCTCTTCACACCCTTCTCTTTCTTCCAAGCAAATCCCAACCTTCTTTTTTCCAATTTTCAATCACCTGAAAACATGGTTAAAAAAATAAATAAATAAGCATCATACATCGAACCTCAAAACAGCTTGAATCTCATTGTTAGTTTTGTTAGTATGATATGATTTTGAATGTAACAAGGGTGAAGATAACAAAAATCATTGTATTCAGTTTATATGCACAAATTCAGTGTTATGAAAATGGTGATTGACAGCAACATGAGGAATAGTTTGAATAGTATGTTCGTTCCCAAATTTATCCCTTGTGCCTCTGTGAGTATCGCCCATTGTTAGAAGAGTCATTGTTTAGAATGCTTGAGAGTATGAAAGACTTAGGAAGAGATAGAGAGTATGATAGACTTATGAAATATTTCGTAGCAGAGAGTGAGAGTTGTGTGGGTGTGAGAGATGTTTCATATGGTATGTATTTATAGACAAATAAGTTTGATGTAGTGGTTTCTTGTGCTTGCATGCCTGCGAAGTGTCACATTTGCATGCTTAGGGGGTTACACATATGTATGCATGCATGTACAAAAAATGTAAGGTGTCACTCTTGCAGGCTAGGTGGCAGCCCATGTATGTATCACGATTGGACAGTAAGGGAGGCGCCATTGGACTTGGCGAAAGAGTACAAAAATGAATGGTGTTGTCACCCCATTTGGCGAATAAGAGGTGTCATTTGTTACAGCATAGGCTCAGGCTACGTGACAGCCTTTGGGATTCCTTTCTTTATTGCATGCAAGGCCATTGGAGTTGATGGGTGGAGTCTTACAAAAAACATGTATATGTGCAGAATAGGGCCAGGATAGGTGGCAGCCTATGGGGTTTCATAAGCCCATGCATGTATCACGATTGGACAGTAAGGGAGGCGCCATTGGACTTGGCGAAAGAGTACAAAAATGAATGGTGTCGCCACCCCATTTGGCGAATAAGAGGTGTCATTTGTTACAGCATAGGCTCAGGCTACGTGACAGCCTTTGGGATTCCTTTCTTTATTGCATGCAAGGCCATTGGAGTTGATGGGTGGAGTCTTACAAAAAACATGTATATGTGCAGAATAGGGCCAGGATAGGTGGCAGCCTATGGGGTTTCATAAGCCCATACATGTATCACGATTAGACAGTAAGGGAGGTGTCATTGGACTTGGCGAAAGAGTACAAAAATGAATGGTGTCGCCACCCCATTTGGCGAATAAGAGGTGTCATTTGTTACAGCATAGGCTCAGGCTACGTGACAGCATTTGGGATTCCTTTCTTTATTGCATGCAAGGCCATTGGAGTTGATGGGTGTAGTCTTACAAAAAACATGTATATGTGCAGAATAGGGCCAGGATAGGTGGCAGCCTATGGGGTTTCATTATTGCATGTAATATTATTGGCAGCCTTGGGGGGTTGCATCCTTACTTAATTGAAATTTTTAGCCTTACGTTTAACATAACATTGATTCACATAATCTGTCAAATCTTCCAACCTTCGAATCAGTCATCAAATTCATACATTCCAACCTTCAAACATTACAGCATTCATACCTTCATACAATCAATAAACCTCAAACATTTTAACCTTCAAACCTTAAAACAATTCTACGCAATGGCCTCTTCACCACAATTTGTCGTCAAAGCACATTTCAACGGTGAGACATACATTTGTCCCACAGTTGGGTTTTTGTTTAGAAACACCGACAACATTCGATTTCTCTTAAACGGGAAAGCCAATTTCTCGTACTTCAAGAAAAGATTGGAGGCCAAACTTGAACGAGGCCCGGTGTCCCAGATATTTTATCAGAATCCAGTTTTTTTTTGAAACAACCAAGTAATTTTTTATAAGGTTGAAGTTCAAGATGACGAGGATCTCCAGAATATGATTTCCAGCCATGTCTATTCTGGATACGACTCTATTGAGTTGTACGTTTTGCTTCAAGAGCCTCCGGTGACACAGGAGGTAGATCCTCCGGTGACACAGGAGGTTGATCCTTTGGAGAATGAACAAGATGAGGTAGATGAAGTTGATGATGAAGAAGAAGATAACGAGTTAGAGTTTGATGAAATGGTGAACGATGATTCCGACGATGATGGCATCCCTAGTATTCCTACAGACAAAATCTACACACCACCTCCGCACATGACAAACTTCAACATGGGCGGAGATGAACCTTCTACTGACTTATTTTTCAAACCGTATATGCAGTCGGATGAAAATTTAAAAGAGAAGGACAAGTTTCGTAACAGAGAGGAATGCATCAGGGCCATTAAAAAATTTCACATGCTCAACTCGGTTGATTTTAAGGTGGATCGTGTCAACCCGGAAAGGTACAAGATCAAGTGTGTCCACCCTGACTGTATGTTCAAGCTGACCGCATCATACAGATTAAGGGGTGACTGCTGGGTCATAGGTTCCATGACTACCCACACTTGTGTAAGTTCCACTCAATCACAGGACCACCGAAAACTCAACCATGATCTAATCTGTCAAGAAATCCTACCCCTGGTCAGCAACGACCCATCTTTGAAGGTGAAAACAATCATCTCCCACATCACCACGGTTTTTAACTACACTCTGTCTTACCGTAAGGCGTGGTTAGCAAAGACTAAGGCGATTGAAAGGGTGTACGGAAACTGGGAGGAGTCATACCGAGAACTTCCCCGCTACCTGAATGCACTCAAGACGTATTCTCCAGGTAGTGTTTATGTTCTGGAAACATTGCCAACGTACGCCCAAGATGGTAGTCTACTGCATGGCAACAGAATATTCAATCGCGTGTTTTGGGCATTTCAACCATGCATCACAGGGTTTGCATCATGCAAACCAATTCTAAAAATTGACGGGACTTGGTTGTATGGGAAGTATAAAGGCACGCTATTGATGGCAGTTGCACAAGATGGCAACAACAACATTTTCCCCGTTGCGTTTGCCCTTGTCGAGGGGGAGACCGGTGGTGCTTGGAGCTTTTTCCTGAAAAATCTTCGGACACACGTGGCTCCTCAACCAGATCTCTGTTTGATCTCGGACAGACATGCCTCCATTGAAAGTGCCTACAATAATCCAGCAAATGGTTGGCATGACCCTCCTTCTACGCATGTCTATTGCGTCAGGCATATCGTCTAGAATTTCTCGAGGGAGGTCAAGGACAAAACATTGAGGAAAGCGGTTATGAATGCGGGATATGCATTGACACAACCCACATTCAAATATTACCGCAACGAGATCCGTTTGTCTAATCCAGAAGCCGGTAGGTGGATCAACAATATTCCGGTGGAAAAGTGGACTAGGTCATACGACAATGGCCAAAGATGGGGGCATATGACAACGAATCTTATTGAATCAATGAATGGGGTATTCAAGGGCATATGAAACCTCCCAATCACTGCCTTGGTAAAATCTACGTATTTTAGGATGGCTGCGTTATTTGCCAAAAGAGGTGAAATATGGAATGCGGTGTTGCAATCAGGACAACTATGGAGTGAAAGTTGCATGAAATACATTAAGGCTGAAAGTGCTAAAGCCAACACTCACATGGTTACACGGTTTGACCGACACAGCCACAACTTCATTGTGAAAGAGACAATCGACCACAATGAAGGCCTGCCAAGACAAGAATACAGGGTCATTTTACCTTCTCAATGGTGCGATTATGGCTGGTTTCAAGCATTTTGTATGCCTTGCTCTCATGGCATTGCCGCTTGTGCTCATACCCATCAAGACGCACTTCAACTGCTGTCAAACGTTTACAAATCTGAAACGTTGCTCACTGTTTACAACAACAACTTTCCTTTGGTGGCAAAACCGGATTATTGGCCTGAATACAACGGCGATATAGTTTGGCACAATGACCAAATGCGAAGGAACAAGAAGGGTCATCCCAAAAGTAGGCGCATCACAACAGAAATGGACGATCTTGACAGGTTGGAAAGAAAGTGTGGTTTATGCCGCCAGGTCGGACACAATCGCAAAAACTGTCTGAATCGGGCGTCTGGCTCGACCACATAAATATTGTAATACAATAAATCTTTTCAATATTTGTGTTGTAAACATTAGGGTTTTCCGTTAACAGATTTTGCTACAGTTAATAAAACGCGTACAACAATAATTAACGATATTCAATCTAGGAAATTACAACTGTTAACACAATTTCATCTGACCCATGCATCATCAGCATTACATCACTGTCTGTTTTGACTTCCTCCAACCACACATTAGGTCTTCCTGTCGCATGTGAGGTTGTTGTTCGTTTTTGCTGGATCCTTCGAATTTTTTCCCCCTCCGCGATGTCTCCATCTAGCCACCGCATCAACTCCCGCTTCAAACGCTCCATGGAGTGAATGTGCCAGAATTTTTTTTTCATCGCAGGTTTCGTGGCGGAGAATATAATGTAACCATCTCTGCTAAAAATCATAGGCGACGTCATTACGCAAATAACGGAGTACAAAATAAAAATACAGTGCGAGAAAGTGTGAGAAATTTCGAAGAAACGGACGAATTATTTATAAAATAGCATTTTGCCCTAGTTTTGCCCTAGGCGCCAAGTGAGATGGCGCCTCCTCTCATTTTTAAGGAGCATGCGCCATCTCACTTGGCTAAAAGCCAAGGGAGGCGCTAAGTGAGATGGCACCTAGGGCAAAACCCTAGGTGGAGGCGCCAAGTGAGATGGCTCCTCCTTTGTGGAGCCATCTGAAACATGGTTATTTGCGTAATTTTTTCCGAAACCCGGTTATTTGCGAAATATTATTTTAATACATGGTTATTAATAAAAAAAATTCGCAGAAGTATGGTAGTCAAAATCAAATGAAAATTAGATAAAAAATGTTGAATAACTAGGTACAAAGAGCACCACCAAATAATACTAGTACAATGATTTTTGTGTGTGGAAAATGCGTGTAGCTAGCGTGTGTTATTGTTAGTGAAACACTAGACTCCGCGAAAAAGTGAAACAGTGTTGTGATAAAATTGTTGAGAAAAGTGTGCAGAAAATTGGATTAATATGGTTAGTAGTATGTATAGTGTTAGTGAGAATATGACTTTGATGTGTGTTATACGTGTATGGATGTTTTGTGGTTGGAATTGGTATTCGAAAAAAGAGTTAATAAAAAATAAAATTTTGAAAAATAAACTACCATTAGTATCATCATCGATGATAAAAACAACAAATAAATTAAAATTATAACGAAATAAAATTAATAGTGGGAGGTCTCATATGAAATCATTGGTAGTTCGTTGGTTATTGTCTGATATAGACAACAACAGAGTTTCAGGATTTCTGTTTAGAAACCCCGTAACAAAAGAATTTGAAAAAAAAGTTGATGAATTCGTGGATTTGTGTGTTAACTTAGGACAATAATAGTCCTATTTATAGAGTGAGTTAGGTTAACAAAGAACTAGAGACTAAGTTATCCAAAAGTCTAAAAGAAAGCCCATAGTTTGATTACCAAAAAAGAAAAGAAAATTAGTGACAAAAAAATAGAAAAAAGAAAATGTTGAAAGTGCGGCATAAGAGATTCAAACCCGTGATAGTATGCTTGCAAGCTTCATTCTTCGTCAATTGTGTTATGTTACTGATTTGTAAATAAACTCAATTTGAAAGTATATGAAAGGTGTGCAAATATTTGTTATTTTAAAAATACAAATAATTTAGAATAATTTATTATATATTTAAATAGGTTGGGAAGCGAATATATAAAAATCAAAGAATATTATAAAAATAATGTTTAAAATATTTTTCACTGTAAAAAAAAGGACGGAAAAATTTGGGGTACGACACTCTATTGTTTGAAGAGTAACCCAAAAATATCCCTTCATCACTTGTGGGATTCATCTTGTCCTTTTGATCTTTGTTAGTTAAGATATAATATTTACTTCCAAAGAAATGAAAGTATTTGAGTGTAGACTTCTTTCCTTTCCATAAATCATAGAGAGTGGCTGAAGTGCATGCCTTCAAGTGACCCTATTATGAATATAACATGCAATATTCATAGCTTCAGTCCAAAATTGCAATGGAAATTGCTTAGCATGAAGCATGACTCTAGCTGATTCATGTATAGCTCTAGTTTTTTGCTCAACAATTCCATCTTGCTTAGAAGTGATGGAAAAAGAAAATGCATGACTAATATCCTCAGAAGGACAAAATTCATAGAATTTTGCATTCTCAAACTCTTTGTCATATTCACTTCTAACCTTGACAATAACATTATTCTGCTCCTTTTGAATACTCTGACACAGAGTTCGAAGACTTCAAAGGTGTCTAATTTTTCTCTAAGAAAGTTCACCCATGTAAACCTAGAAAAAATCATCTATAACCACATAGACATACCTCTTTTCACCCAACCTTTCTATCTACATTGGTCCCATTAAATCCATATGAAGAAGTTCCAACACTTTGGAAGAAGTATGATGTTGCAACATTGGGTGTGACATCTTGGTTTGCTTCCTAATCTCACACTCACCACAAACTTGCCTTTCGTCAACCTTGAGTTCTGGTATTCCTCTAATATCTCCTTCAGATATGATTTCCTTCATTCTTTTGATATGAAGGTGCCCAAGCGTCCGGTGCCATAGCTTCACTTCATCCTCTTTGGTCATTAAACATGTGGAAGAGTAAGCAATTATTTGAGGTTCCCACGGACAATATTTGTCTTTAGACCTTATGCCCTTCATTAGAATAACATCTTTATCATCTTTGACTAAACATTCTAACTTTGAGAAATTGACTAACAATCCTTGGTCAAACAACTGACTAATGCTAATAAGATTAGTATTTAGTCCTTTCACAATAAGAACATCATCTAAACTAGGAGAGTCATCACACACCAATTTTCCAACTCCCTTGATTTCATCTTTAAAACCATCAACAAATCTGACAGAACCTGTGGGTTGAGACTTGATATCCACCAATAACTTCTGAACCCTTGTCATATGTCTAGAGCATCAATTGTAAAAGTATCAATCTTCTCTATTTGAAGCTCTCAAGAAAGTATGAGCTATAAGTTTAACATCCTTATCTTTAGAACTTCTCTTTTTACTGAGTTGATTAACCTTGGAATGAGCCGAAGATTTTTGAACTCCATACAACAAAAAGACTTCATATGACCATACTCACCACAGTAATGACATTTCTAAGTTCAAGATTGGAATTTGGTTGAAGTTACATCATGTATGCAAGTATGTTGTAACATGTGGGTGAACATGGTGATCATTTTCTTCTTTTCAGAAGGAAAGAAATTTTCTATAGATCTTTTATTTGGTTGATCATCAGATGGATAATTAACTCTTGTATCTTCAGCTTCTTTCATTATATGAGCTCCATTTTTCATCCTTCTTAAATAATTTTTCATATTATTAAACTTGGAATTTAATAGAGTTACATTATTTTGTAGATGAGAAACATTGCATAGAAGTTCCTTGTTCTCATCCTCCAATTCAACTATGATTTTTCTCTGTTTTCCTCTATCTTAAGACTTTCTTCACACCTATCACAAGTTTCCTTGTAGGACAAATCCAAATATTTATAGAGGATATTTTCATCACAAGATTCTACATCATCTTCCTATATTCCAAAGATCAGTCATAAGTTTTACCATCTCTGTGTTAGGTTCATCTTCTGACTCATCATTAATAGACCAAGACACAAAAATTCCCCTTTTTTGTTTCTTGAGAAAGGTGGGACATTTTGGCCTAATGTGATCAAAACCTTCACACTCAAAACATCTAATTCCTTTTCTTTGTTTGGACTTCTCTTCAATTATGGTATTCTTCTGAGAATCATAATTATTACTGATGTTAGATGAGATGTTCTTGACATCTGGTATTCCCTTCCTGTCCATTCTCTTCAATATTCTGTTGAATTGCTTTCCAAGTAATACAATGGTATTTGACAATCCTTTCTCAGTATCTAAATCATCCATACCCTCTTTATCTTCAACATTGGATACAAAAGCTATGTTCTTGTTCTTTTTCTCAAACTTGTCACTAATAGGCAATTCAAAAGTTTGAAGGGACCCAACAAGTTCATCAACTCTCATGATGTTGATGTGTTGAGCTTCTTCAATAGTTGTTACCTTCATGTCAAATTTCCTAAGTAGAGACCTAAATATCTTCCTAACAAGCTTTTATTTAGACATCTTCTCTCCCAAAGAACTAGATGAATTTTATATTTCAAGTACCTTCATATTAAAGTCCTAAATGCTTTCATCATCATTCATCATCGTATCCTCTTTCCTTATCCATAGTACTAGAAAATATTCTCCCTGAAGCTCACCCAAAAAACAGAACAGAGTGTCTGCACTGATACCAATTAAAATTTTGGCACTTATAAAATAGATGTTAAGATTGATGTTCCAACATCAAAACACAATGTCAAGACAGGTGTTAAGACATCATCTGCTGACATAATACTTTCAGCAAATAATAAATTATGCAGAAGTAAATTGTAGAAGGTAAAAAGACACAGTTAATTGTTAACCCAACTCAGTGCTACATTACATACTCTGGAGGTATTCAAGCAAGGAAGGAAACCCACTATGATAGTATTAATTCAAAGTTAAACAACACTAGTTTATAACTTATCACCTAATCATTATATTATGCAACTTCTATCTTGGAACCTTCTAGATATGAGATTACCCTCTCACTTCCCACAGTCACCTCAGTGACAATAATAAAACACCATAATAAAATATCACACTTCCAATTACACACAATCCACTATTGGCTTTAAAGCTCATGAGTGATTGACAATGAACAATCAGTCAAACTATATGTATCAGCATGATACATTAGTGACATACACAAAAACACAGTACTCTGAAAAAAACTCAAACCCTAATACTCTTGTAAAATAACTTCTCCTTATTTTTCACTTAAGTTCTTAATAACATTAAGTTCTTAACTTCTACTTATTTCTTTTATAAGCAAGAGTCGCCACCGCGCTTTATTATTTCCAAGGAAAAAGGGAAAGTGCGAAGTAAAACCCATAAATATGCAATGTAAAGTAATACTTAAAAGTAATGAAAATACAATGCATTTTTTGAAAGAGAACGAAGGTTCAGGGTTGGTTATACAAAGGGAATGTACTAGCACCCAATGCATCTGCGATACTCCGCAGGAACCTTTTGAAATATCTGTTTTTTGGTTAAAATTGCTTGTTTGGTTAAAGTAGGTGTGAATGAGATTTTGAAGATACAACGACCTAATGTTGAGGATTTGGCTTAAAAGGGGTGTTTACAAAATAGATGGTGGAGGTGAGAAAAGAACTATATTTTACAGATTTTGCACCCGCCGCCGTTGCAAACCTCTAGTGCTTACGTACCACCTTTCGTGCAATAGGGGATCAGGGCACTCGTAGTTCTTATAATTTTTTTTGAAAGATTATATGTTGGTTAATTTTAAGAAAATAAGACATCATCGTCATATCCGAGTGAAAAACATACTTACTACCCACGATTATAAGAAAGGAGAATTTGTGTTATCTCAAAGTAGAGGATATGGCTTGGATTTAAAATCAACAGAGTCTCACTCAACACCCAAGTGGAAAATATCTCACTTCACTATATATCGTAGAAGTATAGTAGTTTGCATCACTACCAAAGACTAACAAGAGTTTAGTCTTTTAAGAAGAAGTTTTAAAATAAAACACCAAAAAGCGACAAAATTGTTTGAATGAGGTTAATAACTTTTAGTCTTATAAAAAGATGTCAAAGTATGATTAAATTGATTAAATTTTAATTAAGAAAAAGGATTTTGAAAATGCATGGATCGAAGTCCAAGTTTATTGTGAAAGCAGTTCAAGTTAGAAAACAAGAAGAGTTTTGAAAAGAAAGTTTTAAAGAAGATATGAGGAGGTTGAGAGACTATACTATATATATACAGTAAAAGCTAAGGTAAGAGACGGTCTAACCAATAGGAAATATGCGCTTGTCATAAAGAAGTCAATATAGAATTATCATCCTTTGGATTGAAAACCAAACAAGCATAATAAAACCAAATCTCAGGTGAAATAAACTTCAGATGAACTTGTGCCTCAGATAAAAAATAAGAATCACATAAAGTCTTCAAAAAATTGGGCAGAGTAACGACTGTATATAGATGAATTCTCAATCACATATAAAGCATAGAAATCAGAATAACATGCACACAGAGAAATTCAAACCAATACCTTGGAGTAAACTCCAAGGATTTCATACAACATAACAACAGAGTAACAAGGTATCCAAGTATCAAAATCCAAGATGAGTCTCAAGTCTTTATTCAAGTTTGATTATTAAACACAAAGTAAAGGTCCAAGTGGACAAAGGAAAAATATGCATAAACATAAACATGCATCCAGGTGGACAAAGAGAAAAGTGCAGAATCATAAACATGTGTCCAAGTGGACAAAGAGAAAAATGTGGAATCATAAACATGTATATGTATTATAAATGTTAAAAGTAAATGGCATAAAGTAAATGCGGTAAATAAAGTGCAAAAATTAAAGTTGTGGAAATATAAATGACATTGAAGTAAAGTTAGTACAATATAAAGTTAATGTTAATGATTAATAATCCGATTTGGGACAAATGTAACTTCATATGGAGCATAGAATATATGGACTCATACATGTTAGAGAGATGACACTTTGAAGCTCATCCTCTTATACATGTAGAACAATTAACAAATATGGAGGATCAAGACAAAGTCAAGGAAGATACATTATGACAAACTTATCATCAATCCAAAGTATCTTGAATAATCAAAGGATCATTTAAAGGTAGATTGAAAATGATGAAAGTTCATCAAATATCCAACAAGCTTAGATGAACTAAAAAAGCTCAAATGCTTTCTAAATTGATCCAAATAAAAATAAAATAGATAAAGAAGAATAAGATGAAGTCTATAATAAAAATAGTAAAAATGTCATAACTTTCTCATTTTTTCATGAAATTAAGCAAATGAATAGTGAAAATTCATCTACTCAATCTTACGAACAAAGATCCATGCTCAAAACAAGTAAATAAAAAACAAAAAATTACAGAAAAAAAAAACGAAAAATTAAACAACAATAAATCACTTTTGCTTTTGGAGGTTCAAGAACATTTTTCTACTATTGATTTTGAATCAATGAAGTTTCTTTCCAAAATGGTGATAACTATGGTGCTAAATAAATAAAGCAAGAGTAAAATGAAATAGAATTAAATAAAGAACAAGCATAAAAGCATACATATTCAATAAAAGGGAGAAATAACTTGAAAGAAAATGAAGAGAAAAAAGAAGAGAGTTTTGGCTTAGCTTTATTGAACTATTGGTGGTCCAAAATGAGAGAAGAGGGATCTTATTTATAGTATGAATGATGAGAAAATTTGAATGAAAAGTGTGGAAAGATTTAAATTTGAAATTTGAAAGTGTTTCTTCTTTTGTGTAAACAATGAATGACATGAGAAATATGGTATAAGTTTGTAATGAAATTTGAAATTGGAAGGGAACTATGTGGCAATCCATGTGATGTTGCAAGAACAAATATGAGTTTTTGATATAAAAAAATGAAGGGTGATGATTGAATGAGATGAAAAGTGAAATTTGTAACTTTGTGGTTCCAAAATTGACTCTTTTCTTATTTTGGACAAAACAATAAACATAAATAATACTAATAGTAAATATATAAAAAAATTAGTATAATGATACAAACTAAAAGAATAAAATAAAATCAACAAAAAAATATTTTAATTTTAATTTTTCTGAATAAAAAATGGGATCGGAAATAACAAAAAACGATAAAAACGAACACCTAAGTGATCGTAAAAAAAAGAAAATGAACATATTAAAATAAACTACACACAACAAAGATTAATAAAAAAAATTGCAATTGATCAAAATCGAAAGTAAAAATACTCGGTTAAACAAGCAATGACAGTTAAAACGTGACTACAAACTGCACAGAAAAAATAAAACGAGCACACCAACATGATCTACACCAAATGTAGATTCATAAAAAAGTTAGTTAAATATCAAAGCTCGAAATATTTTTCTTGCTAATGTTCGCACAATGTCGAATTACTTTTAAAAGTATGTATGTAGAACCGAAATATCAATATTATTAGATTTTGATCAACTTTGCGCAATGCATGAAACAGAGAAAAGAAATAAAATACTTGAAGGTATTTGAGAGAATAAAACCTTACTCGAGAAACCACATTTGATCTTCTCGATTCAAATCCTACCTTGCAACAAAAAAAAAACATATTTTTTTGTATTTTGATTAATGGTTAGTAAATATAAAAGGAAAACACGAAGGTCTTCGGTGATCTTGATGCTAAGTAATGATACAAAAGAGAGGTAGGATTTTAGGTAAAAAATTGTGTAAGTATAAGAGTGCGCCTAAGAGGGGGGGGGGGTGAATTAGATACTTTAAAAGTTTTACCGTTTTAGTGATGATGGATATTATTTTTCTGGTTTAGTGCATGCGTTTACAAATGTGTTTCTTTCTTTTATGGTTTATGACTAGTGATGAAAGCGGTAAATGTGGAAAAGTAAAGAACATAAAGATGTATCCTGGTTCCCCTTACGGTCCGAGAGTACTCCAGTCCCCTTTCCACGTGAAAGAGATTTCCTTATTGTTAGATCTCTAGACAAGACACCCTAGTCTTTCTATACAAGACTCTAACCAATAAAATCACCAAGAACAATCCTCTTGGACCAAGAACAATCCTCTTGGATTTTCACTATGTCAACAATGAGAATAATCCTCTCAAGGTGACCTTACTTGTATCCAACAATCCTGGAAAAATAAGATTTCAAAACCACTCGAACTTATTTTCAACAATCCTGAAAAATAAGCAAGTATATAGCAATATTTGATTTGAGTGAATTTGTAGTGTAATAATCACTATGAGTGATTTTATCAATGAATTGATCTTCTCTTCCAATGACAATAGTATACAATGACTAAAGATATATAATGGTCAAAGTTTTTTGTTTGACAATATGTGAAAGTGTGAAGAAAAACTTTGTGTATGAAAGTGAAGAAAAGTTTGAGTTTGATATTTGAAAATTCAGAAAATATATTTGAAAGAGGTGTTGAAATGATTTTGAAAATGAGTATTTATATGTTCATAGCACCTTTTTGAAACAACATAAAGTTCTTTAAATGAATCATGAACAATTGCCAAGATTGAGTGAAAGGTTTCCATGAAATGGTGTTATGAACAGGCATGTGCAAAGCTGTTGTTTTTCAAAATCATTCAGCATGCAATCGATTGCACCCTTTGTGTAAATCGATTGCACGGGGTTTGAACAGCTAGAATTTCAAAAGATTTTGAGTGTGCAATCGATTGTACAAGAGTGTAAATCGATTGCATGTGAAGTCAGTAGCAAAAATTGATTGAGTGCAGTCAATTGCACAAACATGCAAATTGATTGCACTGAGAAACAGTAGCAAAAGTTTTGAAAAAATTTAAGCATGCAATCGATTGCACAAATATGCAAATCGATTGCACTGAGAAAAAGTAGCAAAAGATTTGAAAAAATTGAAGCATGCAATCGATTGCACTAATATATAAATCGATTGCACTCAAGTGAAAAATGATTTTTAGCTTAGAAAAGTTTGAGTAAGGATTTGGACAATATAAAATATTTCTTTTCACCATTAAGCATCTATGTCTTAAGTTCAAAGTAAGTATTATCATTATACCTTGAAATTTATTAAGTGCTTGAACTGAAGACTTTATCCATAAATGCTTTTAGCTTGATCAATAATCTTTGCCTTCTTTGTCCCTGGTTTGTCTTCATCAAAATAAAAGTGCATTTGAGAAGCTTGATTTTACAAATTGGAGTATGACAGAAGATAAAATCAATTGTTCCAAATAAAATCTTCTTGAGATGTATCCAAGAGAATCTCAAAAAATCAAATCAAATCAGCCAAGAAAATAATAGCAGCTCCTACTATATCAGTTGGCAAAGATGTCACAACATCTCAACATCTGGAGGCAGCAATATCTGCTATAATATTTGTTCAAGATGTCACAACATCTTGCCCAACATCTGACTGTGATACATATTTTACTAAATGAAACATGTTTTTACCAAAATTGTTGTTAATCATAAAATCACATACCTAACAAACAAGTTGCGGATTTGTTAATGAAAGGGGTTACAAATGATATGTTCAATAAGTTGGTGAGGAACTTGGGCACGGAGAATTTGGAGCATTTGAATTAAGGTGGTGTATCGAATGTACTAAGTAATTCAAATGCATTGTAAGAGCAACTGGGAGCATCACTACAAAAAAGAAGCTTATTTGCCACGTGAAAATCACGTGGCAAACATCAAAATCACGTGGCAAAACAAAAATAGCGACGCAGAGACATATGTCACTGGGGAGCCAGTGGCAAGCCAGTAGACGTGATTCCCATGTCACAAAGTTGTGACGTGGTATTCACGTCGCAAAAGCTTTGTTTTAGGGAATATACAATCTGACATACAGCAGCTTTAGTTGCGACGTGAGAATCATTTCACTAATTTGTGACATGATTCCCACGTCGCTACAGGTGACGTTTTTATTTTTTAAAAAATTGTTTAGTAATTATTTTTTATATTAATTAATTTATGTAATAAAATTTAAATAATAAAATTTATATAATAAAATTTAAATAATAAAATTTATATAATAAAATTTATATAATAAAATTTAAATAATAAAATTTAAATAATAAAATTTATATATTAAAATTATTAGAATAATAGTATTTTATTATATATTCGAATAATAGAATTTTATAAAATAAATTCATATAATAAAATGTTATATAATTTAATAATTTAAAATGATAAAAATAAATATCTTACATAAATGCAAATTTAAAAACGAAATAAATAAAATGTTTTCACGGGGCATCTTCACCCGGATAATTATTAAGATCAAAATCATCAATTCCGTCATCATCCGGCTGTGTATCAGGAACATTTTGATTTCCACCACCTTGCATAAACCGTCTCATCTGCTCCTCCATATCAGATTGCCTCTTCCGCATGATCTCTAACTGCTGCTCCTGCTCTTGCCTCATTGTCGTCATTTGGGCCTCCATTTCGCGTCTCACTTCACTTGCCGCCAATTGTCTTACTGTTTCAAGTTGATCCTGTGTCAGATTCGGTTGACGTGACCCTCCCTCTCCATCTCTAAGTCGTTGAAACAGATTACGATCACCAACTCTCAAGCCGGAGGCCAAATTTCCTCCCGCAAAAAAGCAACCATTAGGCCCTTTTCCATTAACAACCTCATTCCAAATATAGAAATCAACATCACCATTAAGCGGCTCCCCTTCTGCTGGCCTATATTGAGGATTGTGTTCTAGAAAACGTGCAAGCAATGTCTGATAATCATCCTACACATACATTAAATAATAAAATTTAAAAAAAAAATTACACACATATATATATATATATATATATATATATATATATATATATATATATATATATATATATATATATATATATATATATATATATATATATATATATATATATATATATATATATTAAATTTATGCTAAATTAAAACATTTATATATTAAATTATACTAAATTCAAATATATTAAAAATTTGTCACGTGATTTTCACAAATCAACTTATGAATTGCCACGTGATTTTCCCGTGGTAATGTATCAGTTGCCACATGAAAATCAGTCACGTGGCAATTTATCAGTTGTCACATGATAATCACGCCACAACTTATAGATTGCCACGTGAAAATAACGTCACTATTTTTGTTATTAACTTTAAAAAAAAAACATAAATTAAATTACTTACAAAAGCTCTCTTTGTGCGCTCGTCGATAAAACCTCCCGATTTCTTTGTCCGAGTCCTCGTAATCAACTCAATGATCAATGGTGGTCTCCCCATCTCCTTAGTCTAAACAATAAAGTTAAAAATAATTAGTAAAAAATATTATGAATAAAAATATATATAACTTAAAAAATTAGTAATATTTACCATCCGCCGGACATGCTCTGCAGTGCTAATACTTCCAACAGTATTGACACATCCCCCCTTTACGGATGCCCTCATCTTCTTAAAATTTTCGGATTTGGCCTTGAATTCTGGCGAACCCCAATATGTACGAAGTTCGCCAAAAACCTCTACGCCTATCCAGTTAGGACGGATACCATGCAGCTCATAATTCTCCCTAACCCACCGCATTATATCAGAAAATCTTCTAGAAGTTCTGCTATAATAGATTTTTTCCATAATTTTCTCATTCAACGGATCCCACACACATTTTTCCTACAATGTTGTATGACATTTAAATAAAAAGTTAAGTAATTATCATTAAAATGTGACTTAAATAACAATACTAAAAAATATATTAAATTTACAACTTAAATAAATAACAATACCTTAAATTTTTTAAACCATTCTTCTTTATTTGTAACCTCGCCAAAGTTCCTCCAAGATGATTTATACATCTGCTGGATTATATAATTAATAACCTTGGCAGCAGTCCGACTCGGCGCGAAACTAAACAACAAGATTTTGAATAAACAATATTAATTATAAATTTATACAAAATATTAAAATGAATATGTACTTAAATAAAAGTTTATATAAGAAACTTACTTGCTTCCTTCGGGCCAAATCCAAAACCTCCCGTCAATGACATGAATCTCACTCGGATCATCTCTTTCACGAAGATCAGCTCCATCTATATCATCAGCTACCACATCTGCATCACCGTCAGCCTGTGTAGGACGTGGGGTGCTGGATCCTGCAGCCTGTGTGGGATGTGGGGTGCGTGACCCTCCCGCCTGCTGGAAGGATGAAGACATATGTGTGGGTCCCCCCATATGCTGGAATGATGAAGGCACGCCAGTCTGTAGAAATGGAAAACTGGGTCCTCCCCCCGTCTGCTGGAATGATGAGGGGACACCAGTCTGCTGGAAAGATGAAGGCACCTGGGTCGATGGGAAAGGGAAACTAGATCCTCCCGCATGCTGGAAGGAAGATGGCATCTGAGTCGGTGGGAAAGGAACACTAGATCCTCCCGCCTGCTGGAAGGATGACAGCATCTGGGTCGATGCAAGTAATGTGCACATATAGATCCTTCTACTCTAGCTTTATTTTTCACCGATCTCTTTGAATCACCCATGAACCTTTCAAACGGATACATCCACCTATATTGAACAGGTCCACCAAGATAAGCTTCATATGCAAGATGCACAGGTAAATGTTCCATGGAGTCAAAGAAACCAGGCGGAAATACTTGTTCCAACTTACAAAGAATGAGTGCAATGTTTTGGTCCAACTTAATGATGTCTTCCACTTTTAAAGCTGACGCACAAATATCTCTAAAAAATTGACTAATTTCAGTTAGTGGGTTAAGAACATGTTTGGGTAGCGATCCAAATGCAATTGGTAGCAACTGTTCCATAAAAATGTGACAATCATGACTTTTCATACCATGTAATTTTCCAGTGTTAGGGCCAGCACACCTTGCTAAATTTGATGAATACCCATCGGGCATTCTCAATTCTTTTAACCATCGACAAACCTCTTTAGCTTCTTGGGAAGTCAGACTGAAACAAGCCTTGGGTTTTAATAATTTTCCATTCGATTGAGGCTTCAACTCCAACTCTTTTCGATTACACCAAATTCCCATGTCTTGTCTGGCCTTCTCATTATCTTTTGTTTTTCCTGTCACATCCATCACTATGTTAAATACATTATCAAAAAAATTCTTCTCAATATGCATAACATCAAGATTATGGCGCAACAAATTATCTTTCCAATACGGAAGATCCCAAAATATACTTCTTTTTGTCCAATTGTGGGTGACGCCGTATCCTTCAATTCGGCATGCTTTGCCAGTATCTGTAAATTTTGGTAGTTCACATACTTGGTTCCATATAACCCCTGGTGGCAATCGAGGCGGAGGCAAATCTTTCTCTCGTACATCTTTTTTAAAATTTGTCTTGTTTCTTCTATATGGATGATTTGCTGGTAGGAATCTGCGGTGACAGTCAAACCATGAGCTTTTCCCACCTTTATCCAACGTAAATGCTTTGGTGTATCCCATGCAATGCGGACAACCCATTTTTCCATGCGTACCCCAACCAGACAACATGCCATATGCTGGAAAGTCATTAACGGTCCACATCAAGGCAGCTCATAATGTGAAGTTCTGTTTATGGGATATATCATAAGTCCATTCTCCAATCCACATCTTCTTCAAATCATCAATTAAAGGTTGTAAGTACACATCAATTCCGGCTTTTGGACTGTGCGGGCCTGGAATAACACACGTCAAAAACATGTATGGTTTTGTCATGCACATCTCAGGAGGGAGGTTGTAAGGTGTTACAATAACTGTCCAACAAGAATACGCACTTCCTGACGCTTGCACGTATGGGGCAAATCCATCAGAGCATAATCCAAGCCTGACATTTCTAGGTTCTGCAGCAAAATCTGGATGTGTCCGATCAAAGTGCTTCCATGCCTCACCATCAGATGGATGTCGCATAGTGCCAGAACTTGTTTGGTTTGTATGATGCCATGTCATTTGACTTGCACTGTGCATTGAAGCAAACATTCTTTTTAACCTTGGTATTATAGGAAGATAAAACATGGATTTTACTGCTACACGCTTTTGCTTGCTGTTAACGGCTCTACTGCGAACTTGATATCTTGGACTATTACAAAACTTACACTCCTCTAACGATCCATCTTGAGTACCAAACTCATTGTCATAAAACAACATGCAACCGTTAATGCAACAGTCAATCTTTCTTACTTTTAAACCCAACTTCGACACCCACTTCTTTGCATCATAATAACTTGTAGGCAAGTTGTCTTTCGTAGCGGTGGAGTCCAACATCATTTTTGCAAAATGTTCCAGACATTGATCAGAAACATTCCAATTTGACTTGGCGGCCAATAATCTCACACACATTGATAGCTTTGAGTCTGACGACCCCTCAAACAACGGCGTATTCATCTCGTTCAATAATTGATAAAATCTTTGCGCTTCCTCATTCGGAAACTCTTCCCCGTTAAAATCTCCAGGTTCATCATATGTCACGTTCACACCAAAAGCATCCTCAACCATGTCACCGATCAAATCAAAGTTCTCCTCATACTCCATAACCGGTCGACTACTTGAAGCATGCGTGTTGCTAGTCTCTGGTACATTAACCGGTAGTTCTTCACCATTATACGTCCAAACCCAATAATTTTCAATGAATCCCCTTCTATGCAGATGACGTGTTACTTCCTCTGGGTCACTAATTATTGGTCTACATTCACATTTAAGACAGGGACACCTAACCCCTCCTTCGCTTCGACAACAATCCTGAGCAAACGCCCACTTAATAAACCCATCAACTTCTACTATAAAATTGGGTTTAAGTCCACTTCTTCCTGGATATGTTCTATCGTACATCCAACTACGATAATACCGATAATATTTCATACTGCACATTTATACAATCATTGTCTTTTTCATTAGAAATATTAATCAACTTAATAATATTATTCTTAAACTATTTAATACTATTCTTAAAAATATAAATTTTGCTTTTTTATATATATACTAACATATAAATAAATATTCAAATGTAAAATATATAATTTTTTATTATATAACAATAATATCAAAAAACAATAATATAACATATTTACTTTTTATTATATATACAACAATAATATTAGAAAACAAATAATGTAACATATATACTTTTTATTATATATATAACAATAATATTAAAATAATAATATAATATATATACTCTTTTTTTAATTATGTTTTTTATAAATTCTTATTTTAATATATAATTTTTTTTCATATCTTTAACATATAAATAAAAAAATAAAAATATTATAATAAATATAATATACATTTTTGTTTTTAAATATGTTATTAAATTTATGTGTTAACATATATATATATATATACATCTATAAAAAATAAGACTTTTAATTTTATGTTTTCTAAAAAATTTTATTTTAATATATATTCAAAAAATTTTTATTTTATACGTATATACTAACAAATTTTTTTTATATGTCTATATAACATGCAATAATATTAATAAATATTAACCTATATATATTAACAATAATATTTCTGTTTAATAATATATTAATATATAAAACATTCTAATTTTCATTTTATTTTAAACATTAACCTATAATACTAATTAACCTAAAACTAAAATTAAGTAAAATATTTTTTTAATTCACATAAACAAAATACATATACTACTAATCTATATAATACATATAAAATATAAAAAAAATGCATAAATACCTCTA
Source organism: Vicia faba (assembly GCA_948472305.1). Lineage (NCBI taxonomy): Eukaryota > Viridiplantae > Streptophyta > Magnoliopsida > Fabales > Fabaceae > Vicia > Vicia faba. The sequence goes on from OX451735.1 coordinate 336,210,500, forward strand.
TATAATTTCTTCACTTAATTTGTTTCTTCTTGTGTAGCTCTTGGTGTTCTTCTTCAAATTTCTCTACAGGTTAAACAAAATACCATTTTTAATATTTATTACCAGTATAATAAATAATGAACAAATGAAATAAAAATTTATCAAAATATGAATACCTTATTCTTCTTCAACAATTTGGGATGGAGGAAATTTGATTTGGGAATTTGGGTTTGAGAGGAAGAAGAAAGGAAGAAGAAAGGAATAAGAAAGGAAGAAGAAAGGAAGAGGAAACAAACCACACCAGATGCTGTAACGGATGAGAATTTTGTGGAGATGTAAAGATCAAGTAGCGACGTGACTGTCACGTCGCAACATTGCCACGTGATACTCACGTCGCTACACACTCAACAGAAATATAATTCACTTTCCCACTCTGCCACCCTGTCATCAATCAACTTTAATTTCCCCCTTTAATGTAGCGACGTGGCTATCACGTCACTACCAAATTTCAAATTTTCCCCTTCTGTAGCGACGTGTAAGACACGTCGCTGATTCTTTTTCCAAACAACCACCTCTGACTTGCGTTATGTATCATTAAAATATGTTTGTGACGTGGTTATCACGCCGCAACTGCATTTATTACTCACGTGATAACCACGTCGCTAATATATGTCGCTGGGGACCATCTTTCTTGTAGTGCATTCTGATGAAAACAATTTAAAAAGTAAGAACTTCTGAAAATGCAGGACTTGCTGTTTTGTGGGCGTAATCGATTACGCCAATATGCATAATCAATTGCGAAGGCTTTTGCTATTCCGATTTTTCTATTATCAGTAGGCATAATCGATTATGCTATTTACCATAATCGATTACGCGTCTGCATTTGGCCTTTTTTGGCTTATTTTTTGAGTTGTTTAATTTTCCACTTATGTTATAATGTCTTATAAATACCTTCAGATGTAATGTGTGTTGGTTAATCTCATTTATTATATTTTTCCTCAAACCTAAATTACCCTTTCTCTCTAATTTGTCATTGCATCTTCTCTAATTAACCATTTTTCTTCATCATCACCAACTTAATTTATGTACGTAACAACAATACCAACAATATTATATTGATGGTTTTCTTTTTACTCTAGCATTTTTGTGTACCTTGTTGTTGTATAAGTTTGTTTTTCATTTTTGTTTACCTTGTTGTATAAGCAAATTTTTGTTGCTCCGATGCTGGTTGATATCTCTATACTGTTTTGTACTTTAGAACTCGGTCTTCATTCAAACTTCTTTTTTCATTTAGTATTCTTTTTTCACCTTGACTTAAAATGAGTGAGACAAGATCCTAATGTCTCCCTGCTAGCCTGCTACCTTTTCCCACATATGTTAATGACACATGTCCCACAACAAGCAACATAAACGATTATTAACCTTAATCAATTACATGTTCCTTTTTGACCAATATATTGGCCATACACCCTACATATTAATATCATACAACTTTCTTTTTATATTACTCTCTCACCTTTTTAACCATAACAATTATGACATTTTAAAATAATTCTAAAATATTCATTATTTTAATAATATTATTAGCTGTTTTTTTCAACTATAACGTTTAATTGAATTAAAATTAAATACATTTCGATCTCAAATTAAAAATAAATAAATTATAATTCTTTAAATTTTAAATTGAATTTTTAGACAAATTTATTCATATTTATGCGTTAATATAAAGAAATTATTTATATTTATAAATAATTTTTTTAATAAATAAATTATTAAACAAGTATTTTAAATTTGTGTTTGGCTTAACATTTGAAATTTTTATAATTATTTTTTAATGTCTAAAATTTATTTTTAAATTTCTGATAATCTCTAATAAGACTAGTTTTGTATTTAGAATTGATACTCTAATATAAAATTAAAATTTTTAGATTTTTAACTTTTTAACCTAAATATATTTGTCCATTGAAAATTATTGTTTAGATTATTTTGAAATAAATATATCTAAATATTATTAAATATAAACTATTTTATATTTAACTCATTTTTAATCAAAATCAAATTTATAAAATCAATTCAATTAAAATATATATTTTTTGTCATGATAGAATCAAATAGCTTATATGTGTGAATGTATGGCAAAAGGTTACCAAGAGTTGACAGTGATGATTCCCAACCACTAGATGGAGTTGTAATTTTCTTCTTATGTGGTATAGATGTTTCATTATTGTCTGTTGTTGATTCATATCTGACTATATATGAATAAAGCTTTGATCAGTTTTACGACTTTTATCATTGTATATTATTGTTGTTGTCCCTCTCACATTGAGAAATGAGTACCAGCCACCATGTGGGTTTCAGGAGGTCAGGCCCTAGAGTAACAAAGTAAGCGCAATTGATCGGAGAAACATAATTGTGATGTGATGTCTATATGATCTTTTTCTTTTTTTATAATTTTTCTATAAGTAATATTGTATTAAACCAGAGTACAAAAAGTACTTACAGTTCAAATACAATTAGAAAGCATGAATCTTCTACTATCCAAGTATTCTTCTATTTACATAAAATCTAGAGGATAATGAGATCATTCATAAAAATTACAAACAACGTTGTCTTTAGTACTTATAGTTAACCACCATCAAAAGTATATTTTAACATTACACACAATTTCATCTTGATCTCCCAGTGCATTATTGAATAATATATTATTACGTTTTCAAATGCAACAACATATCGCCACTGACTCCTGTGTTAGACGGTGTGACAAGTGATCGAGAGGAGGGTGAATAGATCACTTCCTAATTATTTAAGGATTTAAAATCTTTTATCAAAGCTTGTTGAAAGCAGTAGAAAATTAATGTCCTGAATCAAGTTCCGTCTATTTTGAACCGACTACTAGAAAATCGGACATGTGAAAAACTTGCTGAATTTTATTAGATGAAATGGATGAATGTACAACACAGATTACTTAACGTTTTTAATGCACTTATCACTAAAGTAGTGTTTCCAATGAGTTAAAACTTGTTAGGAATTTTGTCAAACACTTGGCATATGCTTCTTTGATGATTTAATAATGGTGATTTGATGAAAGTATTTGAACCACTATTTTATCATTAAACAGAAAACTCAGCAAGCCAATTGAATCATAAAATTATGGAAAATGTAAAGAGATAGAGAGAAAGAAAGAACAATACGCATGCAATTTGGTAAGAAATTTCCCCACTGTCGTCCTCGCGTGTGGGTACGTCTCCCTCTCAATTTCAAAATTGAAACTAAGAACTCTTATAATAATTTGTTGAATGTTTGAATACAAGGTTACACTACACAGACAGAAAGAAATCCCTATGATCTTCTTCTTCTTGTAAGAACCTCCACTTGATATGAGCTGTATCAAGATTCCCTGCAAGATCCACAATCGATTCTTCGCTTCCACGACTTGTTTGCAAAAATCTCTCTGATTTCCAAACCCCTCACTACGGCTGAATTCGACTTGTGCGACCGTGACTAACAAACCCTCAAGAACACACTCGTTCTTGAATGACAAACCCCTTGCTTTTTCCTTGAAGCCCCCTTCACAATCTTCAACCCAGCTGAGTTCCCTTGAATGCACAGTTGAACGTTATCTCTGATCTCTTGATCCAATTCAACAAAGATGTTTGATTTTCATTGTTGTTGTTGAATGAAGATGATTGAGAAGATGATGAAGATGAAGTATCTTTTAGGCTTCTTGCTGCTCACAATTGATGCTCACAATTCTAATATGTGACATGTAGTTTGATGCTGAAAACAATTGCTTATATATGTAACAGAAAACGGTTAGAGACAGAAAAATATATTATGAGTCGATGCATGTTAGTCATGAGTCGACTCATGTTAGTTATGAAATATAGGACGAGTCGATACATGTTGTTATGAGTCGATGCAAGCAGATATCATAACATATTATAGAACCAACTATTTTACATTAGTCGATGCATAACACGTATGTGTCGATACATACTGATTGAACTTTTAATTTCTGAACATAAAACGTGTTATGAGTCAATACACGATGTTATGTATCGATACATACAAGTTCAAAAGTGTTTTCCAGGAACATCAAAATGTCATGTGTCGATGCATGAGGTTTTGTATTGATGCATACAAGTTTAAGTTTGTATTACATGGGCATCAATATGTTATGTGTCGATGCATGAGATTTTATATGCATAATAGTTGAAGATAGCATTTCAGGGGCATCAACATGTTATGAGTCGATGCATAGCATGAATGTGTCGACTCATACTGAAGCTAAATCGTTTTTATGATTCTTTGCTTGAGTATGTGTCGATGTAAAACCGGTTGTGTCGACTCATAATAATGCTTTATGTGTAAAAACACATTTTTAACTCATTTTAAACATGTTATACTATATTTTTATAATACACACATGTAGATAACATTTATTTATTATTTCACATATATTTGGAATCATTCAAAATCAATTATGAAGGAGTTACTCACAAACTCCCCCTTTTTGATGATGGCAAATATTTGATGATGTGTGATTATATAGTATGGATGAATAAGCTTCCTCCCCCTGAGTTTGTGCATCTTAATAATTCTTTTCTAACACTAACAACATATTCTTCTCCCCCTTTGACAATATCAAAAAGAGAATGAGAAATATTTTCAACAATCTCAGCACACAAGAAAATTGAGATGCAATCTCAGCAATCATTGTAATCAAAAGAGGAACCAATGTCATTCACACAGAATGAGTCTTGGCATAATCATGGTGATAACTGAGTAAATAATTGAGTAAACAGGAAGTAATTAGGGTGAAAGTAATTAATGCAGATAATATTCAGTTTATATAAGCAAAGTAAATTGTTTGAAGGAGACATTGATACAAACATCAGAAGAAGAAAAAGGCATAAAGGAAAATTGTATGAGATGTATGACATAAAGACAAATGCTAAGGATTGTGCCCATGACAGGATTCATCATAGTTGTAGGGTGGAGGAGGCGGAGGAGGTGGATTGATGTCAGGATTCTGGGTCATGAATTTATATCATCGAAATCTGTTTTGGATATCGACGTTTTTGAAATTTTCCATGATTCCAGGATTATCACGACAGTCATCCATAAAGCTTGTCATTTCATTGTAGAATACCTGGTGCCATTTGACCAAATCCAAGTTCCACAAATGTTTTGGTACATTCGTGTATGCTCATCATACCATTGTTCATGCTCCTTGTGCCATTCACTCTGCTGGTTATGCCAATGTCTCGCTTCTTCATGTCGAGAATCATTGGCAACCTCCATTTGTTGAAACATGGCAGTGAGATAAGCAGGAGCTTCTGAGGAAGAGCCTGCGAAAGCAGTGGAAACAACATGAGGTTGTGTAGTTTGATCAAATTGATAGTTTGTTGGAGACCACCGGTTTGGCACCCACTCACCCCAACCAGTTCCATCCTGATTTGCCTCAGGTTGGACATCCTCATTTATATCCGGCATTTCTGCATCAACAGGATCCTCATCCTCATAAATTTGTTCAGAGGGTATATCAAAATTATATACCCGTATATTGGATCCTTTCTCTTTAAAATAAAGACACTGTCGATTTTTGTCCCATCTGTATCCCATATGAGATAGAGTTTCCTTATTGAACTCTTGGGCAGCAGTAGGGGAGATAAGAAGGACATGAGGAATAACAAGATTCCAAAACTTGACAATTCTCATTATTTATGTAGTATATCCAAGGTTTGTATTCTTCTGACTATTACGCATAAGAAACATGCGCTTGATGAAGTAGTTTGGCCAGTTTAGGGGTACCATATCTAGCAGAATATGAAGAAGATGAATATCTGACCTGTCTAGCCTAGAGTGGCCACCGGATCTAGGACGCAATATATGTGAAATTATTCAGTGAAGCATTCTAGGAATACTTTTGATTGTGTCAGTGGTTATGAGCTCAAACTCACCTAGAGGTCTATCAAGTTTCAAAATTGAGGCTATGAAAGCTTCCTCATCATAGTCAGTATCAAAGCTTTGGTCATGATAGCTCTTAATTATTGACCTTCCAAATGGAATGCCAACAACAGTTTTCCAATCAATGGCTTCAAATACATATATTCTTGTTCTAATTTTAACCTTAAAACACCAGCCTTTATTCGTTTCTAAACCGGCATAGAATGCTCTTATAAAGTCTTCATGATAATCTTCTCTAACATTATGAAAGGACCCTAATTGTTGAGCATCTATGATATCACATACATCTGTGATATAAAGAGATAAAACCTCATCCTTGTTGAAGAAATGAGGCTTCATAACTAACCTCATTTTGAAGGATTGCTCAAATTCTTCAGTAATAGCAGGATGCATGATAGACAAAGCGCTCGGAGGAATATCTTTGGCAGATCCATATGGTCCTGCACCAAGTTTTCCCTTGCCTTTTGTCTTTAGAGGCATTCTCTTTGTTGAAGAAGGGTAGTCAAGAATTAGGAGATGGGGGTTTTGGAAGATGAAGTGAATGACGAGAGTGGCAAATGATGATTAGGGTTAGATGATGTATGTAACGAATGAGATAATTGGAAAGAGTTTAAAATCATATAATTGGGTAGATGGGTTGGCCCAACTCAAATAAAAGGCATTTATTATCCTTATGTGTCGACACGAAACACGTATGTGTCGACATATCCTGTATTGAAGAATTGTTTTTAATATTTCGCATTGACCCAAGAATCGCATGTGTCGACCAGAAATAACATGGGTCGACGCAAACCTTAATGTGTCGATCGGAAAATAACTTTGATTTCTGTTTTTTTATTTTTCTTCAGTATGGGTTGTGTTGTACCCCGAAATTTTCCCTCTCATTTTACTCCACGTGCCCATCGAGACCCCCAACTTGCCCATAGATGACCAAGAATTGACCAGACAAATTCTCCTCCTAAAGGCAATACACCTCTAACTAGGGTTTCAATTTTCATCAAGATGTGTGAGCTCCAAGGGTCCCAAATGTTTTTCGTGGCCCTATTATGTCCTCAAGATCATCCATGACAAATTTCATTCCTTGCACAACAAGTTTGCTCAGTCAACTGCTCAAATGCCTGAAAATCAACTATACTGGGTCAAAAAAGTCAATTGTGCCCTATATACAGTTAAACTTAAAGATTTTTGGTCAACATCAACATTTTGAATCCATCATTTGATCAAGGGTTGATCGCGATTCTTCAAGAAATACTCTTAACTCATTAAAAGTCAAAATTTGCAATTTAGGGTTTCTATAGGAAAAGTCAACCAAACTTTGACCAGACATAACTTTCTCATACTTTATCATAAAGTTTGCCACCAAATCTAATTTTGAAAAGAATTTGATTCCCTACAACTTCTCTTCAGCCATGAAGTTCAAGAAATGCCCCAGTTAAAAGATACAAGCTCAGACATTATAGGTCCTTTCAAAAAGTCAACAGAAACACCTTTTTGGTTAAAGCTCCTTACATGAACATGGAATATCCAATTAAAATAAAACCGAAAGGGTTGTTTATAGGACATCCTAAGCTCTCTAAAAGTCCAAGAACACCCTCTTAGGGTTAAAAATGAGAGAGATGTGCATTGCTAAAGTTGACAAATTTCTGGAAAAGTGCATGAAGCCAATATTGACCAAACTTGATTTTTTTTCCAAATGGGCCAATCTTTTCATGTTTGAAACTTGTTTATAACATGGTCCACGACCTCTAAGCCCACCAATGCATTATTATATTATTTATGTTATTTATTTTGATATTTTATTCATTAAAATGCAAAATTAAATAAATAAATAATAGAAATAATGTAAGATTTGATTTGGAATCTTTTTCTCATTATGTAATGGGCAAAATGTGCTGGCATATCAAGGAAATTTCGTGGAGAGAAGAGAAGATTAGATTTGGTCCAAAAAAGTAAAAAAATCACATAATTGAAAGAAAATATTTTTCTCATGAAAGCTTGGATTTTCCTCCACTTTTGTTGACCTAATGTGATACACCATATATGCACAAACATGCCAGACCTAATGCAGATGCGCAGCTGCCTCAAGATCAATAGGTTTGGACCCAAAATCATCAAGAATACTCCATCAATTGCATTTCAGATTTCGCCTCTTTCTAAGCGAGCAACCACCACAAATCACCTCCAAGACATCTCCAGGGTAAGATAGGTTGAATTCCCATGTCCTTTTTGTAACTGAAATCATCGCGTGCATTGTGATCAGTTTGTTTGATTTTTGATTAATCGTATTTTGGATTGAACGCCTTATTGAGGAATTCTAATGATTTGAACATTCTAGTATGGTCCTTTAGAACAGGTTGATACCCTTACATGTGAACTGGGACGTGAGGATCATCATCTGCCATTGTTGACCATAACTTTGTGTTTTTTTCTCATAGCACCGTTTGCAGGATGTTTCAGGCCAAAAGGACCCAACCATTGGATCCACAACCCTTGAATTAGGGGGTAGGGTCTAGCTAATATCCATTTTCGCAATCTTAAGAAAGATTCGGTGGAAGAGGTTGTTGTACCCCAATTTTTGCCCCTAAGATCCCGTCATCATACCATGTTGATTCCATCACAACAAGATCACATTAGCATTCTTGGTTCCCCTTCCTATCTTTAGCTTTTCTCTTTGAGGAATCACCAAGCACCTTGACTTGTTTTCTTTTGTGGTCATGAATATTTTTGTCTTGATTTTTTTCTTTTAATTAATAAAATGCAATTATGGTTTGTCTTGCTCGTTACTAATGTAGGTAAAGGCAATGAGATTTAGCAAGTTGCTTCATGGGTTCATGAGTTTATTTCCATGCCCTAGTCAATAAAGTTTTATAAGTTCAAACATCATCATTGAAGTTGTTTTGGAAGAAATGGCATGACAGGGTTATTTTGGTTCACCATATTTCAAGATTATCAATATTGATTCAAAAGTACAAGGGGTTTATTGAAGAAGTTGTCATGGTTGGACAAGGCCTTGTTCCCATTGGTCACAAGTGCATATTTCTCTCAATTCTCAAGATATGGAAGTGGTTTTGGTGGCTATGAGTTCTCATTTTAATCCTCAACAACTTATATTTACAAATCATTTGTGTTGGTACAAGAAGTTTGTTCAAAATTGTCAAAATTCCTCAAAACATTCTCTTGATCTAGGAGCTAGGGTTTTGAACTTCAAAGAAACATATCTTGCTCATATTTTGGTATTTTTGAGTGATTCCAAAGAAATCCTTCTCTTCAAAGAGTTATAATCAAATGACTTCAAAAGTTCCAAAGAGTTTTCATGTGGAAGAAGCTTGATGACGAAGAAAGATTATAAGTCCTCCAGATGAACCCCCATTTTCTCATGTGTGACTTCAAATTATCATAACTTGGTCAATTTGTATCACCTTGAACCCACTTTTTTTCCACAATGATCTTAAAGATGTGAAATTTATGCCTTACTTTATGTGCAAAGTGAGAAAATCGGTGGAGGATGACCTAAGGATACAAAAGATTATAGGTCATTTAATGATTTTTTGCCATCTTCAACAATTCATAACTCTCTCAATTTTTGGAGATTTTGAATGGTTCAAGTTTCAAAGTGTCATTTAAGAGGTCTATTTCATGCCATCTTTTTTTAGCCAAGATCAAATTCCAAGTGGAAGGCCATGTTTGGATGCAAAACATTATAGGTTACCTTTTTTCCCCAACTTTGACCCAATACAACTTTCAGCTCAAGCATCCATTTGATTCCATTCTTTTTACATTGCAAAGTTTGTAACCTCACCTTTCTAAAGCATCAAGAATAATGCCTTAAGACCCCTTGAGATAAGAATTCCATTGGATTGAACTTGGTAACTTGGAACTGAAGTTTCTTCATAAGTCAGAATTTGAAATTCATGTTTTGGCCTCTAAACATCAAATTAGCACGCGTTTGTGATCTAAACATGTTTAACCAAGTTGCCAAAGTGGATTAGAGCATTAAAACGCAAGGAATGGATTAGTTTTGGTGGAAATCAAACCACACTTTGCTCGTGTATTAGGTTCACACGATTTCCCTCCAAACTTCATCATTTCACACGCTTGAACATTCCATTTGATTCCCTATAAATAGAAGGTCATCCCCCATTCATTTCCTCAAGCTTTGAAAGCCAAAAACACTCTGTAAAAACCTCACACGAGCTTGCAAAATTTGAAATCAGTTTCTGAGATTCCAGCCTTTTCCTCTAAAATTCTTTACACATTCATCTTCCTCAAGTATCATACAAACTCTCCAGCACTTAAACCAAGCAAAACGAGCCATAATCCAAGCTACAGAGTCCAGTTTCAGAGCTTCTTTCTTGAACTTCAAAAGGTAGAATTCTCCATCATTTAGATCCAAATAAAGCACTAACCTGTTCTACTCCTTCTCCTGATTCTAGTGCTTCTTACAATTTTTAAATCCATTGAGAATTGAGAGAAATCTCAAATTGAAGGTGCTCGCTATTTTCTGGGTTTTTGATTCATATCTCTTTGTACACTTTATATAAATTTGGCGCGATGGTGGTGTTAGGATCGTCTTGAAGAGATGAATGCGATGATACTGGTCTGGGATCCTAATTTTACCGTTCGAAGGATCTCACAAATTCTCCATTGCAGGATGGCTGGAGGTTGAAGACGATGACATGTCTCGTCTCAACCAATGATAGCGTGCCAAGCGTTTTAATTTCATTGGTTGTCTTTTTTCTGATTCCCTGCGCGTTCCACTAAGGTCCATATCAAGCACAACACGTCTGGTCCATTGGATTAGCTTACTAACGCGTTTTGACTATGATCTGATGGCCCATATCTTTTTGGTTTTATTTTATATTTTAATTGATTTAATTTTCAAAAATTCACAACTCTTTTATTTTTTATCCAAAAATTATGAAACAATTCACAAAAATACTTTGAATTATTTCTGATCTCATGAATATTTTTCATATTTTATTTTGACATTTGATATTTTTTATATTATTTTCTTTCTTTTAATTACTTTAAAAATACTTCATAGCATTTTTTTTAATTCTAAAAAAATTTATAAATACCATTTTGTGTATTTCTGACTTTTTGAAAATTTTATGGAATTTTGTATTGATGTTTACTATTTTTTGACCTATTTTCTTTTTTGTTTGAACAATTTTAATTAGTTTTAAAATAGTTTCTGACTTTCAAAAATTACCAAAAATTTCATGAAAATACTTGAGTCCTTTTATGATTTTTCTATGGCCTTACTTAAAATCAATTAGAAAATTGGGGTTAATTTGCAAATAGTTCATTTTCTCAATCAAAAAATAAAAAAAATATTTTCTTTGATTCCCTTTGAATTTAGACTTTGATTCCCGTATTTAATTTGTCGCGCGCACAATATTTTATTCCAATTATTGTATTTGCTTCAAGTTTGTAATAGCTTTAATTTTACTGCTTTTTATTTTACTGTTCAGTCCCTTGTTTCTTTTGATTATCTAACCCCTCCCCCGAAGCCTTGTAATAGCGTAGATTTACTTTTCCGCTTTTAATTTTCTGCAACTATAAACTATCTATATGTATGGATAATAGGCTTTCATGCAAAAGATAAATTAAATTAATACAATAGAAAACCCTAACTGTGAAAAGATAAATAAACTGAAAAATAACCACTTGCACATGTTCACTCCTAGGGTTTACCCCACTTCGGTTGCCTTCGGTAAACGGTCATGAAGTATAGGGAGTTTTACTGGTTGCCCTCTAATCTCAAAAGATAAAAAATGACCCATTCGAATGTTGCCTCGGAAAGATGTTTAAGACCCTAGGGTAACTACTAAGGTTTCCTAATCATTGCTTATGTGACCGTAAAAACGTCCCTTTCGATTGTCCCTCAAACTCCAATGATGGAGCTACCTACTCCTTAATAGTAGGATAGTGCTGTATAAAGGAAATAAGAAAACAAACATACTTTTTCGAGTAGGTAGAAACTTTTAGGTACTTGCTCAAAACAACGAATTTTCACACTTACACTTTCAAACACTTTTTAAATAAAGTTTCCAAAAACGCTTTATCACACTCTTGAGGACTGATACAAGGGTTATCATAAAGTGAAACGCCGCACTAATGTATTTTTAAAGTTTTTCCAAACACACACACAAAAGAAATTTAAAAATGAGCAAGTACCTAAGAGCCCATGGAAAACCATGGATAAAAAGGATGTTTATAACTTCCCTTTCTATAATCTACCCCCTGTACTCAGAAACATCTCTCGAAAAAGGTTTTTTCTGTTCTTTTTCCTTTTCCTTTGTTGGATGAAATAAAAGTCGATGGTGACTCTTGCTTACCGGGACATTTGCGAATAAAAAACGCAAACCAGTATAACAGTCGGTTTTGCCACCGTATCAGTGTGATCTTGTGTGTGATTGTTGCATCATGCATCCATACACTCATAAGCATCTTTTGAAGAAATCTTGTTTCAAGGGATTTAAAAGTTTACCATTTATGAATATCTCAGGTACTTTTAACCATGGTGTGATGCGGTGGGAGAACTGACTTGGGTGTTTTGTGTTTTATCGCAAATGTTGTGGTTAGCAAGAGTCGCCACCTAATTTTCTTTTATCCAAAAGGAAAGGTGAAAAAGCACAGGAAAGACCTTTGAGATTGTTTCTTGAGTTCGGGGGGTAGTTTATGAAAAGGGAAGATATTAGCACCCTTTTCATTCATGGTTTTCCATGGGCTCTTAGTTACTTGCTAGATCACTTACTTTTTGTTTGAAAATGTGCTTTATATGGTTTTTTGAAAGTATTTTTGAAAAGAGGCCATTGTTTAGGAAAACTTTGTAACGATTCTCATTCGTAAGAATGTATACAAAGTGTTGATCTTTTGCAAACACTTTTCAAAAAAAGTTTCCAAAAATGCTTTATCACACTCTTGAGGACTGATACAAGGGTTACCATAAAGTGAAACTCCGCACTAAGGCATTTTCAAAGTTTTTCCAAACACACACAAAAGCAATTTAAAAATGAGCAAGTACCTAAGAGCCCATGGAAAACCATGGATATAAAGGGTGCTAGTACCTTCCCTTTCTATAATCTACCCCCGTACTAAAAAACATCTCTCGAAAAAGGTTTTTTCTGTTCTTTTTTCCTTTTCCTTTGTTGGATGAAATAAAAGTCGATAGCGACTCTTGCTTACCGTGACATTTGCGAACAAAAAACGCAAACCAGTATAACAGTCGGTTCTGCCACTGTATCACAGAACTCGTAACTCTGTTGGTGAAATTTATAATAAAGTGGGGTATACCTTAGGATCTAGGTCATTTTAATTGCTTCTTTTGCTTGTCTGGATTGATATACTTTTAAGGGTATTAGTTTGGGTTATGTAGATCCTAAACCCGAATTTGGGAACACCTTTTAGGTAAGTAGCAATAAACTGTGATGGAACTGTACGGGGTATACCGACATGATTGAAGCAGTAGATATGTTGATGCGATACTTTGGTGGGTACCGGTAGCCCTTGAGTAATCAAGGAGAATACGGGGCCGCTGCGTGGTGTCATAAAGCGTCAACTGACCTTAGCACCTTAATTGACCAACTTGGATTGTAGGACGTAGTGAGATAGCCATCTTTGGTGTAAACCCAAAGTTGGTTGATACTTGATACTACACTAATTGAGGTTTGACTCTTGATTTTTGTTTGGTGGAAAGTCAATTGTCTATCAGAATGAAACTTTTGAGAAAGATCAGTGATATTGAGATCCCTTAGAACCCAATTACTATTTCTTGGACAGGTTTGAAACCAACTAAACTTCAAGAGGGTACTTACCTACAAACCCCATGCAAGCCTAAACCTAAGGCTGCTTGTGTGACTTGTTTGCTTTCAACTTGAAATATTTGCAGGGTTTGATTATCTAACAATATGATTTCCTTGCAGGATTTGTTTGCATTCATTATCCAATACCCCGATTTCTTGCAGGGTTTACTTGATTACACTCAATGCATAGCATAAACATCATAACATCATCCATAGCATCTCCTTAACCATTTTAAAGATCTCAAGGGTCTGTGATGTAGGTTATGATGAACCAGACGTCTAGCAAGGGGCAAGGGGATTTATTTTCCTCTAGCCACTCGATAAGGTGAGCTTGACTCTCCTAGAAGGACCTTTAATGATACGAAGTTCTTGCATCAAAGCTGCAGTTGGATTCTAACTTTCTCTTGTTTACCCCACAAGATCCTTGAAAACATTGCGCGTATGACATTTTCATAACAAGTCTTCTAATATAGTTCTCTCATTTTCTCGTTGTTTATTTCAGCAAGGAAAATGGCTCTCAAACAAGACAACAAAGATCTCTAAGCTCAAGATGCCCAGTTCAAGGAATTTCTCCTGAATCTACCCAAGGGGCAAGAATACCTGAAAACACTCCTCGTTGGGAATCTGACCAAGGAACGTCCTGACAACAACAAGGATGAACAGTTGGAAAAACTGCAAGCTGAGATAGAAGCAATGAGAATCCATATGCTGGGGAAGATGGCTCTTATCCAAAACTTAGCTCGAGGACAATAAGAGCTAAGAGCTTTCATCGACAAGCTTCACCAAGATGGATGAAGATCCATGAAAGAAACAGTTAAAATTGTTGATCAAGGCATTAATCATCCCCCAGTGGGAGAAGAGGTTGGTTTGGTCAAGAACATACCTTTCCAGATTACTACTACATCACAGGTCCAACAACGACCTCGCCAACAACAACGGGGTAATCGGCGTAAGCAGGATTCATCCAACAAGCAATATACCAAACTCAACATGCTGATGTCGCAAGTCTTGCAACACATGTTGAAGATGAATTTGGTCACATTAAGGGATCCTCCTACAAATCCCAACACTTCTTCTCCTACCTACAATCCTAAAGCAAGATGTACATATCACTCCGACAGTCTGGGACATGACACTGGTGATTGTTGGACGTTGAAATATAAAATTCAAGACTTGATTGACGAAGGAGTCATGTAATTTACACAAGATGGTCAACTGGAATTCTTCTGCTTTTCCTCCAAGGCAAACCATCTGAAGTGACAAGTTCAAAGGAAGAGGCTTTTTGTTCATTAGAATTTTTAAGTTGTATTTTCTTTGTTTATTCGAACAATTATTGTCATGTCAAAACTTTATTATTTCATTAATGCATTACACATGTTTGTCTTGAATTAATTTATTTTCACTATACTTAAACTGCTTTATACTTCCTTTTCGTGATATTCAACTCTTGATTAAAAGCTCTAAGCCTTAGAGGGAGGATGACAAAAACGATACCACAATCTCTACAATAGGCTTTTTAACAGACCCCTCTGACGATGTACATGCATTGTTTCAAATCCTAAACAGTGGAGTTATAAGGAAGATAATCCCTAGTCAACCCCTTTGAGCCAAAGAAGTAGGAGTTTTTCTTTTCACACAAATTAAAAACCCTTAATTATAACCTAGGGCAGGGTAGTTTTCTCAGTTAATTCAGAGGTGCATTCAGTCACAATCTTCCGCTTTGCACCCAATGAATGGCCTCGAACACATCCTTCTGAATCAGAAGATGGTGATGGTTCCGCATAATCATCAAAGCATGCAGTCATTATTTTGAAAAAGAAAAGCCAGTTAAGTCCAAACCCATAAAAGGGACTTAGGGAAAAAAACTGGGGCATCCCGCTGACTGTAATCACAAAAAGAAACAGTTCATGCAAAAGAAGGGATAACAAAATCAAAAAAGAAAGAGGTCCTACAAATCCTCAACAGAAAGAAGATTACAAAAATGAATGCCTATTCAAAATAAACTTTCAGTATCTGAACCATCACCGGAACATCAAGGACAGTACTCCAGGACTCAACTGGGATTCTAAACGCGCAATTAACTGAGCATAGGACTGAAGGACATCACGAAGAACGGGTGGGTACAAATAAATTTTGAGCATTTATCCTTTGTTTCTTAAACCGTGAACCAGGCCACATTATAACCCTTAAAATCCCTAGCTGAAGCATGAGTTAGTTTGAGAGCATATTGTTACAAAGGTATCCTGACTCCTGTAGGACTTGTTACGAATCCCGAGTTGATATCACATTCTTGCAAAAAAATTTTACTACACAAAACACATTTCAAAAAAAAAATTTCAAGACAAACATGAGTTTTGCATCCTTTAAATGACATTGTTTTCATATGACTAATTGTTTGACAGCAGAGAAATCCGCACAATGGATATTCAATGAACATACATCCTCTCAATGGACAGAATCACCTCAGCGGGAAAGACACTCCCAATAACAGGTCTTCCATAAGCAAGGGGGATGACATGATGTCTAACACACCTGGGGCAGTCTCTCCAAGAGTTCCAAATAACTAGGGGCAGTTCTCCATCTGAATCACTTGGGGCATTACGCACGCATTTCAGCAATGAATCATATGCCATCAAGAAAACATTTTTGACAGTACTACAACACAACACTATGGACAGTGATAATTCTCCGTACCCGATGAACATGGACATAGTCAGAAAACACTACGCGTGAATAAAGACCCGCTAGGTTGACTGGCCTAAGCAAAAATAAGAGCATCCTGGCGAACCAAAAAGGGTTCGGGCAAAAATTAGGGATATACATATGAAAAAAAATATGTACACACGGCAAGTCGAAAATCTGAAAAGGCGGCTTGAGCAAAAAAGGGTATCCCGGTGGACCGAAAATATGAAAATACAGTCCAGGCAAAAGTTAGGGATTAAAGCATACGACTATGTCCTGTCATCTTGTAACTTGCCTGTCAGTAGAAGACTTATCATTCTGATCGGCAGTTACCAAGCACCTCATGAGTTGCGATAGCACTCAAGCTATCCATAAAGCCTCCGCATGTACTTTCTCCAGCAGGTACAAGGGAAGAAAAGTCCTGATGCAAAGTCATTTTTGTATCCTCAGCATGCATCCTAGTGACATATACACTCGCCACATAGTAGAGGTAACTAAAGCTTTGATACCGGCTTCCCCAAGCATGAGCTGCTTTCCCCAGCAAAGCTCCTTCAGAGAGTCGACGTATATATTCCCCAGCCAATTTTTGTAATCGCAAGCGGTTCATATAGTTTTCTCCCAAACATAGTTTATTTCTCTGAATGTAGAAGCTCAATCCCCAACAAAGTTTATTCCTCCAGCTATGGAAGTTCATCCCCCTGCGGATTTTATTTTCCAAATCGGAAAAATCATCCAGCAAAGCATCTTCTCTCTCGAACAGAGATATTCCCTTGCAGAGTTATTCTCAAGCAGTGCCTCTTCTCGACAGAATATTCATAAACAAAAAGGAATAAATCCACGGCATAATCATCTCCGTTTTCCATCCCTAGCGGAATTAGAAGAACCACTTTTTCTACGACGGCCAAGAATTCAATTTCCAGCACTCTCCAGCAGCGGCCAGGGATTTATTTTCCTAGACTCGGATATATCACAATAATATTTCATGTTCATACATCATGACATGCGCATACATATTGCATACAACATAATCTCAGTTATTTTGAGAACATCATCATACAATGCATTTCATGCATCGCATATAATTAATCATGTACCTTTTCAAGAAAGATGGTTATCATCAACAATTTCCAGCAGGTCCAAGATTAGCTCCTGAAACTAAATAGAGTAATTATCTGCGCGAACAAATGCAGCTTTACACGAGTTTTTCACAAAGTAATCTTACACGGGTTTCTCCTAAAGGCAGCTTCACACGGGCTTATCTTGAACAAAAAATCTCACACGGGTCCCTTCTCAAACATTTCCAAATAAAGTTTCACACGAACTCATCACGAAGTAACCCTACAATACAGGTTCCTTCCCATATCCCAACACAGACTTATCCCGAAGTAACCCTACCCAGGTTCCTCCTGAAGTTTTACACGGACTTATCCCAAAGTAACCTTACCCAGGTTCCTTATGAAGTTTTACTAAGACTTATCCCGAAGTAACCTTACCCAGGTTCCTTCTGACGTTTTACACGAATTTATACCGAAGTGACGTTACCCAGGTTCCTTCTGAAGTTTTACTCAGACTTATCCCGAAGCAACCCTACCCAGGATCCTTCTCGATCCCGATGTAGTTTTACTCATACTTATCCCGAAGCAACCCTACCCAGGTTCCTTCTCGATCCCGATGTAGTTTTACCCAGACTCATCCTGAAGTAACCCTACCCAGGTTCGCTTTTACAATTTCCCGATGTAGTTTTACCCGGACTCATCCTGAAGCAACCCTACCCAGGTTCCTTTTTATAATTTCCCGATGCAGTTTTACCCAAACTCATCATGAAGCAACCTTAACCAAGTTCCTTCTCGATTCAGATGCAGTTTTACCCAAACTCCTCACGAAGCAACCTTACCCAGGTTCCATCCCGGTTCAGATGAGATTTTACCCAAACTTAGCACGAAGCAACCTTACCCAGGTTCCTTCTCCGTTCCGATGCAGTTTTGCCCAAACTCCTTACGAAGCAACCTTACCCAGGTTCCTTCTCGGTTCAGATGCAGTTTTACCTAAACTCAGCACGAAGCAACCTTACCCAGGTTCCTTCTCGGTTCCGATGTAGTTTTACCCTAACTCCTCACAAAGCAACCTTACCCAGGTTCCTTCTCGGTTCAGATGCAGTTTTACCCAAGCTCAGCATGAAGCAATCTTACCCAAGTTTCTTCTCGGTTCAGATGCAGTTTTACCCAAACTCCTCACGAAGAAACCTTACCCAGGTTCCTTCTCGGTTCAAATGAGATTTTACCCAAACTCAACATAAAGCAACCTTACCCAGGTTCCTTCTTGGTTTCGATGTAGTTTTACCCAAACTCCTCACAAAGCAACCTTACCCAGGTTCCTTCTCGGTTCAGATGCAGTTTTACCCAAACTCAGCACTAAGCAACCTTACCCAGGTTCCTTCTCGGTTCAGATGCAGGTTTACCCAAACTCCTCACGAAGAAACCTTACCCAGGTTCCTTCTTGGTTCAGATGCAATTTTACCCGAACTCATCGTGAAGTATCCCTACTACTCAGGCTTTCATTTCGAAGTAACCCTACTATCCAGGTTACTTCTCTTTTATCTCCAGACAACAGTTTACAACATTGCTAAGACCTGGACCCGACCATATATGGTCAATTTCATATTCCCCAGTAGAGTAATGGACAACCGAAGCTCCTAGACTCCATTTTCCAGAACATAAGTCAACATTCCCCGACGAAGTCCTCCTGAACGGCAGGTACAGGAATTCTCGGAAAGGAATATCTTATGAAACCAATATCTTTTCTGGATGGAATCTTTAAGCCCATATCCGATGATTCTTTTTCACCTTCCAAATGGCATCTGTAAGCCCATTCCTGATATTATCAATCAACATTCACTTCACGCGAGTGCAAATTTCTGGGCACTCTAGTGTTTAATCATCTTCCACCCTCAGATCACGAAAGGCAGACAAGCCAATCTACATCCTTAGGTGTAAGAAGATTGAACAGAGGAAGTTGTTGTATCCCAAAATTTTCCCTCTCATTTTATACTCCTAGAGGTCCTCAACTTGCCCAAGGATGCATAAGGATTGACCAGACAAATCCTCCTCCTAAGACAATGAGTCTCAAACTAGGGTTTCCATTTTCATCAAGATGTTTGAGTTCCAAGGGTCCCAATTGATCTCCATTGCCCTAATATATCCTAAAGATCATTCATATCAAGTTTCATGCCTTGCACAAGAAGTTTGCTCAGTCAACTGCTTAAATGCCTAAAAATTAACTATACTAGGGGAAATGTAAACTGTGGCCCAAATATAGTCAAACTTCAAGATTTTTGGTCAACATAAATATTTTGAAGTATTATGCATCATTTGATCATGGGTTGATCATGATTCCTCAAGAAATGCTCCTAACTCATCAAAAGTCAAAAATGCTAAATTAGGGTTTCTATAGGAAAAGTCAACCAAACTTTGACTAGGCATAACTTTCTCATACTTTATCTGAAATTTCTCATCCAAGACTCATTTTGAATAGAATTCAATTCTCTACAACTCATCTTCAGCCCTCAAGTTCAAAAAATGCACTCATGAAAAGATATAAATTCAGACATTATAGGTCATTTCAAAAAGTCAACAAAAACACCTTTTGGGTCAGAGTTTCTTACATGAACATGGAAAATCCAATTGAGATGAAACCAAAGAGGTCATTTATAGGACATTCTAAGCTTTCTAAAATGTCCAAGAACACCCTTTTAAAGTCAAAATTGAGAGAGATGTGCATTGTCAAAGTTGGCCATTTTTGGAAATTTGCCCAAAGTCAACAATGCTCAAAATTGCATTTTTTCCACATGGGTCCATTTTTTTTCAAGATTGAATCTCAGTCCTAACATGGTCCACGACCTATGGTACCCTCCATGCTTTTTTATTCTTGTTTATTTAATTTATTTTGATTTTTATTCATTTAAATTCAAATAAAATCAAATAAAATCAAAATAACTCAAACTTATGGAGTGAGATTTGTTTTGCATTGAATTAGAGATCATGCAAGCTGTATAACCTCAAACAAATCGTGCAAGATTAAAAAACAAGAGAAAATCTCCAAATGTGGAAAGATTGGAATCAAAATTCATGGCCATCATATCTTTGATTCTTTCCAAAACCATTGACCTATTATTGATTCTACTACTTATACAAGATCATTGCAACCCTAGAAAAGGACCCAAGAAGCTACGCATGCGCCTCATACAACAAGAATCAACTTTAAATTTTTGTCAAAAAAGTGATGATCATATATTCCTCCACAAGCTGATTCAAGCCATTCCAAGAACATAAACAGCTTCAATGAGTTCCTCTGATCAATTCCAGACCTTCACAAGTGACCACAACATTCAGAATCGTAAAATCCATAACTCGGTTCTCCAACTTTTTTTGATTTTCGATTACACGCATACATGTGTTTTCAATGAAATTTAACCATGCATTTTTGTTTATCATAAGGTTTCAATGATTTCTGATTTGTTTGATCGAGTTTTAAGTGCAGGAATCAAAGGATACCATTGCTAGGGTTCCAAGCTTCAAATTGGGGCTTTCTGATTTAGACAAAATTGGGACAAACCAATGCCATCATCGTGTTTATGGGACCAAAAAGAGTTGATCCATAGCCTCACCATTAATTTATATTGCATATTTTGAGAATTTTTATTTTTGCAGGGGCTTTAGTGATGCTTGATCCGTTGCTATAAGCTATAGTAACAGATGCAGTTCATAGGTAAAAGTGTGGTAACGACAGTTCTGGGGAGAAGATGAGTGATGTGCCTGACTCCCACTGGCCGGTTTGAATGTTTGTGCATTTTTCTGGGCATGCCACCTTGTTTACGTTATGTTATTAATTATTTATTACGTTAACGAATGATTCATGTAGCACAGATGGTAAAAGGCAGCGCTGGTGAGAGAAGGGACCTGGGTTCGATCCCAGGTCCATGCATCTTGTTATTTTATTTTCCTAACATACTTTGCAGGATCCCATGCGCCTCACCTTCACAAGACCATCATGCATCCTCAGATCCAACCATGGGATCATCTCAGATCCAGATCCAGCGCCCAACAATTCACCCCCATGGTGGACCCTCAGGCGTACTCAACACTGGATTCCACGTCTGCTTGGGCCTGAACAGAGTTCAGCTTGCAACCCTTCAATCTGGGTTACACCCCCCACCAGGCCCACTATTTCCTTTTTAATTTCTTTTATTTGTTTTAATTATTTGTTTAATTATTTTTACAAAACAAAATCATTTTTTATTAAATAAAAAAATCACAAAAACATTAAAATCATATTTTTTTTCCATAAAATGTTTTATTTCATTAATTAATTAGATTAATTTAACTAGGGCAATTTAAATTATTTTTTTCCTAATTAAAATCAATTAGAAAATTAGGGTTAATTTGCAAATAGTTCATTTTCTCAATAAAAAAATAACAAAAATATTTTCTTTGATTCCCTATGAATTTATGCTTTGATTCCCGTATTTAATTCGTCGTACGCGTAATATTTTATTCTAATTATTGTATTTTCTTCAAGTTTGTAATAACTTTAAATTAGGGTTTATTTTACTGCTTTTTATTTTACCGTTCAGTCCCCAATTTCTTGTGATTATGTAACCCCTCCCCCGAAGGCTTGTAGTAGCGTAGATTTACTTTTCTGTTTTTAATTTTCTGCAACTATAAACTATCTAGATGTATGGATAATAGGCTTGCATGCAAAAGATAAATTAAATTAATACAGTAGAAAACCCTAATTGTCCAAAGATAAATAAACTGAAAAATAACCACTTGCACATGTTCACTCCTAGGGTTTACCCCACTCCGGTTGCCTTCGGTAAACGGTCATGAAGTATAGGGAGTTTTAGTGGTTGCCCTATAGTCTCGAAAGATAAAAAATGACCCATTCAAATGTTGCCTCAGAAAGATCTTTAATACCCTAGGGTAACTACTAAGGTTTCCTAATCATTGCTTATGTGACCGTAAAAATGTCCCTTTCGATTGTCCCTCAAACTCCAATGATGGAGCTACCTACTCCTTAATAGTAGGATAGCGCTGTCTAAAGGAAATAAGAAAATGAACATACTTTTTCGAGTAGGTGGAAACTTTTAGTTACTTGCTCAAAACAACGAATTTTCACACTTACACTTTCAAACACTTTTTCAAACAAAGTTTCCGAAAACTCTTTATTATACTCTTGAGGACTGATACAAGGGTTACCATAAAGTGAAACGCCGCACTAAGGCATTTTCAAAGTTTTTCTAAAAACACAAAAAAGAAATTTAAAAATGAGCAAGTACCTAAGATCCCATGGAAAACCATGGATAGAAAGGGTGCTAATACCTTCCCTTTCTATAATCTACCCCCCGTACTCAGAAAAATCTCTCGAAAAAGGTTTTTTCTGTTCTTTTTACTTTTCCTTTGTTGGATGAAATAAAAGTCGGTGGCGACTCTTGCTTACCGCGACATTTGCAAACAAAAAAAAAAACAAACCAGTATAACAGTCAGTTCTGCCACCGTATCACAGTGTGATCTTGTGTGTGATTGTTGCATCATGCATCCATGCACTCATAAGCATCTTTTGAAGATATTTTGTTTCAAGGGATTTAAAAGTTGACCATTTATGAATATCTCAGGTACTTTTTAACCATGGTGTGATGCGGTGGGAGAACTGACTTGGGTGTTTTGCGTTTTATTGCAAATGTTGCGGTTAGCAAGGGTAACCACCGACTTTTCCTTTATCCAAAAGGAAAGGTGAAAAAGCACAGGAAATACCTTTGAGATTGTTTCTTGAGTTCGGGGGGTAGATTATGAAAAGGGAAGGTATTAGCACCCTTTTCATCCATGGTTTTCCATGGGCTCTTAGTTACTTGCTAGATCACTTGCTTTTTGTTTGAAAATGTGCTTTATGTGGTTTTTTGAAAGTATTTTTGAAAAGAGGCCATTGTTTAGGAAAACTTTGTAATGATTCTCGTTCGTCAGAATGTATACAAAGTGTTGATCTTTTGCAAATGTTTTCAAGTTTGAAAGATGTTTTTTGAAAGTGTTGGTGTTTGTTTTGAAAATAACAAGGATGTTTTGTTTTGAAATTGAGCAAGCAACTAGGAACAATCTACCTACTCAAAGGTCTTTCATGCTTACTTCCTCTTTCCTTTGACATTGTCATCTTACCATTGATTTGGTAAGTAACCTTATCTTTGGATGTAAACGGGACGGGCATGGGTCATCGTATGACCATGATTAGCAATGTTGCAAGGTATCATAACATCTTTTCTTAGGGACTAAGATCATTTTGAAAAGGCAACATAGATAGCGTCATCGAGGAACTATGATCTTGTATTTTGCTTGTTTTTGCTAAGATACCTCACATGCATAACATGACCATTTTTTGTAAGGCAACCAAGTGGATCTTACCCTAGGGGTGCTTGTGTGCAAGTGTATTGATTTTTCATGCTTGATTTGTCTTTGATTAGGGTTTGCTAATTGATTGGTTTTAGTCTTTCCATACAAACCCTAATTACTAGCATTTATATAAAGCGATAAATTGCGAAAAGTAAAATTACTACACTATTACATCATTAGGGGAGGGGTGTACAAATTTACAAATGGGGATTGCAAGGAAATTAAACCTAATTATCTATTACAACCATATTGAATATTGTATAAAATTGGAAATAAAATACAATAATATAAATGGAAAAGAAATGATTTTTGTTGTGTTTATGAAAGGGTTTTTGTCTTGACCTAATTAAAGAAAATAATTAATTAAAATTGAATAAAATTAACTTAAACTAATTAAGAAAATAAATTAATTTGAAAAGGATTTTTAGGGTTTTTTTATGAAAAAGGTTTTAAATTAATGAAAATAAAATGAAGATTAATTATAATAACCTAAGTTCTAAATTAATTTTAACTAACAAAATAAAATAATATATTAATTTAACCTAAGCCTAAAAATAATTATTTAAGAAAAAGAAAAGAAATTTATTTATTTTAAGAAAATGCTTTTTTTTTTTGTTTTATGGAGAAAATAAATATATAAGTATGATTAATAAATAATTTTTTTTTTGGATTTTTTATGATTTATGAAAATAATAATAGTAATAATAATAAAAATAATATCAATAATAATAATAATAATAATAATAATAATAAAGAAAAATAAAATAAAAATAAAGAAATAAAGAAAAGTCAAAGGGGGTGGATCAGTAATACAAATGGTGTTGTGAAGAA
This sequence comes from Vicia faba, assembly GCA_948472305.1. NCBI lineage: Eukaryota > Viridiplantae > Streptophyta > Magnoliopsida > Fabales > Fabaceae > Vicia > Vicia faba. The sequence goes on from OX451735.1 coordinate 336,235,206, forward strand.
AAAAAGACTAGGCCCATCATAAAGCCCAGGCGCTGCAAACAAACAAAAAAATATGAAAAATGTGAAAATGTTAAAAGCAAAAGGCAGCGCTGGGTCTTGAACCCGTGACCTTGAGGTTACCAGCGCGCTGCCTTACCACTGAGGTGGCTATACATCCGTTGATATAAGCAAAACAATAAATATATGATACAAAATGCGCCCTGATTACACTTCATCTTCAACCTCCAGCCAAAGGACTTGTATCTTCATCTCTCAACAAAAATGAAAATTTCAAACATGAAAGTTGTGGCATTTCTTCCCACGAATCCAACCATGTAAGTAACTTAAGCTAACAATCAAAGATGAATGAGAATTTTTCTGGCCCTAATTCAAAACCTAAAAATTTCAGAAAACTTCAACTCTAAAATTCTCTAAGCTCAGGCCATATAAATGCAATGGATATATACAGCTTCGTGGCAATGGTATCTACATTTTATCTTCACAAATCAAAACCTAACAATACCTAAATATGAAGTTAGTAGTTCAAGAAAAATACCTCAAAACTGGAAATCATGAAATGGATTTGAGCTTGTTTCAGGCAGTGCTGATGATCAGGTTAGCTTCCTTGGACCTCTAGGAAGCTAATGTAATGCTTAGCTTGAGTTGAGAGTGGCTGAAATGGCCTAGAGAAGTCCAACTGCAATGCTCTATTTTTGGCTATGGAAGTTGATGAAGATGATGTTATAGTCTGCAAACAGGGACAAGGATGGTTTGTATTTGATATGAGGAAGCTTTTAAAACTAAAAGGCCAAGAAATACACGATTGGTTTTGAAGAATGAAGTTCAAAATCAGAAATGACACAAATGGAGGTTTTGTGCAATCTGAGTTTTTAGGGAGTTTGGGAGCTTGTAAATTCATGTGTTAGCTTGCAAATAACTTGTACAGTTATATGAAAGAGGTTAGAGGGTTTGAAGTTGACAGAACTGTGAGATATAAAGTTATGGTTACGTTACTTAATTTTGAAGAAAAGTGGGAAAACAAGTTTCAATGTATAGTACGAGCATGGCCTGAGTTTATGGGAGGCTCTAGACATGTTACTTTTGCCTTTGACATTGCTTGTGTTCAGATGAATCAAGTTAGGATCTCTATGCATTGACTTTGTGATTAAAGTCACTTTTCCAAAATGGAAGTGTGAACTTTGTTCCATTAATGGAATAATCACTTGGACAAAGTCTCAAACACTTGGATCATAGCTTAAATAGTTGTGTAATCTTCTGATTATGGATAGATTTAGAAGTTATAAGCCTGCAAAGTAAGATTCATGCAGCATAGGCTTGGATTTGAATTCTTGTTCATCAGAAAATGTCTTGTAATTCATGTTTGAAAACCCTAACTTCCTCTCTTAGATTCTCCATGCTCAAGAATGATCTCAAGGAGTTCTTGAACATTTTGGAAAGCTTTTAATGTGATCTACAACCCCTCTTTGAATCACTTTTGAAAATTCCCCTTGGAACTATATGAAAAAGTGCCATGAAGTTAGGTCAAAATCCTGACCAAAACTAGGACAAAATTTCACTAAGTGTTCAATTTCAAAACCATGACTTCATGAATTAATAACTTGAGATACAAGAAATTTTTGAAGAAGTTGTGTAAAGAAATGTTATAGATATCATGGAGATCTACAATATTCACGTTGAAAGTTTCTTCTGAATCCTCTTGCATCATGGTGAAAAATTAGCTCAAATTTATGAAAAAACATGAAGTTTTAAACATTTAGAAAAATTTCTAAGTTAGAAAACTTTGACTTTTCAAAATGAAATCTTGAATTTTTGATTTCTTGATGAATAAGTTTCATATTTTGACATGTTTTGATGAATTGTGATCTTTGACATTAGATTTTGACCAAAAAGTCAAAGTTTGACTTTTTAGTGTACAGTTGACTTTTGATCAGTTGACTGAAAATTCACTATCAATCTAATTGATCTTGAGAAATGTTTTAGGTCATTCCATTAGGTCAAAATGATGAAATTGAACTCTTGAGATCACGCTTCAAATCAATTGATCATTTGCTAGGTCAAAAATCAAAAATTGCCCTTTCTCAATCAAAACCCTAATTTTGACCATCTTGCCCTTTTGATGATTTGATCAAATTTCTTGAGGAATTGTGGTCCAAACTTGATCAAATCATACATATGAGTTTATAATGTTGATGTGTATAAAAAATTATGAAGTTTGACTGTAAATTGGCTATAGTTGACTTTTTCCCCAATAGAACTTATTTTTAGGTCAACTTCTCAATTGACTGGGCAAAAGTGTGATCCAAAGATTGAAACTAGACATGAGTAATATTGGTGGTCCATAATGATCCATGAAAGTCATATGAAGCATTGAAAGTTCAATTATCCTTGTGCAATCTCAAACCCTAATTTTGGACATCAGTGCTTAAGGAGTGGTCCTGAGCTGATCAACCCTAATGCAGTCTTGAACCAAAAGAGATCTTTATGAGAAAATATTTGATAAATGAGAGGGAAAATTTTGGGGTACAACATCTGCCCATGTTCAATCTTCTTAAACCTGAAGATTTAGATTGCCGGATCTGCCATTCGTGACTTGAAGGTGAAAGATGATTGAACACTAGAGTGCCCAGAAATTTGCACTCAAAGATGGATGGTGAATGAGCTTATAGATGCCATTTGGAGGAATGCTAGTAAAAACTGGAAGAAGTATTAGCACAAATCTCTTGTTGATTTATACTAAAACTTGATGTTTTACCTGTGAGAAAAAGTGTTAGTAAAATATAGATGTCTGCATGATGTTCACCAGATATGGTATTATGTTAAATGCATATGGTATGTACATGCTATGATGTATGAATGTGAGATGTATGTTTTTTTTCTGGGAAAATAAATCCCTGACTGCTGCTGAGGAAATTCTGGGTGGTTGAATCCCTGATTGTCGTTGGTGATGAAGAATATGCATATCTTCAAACTTTTATGAAAGGATGCTTTCACTAGAGAATATCGCTTGAATGTCAGCTGTTATCTGGTCGGATCCAGGCTTCACAATTTGCTGAGGATGAAGTAGTCAACTGCTATCTGGTCGGATCCAGGCTTCACGGCAACTTATTGGGGGAAGTGACAAATTAACTATTATCTGGTCGGATTCCAGGCTTTGCAGAAATTTTTCTTGAAATTAGATAGTTATCTGGTCGGATCCAGGCTTCACAATAACTTGCTAGGGATACAAAAGTTAACTGTTATCCGGTCGGATCCAGGCTTCACAGTAACTTGAAGTGGTAACTATTATCTGGTCGGGTCCAGGTTTCATAGTTTTTGGAAAGTTGTACTATTATCTGGTCGAGTCCAGGCTTCGTAGTGTCTCTCTAGGGATTATAGTTAATTGTTATATGGTTGGGCTCCAGGTTTCATAATAAACTATTTGAAAAACGGTTATCTGGTCGGGTCCAGGCTTTGCAGATTTCTAAGGTTGATGAGGTCAATTGCTATCTGGTCGGGTCCAGGTTTCACCATGAATCTTTAAGGGTAATTGCTATCTGGTCGGATCCAGGCTTCACAAAAACTTGCTTGAAAAGATGGAATTGAAAACTGATATCTGGTCGGATCTAGGTTTCACAGTAATTTGTTAGGGCAGAGGCAAACTCTACTGGGGAAAAGAAGTTAAACCTTGGTCGGGTTGAGTCCAGGTTTTTCATCTTTGAAGAGTTAGATTATTATCCGGTCGAGTCCAGGTTTCATAGTGTCTTGAAATTGAGATCAACTGTTATCTGGTCAGGTCCAGGTTTTAGATACTCAAACTGTTATCTGGTCGGGTCTAGGTTTCAGTAATTCACTAGGGATAGTGGCAAACTCTACTGGAGAAGAGGAGTTTTTCTAATGATTTTGTAGGAATTAAAATTGCTATCTGGTCGGGCCCAGGATTCAGAAATTGAAGAAGTCAAACTTATTATCTGGTCGGGTCCAGGCTTCAGTAATAACTTGAAAATTATGCTAATATCTGGTCGGGTCCAGGCTTCAGTAATAACTTGAAAATTATGCTAATATCTGGTCGGGTCCAGGCTTCAGTAATAACTTGAAAATTATGCTAATATCTGGTCGGGTCCATGCTTCATAGTATCTTTTTGGAAATAGTAAAGGCTTTGCTGATGGCTTTACTGGGGATCAGGGGTTTTGGCCCTATGATTTGCAATAATCTGAAAGGAAAATTCAAACTGGAGAGTATGGACTCAGTCGGGTAGGACAGACTTAGCTTGGGGAGGATACACTCAACTAGGGAGGATAGACTCCGTTTGGGTATAATAGCCTTGGCTGGGGAAGATATAATCAGCTGGGGAAGACAGGCTCAGCTGGGGAATTATATGGTGTCTCGATTGTTGTATGTTGAGGAAATTTGAACTCGGCTGGGGAAATAAACCCTGTTGGGGAAATAAATCCTGTTGGGGAAGGGTTTATTGCAGCTGTCCTTGTGGGGATAATGATATGAGATAACTCTGTGGGGATATTTCATATACATTAAAGAGATGCTTGCTGCTGCTTAGCAGGACATATGTGTCAAATAGTTTTAATTATATTCATATGCATATGTTCATTCAATTTTAGTCATTGGATAAATTTGCATTCAAAACAAAGACAAAATTTTTGTACTTCAAAGTATATTTGCATTGATATTTTGCCCATGAACAAGCGTTTTTGTACAGAGAAACAGAAATCCTAGTAAGGGGAAATCGTCTAAAGGAAAACAATATTGAGAATGAAAACAAATAGCCATGTGAAATGGTCTCATTGCCTTCCAACTCTACTATTTCCCCAATGTCTTCGAATGTCCCTTGCCGTTGATAGAAGTTGATTGGATTGTGTGATCGGTGGATCTGGAACTGACTGTTTAACGCTGGTTCGCGAAATGTCGCGGTAAGCAAGAGTCGCCACCGTCTTTTATTTTCTCCAAATGGAAAGGACAAAAGCACAGAAAAATTCCTTATAGAGATTGCTCTCGGTTCGGGAGGTAGATTTATAGAAAGGGAAGGTGTTAGCACCCTTTCTATCCATGGTTATCCATGGGCTCTTAGATACTTGCTCGTTTGTGTTTTCAAAATGGTTTGTTTGCTTTTCAACTGTGGGTTTTAAAAAGTTTCTTTGAAAATTTCAGTTCGACTCTTGTATCGGTCCTCAAGAGTGTTTGAAAAGTTGCTTTCGAAAGCTTTTTGAAAGTGTCGGTGTAAAAAGAGTTTTGATTTTGTTTTGAAATTAGAGCAAGTATCTAGAGTCGTCTACCTACCCTAAGGAATTCGTCTGTGTAAATGTCCTTGAAGTAGTGCCATCCCACCATTGAGAGGTAGGTAGCACCACCGTTGGAGGTGTTCGGGTCAATTCGAGGGTTCGGGACATGGTGATCACCGGAGCAATAGGAAGACACCTTAGAAGCTACCCTCATTCCATGTTCATGGACATGAGGACTTACTAAAACATCCTCTACTCGACGATCACCTTTCGAGGGGCAAGGCAACAATGAGGCGTACCCTAGGGGTGGTGTGTGATTCGTGTGTCATGTTCATTTATGTTTATCTTGTTCATGGATTGGTGACCTACGCGTTGCTTTTATTTTTTTGACATTCATTCTTTCATGCAATAGTTAACAATTAAAAGTTGCGGGAATATAAAAGTCCTACGCTATTACAAAGGCGCGGGTCCACATCGCCAAATTAATCCAGGACCCGATTTGAAATAAAATAAAGTGCGAAAATAAATATCTAATTAGTCTATTACATGGCCTTGGGAGAATTACATGAATATTCACAAAAGGAAATAAAAATACGAAGAGAATTAAAGTCGGGAATGCGAGGGCGTTGGACCCTTTTAAAGAAATTGAATTAAAATTACGAAATTATTTAAATTAAATGTGAAAGGAAGTTATTTTTGAGTTTTTTTGTATTTATGGATTTTAATGAGAATTAAATTGGAATTTAAAAACTAATTCTAGCTATTTTTAATTTATTAAAAAAACATGTTAAAATTGAACCTAAAATTAACCTAATTATTTACATGGCAATTTATTTACAAAAATAATGATTAATAATTAATGTGGTGAAAAAGAAAAAAAGGATAAAAGTATAAAACCCTAATTCTACATTTTTTAATTTATTAAGAAAAACATTAAAGTTTAAACCTAAAATTAACCTAAATTAATTAATAAGATTTTTTACAAAATAACGTTAAATAAAATATATTTTTATTTTGACTTTCTGATTTTTTTTATTATTTTTTATGTTATGAAAAATTAATTTAAAGAATTGAAATTAAAATTAAATAAAACCAATAGAAATAGAAAAAAAAGATAAAGAGAGTGAGAAAAGCAAACCAATGGGGGGTTTGTTGTCCCAAATGGGAGGTGTCTGGCCAGCAATTAGGCCCATTTGATTCCTGGCCTTGTTGACTTCTGGCAATCACGTGTGGATTCGTTGACTGAATCATTCCATAGGCCTTAGATATGGACCATTGGACTGATACCATGGGACGTGTGGCACGCTTGGATACAAGGCTGCATGATAGACTTCAGGAGGCAAGCTACACTGAACCACATTAAGGAGAAAAATAGGAAATAAAGTAGGGGGACCTGGGGTTCGAACCCAGGTCCCAAGGCTTACCAATGCTTTCCCCCACCAACTGAGCTGCTTGAACGCATTATATATTGAATAAAGAATAAATAATATGAAAGAAAATTGGTGTTAGTGACATAGAGACAAAAAAACGCGCGCTGGAATTCAAACTGTCCAACCATAGCTTGCCACATGATCTTCTTCTCCACTTGTTCGCGTTAGCCTGAAAAAAAACAAATGGATAGCGGGGGTTTTAAACCCCCACTAAATGATGAACAGAATAATAGCGATTAGGCCGTGTGGCCATATAAATTAGGCGCGATAGGATGACTGGATTCGTTTAAGTGCGCTGAGTTCAATGGTGTAGGTCTTATGTCTCAATTTTTCCAGAATGAGGAAGCCCTAAATCAAGGTTCCTGAAACCCTAGGCGTCGTTCATGGAAACTCTCCATATATGCAAGAATTCTTCAATTAAATCATACTACTAGCTTCAGAATCAACACATTAGTATAAAACAGTAATAAAAATGCATGGATATGGCGTGTAGATTCGAATACGATTAAGGAAAAATCCCTGTACAGGGTAACTGTGTTCTACCGTTTCTTTGCGTTAGAAGCAGTGGTTTTGATCCAGGAACGTCCCTTGAGGCCTTTGCAAGCTAATGGAATCAATGTTTTGCCTTGAAACGCTTTGGAATGGTGTTTTCAGTTTTGAAAAATTTCACAAAAAGTGCAAAGTGTATAAGAGGTTTTGAGCGCAGCTTCCAGGGTTTTGGCATTAGGTTTATGATAAGTATATGTATGGGATGGATTAGGGTTGAATCTTGAGCAAAAAGATCAATGCATTGATGTATGAGATATTTGATTTTTCATGCATATTTTTTCAAATCTTTTCCATGAATATTTGATTCCAATCATGGCCAATCTTTCCAATTTGGGTTGTGCACGAATCTTGAGTGAATCATGAGTGATTATACTGCATAAAAAGATTCACACACATTTGTTTAGTATTTTTTTCATATTTTAATTAATTAAATGAATTAATGTTGATTAAAAATTCAAATAAATAATAAAAAATGATGAAATAAATCCCCTTTGGGCCAAATGGTCGTGCATAGCCTTTGGATGATGAATCTTGGAAGAAAATGTGGCCCATTAGCAATTTTGAGGCATTTGAAGCAAAGTTAACTTTTCAAAATTCCCAAAAATTTCCCAACTTCCACAAGGCATATCTTGCTCAATGTTTAAGCTTTGATCATGTTCTTGGACATTTTGGAAAGGTCTTTAAGTCGTCTAACCAATGTCTTTGGTCCCATGGAATTTTGATTTACCAATCTCAAGTTATGACCTTTGACTTAAAGTCCCTTTTTGTTGACTTTTGAAAATGACCTATAATGTTGAAATTGATAACTTTTTGTGAGAGCATTTCTTGGACTTGAAGTGTGAAGAGGAGTTGTAGGAAATGTCTTTCTCTTCAAAATGAGATTTGGATGGAATTTTTCTGATAAACCATGTGGAAGTTATGCCTTGGTCAAGTTACAGTTGACTTTTTCAACTGTCCAAATATGGAAACTTTTGCATCTTGAGACTTTTTGAGCCATGCTTTTGAGAATCATGATCAAGAATTGATCAAATGATGTTTGTGGCTTCAAAATAAGATGTTGACCAAAAATTTGAACTTTTGACTGTCAAATGACCATTTTGCCCCTGCAGTTGACTGTTGAGCAATTAGGGTTTTTGACTGTGCAATTTTGTGCTGTAAGTCTTGAAACTTGGCATGAGGATGCTTGACCATGTTTGTAGGCATGTGGGACTTGTTTGGACCCTTGAAAACTTCAATTTCTTTGTCAGAACCAAAACCCTAATTTTTGACTGTTAGGAGGCCCTTGAACTGTGCAACCCTTGGGGAGATTTTGAAGCATGCTCTTTGCCATTCTTGAAGAATATGGGAGGGCAAATTTTGGGGTACAACATATTGATCTTGGACCGTTTGAACTTGGACCTTGGTGATAAAATGGACCGTGTTGATTCCACGGGACATAGTCATACACTTTTAATCCTTAACTTTTGCCTGGACCACCCTTTCGGGTTTTCATCCCACCAGGATACCCTTTTTTGCCCAAGTCACCCTTTCAGGTTTCCAACTTGCCGGGTGTACAATCTTTTGCATATATCCTTAATTTTTGCCCAAACCTTTTGGTTTTTCGGGATGCCCTTATTTTGCCTAGGTGTGTCAACCTAACGGGTCTCTTATGCGTAGAATTTTTTAACTATGTCCGTGTTTATAGGATGTGGGAAATCTTCACCATCCATGGTAGTCAGCATCATGGCACCGTTAGAAAAAACTCTCTTGACAACAAATGGCCCTTCATAGGTGGGAGTCCATTTGCCTCGGGGGTCGCCCTATGGTAAAATGATGCGTCTTATCACCAAGTCACCAACTTGATATACTCGAGGCTTGATCTTTTTGTTGAATGCCTTGATCATCCATTTTTGGTACGTCTGACCATGGCAAACAACAGCTAACCGTTTTTCGTCAATCAAGTTCAGCTGATCCAATCTCGTTTGAATCCAGTCGTCTTCGCCTAGGCCTGCCTCATTCATAATTCTCAGCGAGGGAATCTGAACTTCCACTGGCAAAACATCTTCCATGCTATAGACCATAGAAAATGGAATTGCCCCAGTTGATGTTCTAGCTGAAGTACGCTAGCCATGCAGAGAAAACGACAACATCTCATGCCAATCCTTATAGGTTACTACCATTTTCTGCACAATCTTCTTGATATTTTTGTTGGCCGCTTCGATTGCGCCATTCATTTTCGGTCTATACAGAGAAGAATTATGATGCTTGATCTTAAACTGAGTGCAAAGCTCAGTGATCATAGCATTATTGAGGTTAGTCCCATTGTCGGTGATGATCCTTTCGGGGATACCATAACGACGGATGAGGTTGTGTCTGATGAATCTGGCTACCACATTCTTGGTGACTGAGGCGAATGAGGCGGCTTCGACCCATTTGGTAAAATAGTCGATAGCAACAAGAATGAAGCGATGTCCGTTAGAAGCGGTGGGCTTGATATCTCCAATCATGTCAATGCCCCACATTGCAAATGGCCACGGAGCAGTCATGACGTTCAAAGGGATAGGAGGCACATGGACCTTGTCAACATAGATTTGACATTTGTGACAAGTTCTTGAGTGTTGATGGCAATCAGTCTCCATCGTTGACCAATAGTGACCGACTCTTAAGATTTTCTTATCCATCGTATGTCCACTTGAGTGAGTACCAAAGAGACCATCGTGCATGTCTTCCATAATTTCCTCTACCTCCTTCTTATCCACACATCAGAGTAGAGTTGAATCATGGTTGCGCTTGTACAATATCCCATTACTTAGGAAGAATTTGGCTGCAAATCTTCGCCAGAACTTTCTGTCATTGATAGATTCCCCCTCTGGATACTCTTATGCTTCAAGGTATCTCATCACCTCATGGTACCATGGATTTTTTGCATCGGTGTCAAGCTCATAGTAATGTGCAGGTTCATCGAATCTTTCAATTGTTATCATAGGGGCTTTCTTGTCCTATCTGACCTTGAACATTGAAGACATGGTTGCCAAAGCGTCAGCCAACTGGTTTTCTTCCCTAGGGAAGTGCTCAAAAGTGATCTCTTTGAAATAAGGAATTAGGGATAGCACAAGTTCCTTGTAAGGGATAAGATTAGGGTGTTTGGTGTCCCAATCTCCTTTTACTTGAATGATCATTAGGGCGGAATCCCCTAACACATCCAAATGCTTGATCCTTAAGTCAATAGCAGCTTTCAAACCTAAGATACATGCTTCATACTCGGCCATATTGTTTGTGCAGTCGAAGCATAGCCTAGCAGTGAAAGGAGTGTGGCAACCTTCAGGAGAGATGATCACAACACCAATTTCATTTCCTAAGGCATTGGAAGCGCCATCGAATACCATAGTCCATCGAGATCCTTGTTCAGGTCCGTCATACGGTCCAGGTTTTGCACAGTCAGTTACCAGCATGATGTTCTCATCAGGGAAGTCGAAGTTCATTAACTGATAATCATCCACAGCTTGATGGGTCAAATGACCTGCTAGTACACTTCCTTTGATGGCCTTTTGAGTCGTGTATTGAATTTCGTACTCAATCAAGATCATTTTCCATCTGGCTATCCATTCGGAAAGGGCAGGTTTCTCGAAGATGTACTTGATTGGGTCCATCTTAGAAATAAACAGAGTGGTATGAGTCAACATATACTGTCTTAGCCGGCGAGCAGCCCATGCCAGAGTGCAACAAGTTTTCTCGAGCAGTGAATATCTGGTGTGATACGGTGGGAGAACTGACTCGGGTCATTTGCGTTTGATCGCAATTGTGCGGATAGCAAGAGTCGCCACCAACTTTTCTTTTATCCAAAAGGAAAGGTAAAAAAGCACATGAAAAACCTTTAGAGATATTTTCTTGAGTTAGGGGGGGGGGGGGGGGGGGGGGGTAGATTATGAAAAGGGAAGGTGTTAGCACCCCTTTCATCCATGGTTTTCCATGGGATCTTAGCTGCTCGCTAGATCACTTGCTTTGTTTGAAAGTTATGCTTTTGTGTTGTGAGTTTTGAAAGTATTTTGAAAATGTCTTTGTAATGGTTCTCGTCTCTATAAGAACTCATACAAAGTGTTGTTTTGAAAAATAGTTCAAAGAGGTGTTTGTGTAGTGTGTTTTTTGAAGGTGATTTTGAAAAGATGTTTTTGTAATGGTCCTCATCTCTATAAGAACGCGTACAAAGTATTTTGTCTTTTGAAAATGTTTCAAAGTTAAAGTGTTGAGGTAAAAATGTTTTTGTCGTGAGCAAGCGAGCAACTAAGAGCGAATCTACTTACTCAAAAGGTCTTAAATGTTCTTTTCCTCGTTTAAATGTTGCTATCTTACCATTGATTTGGTAAGAAGCCTCATCGTTGGATGTGAAGGGACATGCGCGGGACGTTTGTACAATCATAGAAGGCAACTTATGAGACGCTTTAGCAATTTTTCGTAAGGGACTAGATAATTTTATCAAAGGCAACATCGAGGGACATCGAGGGACTACGATCTTTTTTATCGAAGGGTCTTTGCTAAAGCGTCCTATATTCGAGCGACATAACTGTATTTCTGAGGTAATGAGCGAGGTTACTCTAGAGGTACGCGTGTTAAAAAGTATGTTCATTTTAAGTTATTTTTTCTTTGAAATTAGGTTATCTAGCGATTGATTTTGAATCTTGCCATGCACGCATAATTACTATACAATATAAGGAAAACAGTAAATTGTCGGAATTGAAATTCTACGCTATTACAGAGTTTTCGGGAATGGGAATACAATTTTACAAATGGGGATGAAATAATGCGATTAAAAGTCCGAATAGGCAATAAATACAACCAAATCAAATCGAACAATTAATTAAAATTATAACAGTCTATGAAATAAAATTAATTGACAAAGTATAGAAATCCTTGGTATTTTTGTTTGAAAAAATAGTTTTAAAAGAAAAATAGAAAAAAAATCTATTCTATTAAAGAAAAATGATTAGCTAAAAAATATTAGATCAAATGTATACCTATTTTTGTTTTTTTAGGTTTTCCTTATTATGTAGAAACTAAATAAATTAATAAGATATTGACTAAATGATAAAATAAAATTAATCACAAAATGTCCTAATTTAAATTTAGAACTAAGCTAATTAAAAAAAATTAACTAATAAAGCTACATGATCAAATAAAATCAAAACCAACAAAATAAAATAAAATGGTGGTGTTAAATTGACTATGGGTGTGTGAGGTAGAAATATGGATGGGCCAGAAAAGAAATGTGAAGCCCAAAACTGTTTGTTAATGAGGAAAAACATGTGTTTTAAAAAATACAAAGAAAAGGGACAAAACAACTTCCAGGAATCGAACCCAGAACATCACACTCGATAACCCACTGTCCAACCACTATGCTATTCTGCTTCATTCGTTATTGATATGACTTAAATGAAATATAAGGGGAAAATAATAGTGTGATTGGGCCAGCAAGCCTAATGGGGCGACCCGGTTTGGAAAGGATATGAAGGGTTTTGGAAACCCTAGTCTGTGTGAATACGCTGCACTAGGGATAGGTTGTTGTATTCAATAAAACTTGATTAAATGCTAATTAACAACAATTAAAACAAATTTCAACCCTCTGAACCAAAGCAAACAACCTCTGTTCCTCGCCATTCTGAATCGCTATTATCCCTAAATCTCTCATCCGCTCTCGTCCCTCTACTTGCTTCTCCCTGTCACCTTCCTTGTTCTTCTTCTCGTAACCATGGACATTTATCTAGCTCCTGCTTCAACCTCCATTCGCGATTCACTTTCTCCATCTACTAGTAGACTCAAACTTCTCATCTAAACCTAAATCAGAGCAAACGATCTACACCGTCCATCGCCTACAGACTCAAAGACAAAGTTTGGTCATGGGTCATAAATATGGTTGCAACTCGACTCTTCTCACGGATTCACTCGGAAGCAAAAAGTATGATTCAACTATAGACAAAGACAAGTATCGACAATAATTTAAAAGGGGAAAAATCTACCGTCAGAGAGAAGAGCTTCTCCAATAGGTATGATGCTTGGTTTTGTTCTTTCTGATTTTTGGTTATCTGCTTATGCTGGCTAACAAATATCTCCTCTCCTTGCTGGTTTTTGGTTCTTGGTTTGGTTTTTCGTTGGTTTGTATATCCTTGCTCTGATTTGGTCTTTCTGGTGTGTTTTTTTGTTCTTTTAATAACTAACTTGTTGGTTGTGTTGTATGAGATTAAGGGTGAAGCTTGGCGTTGGGTTGTGGTTTGTATCTAGTGTGGTTTTTCTATCCTCTCCCGTTAGCATATTGGTTATGTTGTATCAGGTTTCGGTTTTAAGCTTGGCGTTGGGCTGTGGTTTTTGTATCTATCCGTCTGTTCCTCCTTTACTGCTTGGTTATTCTTGTATTATATCAGTCGGCCTAGTGGGAATTGGAGGGAAAAGAATGATAAGTTTGAACTTATTATCATATACTGTTTTGATCCTTTCTTAATGTAGGTTGATGTTTTTTCCATCTTGGTGCAACTCCTAGACTGTCTATGATGCAGTGAAACAACATGTTTAGGGATTTCCTATTTTGGTGCAAGTTTTTGGCCTGCCTTGGACAGGTTATTATGCAGGTTGTAGCAGGGCTATTTTTGCTGGTTTTAGGACTGTTATTGCTAGGTGATATCCTTCTGTCTCTTTTTTTCCCTCTTCATATTTCTATGATGCCAATAAATTCTGAAGGGTTTGAATTTTTTTAGGAAAGTGATGATAATTTGTTTGTTGAGCAAGCTTGTTATTTTTTGAATGAAATACTGTTGACTATTTAGTTTTACTTGCTGTTGCTGGACAATTTTGGCCATTGGGTTGTAGTTTGCTTGTTCTTATCTGCTGCCTGCTGTTGTTCTACTGTGCTGTTTGCTTTATGTTGCAGGCTTAGCCTGCTGTTCTGTTCATATATTTTGTTGTTGTTTGACCTGCTTCTATATTCGCTGCATGTTTTGGATAGCCTTGCCTTGGCTTGTTGTGCTTGGCAGCTTTGAATTTTTTGCATTTATTGTTGTACGTTTGCTATATTTGTTGCATGTTTTGGACAGCCTTAGCTTGGCTTGTTGTGCTTGGCAACTTTTCCTTCTTCTGAACCAAGGTCCAGCCTTGTGATTTGCAAGAATGGGAGAAGAGAGATTATGATAAAACAAAAAAACTTGAATTTTGATTCCTATATACAAACCCTAATGATGAAATTCTTTTTTTCTTTTCTTTACATATCACTTTGCTTGAATTGCTAACTTTCTCTTCTTTGTTTCATGAACATGAGGCGTGGATGGCAAGCGAGGATTGCTTGAAAATGAAGCAATGGAGACTTGAAGAAATAAATTTTCTCTCTTTGTAGTCAAAGTAAACATTGTAATTCTTTGTAAACAAAGCAAAAAATGTGTTATTTTATTTCATTTGTGATGTAATGAACACAAGACCTTGAATAAATTTGTAAATGATGAAATTTTTTGTACCAATCCTGAATTTATTTAAACTTTGCAATTCTCAATTGAATGCTTTGAATAAAACATCTTGGTTTGGTAACTTGAACTTCAAGCAATCACAAAATGATCAAATATACCAATGCGCCTTGTACTCCAATCAAATTTCTAAACAAAATAAATGTTTAATAATTCAATTCTAACTTGGTTAACTCAAACCCAAAGCCATGGTCATCTAAATTACAGTCTTAATCTTCAACTCTTGTCCAAACCAAATTTGCATTCAAAATGAACTCGCGCACCATACTTGATTAAAATGGAACTTCATTGCCAAACAATCATGCTTTGAGAACAATCATCAACCTTATAGAATTAACAAATTTAAAAAACGATGGTGATTAAGAACACTTGAAATCAAACAAATGAATTGCGACGATTCGATAACTTTCAAAGTCTTCCAAATGCAATTTTCTTTCGATCATTGAAGATAAACTCGTGTGCTACATCACTTATGACCCTATGCAGAAATGATCGTCTTAAGATCTCGTAATTTGAGGAATTCATAATTCTTAGAAATCAGGCGACAATTATTTAAGATTAGGTCAAAATATATGAAGTGACTTCTAACACATTCGAATTTGGTGATCTTCTACATATAATCAGCTCTTGATTTATGAAGAGAAATTGGAGATAACATCGGGGAGAGTCATACGCAAGAAGAAACACTCAAAAATATCGAATAATGAAGAAGTTATAGTCGCTTGAACTTGGTCTTGCAAAAGGTTAGCTTTTGGGTTAATGGAGTCATTTTCAGTCGTCTGAACCATTGACTGAGCAAACTTGTAACGTGAGGTTTGAAACGTGGCATGAACATCCTTGAGGAGACATGAAGATCCATGAAGACCATTTGAAACCTTGAAGAATCAGTTTTCTTTGAGAAATGTCAAACCTTAATCGTTGACTTACTGCCTAGGAAGAGAATCTGTCTGATCAAACTTCTGAGCCAAATTGAGTATTCGAGAAGACCTAGGATAGTATCTTGAATAAAAAATGAGAGGGAAAATTTTGGGGTACAATAGCTGCCCCTGTTCAATCTTCTTAAACTTGAAAAGTGAGATCGGCATGTCTGTCGTTCGTAGCTTGAAAGTGGAAGATGATTGAACACTATAGTGCCCAGAAATTTGCATTCGATTATGTGGTTGTTGATTGCATAGGGAATGGGCTTAAAGATGCCATCTGGAGAGATGACGGAAAGTTGTCGGAAATGGGCTTAAAGATGCCATTTGGTGAGATGACGGAAAGTTGTTGGAGATGGGCTTAAAGATGCCATTCGAAGGTGATTGTTGACAGAAATCAGACCAAGTCTATGTTTGACTTCAACTGGGGAAATGTGAAATCGACCGTATCTAGTCGGGTCCAGGTCTTATAGGGTTGTAAACTGTTGTCTGGAGATAAGGGAGAAGGAACCTGGATAGTAGGGTTGCTTCGAAAGGAAAGCCTGGGTAGTAGGGATATGAGAAGGGACTTGGATAGTAGGGTTACCTCAAAATGAAATCCTGGATCTAAATGAGTATCAGGATGGGATCCGTATCTGGAGCGTATCTGAACTGTATCTGAAAGCAGAATCTGAATGAGTATTAGGATGGCATCCATATCTGGAGCGTATCTGAACAGTATCTGAAAGCTGAATCTGAATGAGTATCAGGATGGCATCCGTATCTGGAGCGTATCTGAACTGTATCTGAAATCTGAATCTGAATGGGCACCAGGATGGCATCCGTATCTGGAGCGTATGTGAACTGTATCTGAAAGATGAAATTGAATGAGTATCAGGATGGCATCCGTATCTAGAGCGTATCTGAACTGTATCTGAAAGCTGAAACTGAATGAGTATCAGGATGACATCCGTATCTGGAGCGTATCTGAACTGTATCTAAAAGCTAAATCTGAATGAGTATCAGGATGGCATCCGTATTTGGAGCGTATCTGAAATGTATCTGAAAGTTCAGCTGGTCGTGTATACAATGGTCCTCGGCCTGTTTCAGGTATTAATCTTTGATTTGTTGATGATAGTCATTGATTAACCTTATGCTGCAAAGGGTAAAATGTTAGCTGTATGCAATGTCATGATGTATGAAATGCATGGTACAATGAGATTGTGATATATGCATTTGTGTCATTGATGTTTAAGATATATGGATGCGATGTATGCATATGTGAGCTAATATGCCGTAATGCTGTTGGATTTGGGAAAATAAATCCCTGACTGCTGCTGGGAATGTAGAGTGTAAGTCTTCATGTTATGAAGTTGAAGTGTTGATGAGTTTCTACTTAGAGAAATAAACCCTGTCGTGAAAAGGGGAACACTATGTATTGTTTGTAGACCTGTTGGGGAATCCCAAGAAATTTGGCGACTTCTACCAGGGAGTGATAACTAGAAGTTTTTTTCCCGTTGGGGATTAAACTGCACACTGTGGGGGAGTTTATGTAATAGCTTAGAGATATTTCTCTACTTCTTAAAGCCATTAGTGATCGTCTTTATTTTTGTTCATTTGTAAATAGTAGTTACATTCAAATGCATATGCTCAAAAATAAATCACAGGACATTTTGTAAACAAAGCACAAGAGTAAAGAAGAACAAATAGTTTTGCATTGCCGAAGGGACATCTTTGTATTGACTCGAGTAAATATATATTTTTGTACAATGAGACAAACATTCTAGTAAGAGAATTCCGTCACAAAAAGAATGAAAATTTGATACAAATAAAAGATAGCTATGTGAAATAATCTCATGGGGTTCCTATTCTGCTATAGCCTTCATGTCTCTGAGCGTCTTATCTATTTGTTGCCTTGTCCGAAGCTAATTGAATTGATCAGAACCGTTGAGTTTGCAGGTTATCCGTAAGGTGATCCAACGGGACATAGTCATACGCTTTAATTCCCAAACTTTTGCCTGGAACTCTTGTTGTACCCCAAAATTTTCCCTCTCACTTATCAAGAAGTTGCCCATAAGATCTCCTTAGCTCAAGACTGCAATAGGGTTTGATCAGCTCAAGACACCTCCTTAAGCACTGATGATCAAAATTAGGGTTTGAGTTTGCACAAGGATTTTTTAACTTCCAATGTCCCATTTGAATTTTATGGATCATTATGGACCCCCAAGATTGCTCATGTCAAATTTCAAGCCTCTTGGATCACATTTTTGCTCAGTCAATTGAGCAGTTGACCTAAAAATCAACTATATTGGGGAAAAACTCAACCATGGCCAATTTACAGTAAAACTTCATAATTTTTATCCACATCAACATTTTAAACTCATATGTATCATTTGATCAAGTTTGGATCTCAATTCCTCAAGAAATTTGATCAAATCTCCATTAGGGCAAAATGGTCAAAATTAGGGTTTTGACTGGGAAAGGGCAATTTCTGATTTTTGACCTAGAAAATGATCAATTGGTTTAAGGCATGATCTCAAGAGTCCAATTGCATCATTTTTACCTAATAACATGGTTCAAAACATTGCAAGTCCATTGGATTGACAAATGAATTTTTTTGTCAACTGATCAAAAGTCAACTGTATACTGAAAAGTCAAACTTTGACTTTTTGGTCAAGTTCAAATGCAAAAGATCACAATTCATCAAAACGTGTCAAAATATTAAACTTATTCATCAAGATGTCAAAAAGTCAATATTTCATTTTGAAAAGTCAAAATTTCTAAACTTAGAAATTTTTCTAAGTGTTGGAAATTTCTTATTTTTTTCATAACTTTGAGCAAAATTTTCACCATGAAGAAAGATGATTCAAGAGAAACTTCCAACATGAAAGTTGTAGATCTCCATGAAATATACAACTTTTCTTCACACAACTTCTTCCAAAAGTGCTTGGATATCAAGTTACAATTTTAAGAACATAGGGTCATGAAACAAAACACTTAGTGAAATTTTGCCCTAATTTGGTCAGGATTTTGACCCAACTTCATGGAACTTTTTCATATAGTTCCAAGGGTAATCTTAAAAATGAATTCAAATATGGGGTTTAGATAACATTGCAAGATTTCCAAAATTTCCAAGAACTCATTGAGATCATTTTTGAGTAGGGAGAATCAAAGAGATGAAGTTAGGGTTTCATCACTTGAATTACAAGTCATTTTGTGATGAACCGAGTTCAAAATTCAAGCTATGCTGCATAAACTCTACTTTGCAGGCCTCAAACTTGTTAGACAATCCATAATTAATGGTTTATACAGTTTTTAGAGGTCTCACTTCAAGCATTCAATGCATGGACATGCTTTATATCCATTTTTGGAAGAAAGATTACATTGTCATTTTGATAAAGTGACTTTTTGTATAAAACTTGTTCTTGAGCCTTGCACTTGTTATTTTCTGATCAAAAAAGTCCTATAACTCATGAGAAATGGTTTAGACACTTACAATCACCCAACCCATGCTTGTACTTCCTCTTGAAACTCGTTTTCCTCTTTTCTTCAAATCAAGTAACCTAGCCAAAAGTTAGAAACTTGTACTTCTCTTTGTCCAAAGCTCTCAAACACTTTTGTTTATACACACACACAAACCATTGGCCATAAATACACGATTGCTCATGCCCTGAAAACACCTAGAACTTAGAATCACATTCCATACCTCCATTTTCACACAAACTAATCAAAAACTTGAAACTCATAATCTACTCGTTCGTTTCTTGGCCTTTTGGTTTCTAAAGCTTCTAAACATCATATAGAACTGATCCCACAACCTGTTACAGAACTGTAACACCCTTAACACCATCCTCCATTTTCAAAAACAGAGCTTTGCACATTGACTTCTCCAAACCATTTCAGCCATCCATTGCTCAGGCTAATCATTTCATTAGCTTCCCGAGACCTCAAGGAAGCTAACCTGATCACCACCATCACTTGAAACAAGCTCAAACTCAAAACACGATTTCCAGTTTTGAGGTAAGTTTTCTTAACTTTGAACTCTTCATACATGCATCATTAATGATTTATTTGTGAACAAAACATGTAGATATGATTGCCCTAAAGCTAACCATGTCCATAGTTTCCATTAATTTTCCTTGAGCTTAGAAAATTTTGAAATTGAAATTTCTGAAATTTTTAGGGTTCAAATTAGGGCCATTAAAATTCATGCTTATCTTTGATCTATAGTTTTAATGCTTTATATTTCTGAAACCGTGAGGAAATTTTCTACAAGTTTCATGTTTACAGTTTTCATTTTTGATGAGAAATGAGCAAGTTACAGTTGGTCTGGCTGGAGGATGAAGATGAAGTCATCAGGGCGTATTTTGCATCATATATTTATTCTTTTGCTTATGTTAACGGATGTATAGTCACCCTAATGGTAGAAGCGCGCGCTTGTAGCCTTTGGGACCTGGGTTCGAGCCCCAGTGGTACCCTTTTAATTTTTTCACATTTTTGCTTTCTGATTTTGTTTTTTTGGCAGGCGCTGGGCCTTGTTGGGCTCTTGGTGTTTTTGTTTTTGCTTACTAACCCCCCTTGCAGGCTGTTTGCGCCCCTGGCCCAGTTTATTTTTTTTCTTTTATTTATTTTCTTAATATATTTTCTAAATATTAAAAATATCATAAAAAATACAAAAAATTAGATTTTTATTTTAACTTAGTTTAATTTATTTTTCTCACAAAAAATATTTTATTTAACTATACTTTATTATTTTTTACAAATTATCTTGTAAATTTTATTAAAACTAGGTTAGTATTTATTTTTCGTTTACACCAATTAAAATATATTATTTTAATATTAAAAAAGGCCAAAAATATTTTATAATACTATAAATATTTTCAAGACAAAAATACCAAAAAATACTTTTTCTAAACTTATTCTCTTTAATCAATTAATGAATTAGGGTTTTATTAATTTATTTTCTTAGTGAATTAGGTTTACTTTTAAGTTTAATTAATTATTTTCTTTAATTAATTATATTAAAACAAAATCCCTTTTCTCTAAAAAATCCAAACAAATATCCATTTACTTTACATTTTGTATTTTTGTATATTTATTCATTTTATACATTGTATTCATTTAATTCCTTGTACATTGATACCAATTCAATATGGTTGTAATAGACTAACTAGGTTTACATTCTTGCAATCACCATTTAATTTGTACACCCCCTCCCACAAATGTTGTAATAGCGTAGTAATTTTAAATTCCGCAATTTATCGCTTTATATACAAATGCTAGTAATTAGGGCTTGTATGAAAAGACTAAAACCAATACTTAGAAATCCCTAATTCAAGACAAAATCAAGCATGAAAATAATACACTTCCACACATGCACCCCTAGGGTTATTCCACTTGGTTGCCTTATACAAAATGGTCATATTACGCATGTAAGGTATCTTAGCTAAAACAAGCAAATACAAGATCATAGTCCCTCGGTGACGCTATCTAAGTTGCCTTTCAAATGATCTTAGTCCCTAAAAAATAATGCTAAGATACCTTGTAACATTTCTAATCATGGTTATACGGTGACCCATGCCCGTCCCATTTACATCCAAAGATAGGGTTGTTTACCAAATCAATGGTAAGACAACAATGCCAAAGGAAAAGAAAAGTGAACAAGAAAGATTTTTGAGTAGGTAGAATGCTCCTAATTACTTGCTCAATTTCAAACAAACATACTTGCTATTTTCAAAACAAACACCTGCACTTTTAAACATCTTACAAACTTGAAAACATTTTCAAAAGATCAAACATCTTTGTATACATTCTTACAAACAAGAATCATTACAAAGATTGCCTAAACAATGGCCTCTTTACAAAATACTTTCAAAAACACACAAAGCACTATTTCAAACAAAATCAAGTGATCTAGCAAGTAACAAGAGCCCATGGAAAACCATGGATGAAAAGGGTGCTAATACCTTCCCTTTTCATAATCTACCCCCCGAACTCAAGAAATAATCTCAAAGGTCTTTCCTGTGCTTTTTAACCCTTCCTTTTGGATAAAAGAAAAGTCGATGGAGACTCTTGCTAACCGCAACATTTGCGATAAAACGCAAAACCTTCAAGTCAGTTCTCCCATTGTATCACACCGCCCTTTCGGGTTTTCAGTCCACCAGGATACCCTTTTTTGCCCAAGTCGCCATTTCGAGTTTTCAACTTGCCGGGTGTACAAATTTTTTTGTTTTATCCCTAATTTTTTCCCGAACCTTTTTGGTTTCCAAGGATGCCCTTATTTTGCCTAGGTGTGTCAACTTAGCGGGTCTCTTATGCGTAGTATCTTTTGACTATGTCCGCATTCACAGGATGTGGCATGTCGTCACCATCCATATTGGTTAAGATCATGGCTCCTCCAGAGAATATGCTTTTAATTGCAAATGGTCCTTCGCATGTAGGAGTCCATTTGCCTCTGGGATAACCTTGCGGAAGTATGATGCACTTGATCACCAAATCCCCGACTTGATACACTTGGCGTCTGACCTTTTTGTTGAAAGCCTTGATCATCCATTTTTGATACATTTGACCATGACAGACAGCAGTAAGCCTTTTCTCATCAATTAAGTTCAGTTGATCAAGTCAAGTTTGGATCCAATCGTCTTCGTTCAGACCTGCATCCTTCATGATTCTCAGAGAAGGGATCTGGACCTCAATAGGCAAGACAACTTCCATGCCGTATACCAGAGAGTAAGGTGTTACCCTGGTTGATGTGCGCACCGTGGTACGATAACTGTGGAGAGCGAATGGTAGCATCTCATGCCAGTCTTTGTATGTGACAGTCATTTTCTATATGATCTTTTTGATGTTCTTATTTGCGGCTTCGACATCAGCATTCATCTTTGGCCGGTAAGGGGAAGAATTGTGGTGCTGGATCTTGAATTGCGCACACAGTGCAATGATCATAGTATTGTTTAGATTTGTACCATTGTCTGTGATGATCCTCTCCGGGATACCATATCGATAGATGAGATTCTGTTTAATGAACCGGGCTACAACATTCTTGGTAACGGAAGTGAAAGAGGCCACCTCGAGCCATTTTGTGAAATAGTCAATGGCCACTAAGATGATGTAGTGTCCATTAGAGGCTGTTGGTTTGATTTCCCCAATCATGTCGATGCCCCACATAGAAAAAGGCCAAGGAGCCGTCAAGACATTTAAAGGAACCGAAGGCACGTGCACCTTGTCAGCATAGATTTGACACTTATGGCAGGTTCGAGAGTGTTGATAGTAATCTGCTTCCATAGTAGACCAGTAATAACCTGCCCGTAGGATTTTCTTTGCCATCATATGCCCACTGGAATAGGTGCCAAAAATGCCTTCATGTAGATCAGCCATGATCTTTTCTGCCTCAACCTTGTCTACGCAACGTAGCAAAACAGAGTCATGGTTGCATTTGTAGAGAATGCCATTACTAAGGAAGAACTTAGAAGAGAATCTCCTTAAGAACTTCTTATCATTGACTGAAGCTTCTCCCGGATATTCTTGAGCCTCGAGATACCTCTTGACTTTGTGGAACCAAGGCCGGTCCACTACTTCTTTAATATTGATCTCGTGACAGTGAGCTGATTCGTTAATCCATTCAATGGTAATCCGGGGAGCCTCGTTATCCATTTGAGTTTAAACATGGATGACATTGTGGCCAGCGCGTGCGCTAGTTGATTTTCTTCTCGTGGGGAATGCTCGAAGGTGATCTTCTCAAAATATGGGATTAATGTCAACACATGTTCTTTGTATGGGATGAGGTTTTGGTGCTTAGTGTCCCATTCTCCTTTTATCTGGATGATGACCAAGGCTGAATCTCCGAATACACTCAAGGATTTGATCCCCAAATCTATGGCGGCTTTGAGACCAAAAATACATGCTTCGTACTCCGCCATGTTATTTGTACAGTTGAAATAAAGTCTTGCGGTAAAGGGAGTGTGGCATCCTTAAGGGGATATAAGTACAACACCATTACCATTACCGAGTGCATTGGATTCCCCATCAAAGACCAGGGTCCATCGGGATCCTTGTTCCGGTCTATCATATGGTCTGAGTTCTTCACAATTGTTTACCATCATGATGTCTTCATCTGAGAATTCGAACTTCATGGAATGGTAGTCATCCACAGCTTGGTGAGCAAGGTGATCAACTAGTACACTGCCCTTTATTGCTTTTTGGGTAGTGTACTGGATGTCATATTCCGTCAGGATCATCTTCCATCTTTCTATCCTCCCAGAGAGGGCAGGCTTCTCGAAGATGTATTTTATTGGATCCATCTTGGATATCAATAAGGTAGTATGGGTCAACATATACTGTCTTAGCCGGCGAGCAGCCCATACCAGAGCACAGTAAGTTTTCTCGAGAAGTGAATATTTGGTTTCACAGTCGGCAAACTTTTTACTCAAGTAATAAATAGCATGCTCTTTTCGGCCAGACTCATCATGCTGCCCCAGTACACACCCCATTGATTTTTCCAACACGGTTAGATACATAATTAGGGGCCTTCCCTTGACTGGTGGCATGAAAACAGGAGGTTCTTGCAGGTACTCTTTGATCTTGTCGAAGGCAGTTTGGAACTCATCATTCCATTTGACTACTTGATTTTTCTTCAGTAATTTGAAGATTGGTTCACAAGTAGCTGTCAGGTGAGAAATGAATTTGGCAATGTAGTTTAACCGTCCCAAGAATCCTATGATTTCCTTCTCAGTACAAGGAGAAGGCATCTCTTGTATCGCTTTTACCTTGGCATGATCCACTTCGATTCCTTTACCGCTGACAACAAAGCCTAGGAGTTTACCAGACCTCACCCCAAATGTGCATTTATTCGGGTTCAACCTTAGCTTGTATTTCTTTAGCCTCTCAAATACTTTCTGTAAATGATCAAGATGTTCTTCTTCTGTTTGAGATCTGGCTATCATGTCATCCATATAGACCTCTATTTCGTGATGTATCATGTCGTGAAATAGAGCTACCATGGCACGCTGATAGGTTGCCCCAACGTTCTTCAACCCAAATGGCATAACCTTGTAACAGAATGTGCCTCATTGTGTGACAAAGTTTGTTTTCTCCATGTCTTCAGGCGCCATTTTGATTTGGTTGTAACCAGAGAAACCATCCATGAAGGAAAACACCTTATACTGTGTTGTATTTTCAACCAGAATATCAATGTGAGGAAGTGGGAAATCATCCTTAGGGATCGCCGTATTCAAATCTCTATAGTCCATGAACATTCGTACCTTACCGTCCTTTTTAGGCACGGGAACAACATTGGCGACCCATTGTGGATAGGAGGTGACTGCCAAGAATCTGGTGTTGAATTGTTTCATGACTTCAGTTTTAATCTTCTCTGACATGTCTGGCCTCATGCGACGAAATTTTTGTTTTACCGGAAGACAGTCTTATTTTGTTGGTAGACGATGTACCACGATATCTGTATCAAGTCCTGGCATGTCTTTATACGACTAGGAAAAGACCTCAATATAATCATGTAATAACTGAATCAGGCGCTTCTTAACACTGGGTTCCAGGTTGGAACCCACCTTGACTTCTCTCTTGTCCTCTTCAGTACCTAGGTTAACAGTGCACACTGGTTCATCATGAGGATGTATGGTCCTCTCTTCTTGCTGTAGTAACCTGGCGAGTTCCCCTGGCACTTCACAATCTTCCTCACCTTCATCTTTGGCTTGGTAGATTAGATTTTCAAAGTCACAGAAGGCCATAGCATAATCGTTACCCATGGGATCCCGAATGGATGTAGATCTGCATTTTGAATGTGAGTGTGTGTAAGAGTATAGCTATCTTTGAAAGAAATAAAATGGAAAAGGAAAAAACAAAGAGCACAAAGTTTGTATGCAAAAACGTCCATAATTCATTGATGACATATGGAAATGAGATAATAACCATTACGAATGGACCATTGTGCCTCGGGTAAGACACAAGGTTTTAAGAGTCTGAATTGTTTAATATTACAGGTCCGACAAAATTTAAAGACAAATTACTGTTGGATAAAAGTGACTGGGACAAAATCTCTAGCTTCCCAGTTACTGAGCCCTCCGTTGACAGCTGGGAAAATACAATCCTCCAGGTCATTGCTGTCTTCATCATCTTTCGATGCATTGACTCTGTGGTTGCTGATCTTCAAGGGTGGTCCTCTAACACGAGCACGGTGTACAAATTTCTGGCCTTCTGAAGTGAAACCCAAACCAAATTTGTCAGATTTGTATGGGATATCTGGGAGTTGGCCCCAAATAGTGCACACACCTTCTTCGATCACTACCTTGGCATCTTTCAAAGATGACATCTTGAGCGGAGGCCTTGTAATCTTTGGGACTTGGGAAATATCCTTGGTTACTGCCACGGTTTGTAGAACTTCATCAAAGTGCTGGAATGGAGTTTCAATAAATTCACCATCTAATTCCATATATCTGAAAGAATTTAGATGACTGACCATATACTCTTCTTCTCCATGAACAATGATGATCTTCCCCTGAGTTGGATATTTCAGCATTTGATGTAACGTAGAGGTAACGACACCAGCATTGTGAATCCATGGTCGGCCCAACAAGCAGGAATATGAAGGGCGAATATCCATTACATAAAAAGTTGAATCAAATGTTTGGGTTCCAACTTTTATGGGGATGCCCACTTCCCCATGCACCATCCTTTTTGAACCATCGAAGGCCCTCACCACTATATTGCTAGATTTCAAGGTCAATCCTTCACAGTCGAGCCTATCAAGAGCCTTTTTAGGCAACACATTCAGAGACGAACCGATATCAACCAAGACATGAGCCAAAGTTGTGCCCTTGCATTCAACAGAGACATGCAATGCCTCATTATGCTTCCTCCCCCTTGGTGTTAAATCAACATCCGAAAATCCTAAACCATTATCCACGGTCAAGCTGGACACACAGTCTTGAAACTGATCAGCAGAGGTCTCTTGGGGTACATGGGCCGTTTTAAGGAATTTCACCAAGGATTTGGCATGAGCCTCAGAGCACAGTAATAAAGCCAGCATGGAAATTTTTTATGGAGTTTGCCGCAGTTGTTCGACTACATTGTAATCGCTTCTTTTATGATCTTTAGAATCTCCTCCATCTCCTTTCGGGGGGCCTCAGGGATAGCCATTGATTGTGCCTTCATCCATACAGGCTCAATCAGGATACCTTTGCCTCGAGTCTCGGTCGACTCATCAGTAGGAATATCAGTAGTGGTGATAACAGAGACTGAAGTAGTTTTGTCAACAAGAATATTAGCAGAGATGATTGTAGGACTAGTGATAGCTTTTGGATGAGCAACAACAACATGAATGATTACAGGTCTGGGAATAGCTTTCGGAGGAGCAATCTCTAGGGAGAATACTCTTCCGCTTCGGGTTATCTTGCTAGTTCCCGCAATGTTACTGATATCGGAGTCAACTTTCTCAGAGCTTGAATTTTCAGCAGCTCGCCAATCTTGCTTGATACCGTGATAGTAGACACCGCCTCCATAATTACATGGGACGGATTTGTCTGACGAATACGGTATTGGTCCAGACATTGTAATTATCAACGGAGCTACTTTAGGAACTGATGTAATTCTAACGGGTCTTTTGGTGGAGACCCTGGAAGAATTGGCGGAAATGGTCACTATGGAAACATCATTATAAGAAACAGTTGGAATAGAATTCTTCTCGAACAAAATCTCTGTGTCATCCATTAGGCGTTGAACGCCTGCTTTTAACAAATGACAACCAATTGGTGTGGATAGACAAAAATGACAGCTTTCATCACAACCCGGGAATACACCGGCATTCAACAAATTCTTTCTGATAGTCAGGAGTGAGGTCACAAGTTCAATAACCAAAGTAACAAACATATCATCCTCAATAGCATTGACATCACGGCCGTGCTTGGGCATAGGGGCAATGATAACATTGGTAATCTCTGGCGCATCGAATGAAATCTCTTTGGCTTTAAGAAGGTCTTGTATCTTGTTTTTCAGAGCCCAACAATTGTTAGTGTCATGGTCGGGACTCTCAGAATGGTATGCACAGCGGGCATTAGGATGATAATGAGGAGAGTTTGTGTTAGGATTCTTTGGAGCTTCTTTCAAAGTTACTAGATTGGATCTTAACAAATGTGGTAGCACTTGAGATAATGTCATATTAATTTTGGTGAATTGTCTGACTGGTCTTTCTGTTCTTAGCTAGTTGCTTCTTTGCTGAGTAGGTGCAGGCTTAGGAATCATGACAACCCCCACCATTGGTCGGCGTTCAACTCTATCTTGATTTCTCTGAGGATATACAACAACAACCTCTTTTTCCCTATAAATGGTTTTCTTACAGTCGTAGAGGATGCGTCTTTTTGAATCTTCCCACTATTTATCCCAACTTCCACTCTTTCTCCGGTCAATATCAATTCAGTAAAGCCTTCAGAGGAGCTCCTAATTAAGTGATTAAAGAAAGGACCGAACATCGTACCCAAAAACATGTCTACTAGCTCTCTTTTAGATAGGGGAGGTTGGACTCTTCCAGCTAAGTCCCTCCATTTTTGAGCGTAGTATTTGAAGCCTTCACTTGAAACCATGGACATACTCTCGAGTTGAGTACGGGTGGGAGCAAGGTCTGAGTTGTATTGGTATTATTTGTAAAAGGCAGCGGCGAGATCTTCTCAATTATGAACATTGGCTCTTTCTCGCTGATAAAACCAATCAAGATGAGTTCCAGATAGACTGTCTTGAAAGAAGTGGACCCATAAATCTCTGTCAGCAATGTGAGGTTGTATTTTCCATACATAGGACCGAAGATGCATTTTAGGGCACGAAACTCCGTCGTGTTTAGTGAATACCGGTGCCTTGAATTTTGGAGGAATAACAATCCCAAATACTAAACCCAGTGCCTCAAAGTCCAGTCTAGGCACTTTTTAGATTTCCATTACATTTAATCGTTCTTCTAAATGCTTATATTTGTCATCAGCCGGGGGATATTGTTCTTCAGAGTAATCCTCTTCCTCTTCTGAAACTGGCTGGGCCATTGTTTCCATGCCTTTCACTTCTTGGTTATCCTTCTCTCCAAATGATGTTACATAGTCTAAGGTCCGTCTGGCTTGTACTTGAAACCTTTTTCCCATATTTAGAACTCCGGTTCTTTTCTTTGTTTTCTTCTTCTTCTCTTCAACCAACAAGGCCTTCAACTGTTCTTGTCCTTTGGCTAGAGTTAAAAACATCTGTTGAAATTGAGCACTCTGCGCCTGGAGGTCTTTCACCGTCTGTTCGAGATCCATCTTACTAAAATAGACAGTATAAAGATGATGATACTTGTTGCAAGAAACTTGTTTATGTTATGATGAATGGCAGATGCATATGCAATGATTTCAAGGATTTTAGAGATTCAAATTTGTTTTAGACAAAAAGGAAACACACGTTATATTAATAAATTAAATCTTGAGTACATCAATGCCTCTTTGGGCTTACATAGAAATTCAAAAAAAAACTCTAAGATAAAAAGGTTGTGTGCATCCTCTTTGGTGCGATGTAGGCTTTAAGAGTCTGCTCCTCTTGAAGTTGCTTGGTAAGCTCCAGATTCTTATTTTCACTGGCATAGAATTAGGCCTCGAAAGTGTCTTGTTCTCCCTTGAGTTGTATCCAATCTCTTTGTAAGTCTTCAAGAGAGGTGGGCATGTCAGGATGCAGGATGGTGTAGGGAACATCTCCTTCCACAACAGGCTCTATGATCACTGGGAGAATGGGGGGGGTAAGGCATTATAAGACTTTGACCACGAGCTCGTACCCATTTGAGGTAAGGCTCAAAAGGGATGGAATTCTTATGCCTCAATGTCTTGCTATCTACCTTGTTCAACATCCTCCAAGCTCGGATAAACCTTTGGCGATGACCTTGATTGTCACTTTCATAGTCGAATACTAACCCTTGAATCAACATCTCATGTGGACCATCCCTTCGGGCATAACCAAATTGTCTTAGAGCCAAACAATGGTTATAGGTGATTGATCAGTGCATTTGGATGCACATTCCTCTACGTTTGTACTTATACATTTCCATGGTTTGGTTTGTTTATTTCTCTATTTTATTATGTTTTTATATTTTAATTTATTTTTATACTTATTTGTTTTTCGTATTAATTTTCAGCTTTAACAGTCTGCACGGAAACGATCATATCTGGAGTTCCAGGAGTCCGATTGAGGCGTTCTAATAATCGCCGGAAAGCTAAGAGAAAGAGCTACAATTCTTATGTTGGAGTCAAAGTCAGAATCGGACTGTAGAAGGGCCAGAATATTCGTTGAAGTTGCAGCATTATTCTTAGTTAATTTCGGGTCAATTAGTTTTGGGCCTGGGTCGTATGTTTGACCCAGTTGGATTGTAAGACGGGTCGTTCTCTTCCCCCTTAGGGCAGCAGCCGCGACACTGTTCATGCAATCACTATTCACGAAAAAAATCGAAGTTTTTGACAATTTCTATGGAGAACTAACCAAATCCTGTCGAATTGCTGTATTCAGGTTCCGACCTTGAGGTTATTTTAATTTTAATCTATTATTTATTCCTTTCAATTTTGTTCTATGTTCTTGAATGCTTAATTCGAATTGCATAGAGTATTTTGATTCAATCCGATTGATTGTATGATTCTAACAAATAATCACGTTACCGTTTGCTTAATCCGTTACCGTGTATGATTTATCACGTTTGCTTAATTCGTGAAGCTTAAACTCTGTTTGCTTAATTCAGATATTAGGATTATACATCATACAATACTCTTCGCGCTTGTCACTGAGTTTGTAGTCGAATAGGAATAGATTGTCCGCTTAGGAGATTAATATTACTTAATCGATGATAGACAGGAACTGAATCAGTAATTCGACTTTTCAGCTTATTTGATAATCACTTTTTCATAATCACTTATTTTGTCAAATCGAACCTTAAACCAAACCCCCCCCCATTTCGATTTCAGTTTGTATTAGTTAAGAGTCCTTGAGAACGATATATCGAGTCAATTGTCGCTGTACTGCTTTTATATAAAACAACTCGTTTTGATCCGCGCGCGACAGCGGATCAAATTGGCGCCGTTGCCGGGGACTCTTTTTAATATTAGCTGATATTAGAGTCTTAGGTATAGTGTTTGTGCGTTTTGGCCATAGGTTCCTCACGGTTTGGGCCATAACGCCTTTTGAGTCGGAAAAATCGGTTTTTGGGAAAACTTCACCGTTTCGAAAATCTGTCCCGACAGTTAGGTGTAGAAAAATTCTCTGATCAAAAGTCACCTATTACGGAGTAATTACGTGACAAATTTTTCAAATCGCGAAAAAAGCCTTTTTACTATTTTTTATGATTTATTTTCTGTTTTCATAGAGTCGAA
This sequence comes from Vicia faba, assembly GCA_948472305.1. NCBI lineage: Eukaryota > Viridiplantae > Streptophyta > Magnoliopsida > Fabales > Fabaceae > Vicia > Vicia faba. The sequence continues at coordinate 336,266,144 of OX451735.1, forward strand.
AAATTCCGAAAAAAATATCAAAATTTTCTTTTTACTTCATTAGATTATATTCGGTGTCAGTTTATTTTTTTGAATTGTTTTTAATCGATTTGCTTCATTGTGTTGTTTTAGGGACATAGTTGGCATTTTCACGATTGTTGCTGCATTGCTGTGCACTAGTCCTGGCTACTAGGTCTTCCTGTCCTGAACTTATTGCTTTTGATCCTGAGGTAGAGAGAACCTTGCACACACTTCGTAGAGCAGGCCAGGCTAGCAATAGTTCACCTTCACCGACCATAGCTGAGTCTGATTCTGAGTCTGACTATTTGCATAACTTGTTTGATTCTGATTCTGAATTTGCTGTTGAAATGGCTGAAAATAGAACTCTAAGGCAACTTGCAGCCCCTGATGTTAATTATAATGGCTTGTGTATTGAATATGATGCTGTTGCTGTTCCTTTTGAATTAAAATCGGGTTTAATACACTTGTTGCCAAAGTTTAATGGTCTTGCAGGTGAGGATCCGCACAAACATTTGAAGGAATTCCAGGTGGTGTGTTCTACACCATTGAAGCCTGAAGGGATCACTGAAGATCATATCAAACTTCGTGCTTTTCCTTTTTCTTTGCAGGATGCAGCGAAGGACTGGATATATGATCTCGAGCCGAATTCAATCACAAGCTGGAATGCTCTGAAGAGAGTGTTCTTGGAGCGATATTTTCCTGCATCTAGAGCTGCTTCAATCCGAAAAGAGATTTGTGGTATTAGACAAGATAACGAGTCATTGGATGAGTACTGGGATAGGTTCAAGAAGTTGGTTTCAAGCTGCCCTCAACATCAGATTACCGAACAACTTCTCATTCAGTACTTCTATGAGGGGTTGTTACCTATGGATAGAAACATTCTTGATGCTGCTAGTGGTGGAGCACTTGTTGACAAAACTCCAGCTGCTGCCAGGGCCCTCATTGAAAACATGTCCTTAAATTCCCAGCAGTTCACCACTAGAACCAATTCTGTCCAAACCAAGGGTGTACATCAAATTCAAGGTTCCTCAAACAGAGCTTTAGAAACCAGACTTGATGAGCTGACCGCTTTAGTGAAACAACTTGCAGTAGCGAAACCTCAAACAGCAACTGTATGTGGCATTTGTACCGCTCATGATCATCCCACTGATACTTGTCCTCTTCTAAAAGATGATACTGTTACCGAGCTGCCTCAAGCTTATGCAGCCAACCTTTACAACCAGAATAGGTACAACAACACCCCTGACTTGTCCACCAACAAATATCATCCCAATTGGAGGAATCATCCCAACCTTCGATATGGAAATCAGCAGCCTTCCCAACAACAGCTTACCGTTCCATTACCCCAGCCACATCACACTCCTCCAGCCACTACTTCCGGACCATCCCTTGAAGATCTTGTTAAGCAAATGGCCGTGAACAACCTTCAGTTTCAACAAAGAACCGACACTAGCATTCAGACCTTGACCACACAGATGGGACAGCTTGCTACTCAAATAAATAATATGCAAGCTCAAGGTTCGAACCAACTTCCAGCACAAACGGTTGTCAATCCAAATGGTAATGGTAATGCTAATGTGAGTGCTATTTCTTTGAGATCCGGAAAAGTTACAGAAACAGCCCCCGAAAAGAATAAAAACATCATCGAGGTAACTTCTGAACTTTCTTCTCCTGAACCTCCTCCAGCTGAACTTTCTTCTCCTTCTTCTGTTGTGGTCGAAACTGAAAAAAATAAAGAAAAGGAGTATGTACCACCAGTTCCCTTCCCACATAGAGTTCTGAAAAATAAAAGAGTTGAGGAAGGAGACAAAGAAAAAGAAATTTTGGATATGTTCAGGAAAGTAGCGGTAAACATTCCGCTTCTTGATGTGATTAAGCAAGTTCCAAGGTATGCAAAGTTTCTGAAGGATCTGTGTACAAACAAGAGAAAAGTAAAAGGAAGTGACAGAGTCAACTTGGGAAGAAGCATCTCTGCTTTCATTCAGCCCGAACAAAGTGTTTCGGCTATCTCTCAGGTCTTGCCACAAAAGTGCAAGGACCCGGGAACTTTTACTATTCCTTGTACCATCGGGGATAAGAAATTTGATAATTGTTTGCTTGATTTAGGAGCGGGCATTAATGTTATGCCTACTTCTATTTATAATAACCTTTGCCTTGGTCCCATGCAGCATACAGGTTTAATCGTTCAACTGGCGAATAGGAGCAATGCACGTCCCACCGGCATAGTGGAAGACGTCCTCGTTCAAGTTAACGATTTAATTTTTCCTGCAGATTTTTACATTCTGGACATGGAAGGAGAAACTAAGTCAAGCAGAGCTCCCATCATTTTAGGCAGACCGTTCATGAAAACGGCGAAGACAAAAGTTGATGTTGATGATGGAACCATGTCCATGGAATTTGGTGACATCGTCGCAAAATTTAATATCTTTGATGCCATGAAACACCCTGTGGAGGAGCATTCGGTTTTTAATATTGAGTTGATTTCTGAGCTAGTTGATGAGAGTTGTTCTGAATTATTTGCACTTGATTTTCCATCTCTCTCTGATTTTGATGATAATTATTCATGTCCTGACTGCACTGACACTAACGTTTGTGTCCTTTGTGCTGAGATTGATGCTTCCTTGCAGCCTGATACATTTCCTACAGGTGAAGTTGTTACCGATGAGGCTGTTTTTGCCGTCGATGCTCTTGACATCCCGGCTGCCCCAAGCCTTCCATCCATCATTCAGCCCCCGTCCTTAGAGCTAAAAGAGCTCCCTGGGAACCTGAAATATGCTTACTTGGAGCATAATGAAAAACTTCCTGTTATTATCTCTTCTAACCTTGATTTCAATCAAGAAGACAAACTTTTGCAGGTATTGAAGAGGCACAAGAAAGCAATCGGGTGGACATTAGCCGACCTTCCAGGTATTAGTCCTTCGATGTGCATGCACAGGATTTTACTTGAGGATGGAGCAAAAACAGTAAGGCAGCCCCAAAGGAGGCTTAATCCTTTGATTCTTGATGTTGTAAAGAAAGAGGTAACCAAACTCTTGCAAGCAGGTATCATTTATCCTATCTCTGACAGTAAGTGGGTAAGTCCAGTGCAGGTTGTACCTAAGAAATCTGGACTCACAGTGGTAAAAAATGAAAAGAATGAACTTGTTCCCACTAGAGTCCAGAACAGCTGGAGAGTTTGTATTGATTACAGGAGACTGAACCAGGCTACTAGAAAGGATCACTTTCCTTTGCCGTTCATTGATCAGATGCTTGAACGGCTAGCTGGTAAATCACATTATTGTTTTCTTGATGGTTTTTCAGGTTACTTTCAGATTCATATTGCACCTGAAGATCAAGAAAAGACCACTTTCACGTGCCCATTCGGTACATTTGCTTACAGGAAGATGCCTTTTGGCCTTTGCAATGCTCCTGGCACTTTCCAACGATGCATGATGAGTATTTTCTCTAATTTTATTGAAAATTGCATGGAAGTGTTTATGGATGACTTTACTGTTTATGGTTCTTCTTTTGATGCATGCTTGAACAGTTTAAACTTGATTTTAGAAAGATGCATCGAGACTAACCTTGTGTTGAATTATGAAAAATGTCATTTTATGGTTGAGCAGGGAATTGTTCTTGGTCACATTATTTCTGAAAAAGGAATTTCTGTTGACCCTGCTAAGATTGATGTGATTTCTACACTGCCTTACCCTTCTTGCATTCGCGAGATTCGTTCTTTTCTTGGTCATGCAGGTTTTTACAGGCGTTTCATCAAGGATTTCAGCAAGATAGCTCTTCCACTGTCAAACTTGTTGAAGAATGATGTCACTTTCGATTTTGATGACAAATGCAAACAAGCGTTTGACTTCTTGAAGAAAGCATTGACCTCCGCTCCCATCATTCAGCCCCCTGACTGGACCCTCCCATTTGAGCTTATGTGTGATGCTTCTAATTATGCAGTTGGGGCTGTCCTTGCACAAAGAGTTGACAAGGCTGCCCATGTTATTTACTATGCTTCTAGGACTTTAGATTCTGCACAGTCTAATTAAACTACTACTGAAAAAGAACTGCTAGCTATTGTTTTTGCTCTTGACAAATTCAGATCTTATTTGCTAGGTTCCAAGGTTGTTGTTTTTACTGACCATGCAGCTTTAAAGTACTTGCTGAAGAAGCCGGATGCAAAACCGAGATTGATTCGGTGGATGTTGTTGCTCCAAGAGTTTAATGTTGAGATTAAAGACAAAAGTGGAGCTGAGAACTTAGTGGCTGACCACTTGAGCAGGATAGAGAGAGATGAAGATCCTTTTCCTCTTAAGGATGACTTTCCTGATGAGCAGCTGTTTCTTTTGCATGGGATTACACCTTGGTTTGCTGACATTGTTAATTTTCTTGTTGCTGGTGTTTTTCCTACAGGTGCATCTAGATCACAGGTTCACAAGCTCAAGAGTGATGCCAAATATTATGTTTGGGATGATCCATATCTATGGAAGTTTGGTAGTGATCAGGTAATCAGGAGATGTGTCCCCGACAATGAGATTGAATCTATTTTAAAATTTTCTCATGCATCTCAAGTTGGCGGACATTTCGGTCCTCAAAGGACTGCGAGAAAAATCCTTGATTCAGGTTTCTATTGGCCAACTATTTTTAAGGATGCTTTTGAGACTTACCGCACTTGTAAAGAGTGCCAGATAGCAGGTACAAACATCACTCGTAAGAGTGAAATGCCTCAGCAGCCTATGCTTTTCTGTGAGGTATTTGATGTATGGGGGATCGATTTCATGGGTCCCTTTCCTGTATCATTTGGTTTCCTTTACATTTTGCTTGCTGTTGATTATGTTTCAAAGTGGGTGGAAGCTATCCCCACTAGGACTAATGATTCTCGAGTTGTTGCAGATTTTGTCAGGTCTAATATCTTTTGCAGGTTTGGAATACCGCGAGCTATCATAAGTGACCAAGGCACTCATTTCTGTAACCGTACCATGGAAGCTTTACTCCGAAAGTATGGAGTTGTGCACAGAGTCTCTACTGCATATCACCCACAGACTAATGGGCAAGCTGAGATCTCCAACAGGGAGATCAAACAGGTTTTAGAGAAAATGGTGCAGCCAAACAGGAAAGACTGGAGCCGTCGTCTAGAAGACGCACTTTGGGCTCAAAGGACAGCTTTCAAGACACCCATTGGGATGTCTCCTTATCGACTTGTTTTTGGTAAGGCATGTCATCTTCCTGTTGAGATAGAACACCGTGCTTTTTGGGCGGTGAAAAGTTGTAATTTGGAGATGCAACAAGTAGGTATTGAAAGAAAACTCCAATTGCAACAGTTGGAAGAGCTTAGATTAGAGGCTTATGAGAGCTCTAGGATTTATAAAGAAAAAACTAAGCACTTCCATGATAAAATGATTTCTAGGAAGGAATTTTCTGTGGGCCAACAGGTTTTACTGTTTAACTCCCGCCTTAAGCTTATGGCTGGGAAACTTCGATCCAAATGGATTGGCCCCTTTGTTGTTACTAATGTTTTCCCTCATGGTGCAGTGGAAATAAAAAGTGCAGGTACTGACAAAGTCTTCAAGGTTAACGGGCAGCGGCTGAAATTATTCCATGAAAGTCCGGTGCCTGAAGATGTCAGCATAGAGGAGCTTTCTTTGGAAGCACCTAACTACACTGCGACTTGATCAGGGAGTCCTTCTTTCCTTCTCTCTACTTTATTAGTAACGTCCTTTCATTGAGGGCAATGCTTAGTTTAAGTGTGGGGGAGGGAATCGTGTGTTTTATTTGTTTTTGCTTGTTAGTATTTTGTTTAATTTCAATAAAAAATGCATCTTCTTGAAAGTTTTGGGCTACAGACTGATTTGAGTCGAGTTTGCGGAGACTTGGGAAAAATTCACAAGATCGGCATCGTTCTAACACCGTAAGTCTCCTGCATACGGAAATTTATTTGAATTTGTTATTATGTTTTAGCCTTAATTTCTCATTCTTTGACAGCTCTTGAGTAGTTTATTTCAGCAGTCGGCACCATCTCTCACACACTTTACGCAGGAAGCCGATGAATATAAGTGAATGTTCCAAAAAGAAAAAAAAAAAAAGAGAAAAGAAAAAGGTAATACACCTTCTAAGCTTGGTGATCCTCACCCGGTCACTTAACCCAACGGTTGTGTAATCTTCAAAAAAAAAAAAAAAAATTTTTTTTCAAAACTCTTTGTTAGTTGGTTCAGCGGTTTCTGGTGCTGAACTTGGTAGGGAGGATTACGGTCCGATCCCCCGCAACTACATCTGAGTAAGCAAAGGGTTATGCCACGCAAGTACCGGAACCCCGTGAAAAAGGATCAGATTCACTAACCGGTTGGCCTGCTATAAGTGTGTGGAGATAACGGGCTTAATGTGATTGCGCCTGAATGAAAAAGAGCAAAAAAGATGAGTAAGTTAGGCTATGGTATAATAATATGATTTGAATTGGTTTGTGTATTTAGGAGCCTTTTGTCTGCATATTTGTAGTTAGTGTTCTTACGATGTCCTTAGTGTGCAAGATTAGTACCTGTTGATGCAAACTTACCCGAAGAAGATTTGTAGCCTAGGATGAGTAATTGTTGATGAATTTCTGCTTTCTTTTCATTTTGCTCGGAGTGCAAAAGTTCAAGTGTGGGGGAATTTGATCAGTGCATTTGGATGCACATTCCTCTACGTTTGTACTTATACATTTCCATGGTTTGGTTTGTTTATTTCTCTATTTTATTATGTTTTTATATTTTAATTTATTTTTATACTTATTTGTTTTTCGTATTAATTTTCAGCTTTAACAGTCTGCACGGAAACGATCATATCTGGAGTTCCAGGAGTCCGATTGAGGCGTTCTAATAATCTCCGGAAAGCTAAGAGAAAGAGCTACAATTCTTATGTTGGAGTCAAAGTCAGAATCGGACTGTAGAAGGGCCAGAATATTCGTTGAAGTTGCAGCATTATTCTTAGTTAATTTCGGGTCAATTAGTTTTGGGCCTGGGTCGTATGTTTGACCCAGTTGGATTGTAAGACGGGTCGTTCTCTTCCCCCTTAGGGCAGCAGCCGCGACACTGTTCATGCAATCACTATTCACGAAAAAAATCGAAGTTTTTGACAATTTCTATGGAGAACTAACCAAATCCTGTCGAATTGCTGTATTCAGGTTCCGACCTTGAGGTTATTTTAATTTTAATCTATTATTTATTCCTTTCAATTTTGTTCTATGTTCTTGAATGCTTAATTCGAATTGCATAGAGTATTTTGATTCAATCCGATTGATTGTATGATTCTAACAAATAATCACGTTACCGTTTGCTTAATCCGTTACCGTGTATGATTTATCACGTTTGCTTAATTCGTGAAGCTTAAACTCTGTTTGCTTAATTCAGATATTAGGATTATACATCATACAATACTCTTCGCGCTTGTCACTGAGTTTGTAGTCGAATAGGAATAGATTGTCCGCTTAGGAGATTAATATTACTTAATCGATGATAGACAGGAACCGAATCAGTAATTCGACTTTTCAGCTTATTTGATAATCACTTTTTCATAATCACTTATTTTGTCAAATCGAACCTTAAACCAAACCCCCCCCCATTTCGATTTCAGTTTGTATTAGTTAAGAGTCCTTGAGAACGATATATCGAGTCAATTGTCGCTGTACTGCTTTTATATAAAACAACTCGTTTTGATCCGCGCGCGACAGCGGATCAGTGATACCTCCCCTAATTCCAAGTAAGGGGACATTAGGGAACTCTCCACAACGGTCGACGATGATAATATTCTCTATAGATCGGAAACAACAATGGATGTCTGAATGTTTGAGCGTCATCAACCTTTGTGACCACCTTGAACCTTGCTCGTTCCTTAATACAGATTGGGGAAAATGAGAAATAAACCATCTTTCCAAGAGAGGAGTGTAACACATAAGGATACCTCTTTTCCTCATAGTGCGAGTGTGAAAAGAATGTAGGATGTCCCCTAGAAAAGTAGGCATCGGGTTGCGAGATATGAAGATTTTGATGGTGTTCACATCTATGAGTTGTTCAGGATTTGGAAACAAAACCATCCCATATATGAGGAGAGCTACAATCTCTTCAAAAGCTAGCAAGTCCAAGGAATTCACACAGCTTTAGGCTTTCTCAAACAAGAACTTTGCTAGGAAACCCTTGATACCATTCCTTATTTCCCAATTAGTTGTGATATCAGATGGTTGCAAGTGTAGAGCTTGAGCAATCTCTTCTGGTTTTGGATCTCTTTCTGTACCATTGAAATGTAGTTGATTGAGAATCGGAATCCTTAAGAGTTTGGAGAATTCTTCTAAAGTTGGCACAAGTTGATAATCGGGGAATGTGAAGCAATGGTGTAGAGGATCAAAGAATTGGAAGAGCACCTTCAACATATCTTCATCAGTTTTGGAGGTAACCAAGTTTAAGAGACGACCATGTCTTTCGGTGAATGGAGAATTCTCAGGAATCCTTGATGCTAACTTTTTGAGTTGAGGAGGAATCCTTACGAGGTTGACTTGAATGGTTTTCCTGCAGATAGAATCCATGTCCTATAAAACAGAAACAAAGATAAATCCCAGAACTTCTTGAAATGGTTAGTGAGTATGAGTATGATGTTATGATGTTCATGATGTTATGTACAAGTAAATATACACAAACAAAGCAAACAAGTCCTTAGGTTTAGGCTTGCATGGAGTCTCATAGGTAAGTACCCTCTTGAAGTTTAGTTGGCTTAAAACTTGTCCTAGTAATAGTAATCGGGTTCTAAGCAGCTCAATATCACTGGTTTATTTCTTTGGTTATTGTTTTAGTGTAATCTTCTTTAATGGTGACCGAAATATCCCAAAAAACCAAACCTCAATGAGTGTAGTATCGAGTATCTACCAACTTCGAAGTGCACCAAAGCCGGTCATCTCACTACGTCCTAATGGCCAAGTTGGTCAAGTAAAGGTTCTAAAAGTTAATTAGTGCTTCATGACATCACTCATCGGCCCCGTATTCTCCTTGACTACTCAAGGGCTACCGGTACCTACAAATATGTCGCAATAACGTAGCTATTGCTTAGACCGTGTTGGTATACCCCGCACAGTTTCCACAATGTAGTGCTAATTACCTATAAGGTATCCCAAATCCGGGTAGAGGATTCAAACCCAAACAAATAAACATAATGTAAAGCATACATGTCAAACAATGAAAGAAAGTAAATGTGATCTAACCCTAAGGTAACCCCATTTTTAGAATTTTCCCCAGCAGAGTCGCCAGTTTTGTGATACGATAGGAGAACTGACTAGGGTCGTTTGTGTTTGATCGCAATTGTGCGGATAGCAAGAGTCACCATTGACTTTTATTTTATCCAAAAGGAAAGGTAAAAAAGTACAGGAAAGACCTTTAGAGATGTTTTCTTGAGTTCGGGGGGTAGATTATAAAAAGGGAAGGTGTTAGCACCCGTTTCATCCATGGTTTTCCATGGGCTCTTAGTTGCTTGCTAGATCACTTGCTTTGTTTGAAAGTTATGATTTTGTGTTGTGAGTTTTGAAAGTATTTTGAAAATGTCTTTGTAATGGTTCTCGTTTCTATAAGAGCGTATACAAAGTGTTGTTTCAAAAAATAGTTCAAAGAGGTGTTTGTGTAGTGTGTTTTTTGAAGGTGATTTTGAAAAGATGTTTTTGTAATGGTCCTCGTCTCTATAAGAACGCGTACAAAGTATTTTGTCTTTTGAAAATGTTTCAAAGTGAAAGTGTTGATGTAAAAATGTTTTTGTCGTGAGAAAGTGAGAAACTAAGAGCGAATCTACCTACTCGAAAGGTCTTAAATATTCTTTTCCTCCTTTATATGTTGCTATCTTACCATTGATTTGGTAAGAATCCCCATCGTTGGATGTGAAGGGACAGGCGCGGGACGTTTGTACAGTCATAGAAGGCAACCTATGAGACGCTTTAACAATTTTTCGTAAGGGACTAGATCGTTTTACCGAAGGAAACATCGAGGGACTAAGATCTTTTTTATCGAAGGGTCTTTGCTAAAGCGTCCCATATTCGAGGGACGTGATTGTATTTCCAAGGAAACGAGCGAGGTTACCCTAGAGGTGTGCGTGTGAAAAAGTGTGTTCGTTTCAAGTTATTTTGTCTTTGAAATTAGATTATCTAGAGATTGATTTTGAATCTTGCCATGCACGCCTAATTACTATACAATATAAGGAAAACAGTAAATTGAGGGAATTGAAATTCTACGCTATTACAGAGTTTTCGGGAATGGGGGTACAATTTTACAAATAGGGAATGCGATTAAAAGTCCGAATAGGCAATCAATACAACCAAATCTAATCGAACAATTAATTAAAATTATAACAGTCTATGAAATAAAATTAATTGACAAAGTATATAAATTCTTGGTATTTTTGTTTGAAAAAAGAGTTTTAAAAGAAAAATAGAAAAAAAATCTATTCTATTAAAGAAAATGATTAGCTAAAAAATACTAGATCAAATGTATACATATTTTTGTTTTTTTAGGTTTTCCTTGTTATGTAGAAACCAAATAAATTAATAAGATATTGACTAAATGATAAAATAAAATAAATCACAAAAGGTCCTAATTTAAATTTAGAACTAAGATAATTAAGAAAAATTAACAAACAAAGCTACATGATAAAATAAAATCAAAACCAACAAAACAAAATAAAATGGTGGTGTTAAACTGACTATGGGTGTGTGAGGTAGAAATATGGATGGGACAGAAAAGAAATGTGAAGCCCAAAGTTGTTTGTTAATGAGGACAAGCACGTGTTTTAAAAAATACAAAGAAAAAGGGACAAAACAACTTCCAGGAATCGAACCCAGAACATCACACTCGCCAACCCACTGTCCAACCACTATGCTATTCTGCTTCATTCGTTATTGATATGACTTAAATGAAATATAAGGGGAAAATGATAGTTTGATTTGTCCAGCAAGTCCAATGGGGTGACCCGGTTTGGAAAGGATATGAAGGGTTTTGGAAACCCTAGTCTGTGTGAATACGCCGCACTGGGGATATGTTGTTGTATTCAATAAAACTTGATTAAATGCTAATTAACAACAATTAAAAAAAATTTCAACCCTCTAAACCAAAGCAAACAACCTCTGTTCCTCGCCATTCCAAATCGCTATTTTCCATAAATCTCTCAACCGTCCTCGTCCCTCTACTTGATTCTCCCTGTCACCTTCCTTGTTCTTCTTCTCTTAACCATGGACATTTCTCTAGCTTCCGCTTCAACCTCCATTCGCGATTCACTTTCTCCATCTACTAGTAGACTCAAACTTCTCGTCTAAACCTAAATTAGAGCAAACGATCTACATCGTCCTCCGCCTACAGACTCAAAGACACAGTTTGGTATTGGGTCAGAAATATGGTTGCAACTCGACTCTTCTCGCGGATTCACTCGGAAGCAAAAAGTCTGATTCAACTATAGACAAAGACAAGTATCGACAATAATTTAAAAGGGCAAAATGTTAACGTCAGAGAGAAGAGCTTCTCCAATAGGTATGATGCTTGGTTTTGTTCTTTCTGCTTTTTGGTTATCTGCTTATGCTGGCTAACAGATATCTTCTTTCCTTGCTGGTTTTTGGTTCTTGGTTTAGTTTTTTGTTGGTTTGTATATCCTTGCTCTGATTTGGTCTTTCTGGTGTGTGTTTTTTGTTCTTTTAACAGCTAACTTGTTGGTTGTGTTGTATGAGATTAAGGTTGAAACTTGGCGTTGGGCTGTGGTTTGTGTGATCGGTGGATCTGGAACTGACTGTTTAACGCTGGTTCGCGAAATGTCGCGGAAGCAAGAGTCGCCACCGTCTTTTATTTTCTCCAAATGGAAAGGACAAAAGCACAGAAAAATTCCTTAAAGAGATTGCTCTCGGTTCGGGAGGTAGGTTATAAAAAGGGAAGGTGTTAGCACCCTTTCTATCCATGGTTATCCATGGGCTCTTAGATACTTGCTCATTGTGTTTTCAAAATAGTTTGTTTGCTTTTCAACTGTGGGTTTTAAAAAGTTTCTTTGAAAATTCCAGTTCGACTCTTGTATCGGTCCTCAAGAGTGTTTGAAAAAATTGCTTTCGAAAGCTTTTTGAAAAGGTGTTGGTGTGAAAAGTATTTTGTTTTGTTTTGAAATTTAGAGCAAGTATCTAGAGTCGTCTACCTACCCTAAGGAATTCGTCTGTGTAAATGTCCCTAAAGTAGTGCCATCCCACCATTGAGAGGTAGGTAGCACCACCGTTGGAGGTGTTCGGGTCAATTCGAGGTTTGGACATGGTGATCACCAGAGCAACGGGAAGACACCTTAGAAGCTACCCTCATGCCAGGTTCCCAGATCATGAGGACTTACTAAGACATCCTCTACTCGACGATCATCTTTCGAGGCAAGGCAACAGTGAGGCGTACCCTAGGGGTGGTGTGTGATTTGTGTGCCAGATTCAGATATTTTATCTTGTCATGTTATTGGTGATCTATGCGTTTGTTTTTATTTATCATTCATTCTTGCATGTCTTGATTAACAGTTAAAAATTGCAAAAAGTAAAAGTTCTAAAGCTATTACAAAAGGCGCGGGTCCACATCGCCAAAATTTCCAGAACCCGATTTGACAGAAAAATAAAGACTTAAAGAAAAGTAAAGTGCGAGAAATTAAAATGTTACATGGCCTTGGGAGAGGTACATAAAAATTATATGGAAAATAAATAAACACGCGAATTAAATAAGAATTAAAAACGAGGGGGTTGGACCCTTTTTGCAAAAATTAAATTAAATGATTAAATTAATAAAATTAAAATGAAAAGAAATTGTCTTTTTGGTCTTTTTGTATTTTATAATTTTAATGAAAAAGAATTAATTGAAATAAAATGCTAACCCTAATTCTAGTTGTTTTTAGTTTATTAAGAAAAGATTAAATTTTAACCTAATATTTAACCTAATTATTTACATGCCATTTAATTATAAAAATAAATAATAGCAAATATTTAATTATTATGAAAGAAAAGAAAAAAAGGATAAAAATGATTATAAACCCTAATTCTACCAATTTTAGATTTTTATTAAGGAAAATATTACAATTAAACCTAATTTAATAACTAAAATTAATTAATGCAATTTATTTACAAAAATACTAAAATAAAAATATTTATTATTTTTTATCTTTTCTGATTTTTTTTTGTGTTTTTTATATTATTGTGAAAATAATTGTTATAAAGAATTAAAAAAGATTAATTAAAACAAAGAAAAGAAAAGATATAAAAAGTTAAAAGAAACAAACTAGAGGGGGGTGCTGTCCCCAAGTGGAGGACTTATTGTAGTAATTCTGGGCCCAATTATCCCTGGCCTCTTTGACTTTTCAGGACACGTGTGAGATCTTTGACTAGGGTCCACCATGCTCTCCAGATCATGGCCCTTTGATTGACCTCAGGGTGCACGTGGAAGGTTTGATTTTATGGACGTACAGTGGTCTTCAGCGTTGAAACTGCATAGAAACATTTATTGAAAAATAACATGGAAAGGGTGAGGGACCTGGGGCTCGAACCCAGGTCCCAGGGGTTACCAGCATACACGTATACCACTGAGCCATCCAACGCGCGTTTATTATATAATAACTAACAAAAAATATAACATAAACAAGCATTAGTGGAGCGCTTTTCGCGCGAAATTCGAACCAGCCACTTACACCTTGCCACTTCATCGTCCTCTTCATTGTGCTTTTTTTCCTGAAACAAAGAAAGAATGGGCAACGGTTTTGAACCGTTCCCATATATATCATTCTGAAAAATAACGATTAGGCCCTGGAGTCATATAAATTAGGCGCGAGGGTGCCATCTTTTTCGTCCAAGCACGCTGAACATGGTTGTGGCATTGAGGTCCTCTAATTTTACAGTATGAAGAAACGCCTAAATTAAAAGTTTGGAAACCCTAGATGTCTTTAATGGTGAATCTTCATATGGGGCACGAAAACAAAATCAACCACACAGTTAGCTTCAGAATTGCATAATGAACATAAATCACATGTTAAAAATTGCAAAAAGTGTATGATTCGTGATGCTAGAACATGAAATTTTTTCTGGACAGAGTGCGATCAATCTTACGTTTCTTGGTGTTAGAATAGTTGGTTTTTATTTAGGAACCTTCCTTGAAGCCTCGGGAAGGTGATGGAATACGTCTCTTTGCTTGAATCAACCTCTAACCTTGTTTTCAGTTTTCAAATTTTTAGGCCAAAAGTGTGAGTTTGATAATGGAGTTTATGCGCAGCTGAGGGGTCAAAGGCATGAGGGTTTTCATCCTTATATGTGTATGAATGATTAGGTCAAAGAAAAGTGATCCAAAATCCATGAATTGATGAATATGATATTTGATTTTTAAACCATGATTTTCAAATCTTTTTCATGCAAACTTCTACCAAATCATGACCAATTCAATTGATTCTTTCTATATTTTGTTAGGCACGAAATCTTGGAGATATTATGTGCACAAAAAGATTGAAAAACCTAGGTTTAGTATTTTCCATGTATTTTAATTAATTAAATGAATTATTAATAATAAAAATCCAAATAAATAAATAAAAAATGAAGAAAAACTTCCCTTTGGGCCAAATGGTCGTGCACATGCCTTGGATAATGAATTGTGGAAGAAAAAGAGGCCCATTAGCAATTTTAGGTCATTTGAATCAATGTTGACTTTTCAAAATATCCAAAAATTTCCTAACTTCCACAAGGCATAAATTGCTCAATTTTTAAGCTTTGCTCATGTTCTTGGACATTTTGTAAAGGTCTTTGAGTCCTCTAACCAATGTGTTTGGTCCCATGACATTTTGATTTACCAATCTCAAGTTATGGCCTTTGACTTAAAGTCCCTTTTTGTTGACTTTTGAAAATGACCTATAATGTTGAAATTGATAACTTTTTGTGAGATCATTTCTTGGACTTGGAGTATGAAGAGGAGTTGTAGGAAATGTCTTTCTCTTCAAAATAAGCTTTGGATGGAATTTTTATGATAATCCATGTGAAAGTTATGCCCTGGTCAATTTACAGTTAACTTTTTCAACTGTCCAAATAAGGAAACTTTTGCATCTTGATGATTTTTGAGCCAAGCTTTTGAGAATCATGATCAAGCATTGATCAAATGATGTTTTTGGCTTCAAAATGAGATGTTGGCCAAAAATTTGAACTTTTGACTGTCAAATGACCATTTTGCCCCTACAGTTGACTGTAGTGCAATTAGGGTTTTGACTGTGCAATTTTGTGCTGAAAGTCTTGAAACTTTGTATGAGGATGCTTGACCATGTTTATAGGCATGTGGGACTTGATTGGACCCTTGGAAACTTCATTTTCTTGATCAGAACCAAAACCCTAATTTTGACTGTTTAGGATACCCTTGCACTGTGCAACCCCTGGGGAGATTTTGAAGCTTGACTTGGCAATTTCTTGAAGAATATGGGAGGGCAAATTTTGGGGTACAACAGTTGCCCCTGTTCAATCTTCTTAGACCTGAGGATGCAGATTGGCTGACGTGCCTTTCGTAATCCGAAGGTGGAAGATGATTGAACACTAGAGTGCCCAGAAATTTGCGCTCACATAGTAGCAATGATGGTGGAATGGGCTTATAGATGCCATTTAGAGATTGATGAATAGGATGATGGGCTTATAGATTCCATCTGGATGTTGATCGCGTAAGAGATTCCTTAGCGAGAACTTGCGTACCTGCAAAAGAAAAATGAGTACCTGACATGTTGCAGGAGCTGGTCTTCAGATGCTTTGTGTAGATATGTCCTGACTGGTTACAGGAATCGGATCTTCGAATTCTTCAGACGTGCCCTGGCGAGATACAGGAATCGAGTCTGGTAATGTTAGTCTCCAACGGATACACCCTGGCAAGATTCAGGCATCGGATCCTCGAACTCTTCAGACACACCCTGGAAAGATACAAGAATCGGATCTGGTAATGTTAGTCTTCAACGGATACACCCTGGCAAGATTCAGGTATCGGATCCTCGAACTCTTCAGACACACCCTGGCCAGATACAGGAATCGGATCTGGTAATGTTAGTCTTCAACGGATACACCCTGGCAAGATTCAGGTATCGGATCCTCGAACTCTTCAGACACACCCTGGCAAGATACAGGAATCGGATCTGGTAATGCTAGTCTTCAACGGATACACCCTGGAAAGATTCAGGCATCGGACCCTCGAACTCTTCAGACACACCCTGGCAAGATACATGAATCGGATCTGGTAATGTTAGTCTTCAACGGATACACCCTGGCAAGATTCAGGTATCGGATCCTCGAACTCTTCAGACACACCCTGGCAAGATACAAGAATCGGATATGATAATGTTAGTCTTCAACGGATACACCCTGGCAAGATTCAGGTATCGGATCCTCGAACTCTTCAGACACACCCTGGCAAGATACACGAATCGGATCTGGTAATGCTAGTCTTCAACGGATACACCCTGGCAAGATTCAGGCATCGGATCCTCGAACTCTTCAGACACACCCTGGCAAGATACAGGAATCGGATCTGGTAATTGGTCATCAACAGATACACCCTGGCAAGATACAGGAATCGGATCTTTAGTTGCGACCATTGATGGTAATCAATTTTGTACTTTTGTCCTGAAAAGACAAGCGTTAGTTGTATGCGATGTCATGTTGTATGACATGCGGGATGCCCTCTGAATAAGTGATATTGTATGTTCATGATGCGTATATGCATGCTATAATGTATGAAGATGTTTATGAATGTATTTTTTCGTCTAGGAAAGTAAATCCTTGACGGGTGCCGGGAAGTCACTCCTGGGTTGATGTTTGAAGAATGGCTTTTTTGCTTCCGCTGGGGATGATAATTGCAAGGATACCGGTTGGGAGAAGATAACTCCGTTGGGGAATAAACTTGGCGAATGGAATAACTCTACGGGGAGGAAAGTACTCTAACGATCTTGCTGGGAAGCAATACTCTGTGGGGAGAAAGATACCTTGCTGAGTTGTTGATAATAACTTGCTGGGGATATCTTTGCTGTGTTGGAAGTGTTAATAGACTTCGCTGGGGATAAGAAAGAACTGTGTTGACGACGACCTTTCCGTGGCTTTTGGCTGAGGATAACCCAGTTATATCCTAGTGGGAAAATAACTCTTTAAATAAAGCCAGGAGACGCGCTCGTGCTCTGCGAGGATAAGCTTCCAGAATCTACTGCGGATAAGCTTACTGCTTGGGGAGATGAATTCCAACTTTCCTGGGGAAACTGGATTGGACTCTCCCGGGGAAGTTTTGAACTGCGGGGGAAGTGATTCCTTTGAATGTTTGATATACCGCCGGGGAACAATCTTTAGACCAAGATTGCCGGGGATGCTTGTTAAGAATATACATGCTGCCGGGGAATGTTGAGATCTACCGGAGGATACCCAACTTCTTTAAGTTTGATTGTAACTTTGCTCGGGGAGAGTGTATTGCTTGCTGGCTCACTCTCTGGGGGATTAAGATGTCTGGTTATATTCTTCAGCTGAACCTACCTTGGTGCCTTGGAGGACAGAACAATTAGATTGCTCAGACTACTCTTTATTGCCCCTGTTTCTAGTGTTACCTGTAATTAATCCTTTGTTTCATATGCAAATATTTATGAGTTAGCAAATTATTGTCAATGCATATATCACAAATTGAACCTTGGACGTTCTTCGCAAAACAAAACAGAAAAAGAAAAACAATTGGCACTTTTAACTGAAAAGTATATTTGTATTGATTTTTGCATGGCCTGTAAATAGGCGTTTTATGTACAAGAGGCTGACGTCCTAGTAAGAGAACACCGCCGAACAAGAGAGTTTATACAAATTTTGTACAAAAGAAAATAAAACAGCTGTGTGAAATGAATGATCCCACTGGGTTTCAACTCTGCTATTGCCTTTATATCCCCGAGCGTCTCATCACTTGATGACCTAAACGAAGAATGAAGCTGACTGATCGATGCCGTCTGAACTTGATATAGATACCGGGTTCTGGATGCAAAGTGATCCAATGAGACATAGTATTACGCTTTTATCCCTAACTTTTGCCTGGACCGCCCTTTCGGGTTTTCAGTCCACCGGGATACCCATTTTTGCCCAAGCCGCCTTTTCAGGTTTTCGACTTGCCGGGTGTAAAGATTTTTCATTTCATCCCTTCATTTTGCCCGAACCCTTTTGGTTCACCGGGAAGCCCTAATTTTTGCCTAGGCATGTCATCCTAGCGGGTCTTTTTTCATGCGTAGTATCTTTTTACTATGTCTGCATTAGCGGGGTGAGGAAGGTCGTCACCATCCATGTTGGTTAGAATCATGGCTCCTCCTGAGAACACATGCTTAACCACAAATGGCCCTTCGTACGTAGGGGTCCATTTGCCCCTTGGATCACTCTGAGGAAGGATGATTCGCTTGATTACCAGATCCCCAACTTGATATTCCTGTGGTCTGACCTTTTTGTTAAATGCCCTGATCATCCGTTTCTGATACGTCTGACCATGACAGATAGCAGCAAGTCTCTTTTCATCAATGAGGTTTAGCTGATCAAGTCGTGTCTGGATCCAATCAACTTCGTTCAGATTTGCATCCTTCATTATCCGGAGAGAGGGTATTTGCACTTCGATCGGTAAGACTGCCTCCATGCCATAAACCAAAGAGAAAGGAGTTGCCCCGGTTGACGTCCTGGCTGAGGTACAGTACCCATGTAGAACAAACGGTAACATCTCGTGCCAATCTTTATAAGTCACTGTCATCTTCTGCACGATTTTCTTGATATTTTTATTTGCTGCTTCTACAGCCCCATTCATCTTCGGTCTGTAAGGAGAAGAATTGTGGTGCTGTATTGAACTGCTCGCAGAGCTCAGTGATCATCTTGTTATTCAGATTGGTACCGTTGTCTGTAATGATCCTCTCTGGGACGCCGTACCGACAGATCAGATTATGCCGAATGAACCGTGCCACAACAGTCTTGGTTACCGTAGCGTAGGAAGCTGCCTCGACCCACTTCGTGAAATAGTCAATCGCTACCAGGATGAAGCGATGCCCGTTAGATGCCGTAGGTTTAATCTCGCCGATCATGTCTATGCCCCACATTGCAAACGGCCAAGGCGCAGTCAGAACATTCAGAGGAACTGGAGGAACATGCACCTTGTCTGCATAAATCTGACACTTATGGCATGTCCTGGAATGTTGGTAGCAGTTAGCTTCCATTGTGTACCAGTAATACCCTGCCCGAAGGATCTTCTTTGCCATAGTGTGTCCACTGGAATGTGTACCAAAGGTCCCTTCATGTAGCTCTTCCATGATTCTTTCTGCTTCAGTCTTATCCACACAATGCAGTAAGGTTGAATCATGGTTTCGGTTGTACAAGATGCCGTTGCTAAGGAAGAACTTTGTCGCGAATCTTCTCAAGAACTTCTAATCATTGACAGATGCACCTTCAGGGTATTCCTGAGCTTCCAAATATCTCTTCACCTCATGGTACCAAGGCTTCTCAGTCACCAATTCAGTCTCGAGATCGCAGCAGTATGCCGGTTCGTCTAGTTTCCAAATGATGATCCGGGGAGCCTCATTATCCCATTTGACCTTGAACATAGAAGACATTGTAGCTAACGCGTCCGCCAGCTGATTCTCCTCTCTTGGGAAGTGTTCAAAGGTTATCTTCGTGAAGTGGGGGATCAAGGTCAACACACATTCTCTGTAAGGAATAAGATTCGGATGTTTCGTATCCCACTCTCCTTTGATCTGATTGATCACAAGAGCGGAATCTCCGAAGACACTCAGAAACTTGATCCTTAGATCGATCGCAGCTTGAAGACCCATGATGCACGCCTCATACTCTGCCATGTTATTGGTACAGTTGAAACATAGCTGGGCAGTGAGTGGAGTATGAGTGCCTTGAGGGGATATGATGATGGCGCCGATACCGTTACCCAAAGCATTGGAGGCTCTGTCAAAGTGCATAGACCATCGGGATCCTTCCTCAGGTCCTTCATCCGGTCCAGGTACTTCACAATCAGTTACTATCATGATGCTTTCATCCGGAAACTCGAAGTTCATTGATTGATAGTCATCTACGGCCTGATGTGCCAAGTGGTCTGCCAATACACTTCCCTTGATGGCTTTCTGGGTTGTGTACTGAATGTCGTATTCCGTCAAGATCATTTGCCATCTTGCAATTCTCCCAGACAGAGCAGGCTTTTCGAATATGTACTTTATAGGATCCATCTTTGAGATCAACAAGGTGGTATGAGTCAGCATATACTGTCTCAGCCGGCGAGCAGCCCATACCAAAGCGCAGCAAGTTTTCTCAAGCAGTGAGTATCGAGTCTCACAGTCGGTAAACTTTTTGCTAAGGTAATAAATGGCATGCTCTTTTCGGCCAGACTCGTCATACTGCCCCAGCACGCACCCCATTGAGTTGTCAAGTACTGTCAGGTATAGTATCAGAGGTCTCCCTTCAACCGGTGGCATAAGGATAGGTGGTTCTTGGAGATACTCTTTGATTCTGTCAAAAGCAGCCTGACATTCATCATTCCAACGTACTACTTGATCTTTCTTCAGCAGCTTGAAGATTGGCTCACAGGTAGCGGTTAGATGCGAGATGAACCGAGCAATGTAATTCAGGCGTCCCAGAAAGCCTCTGACTTCCTTCTCTGTCCTAGGAACTGGCATCTCTTGAATAGCTTTGACCTTGGCAGGGTCCACTTGAATACCTTTATCACTTACAACGAAGCCTAGCAATTTCCCAGATCTTACCCCGAAGGTGCACTTGTTCGGGTTCAATCTTAGTTTATACAGTTTCAATCGGTCAAACAATTTCTGCAGATGGTCTAGGTGCTCTTCCTCAGTCTGGGACCTTGCGATCATGTCGTCCACATACACCTCTATCTCATGATGGATCATGTCATGAAATAAGGCGACTATGGCACGTTGGTAGGTTTCCCCAGCGTTCTTCAACCCGAATGGCATGACTTTGTAACAGAAGGTGCCCCACTGAGTAACAAATGTAGTCTTTTCCATGTCTTCAGGTGTCATCTTGATCTGATTGTAACCTGAAAAACCATCCATGAAAGAGAACACCTTATGCTGAGCTGTATTATCAACAAGGACATCAATGTGAGGTAGAGGGAAGTCATCTTTGGGGCTGGCCCTGTTCAGATCCCTGTAGTCGACACACATTCTGACCTTACCGTCCTTCTTAGGTACCGGCACCACATTAGCAACCCACTGAGGGTAAGAAGTCACTGCAAGGAACCCAGCGTCAAACTGTTTCATAACCTCGGCTTTAATCTTCTCAGACATCTCTGGACGCATACGACGGACCTTTTGCTTAACCGAAGGGCAATCTTCCTTAGTTGGCAAGTGATGGACCACAATATCGGTATCCAACCCGGGCATGTCTTCGTAGGACCAGGCAAAGATCTCCATATAATCATGCAGCATCTGAGTCAACCGTTGCTTCACGCTGAGCTCTAGGTTGGCACCAATCTTTACCTCTTTTCTGTCTGCCTCAATACCCAAGTTTATTATCTCCACTGGCTCTTCATGTGATTGAATTGCCCTCTCTTCCTGAAGTAACAGTCTTGCAAGCTCGCCAGGCACTTCGCAATTATCTTCACCTTCGTCTTCGGCTAAGTTGATCGGATTTTCGAAGTCATAACTGGCAGTAGCAGAGTCGTTACCAGTGAGATCCAGAGTGGATTGAAACCTGTATGAGTGAGTGTGTGTGTAAATACAGCTGTTTTGAAATATATGTAAAGGAAAGAAAGACAGAAAAGGAGCACAAAATTTGCAATGCGAGAAAACGTCCAAGATTTTCATTTATGATATATGAAATGCCAATTTATATGCCCTCACAAATGAAACCACGGTGCCTCGGGTAAGACACCGGGCCATAGAGTCTATTTATTGTTTATTACAAATAACGAAACAAAGAAGTTTATTACTGCGTAACAAAGGTAACAGGAGTATGGTCCTTGACAATCCAATTGGTCAATCCTCCTTCAGTCGTTGGATAGATCCAGCTCTTGAACTCAGCTTCGTCCACTTCATTGTCTTCCCCAACAACATTCACTCCTGGATTTGTAATGAGCACAGGAGGTCTTCTGGTCTTCGCCTTCCGCATAGCTTTCTGACCCTCTGCAGTAAAACCCAGTCCAAATTTGTCAGTTTTCTGTGTAAAGTCTGGAAGCCTGCCCCAGTTAGCACATTCACCTTTTTGAACCACAGCCCGGGCATCCTTCAGGGAAGCCATCTTCAAAGGAACATTCTCTTCTACCGCTGTTTCTGCTGCCGCTGAAATTGGAAGTACCTCCTCGAAATGCTGAAAGGGGGTTTCAATAAACTCCCCGTCCATCTCAATGTATCTGAAGGAATTCAGATGGCTTACCATATACTCCTCCTCTCCTTGCACAGTGACGATCTTCCCTCTGACGGGGTACTTCAGCTTCTGGTGCAAGGTAGAGGTCACTGCCCCAGCTTTATGGATCCAAGGTTGACCCAGTAGACAAGAGTACGATGGGCGGATATCCATCACATAAAAAGTAGAGTCAAACACCTGAGAGCCCACCCGAATAGGAATGTTAACCTCTCCATGAACCATCCTTTTTGAACCGTCAAAGGCCCTGACGATGATATTGCTGGGTTTTAATTCCAGGCCTTCACAATCCAGACGGTCTAAAGCCTTCTTTGGTAGAACATTCAAGGAAGAACCACTATCCACCAATACATGTGCCAGGGTAGTGCCCCTGCATTCAATAGAGACATGCAGAGCATCATTGTGGTCTCTTCCTTTTGCAGTCAGGTCAGCATCTGAGAAACCTAAGCCATTGTCCGCTGTCAGATTTGCTACGCAATCAGTGAACTGGACTGCAGATGTCTCTTGTGGCACATGGGCCGTCTTGAGGAATGAGATTAAGGCCTTAGCATGGGCCTCCGAGCACAGCAATAAGGAGAGCATGGAGATTTTGGAGGGCGTGTGCCCCAGCTGTTCCACAACATTGAAGTCACTCTTCTTTATAATTTTTAGGATTTCCTCCATTTCTTGTTGGGAGGCCTCAGCATTTATAGGTATCGGTGCCTCCATCCGGGCAGGCTCATCTTCAACTCCCTTGCCCCGAGCATTGGATGACTCGGCAGTAGGAGAAACAACTTGATCAGCAATAGGAACAGGTACACTTGTAGGTGTTATAAGGAGGGGTCTTCGAGTAGCGGGCGGTGCAATATCAGGCGAGAAGAGCCTGCCACTGCGGGTAACCTTGGCTGGACCAGTGATATCACAGATACTGGCGCCAGTTTTGAACTCTTGTTTGATCCCATTCACATACACATCTGCCCCATAGTGCTAGGGGACAGCTTTATCAGATACGTAGGGAAGAGGCCCCGGAACAGTGATAACCACAGGTGCAACAGTCATGATTGGGACAGGCTTCTTCGGGAGAGCCTTGATTGGATTATTGAAGATGGTAACCACAGAAACTTCTTCTACCGGAACCAGCTGAACAACAGACTTCTTAAACAGAATCTCCTTACTATCCATTAGGCTTTGGATGCCTAACTTCAGCAAGGGACAACCAGATAGGGAAACAGCACAGAACAGGCAACCCTCACTGCAACCCGGAAATAAACCGGCCAGCAGTAGGTTCTTCTTGACGGTCATTAAAGGAGTAGCTAGATCATCCACAGAAACAGCGTACACTTCTTCATCGACAGCATTTACCCCATGCTGAGGCATAGGAGCAGTCACCACATTCGGTCTCTCAGGCGCTTCGAACTGTATCTCCTTTGCGTCGATAAGGTCTTGCACCTTATTCCTTAATGCCCAACTGTCATCAGTGGAATGCCCCAGGCTATCAGAATGATAAGCACAACGAGCATTTGGGTTGTATTTAGGAGATGTAGTATTTGCAAACTTCGGAGCCTCTCTGATGGTTACTAAGTTGGTTGAGAGCAACTGTGGTAAGATCTGCGACAAGGTCATACTCCAACGGGTGAATTCCCTTCTGGGTCTCTCAGCCCTTGGTTGGTTAGCTTGCCGAGGAGCGGCTGCAGGCTTTGCAATCACCAATGCGTTAACAGATTGGCGGCGCTCTGGTTTGTCTTGCCTTCTAGGCCCATACACCACACTGGCCTCTTTTTTGAAGGGTTTCTTCTCTGAACCTGTAGATGCACCCTTCGGAATCTTACCAGACTTCAACCCAGCCTCAATTCTATCTCCAGTCAGAATCAGATCAGTGAACCCTGCAGACGAATTCCCGATAAGATGGTTGAAAAATGGCCCAGATAGGGTCCCCAAGAACATGTCTACTAACTCCCGATCAGTCAACGGAGGCTGCACCCTGCCAGCCAGATCCCTCCACTTCTGAGCGTACTCTTTAAAACCTTCACTTGAACCTAACGACATACCCTGGAGTTGGGTACGTGTAGGGGCAAGGTCGGCATTATATTGATACTGCTTATAGAAAGCAGTAGCCAACTCCTCCCAGTTACGAACCTTGGTCCCATCCAGCTGATAGAACCATTCGAGGTGAGTCCCTGAAAGACTCTCCTGGAAGAAGTGGATCCACATATTCTTATCCACTGAGTACGGTTGAATCTTCCGAACATAGGACCTGAGATGTAGCTTGGGACAAGACGCCCCGTCGTACTTAGTAAAAGATGGTGCTTTGAACTTATGAGGAATAATCACACCAGTAGACAAACCCAAATCTCCAAAATCCAGCCCAGGTACCTGTTGGATCTCCATAGCATTCAACCTATCCTCCAGTTGCTTGTATCTGTCTTCTGCAGGAGGATACTGCTCTTTATCAAAATCAGTCTCGTTGTCAGAGACTACCGGACTAGGACCTTTTTCTGCTTGAGGAGTACTCTTGCCAATGGAAGAACCAGCCTCTTCATTCTGCAAAGTGTTGCCAAACCTTCGGCCCGAGCTAAACAGAACAGTTCTTCTCTTCTTCTTCTTCTCCTTCTTCAGGAGCAGAGCCTTCAGCTCTTCTTGGCCTTGAGCCAAACCCTTGATTAATTCCTGAAATTGCGCATTCTGCGCCTGAAGAGCTTTGATGGATGTCTCAGTTGATGATGAGTCAGGATTCATGATGCTGAAATAAACAGCGAAGAACGGTAAGCAACCTGAAAAGAAGAAAACCTGCTATGCACATGATGAATGAGATGCGTATGAATTATGTTTTCAAAGACAATCGGGAATCAACTTTGTAAACAAAAAGGAACACACTTCATTAGATTCAACTTTGCAACTGAAATTATTCAACAGGTTGCCCTTAGGCGTTACATGAAAGGAAGATACTGAAAAAGGGAAATAAAACTGCAAAAGAACATCTGGAGCTCCTTATTGATCCCATGGTCTCCTCTTCTCAGTACGGACGTAGGCATTCAGAGCTCTCTCATTCTCCAACTGCTTTGTCAGCTTCTGGATCTTTAATTCCTGCTCGTTGAACTTTTCCCGGTAAGAATCCCGTTCTTCTCGCAGTTGCGACCAAGATCTCTTCAATGTCTCATAATCAGTAGGTATCTGAGGAGGAAGGACAGTTGGAGGAACACCATCCTTGTCAGGACACTCAAGAATGACGGGTCTGACAGCTTCGTATGGCATACCTAACTTCTGAGCTCGGATGCGAACCCATTTGTAGTAGGCTTCCATAGGTAAAGAAGTCTTTGGCCCTAGCTCTTGTGGGTCAGCTTTATGAACTTTGTCCCAAGCCTTGATGAACCTACGACGCAGCTCGTCACTATCCACCTGAAACTCAAAACTGATGTGAGGCACCAACATCTCATCGGGGCCTGCTCTTCTGGCTCTTCCAAACTGACGGAGCGCTAGACATGGATTGTAAGAGATTCCTCCTTGGGTACCAATCAGAGGAACATTAGGGTATTCCCCGCATCGATCAATAACAGCTATCTCATCCAAACCTCTGCAAGTCCAAATAATGTCTTTATCGGTGAGAGACATTAACCTGTGAGCCCAACCTCTTCCTTCTTGGTTCTTCAGTACGAACTTAGGGAGGTGCGAAATAAACCACCTCACCAACAAAGGGATACAACACCATAGGGTTCCTCGTCTTCGGGTAGTACGAGCATGAAGTTGTTGCAAGATGTCACCCAAGAGAGTGGGTACAGGATTCTGAGACATAAAGATCCTTATGGCAGTGACATTGATGAAGTTGTCAGGATTAGGAAACAGGACTAACCCATAGATTAGGAGAGCCAAGATGTCTTCATATGCCCTAAAGTCCAAGTCACTCCAGAAACTGTTAGCTTTACCAATCAGAAACTTGGCCAAGAAACCCTTAACTCCGCTTCTAGTTACCCAGTTGTCCATTACCTCTTGATGTGTCAAGGGAAGAGCTGCAACAACATCCTCAAGCCTGAGGGTCTTTTCCCAACCAGTAAAGGGAGTCTGATCCAAGATAGGGATACCAAGCAAATCAGAGAACTCTTCCAGGGTAGGGACCAGCTGGAAGTCTTGAAAGGTGAAGCACTGGTACAGAGGGTCATATAACTGGGTCAGGACGCTCATCAACTATTGATCCCGCTTTGCAGTGACTAAACTGAGAAGAGAACCATGCCTCTGGATGAAGGAAGTGGTATTTGGAATTCTGCTAACCAACTCATCAAGCAACTCAGGTGAGCGAACAAAGTTGAACCGGATAGTATTCCTTCGCACAGGCATCATGATGTCCTACAAAACAGAGCAAAGGTGAAACCCTCTTGTCTTTGAAATGGTCAGTCTTTATGCAGGATGCATGCAATGCTCATGATGTTATGATGTTATGATAAAGCACACCATAAATAGATACAAAGGCAAACATGGTAAGGCACACAAGTCACACAAGGCAAGCCCCTAAAGTTTAGGCCAGCATGAGGTCTAGGTACTACCCTCTTCCAGTTTGTTGGTTCATACCTGTCCTATCAAAGTAACCGGGTTCTTAGAGGATCCCAATATCATTGACTACCCTCAATCGGTCATAACTCCAGCATTGCAATCTTTTCTTGCGGCCAGAACCATCACGAGAGTTTAGCCTCAATGGGCGTAGCATACTGCTACTGTTCTAATGGCCAAGTTGTGTCATTTAAGGTTCTAAGGTTGTTGGTGCTTAATGACTCCTCAGAAGACCCATATTCTCCTCGTTGCGATACAAGGGATATTGGTATAGACCAAGGTGCCACACCAACGTAGCCACTGTTTCACCCGTGTTGGTCTACGCCGGACAGGTCCCTCACAGCTTATGCTACCTAAACAGGGTATCCCCAGATCCGGGTTAGGATCTATGTAACTCCCATGCAACCCACAAATTTAAAGCAGACAAGTCAATACAATTGAAAACACAGTTATGAACTAAACCCTAAGGTACACCTCACTTTATAAGATTCCCCAACAGAGTCGCCAGTTCTGTGATCGGTGGATCTGGAACTGACTGTTTAACGCTGGTTCGCGAAATGTCGCAGAAGCAAGAGTCGCCACCGTCGATTATTTTCTCCAAATGGAAAGGACAAAAGCACAGAAAAATTCCTTAAAGAGATTGCTCTCGGTTCAAGAGGTAGGTTATAAAAAGGGAAGGTGTTAGCACCCTTTCTATCCATGGTTATCCATGGGCTCTTAGATACTTGCTCATTGTGTTTTCAAAATAGTTTGTTTGCTTTTCAACTGTGGGTTTTAAAAAGTTTCTTTGAAAATTCCAGTTCGACTCTTGTATCGGTCCTCAAGAGTGTTTGAAAAAATTGCTTTCGAAAGCTTTTTGAAAAGGTGTTGGTGTGAAAAGTATTTTGTTTTGTTTTGAAATTTAGAGCAAGTATCTAGAGTCGTCTACCTACCCTAAGGAATTCGTCTGTGTAAATGTCCCTAAAGTAGTGCCATCCCACCATTGAGAGGTAGGTAGCACCACCGTTGGAGGTGTTCGGGTCAATTCGAGGTTCGGGACATGGTGATCACCAGAGCAACGGGAAGACACCTTAGAAGCTACCCTCATGCCAGGTTCCCGGATCATGAGGACTTACTAAGACATCCTCTACTCGACGATCATCTTTCGAGGCAAGGCAACAGTGAGGCGTACCCTAGGGGTGGTGTGTGATTTGTGTGCCAGATTCAGATATTTTATCTTGTCATGTTATTGGTGATCTATGCGTTTGTTTTTATCTATCATTCATTCTTGCATGTCTTGATTAACAGTTAAAAATTGCGAAAAGTAAAAGTTCTAAAGCTATTACAAAAGGCGCGGGTCCACATCGCCAAAATTTCCATAACCCGATTTGACAGAAAAATAAAGACTTAAAGAAAAGTAAAGTGCGAGAAATTAAAATGTTACATGGCCTTGGGAGAGGTACATAAAAATTATATGGAAAATAAATAAACACGCGAATTAAATAAGAATTAAAAACGAGGGCGTTGGACCCTTTTTGCAAAAATTAAATTAAATGATTAAATTAATAAAATTAAAATGAAAAGAAATTGTCTTTTTGGTCTTTTTGTATTTTATAATTTTAATGAAAAAGAATTAATTGAAATAAAATGCTAACCCTAATTCTAGTTGTTTTTAGTTTATTAAGAAAAGATTAAATTTTAACCTAATATTTAACCTAATTATTTACATGCCATTTAATTATAAAAATAAATAATAGCAAATATTTAATTATTATGAAAGAAAAGAAAAAAAGGATAAAAATGATTATAAACCCTAATTCTACCAATTTTAGATTTTTATTAAGGAAAATATTACAATTAAACCTAATTTAATAACTAAAATTAATTAATGCAATTTATTTACAAAAATACTAAAATAAAAATATTTATTATTTTTTATCTTTTCTGATTTTTTTTTGTGTTTTTTATATTATTGTGAAAATAATTGTTATAAAGAATTAAAAAAGATTAATTAAAACAAAGAAAAGAAAAGATATAAAAAGTTAAAAGAAACAAACTAGAGGGGGGTGCTGTCCCCAAGTGGAGGACTTATTGTAGTAATTCTGGGCCCAATTATCCCTGGCCTCTTTGACTTTTCAGGACACGTGTGAGATCTTTGACTAGGGTCCACCATGCTCTCCAGATCATGGCCCTTTGATTGACCTCAGGGTGCACGTGGAAGGTTTGATTTTATGGACGTACAGTGGTCTTCAGCGTTGAAACTGCATAGAAACATTTATTGAAAAATAACATGGAAAGGGTGAGGGACCTGGGGCTCGAACCCAGGTCCCAGGGGTTACCAGCATACACGTCTACCACTGAGCCATCCAACGCGCGTTTATTATATAATAACTAACAAAAAATATAACATAAACAAGCATTAGTGGAGCGCTTTTCGCGCGAAATTCGAACCAGCCACTTACACCTTGCCACTTCATCGTCCTCTTCATTGTGCTTTTTTTCCTGAAACAAAGAAAGAATGGGCAACGGTTTTGAACCGTTCCCATATATATCATTCTGAAAAATAACGATTAGGCCCTGGAGTCATATAAATTAGGCGCGAGGGTGCCATCTTTTTCGTCCAAGCACACTGAACATGGTTGTGGTATTGAGGTCCTCTAATTTTACAGTATGAAGAAACGCCTAAATTAAAAGTTTGGAAACCCTAGATGTCTTTAATGGTGAATCTTCATATGGGGCACGAAAACAAAATCAAACCACACAGTTAGCTTCAAAATTGCATAATGAACATAAATCACATGTTAAAAATTGCAAAAAGTGTATGATTCGTGATGCAAGAACATGAAATTTTTTCTGGACAGGGTGCGATCAATCTTACGTTTCTTGGTGTTAGAATAGTTGGTTTTGATTTGGGAACCTTCCTTGAAGCCTCAGGAAGGTGATGGAATACGTCTCTTTGCTTGAATCAACCTCTAACCTTGTTTTAAGTTTTCAAATTTTTAGGCCAAAAGTGTGAGTTTGATAATGGAGTTTATGCGCAGCTGAGGGGTCAAAGGCATGAGGGTTTTCATCCTTATATGTGTATGAATGATTAGGTCAAAGAAAATTGATCCAAAATCCATGAATTGATGAATATGATATTTGATTTTTAAACCATGATTTTCAAATCTTTTTCATGCAAACTTCTACCAAATCATGACCAATTCAATTGATTCTTTCTATATTTGGTTAGGCACGAAATCTTGGAGATATTATGTGCACAAAAAGATTGAAAAACCTAGGTTTAGTATTTTCCATGTATTTTAATTAATTAAATGAATTATTAATAATAAAAATCCAAATAAATAAATAAAAAATGAAGCAAAACTTCCCTTTGGGCCAAATGGTCGTGCACATGCCTTGGATAATGAATTGTGGAAGAAAAAGAGGCCCATTAGCAATTTTAGGTCATTTGAATCAATGTTGACTTTTGAAAATATCCAAACATTTCCCAACTTCCACAAGGCATAAATTGCTCAATTATTAAGCTTTGCTCATGTTCTTGGACATTTTGGAAAGGTCTTTGAGTCTTCTAACCAATGCCTTTGGTCCCATGTCATTTTGATTTACCAATATCAAGTTATGGCCTTTGACTTAAAGTCCCTTTTTGTTGACTTTTGAAAATGACCTATAATGTTGAAATTGATAACTTTTTGTGAGAGCATTTCTTGGACTTGGAGTATGAAGAGGAGTTGTAGGAAATGTCTTTCTCTTCAAAATAAGCTTTGGATGGAATTTTTCTGATAATCCATGTGAAAGTTATGCCCTGGTCAATTTACAGTTGACTTTTTCAACTATCCAAATAAGGAAACTTTTGCATCTTGATGATTTTTGAGCCAAGATTTTGAGAATCATGATCAAGCATTTATCAAATGATGTTTGTGGCTTCAAAATGAGATGTTGGCCAAAAATTTGAACTTTTGACTGTCAAATGACCATTTTGCCCCTACAGTTGACTGTAGTGCAATTAGGGTTTTGACTGTGCAATTTTGTGCTGAAAGTCTTGAAACTTTGTATGAGGATGCTTGACCATGTTTATAGGCATGTGGGACTTGATTGGACCCTTGGAAACTTCATTTTCTTGATCAGAACCAAAACCCTAATTTTGACTGTTTAGGATACCCTTGCACTGTGCAACCCCTGGGGAGATTTTGAAGCTTGACTTGGCAATTTCTTGAAGAATATGGGAGGGCAAATTTTGGGGTACAACAGTTTGTATCTAGTGTGGTTTTTCTATCCTCTCCCGTTAGCTTGTTGGTTGTGTTATATCAGGTTTCGATTTTAAGCTTGGCGTTGGGATGTGGTTTTTGTATCTATCCACCCGTTCCTCCTTTGCTGCTTGGTTGTTCTTGTATTATATCAGTTGGCCCAGTGGGAATTGGAGGGAAAAGAATGATAAGTTTGAACTTATTATCATATACTCTTTTGATCCTTTCTTGATGTAGGTTGATGTTTTTGCCATCTTGGTGCAACTCCTAGACTGTCTATGATGCAGTGAAACAACAGGTTTACAGATTGCCTATTTTGGTGCAAGTTTTGGCTTGCCTTGGACAGGTTATTATGCAGGATGTAGCAGGGCTATTTTCGCTGGTTTTGGGACTGTTATTGCTAGGTGATATACTTATGTCTCTTTTCTTTCCCTCTTCATCTTTCTATGATGCCAATAAATTCTGAAGGGTTAGAATTTTTTTAGGAAAGTGATGATAATTTGTTTGTTGAGCAAGCTTGCTATTTTTTGAATGAAATATTGCTGACTATTTGGTTTTACTTGCTGTTGCTGGACAGTTTTGGCCACTGGGCTGTATTTTTCTTGTTTTTATCTGCTGCCTACTGTTGTTCTGTTGTTGTTCTACTATGTTGTTTGCTTTATGTTGCAGGCTTGGCCTGATGTTCTGTTCGTATATTTTGTTGTTGTTTGACCTGCTGCTATATTTGATGCATGTTTTGGACAACCTTGCCTTGGCTTGTTGTGCTTGGCAGCTTTGACTTGTTTGCATTTCTTGCTGTATGTTTGCTATATTTGTTGCATGTTTTGGACAGCCTTAGCTTGGCTTGTTGTGTTTGGCAGCTTTTCCTTTTTGTGAACCAAGGTCCAACCTTGTGATTTGCAAGAATGGGAGAAGAGAGATTATGATAAAACAAAACAACTTGAATTCTGATTCCTATATACAAATCCTATTGATGAAATTCTTTTTTTCTTTTCTTTATAATTCACTTTGCTTGAATTTCTAACTTTCTCTTCTTTGTTTCATGAACATGAGGCGTGGATGGCAAGCGAGGATTGCTTGAAGATGAAGCAATGGAGACTTGAAGAAATAAATTTTCTCTCTTTGTAGTCAAAGCAAACATTGCAAATCTTTGTAAACAAAGCAAAAAAGTGTAATTTTATTTCATTTGTGATGTAATGAACACAAGACCTTGAATAAATTTGTAAATGATGAAATTTGTCGTACCAATCCTGAATTTATTTAAACTTTGCAATTCTCAATTGAATGCTTTGAATAAAACATCTTGGTTTGGTAACTTGAACTTCAAGAAATCACAAAATAATCAAATAAACCAATGCTCCTTGTACTCCAATCGAATTTCTAAACAAAATAAATGTTTAAGAATTCAATTCTAACTTGGTTAACTCAAACCCAAATCCATGGTCATCTAAATGACAGTCTTAATCTTCAACTCTTGTCCAAACCAAATTTGCATTCAAAATGAACTCGCGCACCATACTTGATTAAAATGGAACTTCATTTCCAAACAATCATGCTTTGAGAACAATCATCAACCTTATAGAATTAACAAATTTCAAAAACGATGGTGATTAAGAGCACTTGAAATCAAACAAATGACTTGCGACGATTCGATAACTTTCAAAGTCTTCCAAATGCAATTTTCTTTCGATCTTTGAAGATAAACTCGTGTGCAACATCACTTATGACCATATGCATAAATGATCATCTCAAGATCTCGTAATTTTAGGAAATCACAATTCTTAGAAATCAGGCGACAATTATTTAAGATTAGGTCAAAATCCATGAAGTGACTTCTAATGCATTCGAATTTGGTGATCTTCTACAAGTAATCAGGTCTTGATTTGTGAAGATAAATTGGGATAACATCGGGGAGAGTCATACGCAAGAAGAACCACTCAAAAATATCGAATAATGAAGAAGTTACAGTCGCTTGAACTTGGTCTCGCAAAAGGTCAGCTTTTGGGTTAATGGAGTCATTTTCAGTCGTCTGAACCATTGACTGAGCAAACTTGTAACGCGAGGTTCAAAACTAGGCAAGAACATCCTTGAGGAGACATAAAGATCTATGAAGACCATTTGAAACCTTGAAGAATCAGTTTTCTTTGAGAAATGTCAAATCTAATCGTTGACTTACTGCCTAGGAAGAGAATCTGTCTGATCAAGCTTCTGAGCCAAATTGGGTATTTGAGAAGACCTAGGATAATATCTTGAATAAAAAATGAGAGGGAAAATTTTGGGGTACAACATCTAGTTTCACAGTCAGTAACTTTTTTGCTCAGGTAATACATAGCATGTTCTTTTCGGCCATACTCGTCATGTTGGCCCAAAACACACCCCATAGAGTTCTCTAATACTGTCAAGTACATGATCAATGGTCTTCCTTCGACTGGAGGCATGAGAATAGGAGGTTCTTGTAGGTATTCTTTGATTTTATCAAAGGCAGTTTGTCATTCATCATTCCATCTGACTACCTGATATTTCTTCAAGAGTTTGAAGAGTGGCTCATAAGTAGCAGTTAAGTGTGATATGAAGCGGGCGATGTAATTGAGACGACCCAAGAATCCTCTAACTTCCTTTTCAGAATGAGGGACTGGAATTTCTTGGATGGCCTTTACCTTGGCAGGAACAACTTCAATGCCTTTATTGCTGACAACAAAACCTAGAAGCTTTCTGGATCATACTCCAAACGTGCACTTGTTAGGGTTTAACCTTAGCTTGTACTTCTTCAGCCTCTCAAATAATTTGTACAGGTGATCGAGATGTTCTTCTTTGGTTTGTGATCTGGCAATCATATCATCCACATATACCTCTATCTCATGATGAATCATGTCGTGAAATAAAGCTACCATAGCCCTTTGACATGTTGCCCCTACATTCTATAATATGAACGACATGACTTTGTAGCAGAAGGTGCCCCATTGCGTCAGAAAAGTAGTCTTCTCCATGTCTTCGGGAGCCATCCTTATCTGATTATAGTCGGAGAAGCCATCCATGAAAGAGGAGACTTTATGTTGAGTAGTATTATCAACTAAGATGTTAATGTGTGGTAGAGGGAAGACATCTTTTGGGCTCGCCCTATTCAGATCCCTATAGTCTACACACATACGAACTTTTTCGTCTTTCTTCGGCACTAACACCACATTAGCAACCCATTGGGGATAGGATGTCACAGCTAGGAACCCTGCATCAAACTGTTTCATCACTTCAGCTTTGATCTTTTCAGACCTATCAGGCCTCATGCGACGAACCTTTTGTGTGACAGGCGGACAATCTTCTTTTGTCAGCAGGCGATGAACTACGATGTCGATATCCAACCCAGGAATATCTTCATAAGACCAAGCAAATACTTCCATATAATCATGCAACATCTGAACCAACCTGCTCTTGACACTGATTTCCAAATTAGCATCGATCCTAATTTCCTTCTTATCTGCCTCAGTACCCAGATTGATGACTTCAACTGACTCTTCATGCGGTTGAATAGCTTTTTCCTCTTGTAATATAAGTCTGGCTAGTTCTCCCGGTATGTCACAATCTTCCTCACATTCGTCTTTGGCTTGGTTGATAGGAAATTCAAATTCATAGTCGGTAATAGTAGAGTCATTGACAATAGTATCCAGAGTGGATGTGGACCTGCAAGAGTGTGTGTGTGTGTGTGCATGTAAGATACATGGCTATTTTTTTGAAAAATGCATTTGAAAGAAAGGAAAGACAATGAACACAAATATTTGAATGCAAAAGAGTCCAATGTACTGAATGATCATATGATTAGATGAACATAAATAAAACCCTTGACAAATGGACCAAAGTGCCCCGGGCCAGGCACATGGCTTAAAAGCCATTGTTAAAATATTATAGACAACATGTTCTTGAATTGAAAGAAAAGCAATAACAAGTAGATTACTCCTCAATGAAGGAGATGGGCACAAAGTCCTTTGTATGCCAATTCTTCATCTCCGTTGTAGTCGGATACACCCACTCTTCAAATCCAGCTTCTTCTTCAAAATCACCCACAACATTGACTTCATGGCTTCCAATGCGGAGAGGTGGTTTTCCAGCACGAGCACACCTCACTTCCTTCTGAGCTTTGATGGTGAAACCCAAACCAAACTTGTCCGCTTTAAATGGGATATCGAGGAGTTGCCCCAAAGTATCACAATTTCCTTCTTCAATTTCCGTTGTGGGCATCCTTGACTAAAACCATCTTTGGCGTGGCCTTAACAGCTTTAGACTCATCAGAAGAACATTTGGTGGCAGCAATCATCGGTGGCATGACTTCAAAGGCTTGACATGGGGTTTCAATGAATTCTCCATCCATATCTACGTACTTGAAAGAGTTAAGGTGGCTCACCATAAACTCTTCTTCTCCGTAGATGGTAACTATTCTGCCCTTGACTGGATATTTGAGTTTTTGGTGGAGAGTTAAGGTTATTGCCCCAACTTTTATGGATCCACAGGCGACCTAACAGACAAGAATAGACATGATGAATATCCATAATATAGAAGGTGGAGTTGAAGATTTGGGAGCCCACTTTTATTGGAAGATCTACTTCCCCATGAACAGTCCTCTTTGATCCATCAAACGCCCTTACAATGATATCACTTGGCTTCAAGACTAAATCCTCACAGTCAAGACGGTCCAATGCCCCCTTGGGTAATACATTAAGAGAAGAACCAGTGTCGACTAGCACATGTGCTAAGGTAGTCCCTTTGCACTCGATAGAAACATGTAGAGCTTTATTGTGATTCTTCCCAAGAGGCGGTAAGTCAGCATCTGAAAATCCCAAGCCATTATCAGCTGTCAGGCTAGCCATACAGTTCTCAAATTGATCTATTGTTGTCTCATGGGGAAGATGAGCCTTTTTTTAGGAACTTGATTAACATCCGAGCATGGGCGTCGGAGCAAAGCAACAATGATAACATTGAAATCTTAGAAGGGGTTTTCCCCAATTGTTCTACAATTTTGAAGTCGCTTCTTTTTATGATCTTCAAAATCTCGTCCATCTCGCGAGCGGAGGGTTTTCCATCAGCAACATCCTTGGAGGGTATTTCAGTTACAACCTTCTCCTTCCCTCTTGTATCGGTACCTGGCTTGGCAGCAGTAATGCGGATGGGCATCCTTGTAACAACTGGTGGTGAGATATTGGGTGGAAATATTCTCCCAGTTCTAGTTACTTTGCTTGAGCCAGCTTTGTTACTGACATCGTCATCTTTTTCTTCTTCTATCCAGGCATCTTGTTTAATCCCATGATAGAACACCTCATCACCGTAATTCCATGGTACCGCTTTGTTTGAAGAGTATGGAATCGGTCTGGGATTGGTAATTATTAAGGGAGCAACAATGGGTTCATTTGAAATCCTAATAGGACCTTTGGAGGTGATCCTAAGAGGTTTGTCTAAGATGGTAATAATGGAGAGGTCTTCACATTTGTTAGTCAAACTTTTGGCAAGTGGAGTCTTTTCAAATGGGATTTCGTGGCTATCCATCAGGCGTTGTATGCCTTTCAACATATTGTTTTTTATTACATTCAACAGAGTAATCAATTCTTCAACATAGGCAACAAAAATTGTATCTTCAACAACATTAACACTCTTGTCATGTTTCAGCATCAGAGCGGTAATTACATTAGGTGTTGGAGGAGGATCAAACTCAATAGTCTTGTTGTTATTTAAATCTTGGATTTTGTTCTTCAAGGCCCAGCACTGGTCAGTCTCGTGCCCGGGGCTGCTTGAATGGTAAGCACACTTAGCGTTTGGATTATACTTTGGTAACGAAGTGTCAGGGTTGGTGGGAGGATCGCGCAATGTCACTAAATTAGCCTTGAGAAAATGTTGAAGGGCTTGAGACAGTGACATGACTAACCTCGTAAATTGTCTTCTTGGAGTTTCAAAATGTTGATGATTTGCAGATGGTCTTGGAGTAGGAGTTGGATTGGATATTCGGACAACATTGTCAGACGGGTGATCGTTCTTCTTGGTATGGGTCCTTTCCCTGTACACAACATTGACTTCCTTCTTCACAATAAAAGGTTTCTTGATAGGATTTTGAGTCGAGGTAGATGCCACATAGATCTTCACACTTTTGATGCCACTTTCAACTCTTTCGCCGGTTAAGATCAATTCGGTGAAACCAGAAGAAGAGAAGCCAAGCAAAAGATTAAAGAAAGGACCAGATAAAGTGCCCATGAACATTTCAATGTGCTCCCTATCAGTCAAGGGAGGTTGGACCCTACTGGCAAGGTCTCTCCACTTTTGTGCATATTCCTTAAATCCTTCATTCTTCCCCATGGTCATATATTGCAACTGAACCCTCGTCGGTGCCAAGTCGACATTATACTGATACTGATGGTAGAAGGCAGTAGCTAAATCCTCCCAAGTATTGATACGAGAACCATCTAACTGATAAAACCATTCAAGTTGTGTTCCAGCCAAGCTCTCTTGGAAAAAGTGAACCCATAGCTTCTTATCAGCAGTGTGCGGCTGTATCTTGCGCACATAAGATTTCAAATGGAGTTTTGGACAAGAAACCCCATCGTACTTTGCAAAGATTAGTATTTTGAATTTATGGGGAATGACTACCCCAAAGATCAAACCCAAATCATCAAAATCTAAACCGAGGACGACTTGGATTTCAACAGCTTTCAATCTTTCTTCTAACTGCTTGTATTTGATATCAGTGGGTGGATAATGCTCATTGTAATAATCATCATCGGATACTTGATCATTGACACAATCAGCCTAAGTACTCTTGACCTCACCAATCTGGTTCTCATCCTCTTCAGATGAATCTCCTCCTACCGGGATTTGACGGACTGTCTCCTTGAACCTTCTACCCATGTTGAATAGAGTTTTCTTCTTTGGCTTCTTCTTAATGGCCAGCAAAGCCATCATATACTGCTTCCCCTTGGCAAAGGCTAGTAGAGTCTCCTGAAATTGAGAATTCTGGGTTTGGAGATCCTTCACAGTTTGCTCTAGATCCATCTTGCTAAAATAAACAGCAGAAAGATAAGGAAACATGTTATGCGATAACCTATCATGTTATGATGCATGGGATATGTACATGCAAATGATTTCAAGGATTAATGAAATTTAAATTTGTATAGACAAAATAAATGAACAAATGTTAATTCTCATTAGACAAAACAATAAAGATTACATCATGCCTCTTGGGCTTACAAAATGACTTTCTAAGATAAAAAGACCGAACGCATCCTCTTTGGCGTGAGATAAGCGTTCACACTTTGCTCTTCTTGTAGCCGCTTCATAAGCTCCAAGACCCTCTTTTCACTAGCATAGTATTGAGCCTCAAATGTATCTCATTCTTCCTTCAGCTGGATCCAACCCTTTTGTAAGTCTTCGAGAGAGGTAGGCATGTCGGGATGAAGGATAGTGTAGGGAACATCTCCTTCAACCACATGCTCCATGATGACTGGTAGGATAGAGGGATAAGGCATCATAGGTTTCTGAGCACGAGCTCGCACCCATTTGAGGTAAGGCTCGAGGGGAATGGAATTCTTGTTTCCTAGTGTCTTGCTATCCACCTTGTTCAACATCCTCCAAGCTCGGATAAAACTCTGGTGGTGACCTTGATCGTCGCTCTCATAGTCAAATACCAAACCTTGAATATGCATCTCGTGTGGACCATCCCTTCGGGCGTAACCAAACTGTCTTAAGTCTAAGCAAGGGTTATAGGTGATACTTCCTCTAATTCCAAGTAAAGGGACATTATGGAATTCTCCACAATGGTCGACGATAGTAACATTCTCCAAAGAGCGGGAAGACCAATGAATGTCTAAATGTATGAGCGTCATTAACCTATGGGACCATCTTGAACCTTGCTCGTTCTTCAACACAGATTGGGGAAGATGCGAAATAAACCATCTTGCCAAGAGAGGAGTACAACACATAAGGATACCTCTTTTCCTCAAAGTGCGATTGTGAAAGGAATGTAGGATGTCCCCTAGCAAAGTAGGCATCGGGTTACGAGACATGAAGATTTTAACGGTGTTCACATCTATGTGTTTACCAGGATTTGGAAACAAAACCATCCCATAGATGAGGAGAGTCACAATTTCCTCAAAGGCTTGCAAATCCAAAGAGTTCCAACAACTTTGGGCTTTCTCAAACAAGAACTTTGCTAGGAAACCTTTGACAACACTCCTTGTTTCCTAATTAGTTGTAATATCAGATTGTTGCAAGTGTAGAGCTTGAGCAATCTCTTATGGCTTTGGATCTTTTTCCGTACCTTTTAAAGGTAGTTGATTGAGAATGGGAATCCTCAAAAGTTGGGAGAATATTTCCAAAGTTGGCACAAGTTGATAATAGGGAAATGTGAAGCAATTGTGTAAAGGATCAAAGAACTGAAAGAGCACCTTCATCATGTCTTCATCAGTGTTGGAGGTGACCAAGTTTAGTAGGCGACCATGTCTTTCGGTGAATGGAGAATTCTCAAGAACCCTTGATCCTAACTCTTTAAGTGGAGGAGGGATCCTTACGAGATTGACTTAAATGGTTTCCCTGCGAATAGAATCCATATCCTATAAAACAGAACAAAGATAAATCCCAAAAATCCTTGAAATGGTTAGTGAGTATGAGTATGATGTTATGATGTTTATCATGTTATGTACAAGTAAATATATACAAACAAAGCAAACAAGTCCTTAGGTTTATGCTTTCATGGAGTCTCATAGCTAAGTACCCTCTTGACGTTTAGTTAGGTCAAACCTGTCCTAGAAATAGTAACTGGGTTCTAAGGAGCTCAATATCACTGGTTTGTTTTCTCGGGCATTGTTTCAGCATAAGCCTCTTTAATGGAGACCAAAATATCCCAAAAAACCAAACCTCAATGAGTGTAGTATCGAGTATCTACCAACTTCGGACTGCACCAAATCCGGTCATCTCACTACGTCCTAATGGCCAAGTTGGTCAAGTAAAGGTTCTAAAAGTTCATTAGTGCTTCATGACATCACTCAACAGCCCCGTATTCTCCTTGACTACACAAGGGCTACCGGTACCCAGAAATATGTCTCACTAATGTAGCTATTGCTTAGACCGTGTTGGTATACCTCGCACAGTTTCCACAACGTATTGCTACTTACCTATAAGGTATCCCAAATCCAGGTAGAGGATTCAAACCCAAAAAAATAACCATAATATAAAGCATACAAGTCAAACAAAGAAAGCAAGTAAATGTTATCTAAACCTAAGGTAACCCCACTTTTAAAATTTTCCCCAGCAGAGTCGCCAGTTCTGTGATGCGGTGGGAGAATTGACTTGGGTGTTTTGCGTTTTATCGCAAATGTTGCGATTAGCAAGAGTCACCACCAACTTTTCTTTTATCCAAAAGGAAAGGTGAAAAAGCATAGGAAAGACCTTTGAGATAGTTTCTTGAGTTCGGGTGGTAGATTTTGAAAAGGGAAGGTATTAACACCCTTTTCATCCATGGTTTTCCATGGGCTCTTAGTTACTTTCTAGATCACTTGCTTTTTGTTTGAAAATGTACTTTATATGGTTTTTTGAAAGCATTTTTGAAAATAGGCCATTGTTTAGGAAAACTTTGTAATGATTATCGTTCGTAAGAATGTATACAAAGTGTTGATCTTTTGCAAATGTTTTCAAGTTTGAAAGATGTTTTTTGAAAGTGTTGGGGTGTTTGTTTTGAAAATAGCAAGGATGTTTTGTTTTGAAATTGAGCAAGCAACTAGGAACAATCTACCTACTCAAAGGTCTTTCATGCTTACTTCCTCTTTCCTTTGACATTGTCATCTTACCATTGATTTGGTAAGTAACCCTATGTTTGGATGTAAACGGGACGGGCATGAGTCATCGTTTAACCATGATTAGCAATGTTGCAAGGTATCTTAGCATCTTTTCTTAGGGACTAAGATCATTTTGAAAAGGCAACATAGATAGCGTCATCGAGGGACTATGATCTTGTATTTTTCTTGTTTTTGCTAAGATACCTCACATGCATAACATGGCCATTTTTTGTAAGGCAACCAAGTGGATCTTACCCTAGGGCTGCTTGTGTGCAAGTGTATTGATTTTTCATGCTTGATTTGTATTTGATTATGGTTTGTTAATTGATTGGTTTTAGTCTTTCCATACAAACCCTAATTACTAGCATTTATATAAAGCGATAAATTGTGAAAAGTAAAATTACTACACTATTACATTATTAGGGAAGGGGGTGTACAAATTTACAAATGGAGATTGCAAGAAAATTAAACCTAATTATCTATTACAACCATATTGAATATTATACAAAATTGGAAATAAAATACAAGAATATAAATGGAAAAGAAATGATTTTTGTTGTTTTTATGAAAGGGTTTTTGTCTTGACCTAATTAAAGAAAATGATTAATTAAATTAAATAAAATTAACTTAAACTAATTAAGAAAAGAAATTAAATTGAAAAGGATTATTAGAGTTTTTTATGAAAAAGGTTTTAAATTAATGAAAATAAAATGAAGATTAATTATAATAACCTAAGTTCTAAATTAATTTTAACTAAGAAAATAAAATAATATATAAATTTAACCTAAGCCTAAAAATAATTATTTAAGAAAAAGAAAAGAAATTTATTTATTTTAAGAAAATGTTTTTTTTCTTTTGTTTTATGGAGAAAATAAATATATAAGCATGATTAATAAATAAAAAAAATTTTTTTTTGGATTTTTTATGATTTATGAAAATAATAATAGTAATAATAATAAAAATAATATCAATAATAATAATAATAATAATAATAAAGAAAAATAAAATAAAAATAAAGAAATAAAGAAAAGTCAGAGGGGGTGGATCAGTAATACAAATGGTGTTGTGAAGAAAAAAAGAATAGGCCCATCCTAAAGCCCAGGCGCTGCAAACAAACAAAAAAAATATGAAAAATGTGAAAATGTGAAAAGCAAAAGGCAGCGCTTGGTCTTAACCCTTGAGCTTGAGGTTACCAGCGCGCTTCCTTAGCACTGGGGTGGCTATACATCCGTTGATATAAGCAAAACAATAAATATATGATAAAAAATGCGCCCTGATTACACTTCATCTTCAACCTCCAGCCAAAGGACCTGTATCTTCTTCATCTCAAAACAAAAATTAAAAGTTCAAACATGAAAGTTGTGGCATTTCTTCCCACGAATCCAACAATGTAAATAACTTAAGCTAACAATCAAAGATGAATGAGTATTTTTCTGGCCCTAATTCAAAACCTAAAAATTTCAGAAAACTTCAACTCTAAAATTCTCTAAGCTCATGCGATATAAATGCAAACTATGGATATGTACAACTTCGTGGCAATGGTATCTACATTTTATCTTCACAAATCAAAACCTAACAATGCCTAAATATGAAGATAGAAGTTCAAGAAAAATACCTCAAAATTGGAAATCGTGAAATGGATTTGAGCTTGTTTCAGGCAGTGGTGATGATCAGGTTAGCTTCCTTGGACCTCTAGGAAGCTAATGCAATGTTTAGCTTGAGTTGAGAGTGGGTGAAATGGCATGGAGAAGTCCAACTGCAATGCTCTGTTTTTGGCTATGGAAGTTGATGAAGATGATGTTACAGTCTACAAACAGGGACAAGGATGGTTTGTATTTGATATGAGGAAGCTTTTGAAACTAAAAGGCCAAGAAATGTACGAGTGGTTTTGAAGATTGAAGTTAAAAATAAAACATGACACACAAATGGAGGTTTTGTGCAATCTTAGTTTTCAGGGAGTTTGGGAGCTTGTAAATTTGTGTGTTAGCTTGCAAATAACTTGTATAGTTATATGAAAGAGGTTAGAGGGTTTGAAGTTGACAGAACTGTGAGATATAGTTATGTCTATGTTACTTGATTTTGAAGAAAAGTGGGAAAATAAGTTTCAATGTGTAGTACAAGCATGGCCTGGGTTTATGGGAGGCTCTAGACATGTTGCTTTTGCCTTTGACATTGCTTGTGTTCAGATGAAACAAGTTAGGAGCTCTATGCATTGAATTTTTGATTAAAGTCACTTTTCCAAAATGGAAGTGTGAACTTTGTTCCATTAATGGAATAATCACTTGGACAAAGACTCAAACACTTGGATCATAGCTCAAATAGTTGTGTAATATTATGATTATGGATAGATTTAGAGGTTAGAATCCTGTAAAGTAAGATTCATGTAACATAGGCTTGGATTTGAATTCTTGTTCATCACAAAATGACTTGTAATTCAAGTTTGAAAATCCTAACTTCCTCTCTTCGATTCTCCCTGCTCAAGAATGATATCAAGGAGTTCTTGGATATTTTGGAAATCTTGTAATGTGCTCTACAACCACTCTTTGAATCACTTTTTAAAATTCCCCGTGGAACTATATGAAAAAGTTCCATGAAGTTAGGTCAAAATCCTGACCAAAACTAGGGCAAAATTTCACTAAGTGTTCAATTTCAAAACCAT
Source organism: Vicia faba (assembly GCA_948472305.1). NCBI lineage: Eukaryota > Viridiplantae > Streptophyta > Magnoliopsida > Fabales > Fabaceae > Vicia > Vicia faba. The sequence goes on from OX451735.1 coordinate 336,309,704, forward strand.
GACTTCATGAATTAATAACTTGAGATACAAGAAATTTTAGAAGAAGTTGTGTAAAGAAATGTTTTAGATATCATGGAGATCTAAAACTTTCATGTTGAAAGTTTCTTCTGAATCCTTTTGCATCATGGTGAAAAATTTGCTCAAAGTTATGAAAAAACATGAAGTTTTAAACACTTAGAAAAATTTCTAAGTTAGAAAACTTTGACTTTTCAAAATGAAATATTGAATTTTTTATTTCTTGATGAATAAGTTTTGTATTTTGACATTTTTTGATGAATTGTGATGTTTGACATTGGATTTTGACCAAAAAGTCAAAGTTTGACTTTTCAGTGTACAGTTGACTTTTGATCAGTTGATTGAAAATTCACTATCAATCCCATTGATATTGAGAAATGTTTTTGGTCATGCCATTAGGTAAAAATGATGCAATTTAAATCTTTAGATCATGCTTCAAACCAATTGATCATTTTCTAGGTCAAAAATCAGAAATTGCCCTTTCTCAATCAAAACCCTAATTTTGACCATGTTGCCCTTTTGATGATTTAATTAAATTTCTTGAGGAATTTTGGTCCAAACTTGATCAAATGATACATATGAGTTTATAATGTTGATGTGGATTAAAAATTATGAAGTTTGACTGTAAATTGGCCATAGTTGACTTTTTCCCCAATACAACTGATTTTTACGTCAACTGCTCAATTGATTGGTCCAAAGTGTGATCCAAGGCTTGAAACTAGACATGAGTAATCTTGGGGGTCCGTAATGATCCATGAAAGTCATATGAAGCATTGAAAGTTCAATTATCCTTGTGCAATCTCAAACCCTAATTTTGGTCATCAGTGCTTAAGGATGGGTCCTGAGCTGATCAACCCTAGTGCAGTCTTGAACCAAAAGAGATCTTTGTGAGAAAATATTTGAAAAATGAGAGGGAAAATTTTGGGGTACAACACATGGATTCTGGAAAAAGAAAGACCGGGAAGTAGAGTTTCAAAGATCCCAAGATAGATGAGTTGATTAGTCTAATCCCCGAGATTGACTGTCCTGCAGATTTTTGGAAGAAGTAAGGATCCATCATTCCTCTCATGAAGCTTAGGATGAAGGAGGGTTTCCTCTTGACCTTGGTCTAGTTCTATGATCCGACTATCAGTTGATTCCTACGCTGGAGGAATATTCTTATCTGTTGGATTTACCTGTTACCGATTGTTGTACCCCAAAATTTGCCCTCTTATTTCATCAATATTTCTCATCACAAGACTCTTGGAATTCAAGATCAAGCTAGGGTTTGCTCTGCTCAAGACACCTCTTTGCACTGTTGACCTAAATTAGGGTTTGAGTTTGCACAGTGATGTTTTGACCCACAATTCCCAAAGTGACTTTCATACTTCATGTTGGACTCACAAGTTTGTCCATACCAAGTTTCAATCCTTGGTTCAAATTTTTGCCCAGTCAATTGGACAGTTGACCTAGAAATCAACTATATTGGGAAAAAAGTCAACTGTGGCCAATTGACAGTCAAACCTCATGAATTTTGACCCACATCAACATTATGAACTCATATGAACCATTTGATCAAGTTTGGATCACAATTCCACAAGAAATTTGATCAGATCACCAAAAGGGCAAAATGGTCATTTTTAGGGTTTTGATTGTACAAAGGCAATTTTTGACTGTTTGACCTAGCCAATGGCAAATCAAGCTCAACCATGGACTCAAGGACTCAATGACATTGTCTTGACCCATTCAAACAAGTTCAAAAGATCTCAAATGCATAGGATTGACAGATGAATTTTTCAGTCAACTGATCAAAATTTAACTGTATACTGAAAAGTCAAACTTTGACTTTTTGGTCAAAATCAAGTGCCAAAGGTCATTTTTCATCAAGACATGTCAAATTATGAAACTTGTTCATCAAGAAACCCAAAAATGCAAATTAGGGTTTAGAATGGAAAAATTTCATAACTTAGAAATTTTCTAAGTTATAAAATTTTCTTATTTTTTCCTAACTTTGTCCCATTTTTTCACCAAGATGAAAATGGATTCAAACAAAACTTGCAACATGAAAGTTGTAGTCCGTCATAAAGTATACAACTTTTATTCACAAAGTTTTCTCAAAAGAAGCTTAGATCTCAAGTTATGAGTTTTGGAACAAGGGTACCTAAAACTTTTAACTTAGAGAAATTTTGCCCTAATTTAGGAAGGATTTTGACCCATCTTCTTGGACATTTTTTACATAGTTCCGCTTGGAGTTTCAAGTTTCATTCCAAAGATGGATTACAGTACATGTTGCAAGCTTTCCAAATTTTCCCATAACTCCTCAAACACCTTTGTGGTTAGGGAGAATCGAATGCTTGAAGTTGGCAAAAATTCACTTTGATCCATGGCCAATACATGTTCATACAAATTTCATCTTCAAACCATCATGCTTTGTACTTGTTGACAGGCCTCTAAACCATTTTACACTCCTTAATTGAATGCAAATCCACTGAGCTGATGCATTATCTTGGCCATTTGGACATTGCATACAAAACTAATCCCTATTTGGAAAAAGGTATATTGCCATTTTTGAAAATTTATACTTTATGTCAAACCAAGATCTATGAGGCATGGGGCCATATCTCTGAGGAAATATCAAATCCAAAAATTGCAAGTATCAAGGAAAAAGGATGCATCATACAATATAGGGATTACAGGCCTGTATTGACAAGTTACACACTCTTGCTTCACAAAGAAGAAATTTGTCCAAAATCTTCCCAACTCAAAAACCAGCCATAGTCAGCTTACACAAACATTGCAAACACATTTTACACAACCCTTTGAGTCATAAACACGAGCTCTTCACCACTCAAACCTCCTTGTACACAAAATCACCATTTTTCTACAAAACAGGGCAAGCCCGGCAGAACCACCTCCATCTCCAGTTTCCCTCGTGCGTTTTCCCTCAAACTTGTTCCAATACCTTCCATTCAACTCACCTAAACTATTTCAGACCTCCATTGCTAGCTGTAACACCATTAACACACATTGCCATTTTTGTTTGGAAGCTTTGCAGGTTGAGTTCTGTAGCACGATTCAGGCTACTTCAAAACAAACCAAGCATTGGGAAAGCTTCATTGGACCTCAGGCAAGCTCAAAAGAACCTCAAGCACCCTTGGAAGTTGCTGCATTGTCCAACTCGAAGTCAACTGAAACAGGTATTTCATGAACTTCTATCTCTCTATTTAGGAATAGTTAGACTTAGGTTTGTGAATGAAAGATGTTGTATTCATAGCCCTGAAACCATACATGTGCTTAGTTTTCATTTATATTAATCGTGCTAGGAGAATTTTGTTCATGAACTTTCTGAAAAAACTAGGTTAAGAATTAGGGCCAGAGAAATTCTCTCTGGTCTTTGAGAGTTAACTTAAGTTTTTTATATGGTTAGATTCGTTGCTTGATGCTCTACAAGTTTCATGTTATGAGTTTTGTCAAAAAGCAAGGAATCAGGAGATAGCATTTTGTATACACAGCGCGCGCGTTTCTGTTCAAAGGAAGAAGATGAAGTTGTTTATGGGTTGGGCCTGTACAGGCTTGCTTTTAGAACCCCCTTCTTTTCTTTTTACACCCCCTGGCCCATTTCTTGTATATTTGTCATTTTTTGCATTTTTATTTTTTATTCTGACTTTATTATTTTATGTCCAAATATAAAAAATGCCAAAAATTATTTTCATATTATTTTTACATTTATTTGGTATTTATTTTATTTTTACTAGCATAAAAATGTTTAAATACTTTATATTCTTTCTATTAAAACTTAAAAATAATGTAAAAAATATGTTTATTTTCATTTATTATTTTTATTCACATTTGAAAATATTTTCTTGAAATATATACATTTTTGTAAATAATTTATTTTATTTTTATACACTTAATATATTTAATACATATATATACATATATAATATATTTTATTAAATAATTAGAACAAAAAAATAATACATTTTTATTTTTATTAATATTTTATACTAAAAATATCTTTTTTTAATATTTTTATTTTTTGTACAAATTAATACATTATTATATACAAAAAATAAATAATACTATCTATTTAAGAAATTAGAGTTTTTGCCCTAAAAAATAAAATAATTGAAATTGACTTTTTATTTATTTACATTTCACATTAAAAGAACTTTTTACATACATAAAAACTTTTTGCATAATACATTTTATTTAATATTTATTTATTGTATTTATTTAAATATTGTATATTTAATATTATGCCTTACCCATTCAATATGGTTGTAATAATTTAGGATTAAATTTCTTACAAATAATCCCCAATTCAAATTTGTACCCCCTCCCTATATCATGTTGTAATAGTGTAGAATTTAAATTCTCGCACCTTTAAATGCTTTCAATTATGCCATGATTAGACCTAGGGTTTGTATGCAAAATAAAATTAACAAATTAGCTTGACCTAACCAAAAGACAACAATGCATGAAAACAAACACAATGCACACTTGCACCCCTAGGGTTTCAATCCACTTCTTGCCTTCAAAAATGGGCCATGGTATACATGTCAAGTACTTTGGAAAAACAAAAACAAAACAAAAGATCATAGTCCCTCGATGACGCTATCTGAGTTGCCTAAACAAAATGATCAAGTCCCTCAAGAAAATTGCCAAAAATACTTGACACCATTGCTATCATGGTCTATACGATGACCCGCGCCTGTCCCATTTAACATCCTAACACAAGGTTGTTCACCAAATACAATGGTGAAGCAACACTGTTAAAAGGGTTAAAAAACATAAGAAAGATCTTTGAGTAAAATAGGGTAGACAGGTCTTAGTTACTTGATCAAAAGCTTGCAAAACGTCCTTGCTATTTTCAAAACACACTTCACAATACAATTTCAAAACCCTACTTTCAAACATTGAAAACCTTTCAAAAGACAAAAACACCTTTGTATACATTCAAACAAGAATCATTACAAAGGTTGCCACAACGATGGCCTCTTTTCAAAACATCTTTCAAAACCACACACAAAGCACACTTTCAAACAATTGAAGAGCACCATTTCAAACAATTGAAAAGCAAAGAAAGTGATCTAAGCAAATAACTAATAGCCCATGGATAACCATAGATAGAAAGGGTGCTAATACCTTCCCTTTCTATAATCTACCCCCCGAACCCAAGAAAACATCTCAAAGGTCTTTCCTGTGCTTTTTGACCTTTTCTTAGGATAAAATAAAAAGTCGGTGGCGACTCTTGCTAAACCGAAACATTTGCGAACACAAACGCAAAATCCCAAGTCAGTTCTCCCACCGTATCACACCGATCATGTTCCTTTTACTGGTTTGGAGGGTGAGCCAAAACCACATGATATTGCTGCTTTGATTCATCTGGGGAAGTTCGAGGTTGAAGCCCATATGAATACTAATGGAGTGATTAGAGGATTACCAGCCCAGTTCTTATTGGAGAAAGCTCGTTACTTTTCCAGGATGAAGAGTACAGTCGCTTTTGAGGCCATATTTGCTCTACTTGCTTATGGGTTATTCTTATTTCCTAATGTGGACAAGTTTGATGACGTTAATGCTATCAGGATCTTCATGATTGGGAACCCAGTTCCTACATTGTTGTGTGATGCTTATTACTCTATTCATCTTCGTAATTCTTATCATGGAGGGATGATTATCTGTTGAACGCCTTTGTTGTACCGGTGGTTTATTTCTCATATGCCTCAGTCTGATGCTTTTTGGGATGTCAAGAAGGAACCCCGTTGGGCACCTAAGATTATGGCACTTACTCACTCAGATATTAATTGGAATCTTCGAGCTTACCACAATATAGATACTGTTGACAGTTGTGGTAGTTTCCTCAATGTACCTCTTCTTGGCACAAATGGAGGAATTAAATATAACCCTGTTCTTGCATGACGACATCTTGGTTATCCGATGAGGGATAAACCAAATAGTATTCATTTGAGTAGTTTCTTTCTGAAGGAGGGAGAAGACCATAAGGAAGCTAGGGAGAATATTGCAAAGGCCTGGAGTCACATTCATAAGAGTAGGAAAGACTTGGGACCTATGGGTGTTATTTCTTTGGAGCCATATTGTGATACGGTGGGAGAACTGACTATGGTTTTGCGTTTGTTTTCGCAAATGTTTCGGTTGAGCAAGAGTCGCCACCGACTTTTTATTTTATCCTAAGGAAAGGTTAAAAAGCACAGCAAAAACCTTTGAGATGTTTTCTTGGGTTCGGGAAGTAGATTATAGAAAGGGAAGGTATTAGCACCCTTTCTATCCATGGTTATCCATGGGCTCTTAGTTACTTGCTTAGATCAACTTGCCTTGATTTTCAATTGTTTGAAATGGTGCTTTGTGTGTGGGTTTGAAAATGTTTTTGAAAAGAAGCCAATGTGGTGGCAACCTTTGTAATGATCCATGTTGGGATGTATACCAAGGTGTATGTCTTTTGAAAAGGTTTTCATTTGTTTTTGAAAGTTGTTTTTTGAAAGTGTAGTGATGTGTGGTTTTAAAAATAGGCAAGTGTTTTGTTTTGCAAGTTTGATTCAAGTAACTAAGAGGTTATCTACTCCTAAATTTCTCAAAAGATTATTGCTATGTTTTAACCCTTTTAACAAGTTTGTTCCACCATTGTATTTGATGGACAATCTTGTGTTAGGATGTGAAAGGGACGGGCGCGGGTCATCGTTTAGACCATAATTGCAATGGTGCCAAGTATCTTTGGGCAATTTTTCCTTGGAGGGACTTGATCATTTTTTAGGCAACTTTTGAAAGCGTCATCGAGGGACTATGATCTTTTGAATTGTTTTGTTTTGCCCAAAGAGACCTAACATGCAATATGGTCCATTTATTGAAGGCAACAAGTGGAATACCCTAGGGGGTGCAAGTGTGTTTAGTGTTGTCCATTTTCATGCTTGATTGTCTTGAAATTAGGTCAAACTATTTTTGTTATTTTTGATTCGCATACAAACCCTAATTCTAACATGGCATATTTAGAAAGCAATAAAGTGCGAAAAATAAAATTACTAAGCTATTACAACACAATATATGGGAAGGGGGGTACAAATGTTCAAATGGAGATTTTGACAAGGAATTTAAACCTAGACTATTACATCAATATTGAATTATTTACAAGATAATTGATTGCACAAATCAAATGGAAATAAAATAAATATGCAAGATGCAAAAAGGATTTTTATATGTATGAAAAAAAAAAGGTATTTTTATATGTCGAATAAACAAAATAAAAAGGTATTAATTTTTGGATTTTTTATGTTTAGGGCAAAACCCTAATTTTATTAAATAAAAGTATATATTATTCAATATGAAGTATATTTATCAAAAAGGTATTTTTTTAATGGTAAATATTAATAAAAATAAAAATGTATATATTTTGTATTTTTCTGCCCTAAATATTCTAATAAATATATATGTATTATTATTATTTACTAAATATATATTATATGTACAAAATAATAATATTTAATATTTATAAAAAAAAGTATATTTTATATAAAACATTTTCAGAAGATAAAATAAAATAAAAATGGAATAAAAATGTATTTGCATTATTTTTAATATTTTAAGTAAAAATGTATTTATATATTTATTAATGTACAAAATATCAATCTAAACAAATAAATACCTAATAAATATGAAAATGGTGTAAAAAATATTTTTTATATTTTTAATATTATAAGAGAAAATAAATAAGTCAGAATAAAAAAGAAAAGTCAAAAATCATAAAAAATAAGCAAAATGGGCCTAGGGGGTGTAAAAGTAACAAAAGCGTGCAAAAAGAAATAGCAAATCAGGCCCATCCCATGAAGACCTTCTTCAACCTCCAGACTGTTCTTGTTCAAAAACGCGCGCTTGATACATGAATTCAAACATCCTGATTCCTTGAGTTTTAACAAAAACTTACAACACCAAAAATGTTAAGCATTGAATCACGAATCCAGACATATAAAGAACTCATCCTAACTCTCAGAAATGAGAGAGAATTTCTTCTCCCCCAATTTCTGACCTAGTTTTTCTTCCATGTTCAGACTTAAAATTCTCTAAGCATACATAATATAAATGAAATCTAATCATATGGGCATGTTCAGGGCTATGAATGTGACATGTTTTCTTCACAAACCTAAAGCTAACAATGCCTATATTGAGAGATAGAACTTCATGAATATACCTGTTCAGTTGGAATCGTGCCTTGCAATGGAGGAGCTTTCAGGGCAAAATGATGATTTGTACAGCTTGCCTGAAGTGTAGTGATGCTATTCCAATGCTTGGAGTGTTTTGAATCGTGCCAAATCAAGCTGCAGAAGTCCACCAGCAAGACAGAAAAATGGAAATGGCAAATGGTGCTATGGCTGTTACAGTCTCAGTTCAAGGTTTGGGATAGTTTATGTGGACATTATGGAATGTGTTTGAAGTGTTTTTAGCAGGAATGCATGGAAGGGATGAGAGTTGGAACTCAAACTGCAGGGATGCCCTGTTTTGGGCAGTTCAATGGTGATTCTGTGAATGAGAAGGCAATGGGGATGTTAGGGTCGTGTTCTAGCTCATAATTGATGTCTTGAATGTGTTTGATAACTTTGCTTAAGCCCTGGTTAGCTGATATGAGAGTTGGTATGTGATATGCTATATTTCTTACACTTTAAGCAACCAATGGTCAAGTTGAGTTTCTAGCTTGTACAAGCCCTCCTAATGTGCTGCATAACTCAGTCTTGATCAGTGTGATTAACTCATAAACTTGTGCCAAAGAGATTTCAAATGTACTTGCTTGGATTTGCTTTAGACATAAAGTGTAACTTTTCAAGAATAGCTAAATTGCTTTTTCCATTTATGGCTTAGTTCTCCATGTAATGACCAAATGCATAGAACAACATCTTGGCACAATGGTTTTGCATTGAATTATTGAGTGAAAATGGGATTAGAGGCCTGCAATGTAGCTAGCACATGCTGAGTTTGAAAATGCACAAGTTATGGACATGTAATTTGGCCAAGAACAAAGTGAGTTTTCTCCATATTGCCAAATTCGATTCTCTCTAACCATGAGGTTGTTTGATGAGTTCTTGGACATTTTGGAAAGCTTGGAATGTGTATTACAATCCATCTTTGAAATGAAAATTGAAATTCCAAGTGGAAGTGTGTGAAAAATGGTCTTGAAGTTAGGTAAAAAACCTTGTCTAAAATAGGTCAAATTTTCTCTAAGTTAAGAATGGTTTGGTACCCTTGTTCCAAAAATTGTAACTTGAGCTACAAGCTTCTTTTGGGAAAACTTTGTGAATCAAAGTTGTAAATTATGCAATAGGCTACAACTTTCATGTTTTGACTTTTTCTTGAATCCAAATGAATCTTGGTGAGAAAGTGGGGCAAAGTTAAGAAAAAATTAGGGTTTTTCATAACTTAGAAAAATTCTAAGTTATGAAAAATCTTCATTTCAAACCCTAATTTGCAATTCTTGATTTCTTGATGAACAAGTTTCATGTTTTGGCATGTTTTGATGAAAAATGAATCTTGACACTTGATTTTGACCAAAAAGTCAAAGTTTGACTTTTCAGTATACAGTCAAAATTGATCAATTGACTGGGGAATTCAACTATCAATCTTGTGCATTTGGGATCTTTTGAACTTGTTGAGCATGTCAAGATAATTCCATGGTGTCCTTGAGTCCATATGTGAGCTTGGTTTGCCATTGGCTAGGTCAAACAGTCAAAAATTGCCTTTGTGCAGTCAAAACCCTAAAAATGACCATTTTGCCCTTTTGGTGATCTGATCAAATTTCTTGTGGAATTGTGATCCAAACTTGATCAAATGGTCCATGTGAGTTCATAATGTTGATGTGGGTCAATTTTCATGAGATTTGACTGTCAATTGGCCACAATTGACTTTTTCCCCAATACAGTTGATTTCTAGGTCAACTGTCCAATTGACTGGGCAAAATTTGGAATCAAGACTTGAAACTTAGTATGGATAAACTTGGGAGTCCAAAATGAAGTATGAAAGTCATCTTAGGCATTTTAGGTCAAAATCTCTTTGTTCAAACACAAACCCTAATTTGGGTCAACAGTGCAAGGAGAAGTCTTGAGCAGAGGAAACCCTAATTGGATCTTGAGCTCCAAGGGTTTTGTGATGAGAAAATGTTGAGGAAATGGGAGGGCAAATTTTGGGGTACAACAGTTGCCCCTGTTCAATCTTCTTGGACCTGAAGAGTTAGATTGGCAAGTTTGCCTTTCGTGACTTGAGGGTAAAAGGAGATTGGACACTAGAGTGCCCGGAAATTTGCACTCGCATGTTGGAGTATCAGCAATGTGATGTCGGGAATGGGCTTATAGATGCCATTTGGAGAGATGGTGGATAGGGATATGGGCTTATAGATTCCATCTGGAGACGTGACAGAACCTTGTCGGGAATGGGCTTATAGACGCTATTTGGAAGTGTTGATCGCATAAGAGATTCCTTAGCGAGAACTTGTGTATTTGAGAAAGACAGATGTTTTCCTGGCTTGTTACAGGTGTTGGATCTTCAATCTCCTCATGCAGATATTCCCTGGCTAGATACAGGTGTCGAATCTACAATCGGTTGCTCACAGATGTGCCCTGGCTGGATACAGGAATCGAATCTTCGAACTCTTCAGACGTGCCCTGGCTAGATACAGGAATCGAGTCTGAAATATGGTCAACAGATATGCCCTGGCTGGATACAGGAGTCGAATCCGGAAATAGTCGTCAACAGATATGCCCTGGCTGGATACAAGAGTCGAATCCGGAAATAGTCGTCAACAGAAATGCCCTGGCTGGATACAGGAATCGAATCTTCGAACTCTTCAGACGTGCCCTGGCTAGATACAGGAATCGAGTCTGGAAATTGATCACTCACAGATGTGCCCTGGCTAGATACAGGTATCGAATCTGGAATTATGACAGTTGAAGGTAGTTGTCTTTGGGATCGTCTTTTCCCTGTAAAGGCGAAAATATCAGTTGTATGCAAGGTCATGATGTATGAAAGGAATGATGTCATGATGTTCAACATGAGATAGTGTTGTATGCACTTTATCATGTATGTAAGCAAGATGTATAAAATGTGAAATGTTTATGAATGTATTTTCGTCTTAGGAAAATAAATCCTTGACGACCGGCCGGGGAATTGCTCTGTGGAAGAGATACTTTGCTGAAGTTTTGATGAGAGGCCTGCTGAGGACTTCAATGATGGATTCCACTGAGGATAATGATGATAAACTCCGTTGGGGATACCAAAGATAAACTCCGCTGGGGATTATGTTGATAAGTTATGCTGTGGAACTTTGATGAACTCCGTCGGGGATCGAAAGAACTTCGCCGAGGGCGATCTTCCGCGGCAATTAGCTGAGGATAACCCAGTTATAAGCCCTTGTGAGGAATAACTTTTGAATAAAACTCGGGAGAGACGTCCATATTCTGCAGGGGATAAGCTTCCAGTATCTACTGGGGATAAGCTTCAAGACCTGCTGGGGATATAGTTCAATTTTCATGGGGAAACTTTTGAACTGTACTGGTAAATGGTTCCACTGGGGGTGTCTGTATTCCGCCAGGGAATATTGTTCCTTTTCAGGATTGATAGGGAACTAACTCTGCTTGGGGAAAGTATTGCTGAATCTTGTCTTACTCTGCGGGGAGTTGAGATGATTTGGTCACATTCTTCAGTTTAATTTACCTTGGTACCTTGGCGGACAAAGCAACCAGACTGCATCAGACAACTTTTCATTGCCCCTGTTTCTGATGTCACCTGTAATTAGTCTTTTGTTTCATATGCAAATATTTATGAATCAGCAATTTAATGTCAAATGCATATATCAAAAATGAACATTGGACGTTCTTCGCAAAACAAAACCGAAAAAAGAAAAAAAACAATGGGCAATTTGTTCGGAAAAGTGAACTTGTATTGATTTCGAAATTTGCCTGTGAATAGGCGTTTTTGTACAAGAGGCTGACATCCTAGTAAGAGAATGCCGCCGAGTAACATAGAGTTTATACAATTTTGAAAAGGAAACAAAACAGCTATGTGCACAATATTCCCACTGGGTTCCAACTCTGCTATCGCCTTTATGTCTTCAAGCGTCTCATCACTTTGCTGCTTAGTTGAAGATGAAGCTGATTGGTCGATGCCGAAGTCTGAGCCAGATAGTTGATGCCGAAATCTGGATGTAAGGTGATCCAATGAGACATAGTGTTACGCTTTATCCCTAACTTTTGCCTGGACCGCCCTTTCGGGTTTTCAGTCCACCGGGATACCCCTTTTTGCCCAAGCCGCCTTTTCAGGTTTTCGACTTGCCGGGTGTACAGATTTTTTTATTTCATCCCTTATTTTTGCCCGAACCCTTTTGGTTCGCCGGGAAGCCCTTATTTTTGCCTAGGTATGTCAACCTAGCGGGTCTTTTATTCATGCGTAGTATCTTTTTACTATGTCTGCATTGGCGGGGTGAGGAAGGTCGTCACCATCCATGGTGGTCAGAATCATGGCTCCTCCTAAGAACACATGTTTAACCAAAAATGGCCCTTCGTACGTAGGGGTCCATTTTCCCCGGGGATCACTTTGAGGAAGGATGATGCGTTTGATTACCAGGTCCCCAACTTGATACTCTTGTGGCCTGACTTTCTTGTTAAATGCCCTGATCATCCGTTTTTGGTACGTCTGACCATGACTGATAACGGTGAGTCTCTTTTTGTCAATCAGGTTTAATTGATCAAGTCGAGTTTGGATCCAGTCATCTTCACTCAGATCTGCATCCTTCATTATCCGGAGAGAGGGTATCTGGACCTCAATTGGCAAGACTGCCTCCATGCCATAGACCAAGGAAAAAGGCGTTGCCCCGGTTGACGTCCTTGCTGAGGTACGGTACCCGTGAAGAGCAAACGGTAACATTTTCGTGCCAATCTTTATAGGTCACTGTCATCTTCTGCACAATCTTTTTAATATTCTTATTAGCTGCCTCTACAGCCCCATTCATCTTCGGCCGGTAAGGAGAAGAGTTATGATGCTGTATCTTGAATTGCTCGCAGAGTTCAGTGATCATCTTGTTATTGAGATTGGTACCATTGTCCATAATGATTCTTTCCGGGACGCCGTACCGATGGATCAGATTATGCCGGATGAAACATGCCACGACGCTCTTGGTTACCGTGGCGTAGGAAGCTGCCTCAACCCACTTCGTGAAGTAATCAATTGCTACCAAGATGAAGCGATGTCCATTGGATGCCGTCGGTCGAATCTCACCGATCATATCAATGCCCCACATTGCAAAAGGCCAAGGTGCCGTCAGGACTTTCAGAGGAACCGGAGGGATGTGCACCTTATCAGCATAGATCTGGCATTTATGACAAGTTCGTGAATGTTGGTAACAGTCGGCTTCCATTGTGGACCAGAAATATCCTGCCCTAAGGTTTTTCTTTGCCATGGTGTGTCCACTGGAATGTGTTCCGAATGTACCTTCATGCAGTTCTATCATGATCTTCTCTGCTTCAGCCTTATCCACACAACGCAGTAGAGTTGAATCATGATTCCGTTTGTAGAGAATGCCGTTGCTGAGGAAGAATTTTGCCGCAAATCTTCTCATGAAATTCTTGTCGTTGACAGATGCACCTTCAGGGTATTCCTGAGCTTCCAAGTATCTCTTCACTTCATGATACCAGGGTTTTTCAGTCACCTCTTCGGCCTCAAGATCGCAGCAGTATGCAGGTTCGTCCAACTTCCAGATAATGATCCGGGGAGCCTCATTGTCCCATTTAACTTTGAACATTGAAGACATCGTAGCTAGTGCGTCCGCTAGCTGATTCTCCTCTCTTGGGAAGTGCTCAAAAGTTATCTCTTCAAAGTGGGGAAGCAAAGTCAGCACATACTCCTTGTAAGGAATAAGATTTGGGTGTTTCGTATCCCACTCGCCTTTGATCTGATTGATCACGAGAGCGGAATCTCCGAAGACACTTAGAAACTTGATCCTTAAGTTGATTGCAGCTTGAAGACCCATGATACATGCCTCATATTCTGCCATGTTGTTGGTGCAGTTGAAACACAATCGGGTGGTGAGTGGAGTATGAGTTCCTTTGGGAGATATGATTACAGCACCGACGCTGTTACCCAAAGCGTTGGAGGCTCCGTCAAAATGCATAGACCATCGGGATCCTTCCTCAGGTCCTTCATCCGGTCCAGGCACTTCACAATCAGTTACCACCATGATGTCTTCGTCCGGAAATTCAAAGTTCAATGATTGGTAATCGTCCACGGGTTGGTGCGCCAAATGATCTGCCAGTACACTTCCTTTGATTTCTTTCTGAGTTGTATATTAGATATCATATTTTGTCAAGATCATTTGCCATCTCGCTATTCTTCCAGACAGAGCAGGCTTTTCGAATATGTACTTGATGGGATTCATCTTTGAAATCAACAAAGTAGTGTGAGTCAGCATATACTGTCTCAGCCGGCGAGCAGCCCATACCAGAGCGCAGCAAGTTTTCTCGAGCAGTGAGTAACGAGACTCACAGTCGGTAAACTTTTTGCTCAAGTAATAAATAGCATGCTCTTTTCGGCCAGACTCGTCATGCTGCCCCAGCACACACCCCATCGAGTTGTCAAGTACTGTCAAGTATAGTATTAGAGGTCTCCCATCCACTGGAGGCATAAGAATGGGTGGCTCTTGGAGGTACTCCTTTATCTTTTCAAAAGCAGCCTGACATTCATCGTTCCAACGTACTACTTGATCTTTCTTCAGTAATTTGAAGATTGGCTCACAAGTAGCGGTTAGATGTGAGATGAATCGGGCAATATAATTCAGTCGTCCCAGAAAGCCTCTGACTTCTTTCTCTGTCTTGGGAGTTGGCATCTCTTGTATGGCTTTTACCTTGGCAGGGTCCACCTAAATACCTTTATCGCTCACAATGAAACCTAGCAACTTTCCGAACCTCACCCCAAAGGTGCATTTATTGGGATTCAACCTCAGCTTGTATAACTTCAATCGGTCAAACAGCTTCCGCAGATGATCAAGGTACTCCTCTTCAGTTTGGGACCTTGCAATCATGTCATAAACATATACCTCAATCTCATGATGGATCATATCATGAAATAAAGCAACCATGGCGTGTTGGTAGGTTGCCCCAGCATTTTTCAACCCGAATGGCATGACCTTGTAGCAGAAGGTGCCCCACTGAGTCACAAAGGTAGTCTTTTCCATATCTTCCGGAGCCATCTTGATCTGATTATACCCTGAAAAACCATCCATGAAGGAGAACACCTTGTGTTGAGCAGTATTGTTAACAAGAACGTCGATGTGAGGTAGGGGAAGTCATCTTTGGGGCTGGCCCTGTTCAAATCCCTGTAGTCGACGCACATTCTGACTTTACCATCCTTCTTCGGCACTGGAACCACATTGGCAACCCATTGAGGATAAGAAGTTACTGCTAGAAACCCGGCATCAAATTGCTTCATAACCTCAGCCTTGTCTTTTCGGACATCTCTGGGCGCATACGGCGAACCTTTTGCTTTACCGGAGGGCAGTCTTCCTTGGTAGGCAGGTGATGGACCACAATGTCGGCATCCAAACCAGGCATGTCTTCGTAAGACCAAGCAAATATCTCCATGTAATCATGTAGCATCCGGATCAATCGTTGCTTCACGCTGAGCTCTAGATTAGCCCCAATCTTGACTTCTTTCCTATCTGTCTCAGTATCCAGGTTCACTGTTTCCAACGGCTCTTCATGCGGCTGAATGGCCCTCTCTTCTTGAAGTAGCAGTCTTGTGAGTTCACCAGGCACTTCGCAATCATCTTCACCTTCGTCCTCGGCCAAGTTGATTGGATTCTCGAAGTCATAACTGGTGGTAGCAGAGCTGTTACCAGTGAGATCCAGAGTGGATTGAAACCTGTATAAGTGAGTGTGTGTAAATATAGCTGTTTTGCAATGTATAACACAGAAAGAAAAAGAGCGCAAGATTTGAAATGTAATAAACGTCCAATGTTTTGATTAATGATATATGGAAATGTCATACAAAAAGCCCTCACAAATGGAGCTACGATGCCCCGGGTAGGACACCGAGCCAATTAAAAGTTTCAACATATTGTTTGTTACAAATTAAAAATCAAAAAGAGTTAATTACTGCGTGACAAATGTGATAGGTGTAAAATCCTTTGCCGTCCAGTTGCTTGGTCTGTTGTTGGTGGTTGGATAGATCCAACTGTCAAACTCTGCTTCCTCTACGTCCTCCTCGATAGCATTCAGCCTCAGATTGGTGATAAACACCGGAGCCTTTCTGATCTTTTCCTTGCGCACAGCCCTCTGAGCCTCTGCAGTGAAGCCCAGCCCAAACTTGTCGTTCTTTTGAGTGAAGTCAGGAAGCTGACCCCAGTTTGCACAATTGCCTCTCTCGATTACAGCCCGGGCATCCTTCAAGGACGCCATCTTCAACGGAAAGTCTTCTTCAACCACTGTTTCAGCCGATGCCAATGTTGGAGGTACTTCCTCAAAATGCTGAAAGGGGGTTTCAATAAACTCCCCGTCCATCTCAATATACCGGAATGAATTCAAGTGACTAACCAAGTATTCCTCCTCACCCTGCACAATAACAATCTTCCCTTTGACAGGGTATTTGAGCTTTTGGTGTAGAGTGGATGTTACTGCCCCAGCCTTGTGAATCCAGGGTCGACCCAACAAGCAGGAATAAGATGGACGAATATCCATTACATAGAATGTTGAGTCGAAGACTTGGGAACCCACACGAATATGAATGTCTACATCGCCATGCACCATCCTCTTAGAACCGTCGAAGGCTCTAACAATGATGTTACTAGGTTTCAATTCCAGACCCTCACAATCCAAGCGATCCAATTCCTTTTTGGGCAAAACATTCAGGGAAGAACTGGTATCCACCAACACGTGTGCGAGAGTAGTGCCCCTGCACTCTATAGAGACGTGCAGGGAATCATTGTGATTTTTCCCTTTGGCGGTAAGGTTAGCATCTGAGAACCCCAAACCATTGTCAGCTGTCAAATTAGCCACACAATCAGTGAATTGATCTGCAGAGGTCTCTTGCGGCACATGGGCCATTTTCAGAAATGAAATCAGGGCTTTTGCATGGGCCTCTGAGTATAGCAGCAATGATAGCATAGAGATTTTGGAGGGGGTATGCCCCAACTGTTCAACAACATTGAAGTCACTCTTTTTAATGATTTTAAGGATTTCCTCCATTTTTAGTTGGGAGGCTTCGACAGCAGTCTTTTTTGGTGCCTCCGTCCTGGCAGGCAAATCGGTAGCAACTTCTTTGCCCCGAGCATCAGAGGACTCGGCGGCAGTGGTAGACACAGGAACTTTATTTGGAACATGCACACTTGCGGGTGTGATGATGAGAGGTTTTTGGATAACTGGTGGTGCAATATCAGGCGAGAAGAGCCTGCCACTGCGAGTAATCTTGGCGGGACCAGTGATGTTACTGATACTGGTATTGGTGTTGAACTCCTGCTTCACCCCAAGCACATACACGTCGGCCCCATAATGCCATGGGACAACTTTATCAGACTCATAGGGGAGAGGCCCCGGAACAGTAATAGTAATGGGTGCAACAAACATAATTTGGACTGGCTTCCTCGGGGGAGCTTTGGTAGGATTGTAAATTGTAACAACAGATACTTCTTCAGCGGAAACAAATGGAACAGCAGTTTTCTTGAACATAATTTCTTTGCTATCCATCAGGCTTTGGATGCCTGATTTCAGCAGCGGACAACCGGTAGGGATAACAGCACACAGGAGGCAACCCTTGCTACAAACCGGAAATAAACCGGCTAGTAGTAAGTTCCTCTTAACAGTCGAAAGAGGGGTAGCAACATCATTCACCGAAACATCATACAAATCTTCCTCGATGGCATTTACTCTATGCTGGGGCATAGAAGCAGTTACAACATTTGGCCTCTCAGGCGCCTCAAACTGAATTTCCTTTGCGTCGATAAGGTCTTGCACTTTATTTCTCAAGGCCCAGCAATCATCAGTAGTATGCCCGGGGTTATCGGAATGATAAGCACAACGGGCATTTGGGTTATATTTAGGAGATGCAGTATTCACGACCTTTGGAGCCTCTTTGATGGTTACCAAGTTGGTTGATAACAATTGCGGTAAGATTTGTGACAAGGTCATACTCAGCCTAGTATACTGCCTCTTGGGCCTTTCACCTCTTTGTTGATTGTACTGCTGAGGAGCAGCAACAGGCTTTGAAATGACTAAGGCATTGACGGCTTGACGGCCTTCTGGCTTGACTTGTCTTCTAGGACCATAGACTGGACTTGCTTCTTTCTTGAAAGGCCTCTTCTCAGTACTTGTGGAGGCAGCTTTTTGTATCTTTCTTGACCTGATGCCAGCTTCAATTCTTTCACCTGTCAGGATCAAATCCGTAAACCCAGCGGAGGAGTTACCAACCAAATGATTGAAAAATGGACCAGACAAAGTCCCTAGAAACATATCAACCAGCTCACGATCAGTCAATGGAGGCTGCACCCTGCCAGCCAAATCTCTCCATTTTTGTGCATATTCTTTGAACCCTTCGCCCGTTCCTAGAGACATACCCTGAAGTTGGGTACGCGTAGGAGCGAGATCAGAATTGTATTGATATTGTCTGTAGAATGCGGTAGCCAGATCTTCCCAATGTCGGATACTAGTTCCATCTAGTTGATAGAACCACTCAAGCTGTGACCCCGAAAGGCTATCTTGGAAGAAGTGAATCCAGAGATTTTTATCTGCCGTGTAAGGTTGGATCTTCCTTACGTACGACCTTAGATGCAGCTTTGGACAGGAAGCCCCGTCATATTTGGCAAAGGCACGCGCCTTAAACTTGTGTGGGATTACTACCCCAGAAGATAACCCCAAATCTACGAAATCCAGCCCTGGTACATTCTGAATCTCCATGGCGCTCAAGCGGTCCTCTAATTGCTTGTATCTGTCAGCAGCAGGTGGGTATTGTTCGTCATTGTAGTCCGTCTCGTTGTCAGATACTGCAGGACTAGGAGCCCCTCCCCCTTGGGGACTGTCTTTCTCAGCAGAGGAAGTAGTTGGATCAGCTTCATTATGGAGTGTGTTCCCAAACCTGCGTCCGGTGTTGAACAACACAGTCCTCTTTTTCTTCTTCTTCTTCAGGAGTAGAGCCTTCAACTCTTGCTGACCTTGGGCCAGGCTCAAGACCATTTCTTGAAACTGGGCACTTTGGGCCTGAAGGGCCTTGATTGCTTGCTCACTGGATGAATCTGGATCCATGATGACTGTTCAAATAAACAGCGAAGAAGATTAAGCAACCTGTGAAAAAGGGTACCTGCTATGCATTTGGTGCAATGAGATGCGTATATTTTATGTTTTCAAAGACAAACAAGATTCAACTTTGTAGACAAAAGGGAAACACACTTCATTAGATTCAAATTTTAAATTGTTCAACAACTTGCCCTTAGGCATTACAGGAATGAAAAAAACTGAAAAGGAAATAAAAGCTGTAAAAGGAAATATCCAAAGCCCATCAGTGCTCCCATGGCCTCCTCTTCTCAGTGTGGATGTAGTCATTCAGGACCCGCTCCTCCTCCAATTGCTTAGTCAGCCTCTGGATCTTCCGTTCCTGTTTGTTGAACTTTTCCCGATAAAAATCCCGTTCTTCCTTTAGTTGCGCCCAAGATCTCTTCATTGTGTCAAAATCAGTGGGTATCTGAGGAGGGAGGACAGTTGGAGGAACCCCATCTTCATCAAGAGATTCAAGAATGATAGGTCTGACAGCTTCGTATGGCATACCTAACTTCTGAGCACGGATGCGGACCCATCTGCAATAGGGTTCCATTGGTAGAGAAGTTTTTGGTCCCAACTCATGCGGGTCAGCTTTATGAATTATATCCCAAGCCTTAATGAATCCATGGCGTAGTTTGTCACTGTCTACCTGAAATTCAAAATGGAAGTGAGGAACCAACATTTCATGAGGCCCTACTCTTCTGGCTCTTCCAAACTGGCGGAGAGCTAAGCATGGATTATAAGAGATTCCTCCCTGGATACCAATCAATGGGACATTAGGGTATTCTCCGCAACGATCATTAACAGCTACCTCATCCAAACCTCGGAGAGTCCAAGTGATGTCACTATCAGTGAGAGACATTAGCCTATGAGCCCAACCCTTTCCTTCTTCATTCTTCAGCACGAACTTAGGAAGGTGCGAAATAAACCACCTCACTAGCAAAGGAGCACAACACCACGGAGTTCCCCGTTTTCGAGCAGTACGAGCATAGAGTTGTTGCAGGATATCACCCAAAAGAGTGGGTACAGGATTCCGAGACATGAAGATCCTTATGGCATGGATACTGATAAAGGTGTCAGGATTTGGGAACAATACCAGACCATAGATTAAAAGAGCCAGAATGTCTTCGTATGCTTTGAAGTCTAAGTCATTCCAGAAATCATTAGCTTTGCCAACCATAAATTTAACCAAAAAGCCCTTGACTCCACTTCTAGTTTCCCAGTTAGCCAATACCTCTTCTTTGGTCAAGGGGAGAATTGAAGCAATCTCTTCAGGTCTAGGAGTCTTTTCCCAACCAGTGAATGGAGTTTGTTCCAAAACAGGGATCCCAAGCAGATAAGATAATTCTTCCAGGGTAGGGACCAGCTGGAAGTCTTTTAAAGTGAAGCAATGATACAGGGGATCATAAAACTGAGTCATAACACTTATCAGTTGTTGGTCCCACTTTGCAGTGATCAAGCCAAGGAGAGAACCATGCCTGTTGATGAAGGAAGTAGTGTTTGGAATCCTACCAACCAAATCTTTGAGCAAAGTTGGTGGTTGAACAAAGTTGAGCCGGATATTATTCCTACGCACGGGCATCATGATGTCCTACAAAACAGAGCAAAGATGAAACTTTTTTTTTTTGTCTTTGAAATGGGTTAGTCCTTATACAGGATGCATGCAATGGTATGATGGCATGATGCTATGATGAAGCACACCTCAAGTATTCACACAGGCAAGCATGATAAGGCACACAAGTCACACAAGACAACCCTTAGGTTTCAGGCTAGCATGAAGTTTAGGTATTACCCTCTTTTGGTTTTGTTGGTTAAAATCTGTCCTATCAAAAGTAACCAGGTTCTAGAGGATCTCAAATCATTAACTACCCTCAATCGGTCATAACTCCAGCATCGCAATCTTTTCTTGCGGCCAGAACCATCACGAGAGTTTAGCCTCAATGAGTGTAGCATACTGCTACTGTTCTATGGCCAAGTTTGGTCAATTTAGGGTTCTAAGGTTGGTTGGTGTTTAATGACTCCTTAGAAGACCCATATTCTCCTCGTTGTAACACAAGGGATATAGGTACAGACCAAGGTGCCACACCAACTTAGCCACTGCTTCACCCATGTCGGTCTACGCCGGACAGGTCCCTCACAGATTATGCTACCTAAAAAGGGTATTCCCCAGATCCGGGTTAGGATATATGAAACTCCGATGCAAAGCCCACAAATATAAAAGCAAACAAAGCAATCAATTGAAAATAAAGGTGATCTAAGCCCTAAGGTTACTCCACTTTTAATTTATCCCCAGCAGAGTCGCCAGTTCTGTGATTCGGTGGGAGAACTGACTATGGTTTTGCGTTTGTTTTCGCAAATGTTTCGGTTGAGCAAGAGTCGCCACCGACTTTTTCTTTTATCCTAAGGAAATGTTAAAAAGCACAGCAAAAACCTTTTAGATGTTTTCTTGGGTTCGGGGAGTAGATTATAGAAAGGGAAGGTATTAGCACCCTTTCTATCCATGGTTATCCATGGGCTCTTAGTTACTTGCTTAGATCAACTTGCCTTGATTTTCAATTGTTTGAAATGGTGCTTTGTGTGTGGGTTTGAAAATGTTTTTGAAAAGAAGCCAATGTGGTGGCAACCTTTGTAATGATCCATGTTGGGATGTATACCAAGGTGTATGTCTTTTGAAAAGGTTTTCATTTGTTTTTGAAAGTTGTTTTTTGAAAGTGTAGTGATGTGTGGTTTTAAAAATAGGCAAGTGTTTTGTTTTGCAAGTTTGATTCAAGTAACTAAGAGGTTATCTACTCCTAAATTTCTCAAAAGATTATTGCTATGTTTTAACCCTTTTAACAAGTTTGTTCCACCATTGTATTTGATGAACAATCTTGTGTTAGGATGTGAAAGGGACGGGCGCGGGTCATCGTTTAGACCATAATTGCAATGGTGCCAAGTATCTTTGGGCAATTTTTCCTTGGAGGGACTTGATCATTTTTTAGGCAACTTTTGAAAGCGTCATCGAGGGACTATGATCTTTTGAATTATTTTGTTTTTCCCAAAGAGACCTAACATGCAATATGGCCCATTTATTGAAGGCAACAAGTGGAATACCCTAGGGGTGCAAGTGTGTTTAGTGTTGTCCATTTTCATGCTTGATTGTCTTGAAATTAGGTCAAACTATTTTTGTTATTTTTGATTCGCATACAAACCCTAATTCTAACATGGCATATTTAGAAAGCAATAAAGTGTGAAAAATAAAATTACTAAGCTATTACAACACAATATATGGGAAGGGGGGGGGGGGGGGGGGGGGTACAAATGTTCAAATGGGGATTTTGACAAGGAATTTAAACCTAGACTATTACATCAATATTGAATTATTTACAAGATAATTGATTGCACAAATCAAATGGAAATAAAATAAATATGCAAGATGCAAAAAGGATTTTTATATGTATGAAAAAAAAAAGTATTTTTATATGTCGAATAAACAAAATAAAAAGGTATTAATTTTTGGATTTTTTATGTTTAGGGCAAAACCCTAATTTTATTAAATAAAAGTATATATTATTCAATATGTACAAATATTATTTATTATATACAAAAATAAAATAAAATGAAGTATATTTATCAAAAAGGTATTTTTTTAATGTTAAATATTAATAAAAATAAAAATGAATATATTTTGTATTTTTCTGCCCTAAATATTCTAATAAATATATATGTATTATTATTATTTACTAAATATATATTATATGTACAAAATAATAATATTTAATATTTATAAAAAAAAGTATATTTTATATAAAACATTTTCAGAAGATAAAATAAAATAAAAATGGAATAAAAATGTATTTGCATTATTTTTAATATTTTAAGTAAAAATGTATTTATATATTTATTTATGTACAAAATATCAATCTAAACAAATAAATACCTAATAAATATGAAAATGGTGTAAAAAATATTTTTTATATTTTTAATATTATAAGAGAAAATAAATAAGTCAGAATAAAAAAGAAAAGTCAAAAATCATAAAAAATAAGCAAAATAGGCCTAGGGGGTGTAAAAGTAACAAAAGGGTGCAAAAAGAAATAGCAAATCAGGCCCATCCCATGAAGACCTTCTTCAACCTCCAGACTGTTCTTGTTCAAAAACGCGCGCTTGATACATGAATTCAAACATCCTGATTCCTTGAGTTTTAACAAAAACTTGCAACACCAAAAATGTTAAGCATTGAATCACGAATCCAGACATATAAAGAACTCATCCTAACTCTCAGAAATGAGAGAGAATTTCTTCTCCCCCAATCTCTGACCTAGTTTTTCTTCCATGTTCAGACTTAAAATTCTCTAAGCATACATAATATAAATGAAATCTAATCATATGGGCATGTTCAGGGCTATGAATGTGACATGTTTTCTTCACAAACCTAAAGCTAACAATGCCTATATTGAGAGATAGAACTTCATGAATATACCTGTTCAGTTGGAATCGTGCCTTGCAATGGAGGAGATTTCAGGGCAAAATGATGATTTGTACAACTTGCCTGAAGTGTAGTGATGCTATTCCAATGCTTGGAGTGTTTTGAATGGTGCCAAATCAAGCTGCAGAAGTCCACCTGCAAGATAGAAAAATGAAAATGGCAAATGGTGCTATGGCTGTTACAGTCTCAGTTCAAGGTTTGGGATAGTTTATGTGGACATTATGGAATGTGTTTGAAGTGTTTTTAACAGGAATGCATGGAAGGGATGAGAGTTGGAACTCAAACTGCAGGGATGCCCTGTTTTGGGCAGTTCAATGGTGATTCTGTGAATGAGAAGGCAATGGGGATGTTAGGGTCGTGTTCTAGCTCAGAATGGATGTCTTGAATGTGTTTGATAACTTTGCTTAAGCCCTGGTTAGCTGATATGAGAGTTGGTATGTGATATGCTATATTTCATACACTTTAAGCAACCAATGGTCAAGTTGAGTTTCTAGCTTGTACAGGCCCTCCTAATGTGCTGCATAACTCAGTCTTGATCAGTGTGATTAACTTATAAACTTGTGCCAAAGAGATTTCAAATGTACTTGCTTGGATTTGCTTTAGACATAAAGTGTAACTTTTCAAGAATAGCTAAATTGCTTTTTCCATTTATGGCTTAGTTCTCCATGTAATGACCAAATGCATAGAAAAACATCTTGGCACAATGGTTTTGCATTGAATTATTGAGTGAAAATGGGATTAGAGGCCTGCAATGTAGCTAGCACATGCTGAGTTTGAAAATGCACAAGTTATGGACATGTAATTTGGCCAAGAACAAAGTGAGTTTTCTCCATATTGCCAAATTCGATTCTCTCTAACCATGAGGTTGTTTGATGAGTTCTTGGACATTTTGGAAAGCTTGGAATGTGTACTACAATCCATCTTTGAAATGCAAATTGAAATTCCAAGTGGAAGTGTGTGAAAAATGGTCTTGAAGTTAGGTAAAAAACCTTGTCTAAAATAGGTCAAATTTTCTCTAAGTTAAGAATGGTTTGGTACCGTTGTTCCAAAAATTGTAACTTGAGCTACAAGCTTCTTTTGGGAAAACTTTGTGAATCAAAGTTGTAGATTATGCAATAGGCTACAACTTTCATGTTTTGACTTTTTCTTGAATCCAAATGAATCTTGGTGAGAAAGTGGGGCAAAGTTAAGAAAAAATTAGGGTTTTTCATAACTTAGAAAAATTCTAAGTTATGAAAAATCTTCATTTCAAACCCTAATTTGCAATTCTTGATTTCTTGATGAACAAGTTTCATGTTTTGGCATGTTTTGATGAAAAATGAATCTTGACACTTGATTTTGACCAAAAAGTCAAAGTTTGACTTTTCAGTATACAGTCAAAATTGATCAATTGACTGGGGAATTCAACTATCAATCTTGTGCATTTGGGATCTTTTGAACTTGTTGAGCATGTCAAGATAATTCCATGGTGTCCTTGAGTCCATATGTGAGCTTGGTTTGCCATTGGCTAGGTCAAACAGTCAAAAATTGCCTTTGTGCAGTCAAAACCCTAAAAATGACCATTTTGCCCTTTTGGTGATCTGATCAAATTTCTTGTGGAATTGTGATCCAAACTTGATCAAATGGTCCATGTGAGTTCATAATGTTGATGTGGGTCAATTTTCATGAGATTTGACTGTCAATTGGCCACAGTTGACTTTTTCCCCAATACAGTTGATTTCTAGGTCAATTGTCCAATTGACTGGGCAAAATTTGGAATCAAGACTTGAAACTTAGTATGGATAAACTTGGGAGTCCAAAATGAAGTATGAAAGTCATATTAGGCATTTTAGGTCAAAATCTCTTTGTTCAAACACAAACCCTAATTTGGGTCAACAGTGCAAGGAGAAGTCTTGAGCAGAGGAAACCCTAATTGGATCTTGAGCTCCAAGGGTTTTGTGATGAGAAAATGTTGAGGAAATGGGAGGGCAAATTTTGGGGTACAACACATATCTTCAGTGGGTCCAAACGAGAGCTATTCAGTTGAAGATGTCGTATTCCCAAGAAAAACCTATGCCTGATTTGTTTTTGAAAACCACTCCTCCATTATTGGATGATCTAGAAGAGCTGCAGCTTGATTTGGTCATGATGCAACAGGAAAAGGATGCTTGGAAGAATAAGTTCCAAAATTTATAGATTTCCTACAGAGAACACTTGAAGGAGAAAGACGACTTGATTGAGATCCTTGAGAGACGGGCTGTAGAGACCATGGATAGGCAAGGGGATTTATTTTCTCCTAAGCCTCAGTCAGATTCTATTTGCTCACTCCCTGATTCAGGTGATTGGAAGGAAGCCGCCACCAGATATCCGGAAGAAGACCAGAGGTTGAAGGCTCAGATTGTCAGGCTCACAGGGAAGCGTCATCGTGTAGAGTGATCTCCATCAGCTTCGCTTTTCAGGGTTTTAGATTTTGTTTTCACCTTGTACTTGGGATCATTACAACTTGTAAAACATTTTTAAGTTGTTATAATAAAACTTTCAGTATGCGTTATTACTTTGATATTTGCAATATGTCTATAAACTTTAAATCCCTTGAAATATTAAATAACAAAATAAAATCATGTGCATTGCACATCATGCATCATATTGCATATATTTCTTGCATTTGTTATGCATATCCAGGTGTCTTATCAAGCTTTTTTACTTCATTCAGCAAGCTGACTCATCACTACAACACTTGGGCTAATTTCAAAAATAAAATGGACAACTTAGAACAAGAGAATCGCGAGCTACGCGAGGAAGTTTCTGCTTTGAAGGTCGGCATGGCCAATCTTACTGCTCTGATGGAATCTTTGGTGGTTGCTCAGAATAAGCCACAGTGTGTTCAACCTCAACCAAAAAGGGTTACTGTTGAAGCTCCGACTGTTCCTATGTCTGCTACTTCAGCTGTTGCTCAGAATCACATGCCTCAAGATTACCCATGGGGAATGCCAGAGAATTTTGCACCTGAAGGTTTCAACCTTGGTCCTCAAGATACTCCAATTGTTCAGACTATTGTTACTCCTGCACCTCCTGTGGTGCATGTTCCTACTGCACCACCTTCGGTGAATATGATTCCATTTGTTAACGATGATGTGTGTCGTCCTTTCCCTTCACCAAGTGAAGACTTGGATCTTTATGACAGAATGGATGATTTTCAAGAACAATTTGACAAGATGCAGAGGGAGATGAAGGCCCTCAGGGGAAAAGAGTTATTTGGGCAGAATGTGAATGAATTATGCTTAGTCCCGAATGTCAAAGTACCTGCGAAGTTTAAGGTCCCAGAGTTTGAGAAATACAAGGGCAACACTTGCCCTCGTGCCCATCTGGTGATGTATGTAAGGAGAATGTCTACCCATACCGATGATCAATGTCTGCTGATTCACTTTTTTCAGGATAGTTTGGTCGGTGTTGTGTTGAAGTGGTATATGAGTTTGGATAGTGTCAATATCCATACTTTCAATGACTTGGGAGAAGCATTTATCAAAAATACAAGTACAATATGGACATGGCACCTGACCGTGATCAACTCAGGGCCATGGTTCAGAAAGACATGGAATCATTCAAAGAATATGCACAAATATGGTATGAAGTAGCCTCCCAAGTTATTCCTCCCATGGAAGAGAAGGATATGACTAATATTTTCTTGAAAACGCTGGATGCTTTCTATTATAAGAGGATGGTAGCAAGTGCGCCAAGTGACTTTACTGAAATGGTTGAAGTGGTGAAAAACACAAGAAGGGGGGGGGGTGAATTGTAAAACTGAAATCTAAATCAATTGACAAGATATTTTTATCCTGGTTCGTTTGATCTCAAACTACTCCAGTCCACCCGTCAAGGTGATTTCGCCTCTCTCCAACGAGGTCTTAATCCACTATATTCAACTGAATATTACAGACTGCTTTAACAACTGCTAAAGCCTTCTTGATTCAAACCACAACCCGGTTTGTCAAGGTAACACTTTCTTACAAAGAGATAAAACTATGTGTGTGGATGTTTTCTACAAAACTGTATCACAACTGTGATGTATACACAAAATGAAGCTTAGAAACTAGATTGCTAAACAGTAATGGAATATCAGAGTGTATGGTTTAGCAAAACTAATAGAACAAAGATTATGGTTCAGCTTTTGTGCGTGTAGAGATTTGGAGAGCATTAACCATTTCAATCTTCAAAGCTTTGTTTATATAGCACTGAGATGATGAACGTTGGATGCAATATTCTTGATTCAATGCTAATAACAAGCTTTCCTTATTGAGCAGATCTTGTCTGGAATGAGGCCGTTGGAATTAATTAGATTTCAATGCACAGTACCGTTGCTTACTTAATGCAAGTTCTGGCTTGGCTCATTCTGATTCTGCTTCGCTGCTGATGAACTTATTGTGTTTCTGTATCAGAGTATTAAGCGTAGTCTTGTTCATCAGGCTTCAGCATGTACGAGAGTTGATCATCTGATTTTGACGTTCTGATGTAGCAACTTCTGATGCTGAATAGATGTGATCTTGCTTATTTCAATCAGCATATCTGCAAGTCAGAACATAATAATTTTTAGGCAGCAGATAGTTCATTCATGACACTTATAAATACTATATCTTTTCACTTTGTTATCATCAAAACTTAATTATAGGGTAGTAGATTCAAACATTGTTCTAACAATCTCCCCCTTTTTGAGGATGACAAAAACTAGATATTTTAAATGAAAATAACGTGAAAAGGTATCTGGAATATGTATCAGAATAAGAAGTAAAAGAATAAGGAGTAAGGAAATACTCCCCCTGAGTTTATTACTTCCCTTTGATTATACGTGTTCTTCAGGATCAGATCTTTTTCTTTCTTTGAACATCAGATTATCAGAGTCTTTGACTTATCAGAGAGCAGAGCTTCAGAGCTTTTCTTGTCAGAGCTTTGCTTTGGATCAGAGTATTAGGACGATCAGAACTTCATATTGATCAGAGCAACATTGATCAGAGCTTCTAGTCTTCAGAGTGTCCAGGAGCTTCCTTGTGCCTGTAGACTTTAAACAAAACAGAAAAAAAACATTTCAAGTAATAAAGTTAGAATGTTTGAGAATTTCTGTCTAGTTAGCCATTATTGATTTAAATATCATTCTTGTTCTCCCCCTTTTTGTCAGCAATCAAAAAGTGTTGGTGATGTGCTAAAACAATTAAGATCAGAAAAACTAATCATATTAATATAGTTCAGAATCAAAACAGAAAAATATTACAAAACATAATCAAACAGTACACTAGAAAATCAGGGAAAA
This sequence comes from Vicia faba, assembly GCA_948472305.1. NCBI lineage: Eukaryota > Viridiplantae > Streptophyta > Magnoliopsida > Fabales > Fabaceae > Vicia > Vicia faba. The sequence continues at coordinate 336,338,733 of OX451735.1, forward strand.
CATGAAAAAGGTCATGCATGAAAGAAAAGATTTAAGGTTGAGGAGGCAAGCGTGTGAACAGGCTCTCCAGCATCGCTTGAATCTTTTCAGAAGTCTCATTCTGCTTATGCACCATGCTGACAACAGTGTCAATCTTGCTGTCCTGCACATCCATTCTCTCTTTCATCTTCTGATCGTTTTCATCCATCCGCTGCTGCAGACGCATGTCATTCAGCCTTAGTTCTTCCAGAGTCTGCCTGTCCAAGGCAGCTTGAGAAGCATCAGAAGGAGGAGGCTTCTCAGAACTTTCAGCAACATCTTCTGCTTGACTTTCTTCCTGAATGGTCTTGTCTTCTTCTGATGGTTGCACCTTTGCAGCTTGCTGTTTCTCAGACCAAGGTTCACTGTCCAGAGGGAGCACGTCCTCTTTCAGAAGCATACTTCCAACTTCATTCAGAAGTTTGCTGAAATTTTGTTGTGCCTGCTCATAGTTGATATCCTGCAACTTGAGGGCTTCAGCACGTACCCAAAGTCTGAACTGTGACCAGAGCTGATCAGAAGCAGCTGGGTCAATCATCCCAGGACAGACTTGCTTCAAAGAAGCAATCCATTGCAGCACACCTGTTTCAAAATTCAAAATACCAGAGCCAACATCTGGTTGCTTTGGTTTTGGGATGGCAATTTTGTGTTTTAGATCAGCAAGACGGTCAAGACTGGTTAAGTCAATGAAAGTCCTGCTGGGGTTTTCAGAGGTTTTCTGAGATGCTGTTTGTTTTGGAGAAGGGGTATCAGAGTCAGATATTTCGATTGGAGTGGGTGGTGTTTTGGGAGTATTTGGTGGAGTCGATTCTGATGAGGATGGTAACTGGGGCATGATAACAGTGGTTCCACATGGCAGCTGAATTGCCAACGGTGATGGTTGAGGTGAGTGAGGGTCAGATTGATGAGGAGAAGGAGTTTCAGAGTGGTGAAACTCTGTTTGTGGTGAAGGTGGATTAATTTCTGGTTGGGGAGAGGGAGGAGGAATCTCTGATTGCTCAGGGATCAGAGGTTCTTCTGAGAGTGGTTGTTGTTGTTGTTCTGGTTCTGGTTGTTGTTGTTTTGGTTGTGGAGGAGGAACATTTTGTGGTTCAGAGTTTAGTTGAGCAGAGGCATGTTGACGCTCAATATCAGACAACACTTGGTCAAGTGCTGTTGTTGTTGAAATTGTTGGTTGTTTGGGGTGTTTGGTTCTAGGTCTTCTGAGCTTTAATGCCTCAGAAGGGTCTTCTTCTTGTATGGTTTCATCAATGGTAGGGATGGGAATTGATATTCTATGAGAGGTTTGAGGAGGGATAGATGCTGGAATAGTAAAAGAATTTGAAATAGGGGCAGCAGATAAAATACCTCTTTTCTTTGGAGTCTGCTGAGATGATCCTTCTGATGGCGCTTTCCTCTTCTTTGTCTTCTTCAGAGTCACTTCTGGTTGGGGTTGACGCAGATCTCTGATATTCAGCTTTGGATCTGTATCATCTGCCTTGTACGCATCTGGGTACCTGAGAAACATCTCTGGTTTGGATTCCATTTCAGAAAATACCGGAAAATCACTCAGAGGCACTCTTCTGCTGGAGATATCAGCAGTGGAAGTAGCTCTGGGTTCCTTCTGAATATTCTCTATCAGCTTCATCTTTTTCAGATTCTTTGCGTTCAGAGGTTTCCCAATTGTTGGTTCAATAGTGCTCAGCTCTTGAGCTTCTATCAGATGCTCAATCAGTCTATTCTCTGTCAGAATATCTGATATCAACCTTCCAAAAGGTATCCAGTCCCTCTTGGTTCTTTCTTCTTCCCTTGTTTCTTTCACACTGGTTCTGAGGTGGTTGAACAGGAAGTGAGCCAGATTGATCTTTACCTTCTGATCAATAAAGTAGATCAGAAACTGCTGATCCACGTTTATGTAATCAGGAGAACTTGTTGGTTTCCTGTGGTTGAAGCACCCCAGAATAATCTTAGCCCATACTCTGCAATGATCCTTCAGATCTTTAATCTTGCTGCTGGGCATCCCAAGAGTGAAAATCCTGTTAGCTACCACACCTATATCAGCACATCTTTCAGCCATGTCCACACAACGGACGCCACCACCACTTTGACCGATTAGCCTTGCAATGAGATCTTCAGAAATCACAATCTTCTTCCCCATGACAGAGGAGATGACCAGGTGTTTTGAAACCTTGGCGTGAATCCAAAATTCCTTGACCAGCGCTGGGAATGTTGGTCCAACCAACCTATCGAAATACCTTTCCCACTTTTGAGCCCTAACTTCTTCAGTTAGGTCAAAACCATTCTCCTTCAAGCTTTCAAAATCAATGATTAACTCAGAGAGCACTTCAAGGTTCTTCACCGGAGTGAGGAGAGTTCTGAGTGGCACTTGATATTGCTCAGAAGTTGCTTTCTTCTGATTACCTGCAGAAACGCTACTGGAGGATGCCATGTTCACACTAAAAAAGGGTTTTGAGAATGAACTGAGAAAAAAGTTTGCAAGAGATGAACTCAGAAATATGCAGAAAATGCTTGAGTGATAGTGAGAAAGCGTAAAGAATAAGAATGAGAGATTAATGTGCTTAAATAGAGTTTTCAAAACTATTTTGAAAAGATAAACGTTTTTAAGAGAGAGAAAAATCATGATTGCCATTTAAAAGCATGATTACTTTTCATTAAATGCTTGCTGATTTTGGGGGATTTGAGAAAGATACTTAAAAACGGTTACCAGACATGTGTCTCAATGTACCCAATCAGCGCTTTGCCTTCTCAGAAGCGTGCACGCGTTCTGCTTCAGAGATATGCTGATGATTGGATGACACGTGTTTGATGTAGTGATCAGCACGTCTGTCTTTGAGATTAGACTCTCAGATCTTTAGACTTGCATCTGATACAATCTGCATGTTCTATCTTTCTGAAAGGAGATTGATCAGAGGTTCACAGTAAAATAATTACATTCTGAAAGTAAATATATGGAATTAAAACATTTTCACTCTGGACACACTTTCATGCTGAGATGTTTCAGAATGAAATTAAACCTATCTTCTGAAAGGGGTTTAGTAAAGATATCAGCCCATTGATGGTCTGTATCTATAAATTTTAAGTTCAAAATACCTTTCTGAATATAGTCCCTAATGAAGTGATGTTTTATTTCTATATGCTTAGCTCTAGAATGTAAAATAGGATTCTTACTTAAGCAAATAGCAGAAGTATTATCACAAAGTATAGGAATGTTACTCTCAAAAATCTGGAAGTCTTCAAGCTGACTTTTCATCCAGAGCATTTGTGTGCTACATCCTGCTGCTGCTATGTACTCAGCTTCTGCTGTTGACAGAGCAATTGTTGATTGCCTTTTGCTGGACCAAGAGATCAGATTTTCTCCCAGAAACTGGCAGCTTCCAGAAGTACTTTTACGTTCCACTCTGTCTCCAGCAAAATCAGCATCACAGTAGCCTACTAAGCTGTAATCACTAGATTTTCTATAAAACAAACCCAGATTAGTAGTACCTTTCAGATACTTGAAAATTCGCTTAACAGCTGTTAAGTGAGATTCTCTAGGATCTGATTGGAATCTAGCACAGATACAAACACTGAATAATATGTCAGGTCTTGAAGCAGTCAAATAGAGGAGAGAACCAATCATACCTCTGTAGACTTTCTGTTCCACATTTTTGCTTACCTCTTCTCTTTCCAGAATGCACGTGGGATGCATTGGAATCTTTGATGGCTTACATTCTGACAGGTCAAATTTCTTCAGAAGATCTCTGATGTATTTGCTCTGATGAATGTAAGTTCCTTCTGGAGTTTGATTGATCTGAATTCCCAGAAAGAATTTCAGTTCCCCCATGAGGCTCATCTCAAATTCTGCCTGCATACACTTAGCAAATTTTCTTCCAAGAGAAGGATTAGTAGAACCAAAAATGATATCATCAACATAGATTTGACAGACTAAGATGTCACTCTTAACTGTTTTACAGAATAGAGTAGTGTCCACTTTCCCTCTGGTGAATTCATTTTCAAGCAGAAAGTTACTTAGCCTTTCATACCAAGCTCTGGGAGCTTGTTTCAGACCATACAGTGACTTCTTTAGTTTCAAAACATGTTCTGGATGTTTTGTATTTTCAAAACCTGGGGGTTGGTGAACATAAACTTCTTCTTCTATATAACCATTTAAGAATGCACTTTTGACATCCATCTGATACAGAGTGATGCCTCTATTAACAGCAAATGAAATTAAAAGTCTGATAGATTCTAACCTGGGGACTGGGGCAAAGGTTTCTGTATAGTCTATCCCCTCTTGCTGACTATAACCTTGTGCAACCAGTCATGCCTTGTTTCTGATGACTTCACCTTGTTCATTTAGCTTGTTTCTGAACACCCATCTTGTTCCAATGACGTTGAATCCTTTTGGTCTGGGAACGAGATCCCATACGTCGTTTCTGGTGAATTGATTCAGCTCTTCTTGCATTGCCAGAATCCAGTCATTATCCAGAAGTGCTTCATCAATAGACGAAGGTTCAATCAGAGACACAAGTCCCATAAGAGTTTCTTCAGAGTTTCTGAAGCTTGCTCTTGTTCTGATTGGATCTTCCTTTCTTCCTAGGATAGTCTCTTCTGGGTGATCCAAGCTGCTTCTGGGTAATCTCTTCTGAGGTTGATCAGCAGCTGTTGTAGGATTTCTAGCAGTGCTCCTTTCAGACGTTGAAGGAATGTCTGTGTTGAGAGCTTCTGATGACTTGTCTTCAGAACCTGCAAATTCAATTTCTATACCTGCAAAAATTTCATTCTGCTTTGACTTTTCAGAGTCAAGCTTGTCATCAAAACGAACACTGATTGATTCTTCCACAATCTGTGTTTTTGTATTGTATACTCTGTACCCTCTTGAGCGTTCAGAGTATCCTAACATAATACACTTCTGTGCCTTAGAGTCAAACTTGTTCAAATAATTCTTTGTATTTAATATAAAGCAAGTACATCCAAATGGATGAAAATATGAAATGTTGGGCTTTCTGTTCTTCCACAATTCATATGGAGTCTTTTCCAGAATAGGTCTTATTGAGATTCTATTCTGAATGTAGCACGCTGTGTTTATTGCCTCTGCCCAGAAAGTCTTAGCAACGTTTGTCTCATTGATCATGGTTCTGGCCATTTCTTGCAATGTTCTGTTCTTTCGTTCTACAACTCCATTTTGTTGGGGAGTTCTAGGACAAGAGAAATCATGCAGAATGCCTCTGTCATTAAAGAATGACTCAAAATCTTTATTTTCAAATTCTCCACCATGATCACTTCTGACTTTAACGATTCTAAGATCTTTTTCATTCTGAACTTGGTTACAGAAGGTAACAAACACAGAGTGTGACTCGTCCTTGTGTCTTAAGAACTTTACCCATGTCCATCTGCTATAGTCATCTACGATTACTAACCCATACTTCTTACCACTGACTGAAGCAGTTTTAACTGGTCCAAATAAGTCAATGTGCAGAAGTTCTAATGGCTTAGAGGTAGAAACAACATTTTTGGATTTAAAGGAAGGTTTTGCAAATTTGCCTTTCTGACATGCTTCACACAGAGCATCTGAATTGAACTTCAAATTAGGAAGTCCTCTGACCAGATTGAGTTTGTTAATCTGAGATATTCTTCTCATACTAACATGCCCCAATCTTCTGTGCCAGATCCACTGCTCGTTGTTAACAGACAGAAGACATTTTACATTTTGACTCTTTAGTTCAGAAAGTTTGATTTTGTAAATGTTGTTTTTCCTCTTACCATTAAACAGGATAGTCCCATCTTTCTGACTAACAGCTTTACATGATTTTTGATTAAAGATTATATCATAACCGTTATCACTTAATTGACTTATGGATAACATATTATGCATCAATCCATCTACTAGCAGAACATTATTAATAGAGGGAAGATTTCCATTACCTACAGTTCCAGAGCCAATTATCTTTCCCCTCTGATTGCCTCCAAAGCCAACGTGGCCTCCAGGCTTAAGTTCCAGGATTTGGAACATATGCCTTCTTCCCGTCATGTGTCGTGAGCAGCCAGAGTCCAGGTACCATGACTGGTGTTTCTGATTTGCTGCTAAAGATATCTGCAACATGTATTATTTTATCCTTAGGTACCCAGATTTTCTTGGGTCCTGATTTGTTAGTTTTACCAAAACTCTGGTTGAATTTTGGTTTCACAGAGTGCTTACTGCTAGTATATTTGATATCATGTGTGTGACCATACACAAAGTGTGAATTTAGAGGAGTGTGTTTAATGGTTAAGTCCATGACATTCTTTGGTGTAGGAACCTTACCTTGGTATCCTATTCCTTTCCTGCCGTTTCTGCTAACTCCATAGATCATTGAAGCCATTCTGCTTCTATCTATGCTTTTAGCTAGGAACTTCTGGAAACTGTGATCATACTCCTTGATGATCTCATCAGCGTTGCTGGGAGTTTCAGAAATTGGTTCCTTCTGAGAGTTTTGTAAAGTGTTTTCTAATTTTGAAATCTTATTTCTCAGCTCAGAATTTTCCAATTTGAGACTCTCAGACTTATTAGAGTCAGATTCAAGATTCCTTTTCAGGTCTCTGAATTTAGCTCTAATCTGCTGATAACGTTCCAGAATCTCATTAAGGCTTTCAGCAAGTTCAGCCTTTGTAAAGTTAACAGCGAAGTTAGGAAATACCTCTTCAGTGTCTGATTCTGAGTCTGATTCAGAAGCTTCACTATCTTCTGAAATGTTAGCCATGAGAGCTATGTTTGCCCTTTCATCATCTGATTCTGAGTCAGCTTCAGACGAGTCAGAGTCATCCCATGTGGCCATGAGACTTTTCTTCTTCTCTCTTCCAAACTTCTTTTTGGGCTTTTCCCTTTGAAGCTTTGGGCAGTCACTCTTGTAGTGTCCTTGCTCATTGCACTCATAGCAGATGATGTCTTTGGTGTTTGGCTTCTTGCTACTGGAGGAGCCTTCAGATCTTCTGTATCCAGAGGAAGAATCTGTCCTTCTGTATCTGGAAGAAGACTCGTTCTGATCAGATCTTTTGGGATTCCTGAACTTCCTTTGTCTTTGCTTCCACAGTTGATTTACTCTTCTGGAGAGAAGGGAAAGTTCGTCTTCTTCTGATGAGGATCCATCAGATGTTTCTTCAACTGCCTGCAAAACTTTAGACTCAAATTTTCTGTTAGATTTTAATGCTAAAGGCTTACCTTGCTTCTGAGGCTCATCAGCTTCTAGCTCTATCTCATGACTTCTGAGGGAGCTGATAAGTTCCTCCAGAGTGATTTTGTTGAGATCTTTAGCTAGCTTTAGAGCAGTAACCATAGGCCTCCACTGTTTGGGTAAACTTCTGATGATTTTCTTGACATGGTCAGCAGTAGAGTATCCTTTGTCCAGAACTTTGAGACCAGCTACCAGAATCTGGAATCTAGAGAACATAGTTTCAATGGATTCAGATTCTTCCATTTTGAACGCCTCATACTTCTGAATGAGCGCCAGAGCTTTTGTTTCTTTGACCTGAACGTTGCCCTCATGCGTCATTCTGAGAGAATCAAAGATATTTTTTGCTGTGTCTCTGTTGGAGATCTTTTCATACTCAGTATAGGAGATGGCACTGAGGAGGATGGTTCTGGCCTTGTGGTGATTCTTGAAGTCACGCTTTTGTTGATCAGACATTGTTTTTCTATCAATCTTCTGACCACTTGCATTCACAGGGTGCGTGTATCCATCTGTCACCATATCCCACAGATCAGCATCATGTGCTAGAAAGAAGCTTTCAATTCTGTCTTTCCAGTAATCAAAGTTTTCTCCATCGAAGACTGGAGGTTTGCCACTGAATCTGTCTCTGTCCTCATTATTGTCATTGCTGATGTGAGAATTGTTTCCTGCCATTGTGTTTTTCTGACGCTGGATCTTGTACTGACACGGTTAAGTGGTTTAGCTCAGAACCAGGCGCTCTGATACCAATTGAAGTGGTGAAAAACACAAGAAGGGGGGGTTGAATTGTAAACCTGAAATCTAAAGCAATTGACAAGATATTTTTATCCTGGTTCGTTTGATCTCAAACTACTCCAGTCCACCCGTCAAGGTGATTTCGCCTCTCTCCAACGAGGTCTTAATCCACTATATTCAACTGAATATTACAGACTGCTTTAACAACTGCTAAAGCCTTCTTGATTCAAACCACAACCCGGTTTGTCAAGGTAACACTTTCTTACAAAGAGATAAAACTATGTGTGTGGATGTTTTCTACAAAACTGTATCACAACTGTGATGTATACACAAAATGAAGCTTAGAAACTAGATTGCTAAACAGTAATGGAATATCAGAGTGTATGGTTTAGCAAAACTAATAGAACGAAGATTATGGTTCAGCTTTTATGCGTGTAGAGATTTGGAGAGCATTAACCATTTCAATCTTCAAAGCTTTGTTTATATAGCACTGAGATGATGAACGTTGGATGCAATATTCTTGATTCAATGCTAATAACAAGCTTTCCTTATTGAGCAGATCTTGTCTGGAATGAGGCCGTTGGAATTAATTAGCTTTCAATGCACAGTACCGTTGCTTACTTAATGCAAGTTCTGGCTTGGCTCATTCTAATTCTGCTTCGCTGCTGATGAACTTATTGTGTTTCTGTATCAGAGTATTAAGCGCAGTCTTGTTCATCAGGCTTCAGCATGTACGAGAGTTGATCATCTGATTTTGACGTTCTGATGTAGCAACTTCTGATGCTGAATAGATGTGATCTTGCTTATTTCAATCAGCGTATCTGCAAGTCAGAACATAATAATTTTTAGGCAGCAGATAGTTCATTCATGACACTTATAAATACTATATCTTTTCACTTTGTTATCATCAAAACTTAATTATAGGGTAGTAGATTCAAACATTGTTCTAACAATGGTAGGCATGGGTATCCGCTTAGAAGAGGTTGTAAGAGAGGGCCGTTTAACAAAGAGTGAAGGATCTGGAGGTGTGAAGAAGCCATCTTATGGGTTTACCAAGAAGAAGGAAGGGGATGCCAATGCTGTCTTGCAAGAGAGGAGGGTTAACACTCCTAGAAGGAATTCTCAGCGTCATCAGCAAGTCGCCTCAGTTACTCCGGTTGTGGGTGTAGCTCCAACCACCATTGCTTATCAAAGACCATCCCAGCAAGGGAATCAAGGGTATAATCATAGAAGGGAGAGTTATGACCCTATCCCTATGAGTTGTATGGAGTGACTACCGGCCTTGATTCAGAAGAAGTTAGTTCAAACCCGACCACCTCCCGATGTACCATCACTATTGCCTTGTGTGATACGGTGGCAGAATCGACTGTTTTGGAAATGCTGGTTTGCGTTTGTATTCTCAAAATGTCGCGGTAAGCAAGAGTCACCATCGACTTTTATTTCATCCAATCGGAAAGGAAAAAAGTACAGAAAAATCCTTTTTCGAGATTTTGACTACGGGGGGTAGATTATAGAAGGGGAAGGTGTTAGCACCCTTTCTATCTATGGTTTTCCATGGGACCTTAGGTACTTGCTCATCTTTTAAAATTGCTTGTGTGTGTTTGTTTCGAAAAAGTTTTGTTTTACTTCGTTTTAACCCTTGTTTCTGTCCTCAAGAGTGTTACGAAGTAGTTTTTGAAAACTTTGTTTGAAAAAAGTGTAAGTGTGAAAAATTTGATTTGAGCAAGTACCTACTAGCATCTACCTACTCGAAAAAGATTGTTTCTATTCTTGTTTCCTTTAGATAGCGCCATCCTACTATTGAAAAATAGGTAGCACCGTCGTTGGAGTTATAAGGGTCAATTCAAAAGGGACGTATGATCACCAAAGCAATGTTAGGACGTCTTAGTAATAGCCCTAAAGTCTTAAGATCATATTCGAGGCAACATTTCTGAGGCAACATTTCCGAGGCGACGTTTCCGAACGGGACTTTTGATCTTTGTTAGACAGGAGGGCAACCACTAAGACACCCTATACTTAATGATCGTTTACCGAAGGCAACCGAAGTGAGAGTATACCCTAAGAGTGCGCATGTGCGAGTGATTTGATTTTAGTTGTTATCTTTCCACATTAGGGTTTTCTATCCGTTTTAAATTATCATGCAATCTTGTCATACAATCCTATTAACATACATCTAAACAGTTAATATTTGCAAGAATTAAAATGCGAGAAATAAAACCTACACTATTACAAGGCTTCGGGGTAGGGATTAATTACATAGCCAAAAAACCCATAAAAGACGATAAATAAAGAAAATCCTAGATTAAACTATTACATACCATGAGCAGTTACATTAATATTGCGAAAATAATAAAAATCGCGCGCGATGAATCGAAAATGAGAGATTTAGGGTTTTGACCCCGACTACCTAATTGTAATTCACAAGAAAATTCATTTTTTTGTCGTTTTTTGTGTTATTTGAGAAAATAAAGTTTAATTGAGTAAATAAAAAACCTAATTACTAATTAAATTTTAATTAAGAAAAAATAATAATTAAGTTAACCTATTTTGTATTTTTATTTTATTTGAGAAAGAAATAAAAATTAAATCACAAGCTAACCCTAATTTTTCTAATTGATTTTAATTATATATAAAAAGTTAGAATTACCCTAAATTAAATTTAAACTAATATTAAATTAAATTAGATAAAATAAAAAACCTAATTCTAAATTTTGTGAAACTTGATTTTATGATTTTATGAAAAAGAAATTAATTTTGTTAGAAATATTTAAGCAAATTAAATTAAATAAAAAATAGAAAAGAGAAAGAATGGGCCTGGTTGCTGTTAGCAAGAAGGGGGTGTGGTTTGCAAATCTGAGCCCAATAAGCTCCTGGCCTGTTTGACCTCTCACAATCCCATGGGCATGTTTGACTTAGGCGTATTGTGGACCTTCAAGGGATGAACCTTGGATCTGGCCAGGAATTCATCATATGGCTGATGTTGAGAGTACACGGAATACGCTTGAGGCTGGGAAGCACTGGATTGACCTGAAACTATTGAGAAAATAATAAAATGCACACGCCTAGGATCGAACCCAGGACGTGTGCATCAAAGACCAACAACTTTACCATCTGCGTTGGCTTGTTTAGTTGTAACAATAATGCAATAAGTAGAATATAACATAAACAATGTGCCACACTTCCCAAAAATGCGCGAAATTCAAACTGCCCATTCACAACCTGCCACGGCACTGTCTTCTTCGTCGCCTCCGTCGTTTTAGATAACAGACTTTTACCTACGGACACCAAGCGTAGGTATAGCCCATGCGCATTTCCAAAATCTCATACGCGCATGATAAATCAAAACCAATGGTACCAATCAACTCGTTTCAACCTCACGAGCATCAGCGTACCATTATCCATACCCAATTGTTCCTGTACAAGAAACCCCTAAAAACAAAGCAAGAACTCTAGCCATGGCATTTTCATGTTCAGTCAGTAAAAATGCAATTGGATATAATCAATAGCTTGTAAACAACTCAAGGATTATGAATATATCAATTAATCATGCTAAATGTGCCAGAATCGATGTAATCGAATTCAAGAAAAGAGCCAAACTGTATGAACCTTACAGTGTGATTCTGGGTGTGAGGAAGCTTTCTAGCAATTGAATCACGATCCTGGGGAGTCCAGCAATTGATTGGTATGACTAGACTGCCTTGAGGTGATCTGCAACGTGGAAATTGGTCTGCAAAATTTTATTCAATTTTTGAAATTTGTTTTCTCCCTTTGCACGCCTCTAGCCTCTTTCTTTTTATCTGCCCTTGTTCCTTATGTATACTAGAATGTATTAGGGTTGCAACTTTGTATCAAATCTCTCCCAATTATGAATATTGATTCATGATTCAATCCATGCACCAAATATTTCCAAATCAAGCAAATCCAATCTTTTTGTGTCCATATGAGTCTCGCACGATTTGATCTTGTTTCCAGCTGTGTAATGGACCTAATCATGCATAAAATCTCAAGATTTAATTAGCTTTTGATATTTTCATTATTTTATATTGATTTTATTAGATTTAATTGAAATAAAATCAAAATAAATAACACAAATAAAAGAATGACAAGTGCAAGGGCTCATGGGTCGTGGGTCACATTACAAACTCAGCGGAAGCATAAAAAGTTGGGCCCATTTAGCAAAAGTTGCAATTTTGGACACATTTGACTTTTGGCAATTTTGCAAAAAGGGTCAACTTGGTCAATGCACAACTCCCTCAATTTTGACCCTAGAGAGGTGTTCTTGGACTTTTTAGAAATATTAAGATGTCCTATAAGCAACCCTTTTGGCCTCATCTCAATTGAGTCTTCCATGTTCATGTATGAAGCTTTGACCCAAAAGGTGTTTTTGTTGACTTTCCAAAATGACCTATAATGTCCAAATTCATATCTTCTTGTGAGTGCATATTTTGAACTTGGGAGATGAAGATGAATTGTAGGGAATTTCATCCTCTTAAAAATGAGATTTGGATGGGTCATTTTTGATAAAGTATGAGAAAGTTATGCTTGGTCAAAGTTGAGTTGACTTTTCCTACAAAACCCTAATTTAGCAACTTTTGGGTTTTGATGAATTGTGAGCAATCCTTGAGGAATCATGATCAACCCTTGATAAAATGATGAATAATACTTCAAAGTTAGAATGTTGACCAAAACTCTTGATGTTTGACTGTATGTGGACCACAGTTGACTTTTGCCCTAGCACAGTCGATTTTCAGGCCTTTGAGCAATTGACTGGGCAAACTTCCTCTGCAAGGCTTGAAACTTGTCACGGATGATATTGAGTACATATTAGGACAATGGTGAGCATTTGGGATCTTTTGGACTCAAGCATCTTGATGCAAAATGAAACCCTAATTTGGGGTAGACTGCCTTAGGAGAGAGTTTGTCTGGTAAACCCTTGGATTCCTTGAGCAATTTGAGGACCTTACCTGAAATGTATTGCCAAGTTTGGGAGGGTAAATTTTGGGGTACAACAGCTGCCCCTGTTCAGTCTTCTTTAACATGAGGATATAGATTGGCTTGTCTGCCTCTCGTGGTCTGAAGGTTGAAGATGATTGAACACTAGAGTGCCCAGAAATTTGCACTCGCATGAAGTGGTGCTTGTCTTGCGACATCGGAAATGGGCTTATAGATGCCATTTGTAAGTCAATGACAGAAGATGGGCTTAAAGATGCCATCCGAAGAAGTGTCAATCACATAAGAGATTCCTTTGTGAGAGCCCGTACACCTGTTGCTGAGGAGGACTTCGTTGGGGAATGCTATTCTCTGTCTTGAGAGAAATAGAGTTTTAGGAACTTCAGTTGTCCGTTACTCTACTGGGGAATCATATCTTAGTTGAGGAGGTGACAATGAACTACTATCTGGTTGGGCTCCAGGCTTTATAGTGATTTGCTGAGGAAAATAAGACCGACTGCTATCTGGTCGTGCTCCAAGTTTTACAGCGACTTACTAGGGAGATGAGATTAGGCTTGCTATCTGGTCGTCTTCCAGGCTTTGAAATTTCTCAATTCTTATCTGGTCGTGCTCCAGGCTTCAGAAGGAATTAGGTGGTTATCTGGTCGTATCCAGGTTTCAACTTGAATTTAAGGCATACTAATATTTGGTCAATCTCCGGGTTTCATATAATTGGTCGAGTAAACTGCTATTTGGTCGAATTCCAATCTTTGCAGTACCTTATACTGTTATTTGGTCGTGTCCCAGGCTTCAGTATCCTTTACCGCTGTCTGGTCGTGTGCCAGGCTTTACGGTGTCTTATACCTATTATCTGGTCGATTCCAGGCTTCATGGTATCTTGTATTGCTATCTGGTCAATTCCCAGACTTCACAATAACTTGCTGAGGGTTAAGCTATTTTCTGGTCGATTTCCAGGCTTCATGGCTTGTAGTTAAGATATAACACTATCTGGTCGATTCCAGACTTTGTAGTATTTTGGAGAAATCAATATATTATTCGGTCGATTTTCGGGCTTCATAGCTTGAACTGGAATAGAAATCTTAGTATCGATTTGACTGAACCAGAGAAAACTTGTGAGAACTTCAACTGGGAGAGAAATCTTAGTGTCGATTTGACTGATCCCGGGAGAGGTCTCGAATTAACTTTGACTTAGTTTCGGTTTCACTGAACTAGAGAAAACTTGTCGGAACTTGATTGCATCCTTCCCTGAAAGGTAAAGAGTTAGTCGTATGTAATGTCATGATGTATGAAATGTATTGAGTAATGATGTTCTCAAAATAAATGAGATTGTGTCGTATGATGCATATACGCATGCCATGATGTATGGATATGCAATGTTCTTGTGATATTCTTCGACAGAGGAGAATAAATCTTGGGCTGCCGCTGGAGAGTATAAGGAGTTGAATTCTTCACTCTCATTGGGGATAGTGACTGAAGATGATTAGCTGGAGACTTGTGTCCGTTTGGCTCGAGAATATTCCGCCGAGAGAGACTCTGTTTGAGAATAATCCTATGGGAGAATGACTCTGTGGGGAAGAGAGATACTCTGTTGGACGATCTGTAGATTTGGAGAAATAAACTCTGCTGGTGGTGAACTTCTATTGCTGGTGATAGATAAACTCTGCTTGGGGAGAATTTTTCCTACTCATTTGCGATTATGAACCTCGGCTGGGTAGAGCTAACACCACTATCTTTGGATACTTCCTACTCTACGGGGAGCGTACGTACCTTTAGTCATATTCTTAAGTTGGTTCTATCCCTTTACCTGGTGGGTAGAGCAACTGTAAGGTTTGGACATTTCTTGTTTGCCCCTGTTCCTGGAATTACGAGTAATCGTCTTTTGTTTCTTATGTAAATATTTATGAGCAGCAATTGTTTTCAAATTCATATATAAAAAATGAATCATTGGACGTTCTTGCAAAATCAAAACAGAAAAAGGAAAACAATTTGGAATTTCTTGCGGAAATGAATTGTATTGATTTTTGAAGTTGGCATGTAACAGGTGTTTTGTACAAGACGCTGACATCCTAGTAAGAGAACACTGCCGAGGGAACAAAAATTATAGAATTTGTGTAAAAGAAATAAAAACAGCTATGTGAACAATCTCACTGGGTTCCAACTCTGCTATTGCCTTTATATCTTCGAGCGTCTCATCACTTTGCTACTAGGTCGAAGGTAGATCAGATTGATTGGCTCCGTCCGAGCTCGATAGTCGATACCGAAGTCTAGTTACAAGATGGTCCAATGAGACATAGTGTTACACTTCGATCCCTAATTTTTGCCTGAACCGCCCTTTTGGGTTTTCTGTCCACCGGGATGCCCTTTTTTGCCCAAGCCGCCTTTTCAGGTTTTCGACTTGCCGGGCGTACAATTTTTTTCCATTTTCATCCCTTATTTTTGCCTGAAGCCTTTTGGTTCGCCAAGAAGCCCTCATTTTTGCCTAGGCCAGTCAACCTAGCGGGTCTTTGATTAGGCGTAGTATTTTTTCACTATGTCTGCATTGACGAGGTGAGGAAGGTCGTCACCGTCCATGGTGGTTAGAATCATAGCTCCTCCCGAAAAAATGTTAACCATAAATGACCCTTCGTACGTGGGGGTCCATTTTCCCCTGGGATCACCTTGTGGCAGTATGATACGTTTGATCACCAGATCCCCAACTTGATATTCTTGACGTCTGAATTTCTTGTTAAAAGCCTTGATCATTCGCTTTTGATACGTCCGACCATGACAAATAGCAGTAAGTCTCTTTTCATCGATTAAATTAAGCTGATCAAGCCGGGTTTGGATCCAGTCGTCTTCATTCAAACCTGTATCCTTCATAATCTAGAGAGAGGGTATCTGGACTTCAATGGGTAGGACTGCCTCCATGCCATACACCAGAGAGTAGGGTGTTTCCCCTATCGACGTCTGTGCTGAGGTACGGTACCCATGAAGAGCAAATGGTAACATCTCATGTTAGTCTTTGTATGTCACCGTCATCTTCTGCACAATCTTCTTGATATTCTTGTTCGCCTTTTCAACAGCCCCATTCATCTTCTTCCGGTAGGGAGAAGAGTTATGATGCTGAATCTTGAACTATTTGTAGAGCTCTGTGATCATCATATTGTTAAGATTTGTACCATTGTCAGTAATAATCCTCTCTGGTACACCATATCAACAAATCAGATTGTGTCGGATAAACCGTGCCACGACGTTCTTGGTTACTGTAGCAAAGGAAGCTGCCTCGACCCACTTCGTGAAATAATAAATTGCTACCAGAATGAAATGATGCCCGTTAGACGCAGTAGGTTTGATCTCGCCGATCATGTCGATGCCCCACATTGCAAAGGGCCAAGGAGCTGTCAAAACATTCAGAGGAACTGGAGGTGCATGCACCTTATCAGCATAGATTTGGCACTTATGATAGGTTCGAGAATGCTGGCTTCTATAGTAGACCAATAATATCCTGCCCGTAGGATTTTATTTGCTATGGTATGTCCACTGGAATGAGTTCCGGAGGTACCTTCATGTAGCTCTGCCATGATCCTTTCCGCCTCGCTTTTGTCTACACACCGCAATAAGATTGAATCATGGTTACACTTATAAAGGATCCCATTGCTAATGAAGAACATCACAGTGAACCTTCTCAAGAAATTCTTATCATTAACAGATGCACCCTCAGGGTACTCTTGAGCCTCAAGATACCTCTTTACCTCGTGGAACCATGGTTTATCTGCTACCTCTTCAGTCTTAATGTCACAGCAATGTGCGGGTTCATCCAACCTCTCAATGGTGATCTGGGGAGCTTCATTGTCCCAATTTACTTTGAACATAGAAGACATGGTAGCTAGCGCATCCGCTAACTTGTTCTCTTCTCTAGGGAAATGTTCAAAGGTTATCTCCTCAAAGTGTGGGAGCAATGTCAGTACATACTCTTTGTAAGGAATAAGATTTGGGTGCTTCGTATCCCACTCGCCTTTGATCTGACTGATCACCAGAGCAGAATCTCCGAATACACTCAAGAACTTAATCCTCAAGTTAATAGCAGCTCGAAGACCTAGGATACATGCTTCATACTCCGCCATATTGTTGGTACAGTTAAAACATAATCGGGCGGTGAACGAAGTATGACATCCCTCAGGAGATATGATTACATCGCCAATGCCATTACCCAACGCGTTTGAGGCTCTGTCAAAATAGATAGACCATCGGGATCCTTCCTCAGGTCCTTCATCCGGTCCAGGTTCTTCACAGTCGGTCATCAACATGATGTTCTCATCCGGGAACTCGAAATTTATGGACTGGTAGTCATCCACGGCCTGATGCGCCAAATGATCCGCCAATACACTCCCCTTGATTGATTTTTGGGTTATGTATTGGATATCATACTCAGTTAAGATCATCTTCCATATTTCTATTCTCCCGGATAAGGCGGGCTTTTCGAAGATATACTTGATTGGATCTGTGATACGGTGGGAGAACTGACTAGATGTTTTGAATTTCGTTCGCACTTGTGCGGTTAGCAAGAGTCGCCACCGACTTTTCTTTTATCCAAAAGGAAATGTAAAAAAGCACAGGAAAGACCTTTCGAGAATTTTCTCGGGTTCGGGGGGTAGATTATGAAAAAGGAAGGTGTTAGCACCCTTTTCATCCATGGTTTTCCATGGGCTCTTAGTTACTCGTTTAGATCACTTGATTTTGTTTGATTGTGTGCTTGTGGTATGGTTTTTGAAAGTATTTTGGAAAGTATCTTTGTAATGGTTCTTGTCTCTGTAAGAACGTATACAAAGTTTTGTTTCAAAAAATGGTTCAAAGATGTGTTTGTGAATCCTGTTTTTAAAAGTGTTTTGAAAAAAGAGTTTTGTAATGGTTCTCGTCTCTATAAGAACGTATACAAACTGTTTTATCTTTTGAAAATGTTTGGAAATGGAAGTGTAGGTGTGAAAGTTTTTGTCATGAGCAAGCGAGTAATTAAGAGCGAATCTATCTACTTGAAAGGTCTTAAATTGTTCTCTTTTCTTCCTTTTAATGCTGCTATATTACCATTGATTTGGGAAGAAGCCCCATCCTTGGATGTGAAGGGACAGGCGCAGGTCAATTTTACAATCATTGAAGGAAACTTGTGAGACGCTCTAGCAATTTTTGTAAGGGACGAGATCGTTTTATCGAAGGCAACATCGAGGGTCATCGAGGGACTACGATCTTTATTTATCGAAGGGTCATTTGCTAGAGTGTCTCATATTCGAGGGACATGATTGTATTTCCGAGGCAACAAGCGAGGTTACCCTAGAGGTACGCGTGTGAGAAAGTGTGTTGATTTCAAGTTATTTTATTCTTGGATTAGGTCATCTAGCGATTGATTTTTTTTTAATCTTGCCATACATGCCTAATTACTACACAGTATATAGAAAGTAATAAATTGCGGGAATTAAAACTCTAAGCTATTACAAAAGTATCCAGGAATAGGGGTACAATTATTACGAATGGGGATGAATCACATAAAAATAGCAATGTCTAAATAATACAACCAAATCAAATTATTGTGGGATTTAATACAAAGCTATGACAATTTATGAAATAAAGAAATCAATAAAGTATGAAATGCAATGTATTTACTTGAAAAAAGAAAAATAAAACTTAATCTAAAAAGAAAATGATTTAAGCTAAAAATATTTATTATAATTTTGTGTATTTTATTAATTATGAAAGAAAAGAAAGAAAACTAATTAAATTAAAATTTGATGTTTTTATTAAGTGTAAGAAAATTAATGAAAATAAGTTATATAAAAAAAGTGAAAATTGATTTTCAAGCTTTAACTAAAAAAAAAAGTGTTTTGTATTTTTAGTAATAAAATAAAAAGGGAAGCAAATTAATAAACAATGACAATGGGCTTGGGTGAATTGGGGTGTTAGGCCCAAAGAGGAATTAGCATGGATGCTGAAGCAAAGCAATAGGCAAAAGGGGGTAAAGACTAGTAATCGTTTATGGGCCTCAGGGCAAACAAACAGAGCCCATTGCCTTAAGCTCTTTATAATTGTTTGATTAGGGTGAAAAGTGGATTAGGGTTCTTGGAACCCCTTTTCGTTTACAGCGGCGCCACTTCTGATCGTTTCTATCGCTTCTCTCTCTCGTTCATCTTTCTCACTCAACGTCCCTCTTCCCGTCCTAAATTCGTGAGTGAAACACTTTTTTCTGGAAGACCTAGGTTCTGAAATGGAACTTATGTCTAAGGGTTTAAAGTTGATGCTTATTCTGATCTTCCTCTCACTTTCGTTACCGAAACACTCTCTCTCTCTCACATCCTAAGCGCTAACGTTTTTGCTTCTGAAAGGTAAAGTTCTGTTTTGAAGTTTGAATGAGTTTTTGTTGTTGTTTAATCTTGTTCATGTTTTCTCTGTTAACCTATTGTGCTATACGTTTGAGATGCAGTAAATAGTTTGAAGGGATGCAAAGAATCCATACCTTTGGGGTTTTTTTGTGGAATGGAGAGGATAGTGAGATTGAGATGAGGCGCTCCCTGGTGACGGGCTTGGCAAGGAGGAAGAGATGATGACGAAAAATGCGCGCTTCTGGTAAATTTTTCTTTGTCTATCTTCTTTGTTGAATGAGGATGATGCTGATGCTTCTGAGACTTTGTGGTTTTTCGTGCTTTGTTGTATGTTGTTTGCTGATGATTTGACGATGTTGTTTGCTGATGATTTGATGACGTTGTTTGCTGATGATTTGATGATGTTGTTTGCTGATGATTTGATAATGTTGTTTGCTGATGATTTGATGATGTTGTTGGTTAGGATAGTTGTGGATTTTTGGTTTGGGATATTGGTTTTGGACCTTTTGGTATTGTTACAAGTTTGAATGTTTTGATTCTGAGTTTTGTGAGTTTGGGATATTGGTTATGCAGGTTTGGTTGTTGGAACTTGTTATGCAGGTTTGGATGTTTGAACTTGTTATGCAGGTTTGGTTGTTTGAACTTGTTATGTAGGTTTGGTTGTTTGAACTTGTTATGCAGGCGATTTTGTTGATGGTTTACAGGTTGAAGGATTTTTGAAAATGAGTTACAAGTTATTTTTGTTGGTGTTGAACTGAGTTACAGGTTTTGAGCTTTTGAGAACTGGTTGACAAAATGTTGTTTTTTTTATTTTTTATGGCTTGGTATGAACTTAGCAGTTTTGGAGGTTTGGGTTTGGAAATGTTTTTTAGACTTGAAAACTGTTTTTACAGTTTGGGAGGTTGATGGTAGTTTTGTGTTTCTTTGACAGTTTGGCAGGTTTGAGAACTGAGTTATGCAGTTTGGAGAGTTTTGGAACTGGTTATGCAGTTTGGAGAGTTTTTGAACTTTTTGACAAAATTGTGTTTTTGAATTAATGTTCTCTATTCTCTTGAGCTTTGTATACTGTTATATTCATGTGGCTTTTTGTTTGATAGCTTATTCAAAATGGTGGGAAAACCACCAAATTTTGAATACTTTGGGCATGTTCTCCTTATGCTCTTTTCCTTGCAGTTTTGTTTTCTAGCAATTCTGGTGCAATTGTGACAGCAGGGCAGCATCCCTAGGTGACTTCTTTCCTCTTCCTCTCTTAATGACCCTAAGACAAATGCTTTTTTATGAAAAGTTTGCAATTAATTTGGGAAAATGATGATTATGGCTTATTGAATAAGCCTCTTGCTTGTTGACTTAGTTTTATATTTTCTTCTTGCTGATGCTGTTGTTGCTTGTACATGATGCGCTGCTGTCTAGTTTGCAATATTATGTTTGTTATATTTGTTTTGGCCATGCTACTGTATTTCTTGGCCCTGTTTTGCGCCTTGTTCTTTTTGCTGCTTGTTTGGCCATGCTGTTGTTTGGCCATTGGGCAATTTGTGCGCCTGCTGCCTGTTATATCTGTTTGGCCATGCTGCTTGCATATTTTCACTTGTTTGGGCAACCTAGTTGTATTTGGACAAATTGCTTGCATTCTTTTTTATTTGGACATCTTTGCTTGCATTTTTATTTTTCTTTTTATGAACCAAGAAGAGTAATCTTCTTGTGATTTACAAATATAAAAATAAAAACGTGATGAATTAAAAATAGCCTTCTGATTCCAAATTGCAAATTTTAATGATGAACACATTTTTATCTTTTGAAAATTCTTATTCATGTCTAATTAACTGTGCTAATTATTTTTCTGTCTTTCTTTAATGTGAGCACAAATTGGATGGTGGCAAAGTAGAGGAAGCAAGAGATTCTTTGGCAGGCATGGAAGCAATGGAAGCTTAGTCATCCTTAGGCTTAGATTTTTTTCTTTGTAATTTAGATAGAAATACTCAAATAATTGTACTAATTTATTTTTCAAATACAATAAGTTATAAAACTTAAAGCATTTAAATAATAAATTGTATTGTAACAATTTTTTGAAGTAAATGAAAAAAGGTCTTATGAGGTATTCTGATGTCCATTAAAATCCTTTACTGTCAATAACTCGCAATTTTCTCTTCGCATCTTCAATAATTCTTTAAGATTCCTGATTAAGATAATTGAAACTGTATTCCAATAATTCCAACCAAGATAACTTAAATTCCAATGATCATGTAATCTTGCCACTACATTCCAAATAAACACGCACTGTGTATTCCAAAAACAAACAAATGTTTATTCCATAAACAAACAAATGTCTTAACAGACACAAATTATCTGGTTAACTTGGATCAAACAAACCATGAATGTTCCAAATGACAGTCTTAGATCCCATCTCGTGTCCCAAATGAATATGCCTTGAAAACAAACAGTAACCTTTCAGTAAACTTGAAAAAGCATGAAAACATGTTAAAGCCAATTGGATCTTTGTGAATTCATTTCTTCTAAGAACTGCAAGTAAAAACCCTAATTGCTGGTTTATTGCCACAGGAGAAAATCTGTCTGATCGATTCCTGAGCCAATCTTGAATATCTTAGAAACCCTAGGGTTGTGATTTCTGTGAAAAATGGGAGGGAAAATTTTGGGGTACAAAAGCTTCCCCTGTTCAATCTTCTTAAACCTGAAGAGTTAGATCGACGAGTTTTGTCGTTCGTGACTCGAAGGTAAAAAATGATTGGACATTAGAGTGCCCATAAATTTGCACCCGTCAATTTGTAGTAGAGGGAATGGGCTTAAAGATGCCATTTAGAGAGGTAGCAAAATCTTGTCGGAGATGGGCTTGTAGATGCCATCCAAGGATGTTTGGATGTAAATCGACAGAATAAGCATCAGAATGGTGTTCGTACTTGGAACATATCTGAACTGTATCTGTACTTGAATATGGATAAGTGACAGAATGACTTGTGTCTAGAGTGTATCTGTACTGTGTCTTGAAATTAAGTTTGAATGAGTGACAGAATGGCTTCCGTGTCTGGAGCGTATCTGGACTGTATCTGAATTCGAATCAGGATAAATGACAGAATGACTTCCGTGTCTAGAGTGTATTTGTATTGTATCTCGAAATTAAGTCTGAATGAGTAACAAAATGACTTCCGTGTCTGGAGTGTATCTGTACTGTATCAGAACTTGGAATTTGATTAAGTATCAGAATGACTTCCGTGTCGGGAGTGTATTTGTACTGTATCTGAAGTTGAGATTTGAATGAGTGACAGAATGGCTTCCGTGTCTGGAGCGTATCTGTACTGTATCAGTGATCTGTGGATATCTTGTTAAAGATAGTTGTTAATCTTATCCTGAAAAGGGTAGAATGTTAGCTGAAACACAAAGTTATGTTGCATGAAATGTATGATGTAATAAATGTGTTTTATCCATATTTATGATGTAATGTATGCGCATGTAAGCTGATTTGCTGTATTGCTGAGGAAAATAAATCCTTGACTGCCGCCGGGGAAAATTAACCCTTGACTGTTGAGGATTCCGCTGTGAGAATAATGCCATATACATCTTGAAGAATCTGCTTGGGGAATCCAGAGAATTTTAATGACTTTTACTGGGGGTTACTGACGGGAGTCTTCGTTCTGTCGAGAAGCAATAAAACTCTGGGAAAAAGTTTATCCCGTAATGAAAACTCTGTGGGGAAAAGCTTAATTCCGCTGATGAGTTCAGGAGTTTGGGTTGTATGCCACTTTACTGGGGAGTTACCCGAGGTTGGGGAGAAACAAAAAGTTAACCATTAACTGGTTGATTTTCAGGCTTCAAGACAAATTACTGGGGTAACCTGGAGAAACTGGATGATTTCCGCTGTGGGTTGAAAGTTTCAGCACCGCTGGGGATTGGTAGTTGGTAGTTTCATCCCCGCTGGGGATCTGTAGTCCAAAGTTTTGGCTCCACTGGGGGATCTTAATGACGTGTTGTAGAGATTGCTCATGGAGTAGACTAAAGACGTTTTCCTAATCTTTCTACCTGTCAGTAATTACTCTTTTTCATCCTGTTTATTTGTAAACGGTAATTATGTTCAAATGCATATGTTCATTAATGAATCATTGGACGTTTTTGCAAATAAAACACAAGTGTAAAGAAAAATGCAAATAGTTTGCTGTACTTTGAAAGAGATATCTTTGTATTTACTTTGAATAAGTGTTTTATACAAAGGAGACAGACATCCTAGTAAGAGGATGGTGTCATAAAAAGTGAGAAAAATTTATACAAAGAAAGATGGCTAAGTGTAAAAAATCCCATGGGGTTCCCATTCTGCTATAGCCTTCGTAACTCCGAATATCTTGTCCGTTCGTTGCTTCGTCCGAAGATGATTGGATTGATCAGAAGCCTCAGAGTTTGTCTGTGAAGAGATTGTCCTTAAAGTGATCCGACGAGACATAGTCATACGCTTTAATTCCCTAACTTTTTCCTGGACCGCCCTTTCGGGTTTTCAGTCCACCGGGAAAACCTTTTTTGCCCAAGTCGCCCTTTCGGGTTTTCAACTTGTCGGGTGTACAGATTTTCATTTTATCCCTAATTTTTGCCTGAACCGCCCTTTCGGGTTTTCGATTCACCGGGATGCCCTTGTTTTGCCTAGGTATATTAACCTAGCGGGTCTCTTATGCGTAGTATCTTTTGACTATGTCTGTGTTCGCAGGGTGCGGCAGATCATCACCGTCCATGGTGGTTAAAATCATTTCCCAACTAGAAAAGATGTTCTTGATCACAAATGGTCCTTCGTAGGTAGGAGTCCATTTGCCCCTGGGATCACTTTGCGATAAGATGATGCGCTTGATCACAAGATCTCCAACTTGATACACTTGGCGCCTGACTTTCTTGTTGAAAGCTTTGATCATCTGTTTTTGATACGTCTGACCGTGGCAAACAACAGTAAGTATCTTCTCGTCAATCAAGTTTAACTGATCAAGCCGGGTTTGGATCCAATCGTCTTCACTTAAACCCACATCTTTCATGATTCTCAAGGAAAGAATCTGAACCTCAATAGGTAAAACAACTTCCATTCCATATACCAAGGAATAGGGTGTTTCCCCAGTTAAAGTGCGAGTCGTGGTACGGTACCCGTGGAGAGAAAACGGTAGCATCTCATACCAGTCTTTGTAGGTGACTGTCATCTTTTGTATGATCTTCTTGATATTTTTGTTTGCAGCTTCGACATCACCGTTCATCTTTGGCCGATAGGGAGATGAATTATGATGTTGAATCTGGAACTGCTCGCATAAGGCAATGATCATAGCGTTATTAAGGTTTGTACCGTTGTCAGTGATGATCCTTTCGGGGATACCGTACCGACAAATGAGGTTCTTCTTGATGAAGCGGGCAACAACATTCTTTGTGACGGATGCGAAGGAAGCTGCTTAGACCCATTTTGTGAAGTAATCAATGGCCACTAGGATAAAGTGGTGTCCATTGGATGTCGTAGGATTGATCTCTCCAATCATGTCGATTCCCCACATAGCGAATGGCCAAGGAGATGTTAAGACGTTGAGAGGAACTGGAGGTATATGTACCTTGTCCGCATAAATCTGACATTTGTGACAAGTACTGGAATACTGATAGCAGTCAGCTTCCATGGTAGACCAGTAGTAGCCTTCCCTTAGAATCTTCTTAGCCATCGTATGCCCGCTAGAGTGGGTGCCAAAGGTACCACTGTGCAGTTCAGCCATGATCTGTTCAGCTTCCATCTTGTCCATACAAGGGAGCAGAATGCAATCATGATTGCGCTTGTATAGGATACCATTGCTTAGGAAGAACTTAACTGAGAATCTCCTTAATAACTTTTTGTCGTTGACTGAAGCTCCTTCAGGATATTCTTGAGCCTCGAGATACCTTTTGACTTCGTGAAACCAAGGTCGGTCCACTACTTCTTCGGTATTAATCTCGTGACAGTGTGCGAGTTCGTCCATCCGTTCAATGGTGATCTGGGGAGCCTCGTTATCCCAATTAAGTTTAAACATGGATGGCATTGTAGCTAGAGCATCTACTAGCTGATTTTCTTCTCGCGGGAAGTGCTCGAAGGTAATCTGCTCAAAATGTGGTAGCAATGTCAAGACATGTTCTTTGTAAGGGATGAGGTTGGGATGTTTAGTGTCCCACTTTCCTTTGATTTGAATGATAACCAAAGCTGAGTCCCCAAACACATCTAAGGATTTGATTCCCAAGTCTATTGCAGCCTTGAGTCCAAAGATACAAGCTTCATACTCGTCCATGTTGTTGGTGCAGTTGAAGCAAAGTCTGGCGGTGAAAGGAGTATGGAAACCCTCTAGAGAGATGAGTACCGCGCCGATACCGTTGCCAAGTGCATTGGAAGCACCATCAAAGTATAGGGTCTTTCGGGATCCTTGTTCAGGTTCGTCATATGGTCTGATATCTTCAATATTATCCAATGTCATGATGTCTTCGTCAGGGAAGTCGAACTTCATGGATTGGTAATTTTCGACAGCTTGATGAGCCATATGATCATCTAGCACACTCCCCTTTATAGCTTTTTGGGTCGTGTACTGTATATCATACTCTGTGAGGATCATTTGCCATCTAGCTATTCTTCCAGACAAAGCAGGCTTCTCAAAGATGTATTTGATCGGATCCATCTTAGATATCAGCAAAGTGGTATGAGTCAACATATACTGCCTTAGCCGGCGAGCAGCCCATACCAAAACGCAGCAAGTTTTCTCGAGCAGTGAATATCTTGTTTCACAGTCGGTAAACTTTTTGCTAAGGTAATAAATGGCATGCTCTTTTCGGCCAGACTCGTCATGCTGGCCCAGTACGCACCCCATTGAATTTTCTAAGACGGCCAGATACATGATTAGCGGTCTTCCTTCGACGGGTGGCATCAAGATAGGAGGCTCTAGCAAATACTCCTTGATTTTATCGAAAGCATCTTGACAGTCATCATTCCATTTAACTACCTGATCTTTCTTCAACAGCTTGAAGATTGGTTCACAGGTAGATGTTAGGTGAGAAATGAACCTTGCAATGTAGTTTAGGCGTCCTAAGAAACCTCTGACCTCCTTCTCAGTGCGAGGAGTGGGCATTTCTTGTATAGCTTTGACTTTGGCAGGATCAACCTCGATGCCTTTGTTGCTGACAATGAAACCCAAGAGTTTACCAGACCGGACTCCGAAGGTACACTTGTTAGGGTTCAATATGAGCTTGTACTCCTTCAATCTGACAAACAACTTTTGCAAGTGGTCAAGGTGTTCTTCTTCCGTTTGTGATCGGGCTATCATGTCATCTACGTAGACCTCTATCTCATGATGTATCATATCAGGAAACAAAGCTACCATGGCGTGTTGATAGGTTGCCCCGGCATTCTTCAGTCCGAATGGCATCACTTTGTAGAAGAACGTACCCCACTGTGTAACAAAAGTAGTTTTCTCGATGTCCTCGGGTGCCATTTTGATATGGTTATATCCCGAGAATCCATCCATGAAAGAAAATACCTTGTGCTGAGTTGTATTGTCAACCAAGATGTCAATGTGCGGTAGTGGAAAGTCATCTTTAGGGATGGCCCTATTTAAGTCTCTGTAATCCATGCACATTCTCACTTTGTCGTCCTTCTTAGGCACGGGCACAATGTTAGTAACCCATTGTGGATAGGAAGTAACACCAAGAAATCCAGCATTGAACTGCTTCATGACTTCTGCTTTGATCTTTTCAGACATGTCGGGCTTCATGCGGCGAACTTTCTGTTTAACTGGTGGACAGTCTTCTCTTGTGGGGAGACGGTGTACCACAATGTTTGTATCAAGTCCTGGCATGTCTTCATAGGACCAGGTGAAGATCTCAACATATTCATTCAACAACTGAATTAAGCGCTCCTTGACACTTGGCTCTAGGTTGGCACCCACTCTGACTTCTTTTATGTCTTCCTCAGTACCCAAGTTGATTGTCTCTAATAACTCCTCATGAGGTAGAATAGCCCTTTCTTCCTGTTGTAGCAGTCTAGCCAATTCTCCCGGCACTTCACAGTCTTCTTCACCTTCGTATTCGGCATGGTAGACCAGATCTTCAGAGTCACTGAAGGTCATAGCAGAATTGTTACGCATGGCTTCCAGAATGCAAGGGTACCTGCATTTGTGAGTGTGGGTGTGTGTAAGGGATAGCCACCTTTAAACAAATAAAATGTAAAAAGAAGGAAAATGAACACAAAAGTTTATATATGAAAATGTCCATGATTCATTAAAATGGCATATGAAGATGAAAAATAAGAACCCTTACAAATGGACCTTTGTGCCTCGGGTAAGACACAAGGTTAAAAGAGTACAAATTGTTTAAGAATTATTACAAACCAACAGAAATGTTTGAAAGATAAATTACTGATTTATGAAAGTAATGGGAACAAAGTCCTTTGCCTCCCAATTGCTTAATCCTCCGTCAACAGTAGGGAAAATCCAGTCATCCAAGTTGCTCTCATCTTTACCATCCTCCAAAGCATTGACTCCATGATGGGTGATCTTCACTGGTGGCCCTCTAGCCCGGGAGCAGCGTACATTCTTTTGAGCAGAAGCGGTGAAACCCAAGCCGAATTTATCAGATTTAAAGGGAAAGTCAGGAAGTTTCCCCCAGATTATGCTTCCTCCTTCTTCAATTACAGCCTTTGCATCTTTGAGCGACGACATTCGAGGCGGAGGTCTGGTAATCATAGGCACAGAAGCCACTGTTTTGGTTGCCGCAATCTCCTGAGCTACTTCTTCAAAATTCTGAAAGGGGGTTTCGATGAATTCACCATCCAATTCTACATAGCGGAAATAATTTAGATGGCTTATCATGTATTCCTCCTCGCCGTGAACAGTTATAATTTTCCCCTGGACAGGGTACTTGAGCATTTGATGCAGCGTAGAAGTGACGGCTCCAGCATGGTGAATCCAGGGTCTTCCCAACAAGCAAGAATAGGAAGGACGGATATCCATCACATAGAATGTGGAGTTGAAGGTTTCAGTTCCCACCTTAATCGGGATGTCCACCTCCCCGTGGACCATCCTTTTAGAACCATCAAAGGCTCTGGCAATGATATTGCTGGGCTTCAGGGTTAGGCCTTCACAGTCCAATCTATCTAATGCTTTCTTCGGCAAGACATTTAAAGACGACCCAGTATCAACCAGAACGTGTGCTAGAGTAGTCCCTCTGTATTCCACCGAGACAAGCAAAGCTTCATTATGTTTTCTCCCTTTAGATGTTAAATCAACATCGGAGAATCCTAGACCATTGTCAGCTATTAAGCTAGCTACACATTCCTGAAACTGATCCGCAGAGGTTTCTTGTGGCACGTGGGCCGTCTTCAAAAATCTGATCAGGGCTTTAGCATGAGCTTCGGAACAAAGCAGCAAGGAGAGCATAGATATCTTTGAGGGGGTTTGCCCCAGTTGTTCCACAACATCATAATCTCTTTTCTTGATTATTTTCAAAATCTCCTCCATTTCTTTTTGAGAGGTCTCAGGGATGACCAATGGCTGAGCCCTCGTCCTGACGGGCGTTTCTTGGATCCCTTTCCCTCTATCATTAGCAGCAGTGGATGGGACAACCACAGGAGTAACAACTTCTTTAATAACTGGAGTTATTGCAGATATGCTGACCGGCACATGGGTAACCTTAGGAGCATTCGAGGGTCCGAAGATTGCCCTTGGAGGAGCAATCTCCGAAGAGAAAATTCTTCCGCTGCGGGTGATTTTACTCGTTCCAGCAATATTTCCAATGTCGAAAGTCTCTTCATCAAAGTTGATTCAATCTGCTTAATACCATGGTAGTAGATCTCTCCACCATAGTTCCACGGTATTGATTTGTTGGACTTGTACGGGACGGGCCCCGGCATAGTTATCTTCAAAGGTGCAATCTTCGGATCGGATGTAATCTTAACATGTCTTTTGGAGACCTTGGAAGGATTGGCGGATATGGTAATTATTGAAATATCATTGACAAGAGTCGGAGTAACAAGAGTCTTTTCAAAAAGGATTTTTTGGTTATCCATTAGGCATTGGACGCCTAACTTCAACAACGGACAGTCGGTTGGTAAGGATGAACAAAGACATCAATATTTTTCACATCCTGGGAAAATCCCATCCTTCAACAAATTCAGCTTGATTATCGGTAACGGAGTCATCAAATCATCAACAGTAGTAACAAACAGATCCTCTTCGACAACATGGGCATTGTGGCCATGCTTTGGCATTGGAGCAGAGATCACATTCGGCTTTTCAGGGGCTTCGAATTCCACTTCTTTAGTGTCTATTAAATCCTGGATCTTATTCTTGAGGGCCCAACAATTGTTGGTGTCGTGCCCTATGCTATCTGAATGATAAGCACACTTGGCGTTTGAATGGTAAAACAGAGAAGAAGTATTCGGATTCTTCGGTGCCTCTTTCAAGGTTGTAAGGTTTAACTTCAAGAGATGGGGTAAAACTTGAGCAGGAGTCATGTTTATCCGGGTATCCTGTTGTTGTGGTCTTTCCACCCTTGCTTGGTTGGTTCTGGGTTGATTGTTTCTGGGCTGATCAGCTGCAGACTTCTTAATCATTACGGCCCCCACCGCTGGTCGGCCCTCAACTCTTCCCTGACCTCTTTGAGAGTAGACAAGTGATACTTCCTTCTTTGTTGGAAAAGGCTTTTTGATGGTAGCGGAAACAAATGTATCTTTTTGAATTTTACCACTCTTGATTTCGGCTTCAACTCTCTCACCAGTTAGAATCAACTCAGTGAACCCTGCAGATGAACTTCAAATCAAGTGATTAAAGAAAGGCCCTGACAAAGTCCCTAATAACATATCTACTAGTTCCCTCTCAGATAGAGGGGTCTGTACTCGTCCCGCCAAGTATCTCCATTTTTGGGCATACTCCTTGAAGCCTTCATTGGAGACCATACCCATACTCTGTAATTGAGTACGAGTTGGTGCTAAGTCCGCATTATATTGATACTTCTTGTAGAAGGCAGCAGCCAAATCCTCCCAATTGTGCATGTCAGACCTCTCTAGCTGGTAGAACCAATCCAATTGTGTTCCCGACAAACTATCCTGGAAGAAGTGAACCCACAGGTCTTTGTTAGAAGAATGTGGTTGAATTTTCCTAACGTAAGACCGTAGGTGCATCTTGGGACAAGACACCCCATCATACTTAGAAAACAGAGGTACTTTAAATTTCGGAGGGATAACAATTCCAGAAACCAAACCCAACTCTTCAAAGTCCAGCCCAGGCACTCTCTGAACCTCCATGGCTGCCAGACGTTCTTCTAAGTTTTTGTATTTTTCATCTGCAGGAGGATACTGTTGTTTTGAATAGTCTTCGTCTTCCTCTTCTTCATCCTCAGAATCAGAAGGCACTGAAACTCCTTTACCCTTTCCTTCACCCTCTTCAGATGTTGATGGGAAATCTAGGACCCTTCTGGCGTGACCTTCAAATCTTCTACCCAAAGTAGCCACACCAACTCTCTTATTTTTATTTTTCTCTTTTTCCTTTTCCAGTAGAGTCTTGAGATCCTCCTGAATCTTTTCCAAGGTCATGAGTAGTTGTTGGAACTGTGAATTCTGCGCTTGTAAGTCTTTGATCGTCTGCTCAATATCCATCTTGCTGAAATAAACAACAGAGAGCTAAGGAAACCTGGTGTGAAGACCTGCTTATGCATATGATGAATGAAGATGCGATATGCAAATGATTTCAAGGAAATTTAGAAGATTTAAATTTTCCCAAACCAAAAAGAACGCATGTCATATTAAATAAAACCAAGTTTGAATACATCATGCCTCCTCGGGCTTACAAAGAAAGAAACTAAAATACAGCAAAATTCTCAAGACAAAAAGACCGAACGCATCCTTTTTGGAGCAATGTAAGTATTCAGATTCTTCTCTTCATGAAGCAGTTTGGTGAGCTCCAGAACCTTCTTCTCACTGGCGTAGTATTGGGTTTCAAAGGTGTCTCGCTCCTACTTCAACTGAATCCAGGCTTTCTGCAGGTCTTCGAGAGAGGTAGGCATGTCTGGATGAAGAATGGTGTACGGGATGTCTCCTTCAATAACAGGCTCAATGATGACAGGAAGGATGGAAGGATAAGGCATTAAGAGACTCTGGGCACGAGCCCGTACCCACTTAAGGTAAGGCTCGAGAGGGATAGAGTTTTTATGTCCCAAAGTCCTACTGTCCACTTTGTTCACCATTCCCCAAGCACGTGTAAACCTCTAGCGGTAACCTTGGTCTTCTTTATCGTAGTCAAAAACCAGACCTTGGACGAGTATCTCATGAGGGCCGTCCCTTCGGGCATACCTAAACTGCCGAAGAGCTAAACACAGATTGTAGGTGATACCTCCCCTAATACCTAGCAGAGGTACGTTAGGGAATTCACCACAGCGGTCGATGATAGAGATGTCTTCCAAGGATCTTGAGCACCAACAGATATCAGAGTGGGTGAGAGACATCATCCTTTGAGACCAAGTCAATCTTTGCTCGTTCTTCAATGTTGACTGAGGCAGGTGTGAAGTGAATCACTTAGCAAGTTTAGGTATACAACACAAAAGGGTACCTCTTTTCTTCATGGTACGGGTATGAAGACAATGCAAGATATCTCCTAGCAAGGTGGGTATAGGATTGCGAGAGATAAATACTTTGATAGCGTTAACGTCTATGAATTAATATGAGTTAGGAAACAGAACCAAACCATAAATGAGGAGAGCTAGCACTTCTTCGAAAGCTTGGAAATCCATGTCATCCCAGAATGAACGAGCTTTTTCCAACAGAAACTTAGCTAAAAATCCTTTAACCCCACTTCTTGTCTCCCAATTGGTTGTGACATCGGCCCTCTTCATGTGTAAAGCTTCGGCAATGACTTTAGGTTTTGGAATCCCTTCTAGACCGGTGAACGATATCTGATTAAGCACGGGCACCCCTAAAAGCAGAGAGAACTCTTCCAATGTTGGTTCTAACTGATAGTCCGGAAAAGTGAAACAATGATGTACGGGGTCAAAGAACTGGAACAATACACACAACATCTCTTCTTGGAAGTTGGATTTAGCCAAACTGAGAAGTCGACCATACTTCTTGGTAAATGGAGAATCCTCGGGCAATCTTGAGGCTAGCTCTTGAAGTTGAGGATGTGCTTTCACAAAGCTGATTCGGATGGTGTTTCTTCAGAGAGAATTCATTTCCTACAAAACAAAAACAAAGATAAATTTCTAAATCCTTGAAATGGTTAGTGAGCATGCATATGATGTTGATGATGTTTATGATGTTTATGATGTTTATGTATAAGCAAACATATATACACTCAACAAACAAATCCCTATGTTTCAGGCTTGCATGAGTTTGTAGGTAAATACCCTCTTGAAGTTTTAGTTGGCTCAACCTGTCCTAGAAATAATGATCGGGTTCTAAAGGATCTCAATATCACCAACCATTCTCTTAGGCATTATCTCAGCACAACAATCTTTTCTTGCGGCCGAGATATCCCAAAAGCCTAGCCTCAACGAGTGTAGTATCGAGTGTCAACCAATTTTCAGCTTTACACTGAAATCGGTTACCTCACTACGTCCTAATGGCCAAGTTTTTTCAATTAGGGTTCTAAGGTCAATTAGTGCTTCACGACGCCACTCAGCGGCCCCGTATTCTCATCGATTCACCACGAGGGATACCGGTACCCACAAATGCGTTACACTAACGTAGCTACTGTTTTAACCGTATCGGTCTATGCTGTACAGTTCCCTCACAGTTTATTGCTACTAACCTAAAAGGTATTTCCCAGATCCGGGTTAGGATCAAAGCAAGCCCAAACAATAGAACCAAAAGATAAAGCATACAAGTCAAGCAAGATAAGCATGTAAAGGTGATCTAAAACCCTAAGGTAACCCCACTTTTTATTTTTTCCCCAACAGAGTCACCAGTTCTGTGATACGGTGGGAGAACTGACTAGATGTTTTGCGTTTCGTTCGCACTTGTGCAGTTAGCAAGAGTCGCCACCGACTTTTCTTTTATCCAAAAGGAAAGGTAAAAAAGCACAGGAAAGACCTTTCGAGAATTTTCTCGGGTTCGGGGGGTAGATTATGAAAAGGGAAGGTGCTAGCACCCTTTTCATCCATGGTTTTCCATGGGCTCTTAGTTACTCGTTTAGATCACTTGCTTTTGTTTGATTGTGTGCTTGTGGTGTGGTTTTTTAAAGTATTTTGGAAAGTCTCTTTGTAATGGTTCTCGTCTCTATAAGAATGTATACAAAGTTTTGTTTCAAAAAATGGTTCAAAGATGTGTTTGTAAATCGTGTTTTGAAAAGTGTTTTGAAAAAAGAGGTTTTGTAATGGTTCTCGTCTCTATAAGAACGTATACAAAACGTTTTATCTTTTGAAAATGTTTGGAAATGGAAGTGTAGGTGTGAAAGTTTTTGTCGTGAGCAAGCAAGTAACTAAGAGCGAATCTATCTACTCGAAAGGTCTTAAATTGTTCTCTTTTCTTCCTTTTAATGGTGCTATCTTACCATTGATTTGGTAAGAAGCCCCATCCTTGGATGTGAAGGGACAGGCGCGGGTCAATTTTACAATCATTGAAGGCAACTTGTGAGACGCTCTAGCAATTTTTATAAGGGACGAGATCGTTTTATCGAAGGCAACATCAAGGGTCATCGAGGGACTACGATCTTTGTTTATCGAAGGGTCATTTGCTAGAGTGTCTCATATTCGAGGGACATGATTGTATTTCCGAGGCAACAAGCGAGATTACCCTAGAGGTGCGCGTGTGAGAAAATGTGTTGATTTCAAGTTATTTTATTCTTGGATTAGGTCATCTAGCGATTGATTTTTTTTAATCTTGCCATACATGCCTAATTACTACACATTATATAGAAAGCAATAAATTGCGGGAATTAAAATTCTAAGCTATTACAAAAGTATCCGGGAATAGGGGTACAATTATTACGAATGGGGATGAATCACATAAAAATAGCAATGTCCAAATAATACAACCAAATCGAATTATTGTGCGATTTGTTACAAAGCTATGACAATTTATGAAATAAAGAAATCAATAAAGTATGAAATGCAATGTATTTACTTGAAAAAAGAAAAATTAAATTTAATCTAAAAAGAAAATGATTTAAGCTAAAAATATTTATTATAATTTTGTGTATTTTATTAATTATGAAAAAAAAGAAAGGAAACTAATAAAATTAAAATTTGATGTTTTTATTAAGTGTAAGAAAATTAATGAAAATAAGTTATATAAAAAGAGTGAAAATTGATTTTCAAGCTTTAACTCAAAAAAATGCGTTTTGTATTTTTAGTAATAAAACAAAAAGGGAAGCAAATTAAAAAACAATGACGATGGGCTTGGGT
This sequence comes from Vicia faba, assembly GCA_948472305.1. Taxonomy (NCBI): domain Eukaryota; kingdom Viridiplantae; phylum Streptophyta; class Magnoliopsida; order Fabales; family Fabaceae; genus Vicia; species Vicia faba. The sequence goes on from OX451735.1 coordinate 336,373,327, forward strand.
GAATTGGGGTGTTAGACCCAAAGAGGAATTAGCATGGATGCTGAAGCAAAGCAATCGGCAAAGGGGGATAAATACTAGTAATCGTTTATGGGCCTCAGGGCAAACAAATGGAGCCCATTACCTTAAGCTCTTCATAATTGTTTGATTAGGGTGAAAAGTGGATTAGGGTTCTTAGAACCCCTTTTCGTTTACAGCGGCACCGCTTCTGATTGTTTCTATCGCTTCTCTCTCTCGTTCATATTTCTCACTCAACGTCACTCTTCCCGTCCTAAATTCATGAGTGAAACGCTTTTTTCTGGAAGACCTAGATTCTGAAATGGAACTTATGTCTAAGGGTTTGAAATTGATGCTTATTCTGATCTTCCTCTCACCTTCATTACTGGAACACTCTCTCTCTCACATCCTAAGCGCTAACATTTTTACTTCTGAAAGGTAAATTTCTGTTTTGAAGTTTGAACGAGTTTTTGTTGTTGTTTAATCTTGTTCATGTTTTCTCTGTTAACCTATTGTGCTATACATTTGAGATGCAGTAAATAGTTTAAAGGGATGCGAAGAATCCATACCTTTGGGGATTTTCTATGGAATGGAGAGGATAGTGAGATTGAGATGAGGTGCTCCCTGGTGACGGGATTGGCAAGGAGGAAGAGATGATGACGAAAAATGCGTGCTTCTGGTAACTTTTTCTTTGTCTATCTTCTTTGTTGAATGAGGATGATGTTGATGCTTCTGAGACTTTATGGTTTTTCGTGCTTTGTTGGATGTTGTTTGCTGATGATTTGATGATGTTGTTTGCTGATGATTTGATGATGTTGTTTGTTGATGATTTGATGATGTTGTTTGCTGATGATTTGATGATGTTGTTTGCTGATGATTTGATGATGTTGTTGGTTAGGATAATTATGGATTTTTGGTTTGGGATATTGGTTTTGGACCTTTTGGTATTGTTACAGGTTTGAATGTTTTGATTCTGAGTTTTGTGAGTTTGGGATATTGGTTATGCAAGTTTGGTTGTTTGAACTTGTTATGCAGGTTTGGTTGTTTGAACTTGTTATGCATGTGATTTTGTTGATGGTTTATAGGTTGAAGGATTTTTGAAAATGAGTTACAAGTTTTTTTTGTTGGTGTTGAACTGAGTTACATGTTTTGAGCTTTTGAGAACTGGTTGACAAAATGTTGTTTTTTTAATTTTTTATGGCTTGGTATGAACTTAACAGTTTTGGAGGTTTGGGTTTGGAAATGTTTTTGAGACTTGAAAACTGTTTTTACAGTTTGGGAGGTTGATGGTAGTTTTGTGTTTCTTTGACAGTTTGGCAGGTTTGAGAACTGAGTTATGCAGTTTGGAGAGTTTTGGAACTGGTTATGCAGTTTGGAGAGTTTCTGAACTTTTTGACAAAATGTTGTTTTTGACTTAATGTTCTCTATTCTCTTGAGCTTTGTCTACTGTTATATTCATGTGGCTTTTTGTTTGATAGCTTATTCAAAATGGTGGGAAAACCACCAAATTTTGAATACTTTAGGCATGTTCTCGTTATGCTCTTTTCCTTGCAAGTTTGTTTTCTAGCAATTCTGGTGCAATTGTGATAGCAGGGCAGCATCCCTAGGTGACTTCTTTCCTCTTCCTCTCTTAATGACCCTAAGCCAAATGCTTTTTTCTGAAAAGTTTGCAATTTGTTTGGGAAAATGATGATTATGGCTTAATGAATAAGCCTCTTGCTTGTTGACTTAGTTTTATATTTTCTTCTTGTTGATGATGTTGTTGCTTGTACATGATGCGCTGCTGTCTACTTTGCATTATTATGTTTGTTATATTTGTTTTGGCCATGCTGCTGTATTTCTTGGCCCTGTTTTGCGCCTTGTTCTTTTTGCTGCTTGTTTGGCCATGCTGCTGTTTGGCCATTGGGCAATTTGCGCGCCTGCTGCCTGTTATATCTGTTTGGCCATGCTGCTTGCATATTTTCACTTGTTTGGGAAACCTAGTTGTATTTGGACAAATTTCTTGCATTCTTTTTTATTTGGACAACTTTGCTTTCATTTTTATTTTTCTTTTTGTGAACCAAGAAGAGTAATCTTCTTGTGATTTGCAAATAGAAAAATAAAAACGTGATGAATTAAAAATAGCCTTCTGATTCCAAATTGCAAACTTTAATGATGAACACATTTTTCTCTTTTGAAAATTCTTATTCATGTCCAATTAACTGTGATAATTATTTTTCTGTCTTTCTTTCATGTGAGCGCAAACTAGATGGTGGCAAAGTAGAGGAAGCAAGAGATTCTTTGGCAAGCATGGAAGCAATGGAAGCTTAGTCATCCTTAGGCTTAGATTTTTTCTTTGTAATTTAGATAGAAATACTCAAATGATTGTACTAATTTATTTTTCAAATACAATAAGTTGTAAAACTTAAAGCATTTAAATAATAAATTGTATTGTAACAAATTTTTGAAGTAAATGAAAAAAAGGTCTTATGAGGTATTCTGATGTCCATTAAAATCCTTTACTGTCAATAACTCGCAATTTTCTCTTTGCATCTTCACTAATTCTTTAAGATTCCTGATTAAGATAATTGAAACTGTATTCCAATAATTCCAACCAAGATAACTTAAATTCCAATGATCATGTAATCTTGCCACTGCATTCCAAATAAACACGCACTGTGTATTCCAAAAACAAACAAATGTTTATTCCATAAACAAACAAATGTCTTAACAGACGCAAATTATCTGGTTAACTTGGATCAAACAAAACATGAATGTTCCAAATGACAGTCTTAGATCCCATCTCTTGTCCCAAATGAATATGACTTGAAAACAAACAGTAACCTTTCAGTAAACTTGAAAAAGCATGAAAACATGTGAAAGCCAATTGGATCTTTGTGAATTCATTTATTCTAAGAACTGCAAGTAAAAACCCTAATTGCTGGTTTATTGCCACAAGAGAAAATTTGTCTGATCGATTCCTGAGCCAATCTTGAATATCTGAGAAACCCTAGGGTTGTGATTTTTGTGAAAAATGAGAGGGCAAATTTTGGGGTACAACAGAATCCATCTTTGATATCAATAGGGTAGTGTGAGTCAGCATATACTGTCTCAGCCGGCGAGCAGCCCATGCCAAAGCACAGCAAGTTTTCTCAAGCAATGAGTATCGGGTCTCACAGTCGGTAAACTTTTTGCTAAGGTAGTAAATAGTGTGCTCTTTTCGGCCAGACTCGTCATGCTGCCCTAGCACGCAGCCCATTGAATTATCCATTACTGTCAAGTATAAGATCAAAGGTGTTCCTTCAATTGGAGGCATCAGAATTGGTGTCTCTTGGAGGTATTCCTTGATCCTTTCGAAAGCGGTCTGATATTCCTCATTCCATTCTACCACTTGATCTTTCTTCAGCAGCTTCCTTTTCTGTGCAGGGAGCCGGCATCTCCTGTATGGCTTATACCTTGGCAGGATCCACTTGAATACCCTTATCACTGACGATGAAACCCAGCAGCTTACCAGACCTTACCCCGAAGGTGCACTTGTTTGGGTTCAGCCTCAGCTTGTACGTCTTCAACTTGTTGAACAGTTTCTTGAGATGGTCAAGGTGCTCTTCCTCAGTCTGGGACCTTGCTATCATGTCATCCACATTGTGATACGGTGGGAGAACTGACTTGAGGTTTTGCGTTTGTGTTCGCAAATGTTTCGGTTTAGCAAGAGTCGCCACCGACTTTTTATTTTATTCAAATGAAAGGTCAAAAAGCATAGGAAAGACCTTTGAGATGTTTTCTTGGGTTCGGGGGGTAGATTATGAAAAGGGAAGGTTCTAGCACCCTTTTCATCCATGGTTATCCATGGGATCTTAGTTACTTGTTTAGATCACTTGCTTTTGCTTTTCAATTGTTTGAAATGGTGCTTTGTGTGTGTTTTTGAAAATATTTTGAAAAGAGGCCTTTTGTCTAGGCAACCTTTGTAATGATTCTTGTTTGAATATATACAAAGGTGTTTGTCTTTTGAAAAGACGTTTCAATGTTTGAAAGTTTGTTTTGGGAAAATGTTTTGAAATGCTGTTGTGATGTGTTTTTGAAAATAGCAAGGATGTTTGCAAGTTTGGTCAAGTAACTAGGAGCATCTACCCTACCTACTCAAAAGTATTTCCTATTCATTTTTAACCCTTTGACATGGTTGTTTTACCATTGCATTTGGTAAATAACCTTGTGTTTGGATGTTAAACGGGACAGGCGCGGGTCATCGTATGGCCATGATAACAATGTTGCCAAGTATCTTAGCAAATTTTCTTGAGGGAATAGATCATTTTTGTATAGGCAACCAAGATAGCGTCATCGAGGGACTATGATCTTTTGTTTTGATTTTATTTTGCCAAGATACCTAGCATGCATACCATGGCCATTTTAAAGACAACAAGTGGATGAAACCCTAGGGGTGCTTGTGTGCATTGTGTTGTCATTTTTCATGATTTTTATCTTGTATTAGTCAAGCTATTTGTTTTTTTTTATTTTGGATATTTGCATACAAAACCTAATCTTTCTATCATGGCATATTTGAAGGCAATAAAGTGCGTAAAAGTAAATCTATGACTATTACAACATTGATTATGGGGAGGGGGATACAAATTTGAATATGGGGATATTTGCAAGAAATTAAAACCCTAAGTCTACTATTACAACCCAATTGAACTCATTGTGCAAATAAATAAATAGACAATATTTAAATATGCAAATAAATATGAATATGCAAAAGTGTTTTTGTATTATTTTTATGTATGTAAAAATAAACTATTTGATGTATCAAAAATAAGAAAATAAGAGATTATTTTTATTAAGGGTGGAAACCCTAGTTTGTTTTAAGAAAATATATATATCATGTATTATTTATTTATGTACAAGAAAAATAAAATAAAATATATACAAAATGTTGAAAAAAATAAAATATGTATGACAATATTATTTAAGTGTAAAAAATAATAAAAATAAAAATATATAATATTTTTTTATAATATTTACAAGTTTTTATTTAAGAAAATAAAAGTATATTATTTAAGAAACTATTTTTATGCTAGAAAAAATAATAAAAATAATAAAATAAAATATGAAAATTTATGAAAATATTTTTAGTAATTTTTAATATTTAGAAAAATAAATAAAAGTCAGAAACTAAAAAGAAATGAAAAAATAAGAAAATATAAAAACAATGGGCCAAGGGGGTGTGAACAACAAGCCTAGGGGTGCAAATAGCATGGAGTAGCCAGAGCCAACCTAGATGGCCTTCATCTTCAACCTCTGATCAAACAAAAGCGCGCGCTTGATGTTCAAACCTGGAAATCCTGCATACGTGCTCTAAAGCAAAAACTTGCAACATGAAAGTTATAGAGCATAATCACACGATTCTAACCATGTAAAAAACTTAATCTAACTCTCAAACTCCAGAGAGAATTTCTCTGGCCCAAAATTCTAAGCTAGTTTTTTCAGAAAGTTCATCATTCAAATTCTCCCAGCTCAGTTAATTTAAATGAATTCTATGCATATGTAGAGCTCAAGGGCAATAAGTACTACATTTTTTATTCACAAACCTAAGCCTAATGATTCCTAAATAGAGAGATAGAAGTTTGAACTTTACCTGTTTCAGTCAAGCTCGAGTATGGCAATGCAGGGGTTTTCAGTGAGGCCTGAGATGCTTGTGAGCTTGCTTGAAGTTCCTTTGAGCTTTCGCAATGTCTAGCTAGCTTTGAACTTGCTTGAATCTCTCTATAGAACTCAACCTGCAAACTCAAAATTCAGAAATGGTGAAGTGTGTAAATGGAGTTACAGTGACTTGGGAGTGGTTGGGATAGTTTAGGTAGGTTGTATGGAGTGTGTTGGAAGAGGTTTGGGTCAAAATGAATGAGGAAATTGGAAGATGGAAGTGAAACTGCAGAACTTGCCCTGTTTTGCAAGAAAATGTGATTTTGGTGTTTTGGAAGGCTTGAGGACTTGCTAGCTCGTGCTTCTGACTTAGTGTGAGATGCAAAACTTATTTGGAATGTTTACAACACTTGGTTATATCAGATTGCCCAGTTATGTGCTTTTTGCAAGTTGACTTGGTTTTGAAGCAAAAGTGAGAAGTGACCAAGGCCAGGCCTGTACATGCTAGCTCCAAGCATGCACATAGTTGGTGTACTTTCCCTGATATTTGTGGATGTTTTTTGCTGCAAAAGACTTGGTGCAATGCTCAAGAGAAACAAAATTGCATAAAGCAACCTTTATCAAAATGGCATTGTTAACTTTTTGCCATTTTTAGATTAATCCTTTGTGTAATCTTCCATTGATCAGAAAAATGCCTTAATCCATTGTGTTTGAATTCAATTTTTGAGTGTGGAAGGGTTTAAGGACCTGTAAACAAGTACAAACAAGGCTGGATAGAAATTGCAACTTGTAGCAACATGGAAAATGCCATGGACCAAAGTGACATTTTGCCAAATTCAAACCTTCTATTCTCCCTAACCCCAAATGATTTTGGAGAGTTCTTAGACATTTTGGAAATCTTGTAAAATGCTCTACCATCCATATTTGATATTCATTTTGATATTAAAATTGGAACTATGTGAAAAATTGCCATGAAGATAGGTCAAAATCCTGCCTAAACTAGGGCAAAATTTCACTAAGTTTAAAGTTTCATGGACCCTTGTTCACAAAATCATAACTTGAGATCCAAGCAGCTTTTGGGAAAACTTTGTGAATAAAATTTGTAGATTTTATGGAGGACTACAACTTTTATGTTGAATCCAATTGCATCATGGTGAAAATGTTGGGCAAAGTTGGGAAAAAATAAGAAATTTTCATAACTTAGAAAATTTCTAAGTTATGAAAATTTTCCATTTTAAACCCTAATTTGCAAAATTAGGTTTCTTGGTGAACAAGTTTCATGTTTTGACACATCTTGATGAAAAATGACCCTTGGCACTTGATTTTGACCAAAAAGTCAAAGTTTGACTTTTCAGTGTACAGTTGATTTTTGATCAGTTGACTGGAAAATTCATTTGTCAATTCAATGCATTTGAGATCTTTTGAACCTTGTGATTAGGTCAAGATAATGCCATTGATTCCTTGAATCCATTATTGAACCCAATTTGCCATTGGCTAGGTTAAAAATCAGAAATTGCCCTTCTGTAGTCAAAACCCTAAAAATGACCATTTTGCCCTTTTGATGATCTGATCAAATTTCTTGAGGAGTTGTGATCCAAACTTGATCATATGGTACATATGAGTCTATAATTTGGATGTGGATCAAAAATTATGAGGTTTGATTGTAAATTGGTCACAGTTGACTTTTTCCCCAATACAGTTGATTTCTAAGTCAGTTGTCTAATTGACTGGGCAAAAATTTGATTCAAAGCTTGAAACTTGGTATGAACAATCTTATAGGTCCAACATGAAGTACGAAAGTCACATTGATCATTGAAAGTCCAAAAATCCCTGTGCAAACTCAAACCCTAATCTCAAGTCATTAGTGCAAGGAGAGGTCCTGAGCAGAGCAAACCCTAATTTTGTCTGGAGTCCAAAGAGTCTTGTGAGGGGAAAACTTGATAAAATGAGAGGGAAAATTTTGGCGTACAACAGATACCCCTGTTCAATCTTCTCGAACCTGAAGAGTTAGATTGGAGAGTTTGTCGTTCGTGACTCGAAGGTAAGAGAATGATTGGACACTAGAGTGCCCAAGAATTTGCACTCGATGAAGTGTAGTTGAGGGAATGGGCTTAAAGATGCCATTTGGAGATGTGATGGAATCTTGTTAGAGATGGGCCTAAAGATGCCATCCAAAATTGTTGATCGCATAAGAGATTCCTTTGCGAAAGCCTGTATTCCTGTTGTTGAGGAGGACTACACCGGGGAATGCTGATCTGTGTCGTGGTAGAAATAGAATTTTATTAGCCTCAGTCGTCCGTTATTCTACTGGGGAATCATCTTCTGGTTGAAGAGGTGAAAATGAACTGCTATCTGGTCGTGCTCCAGGCTTCACAATGACTTACTGGTGAGTGAGATTAAACTTGCTATCTGGTCGTTCTCCAGGCTTCACAATTTCTCAATTCTTATCTGGTCGTACTCTAGGCTTTAGAAGGAATTAAGTTGTTATTCGGTCGCCTCCGGGCTTCAACTTGAATTTAAGGCACACTAATATCCGGTTGACTCCGGGCTTCTTAGTAATTAGCCAAGTAAACTGCTATTTGGTCAAAATCTAAGCTTCATAGTATCTTAAACTGTTATCTGGTCAAAATCCAGGCTTCACGGTCTTTTGTAGAGATCAAGATACTATCCGGTCGAACCCGATCTTTGTAGCTTGAACTTAAGATGTACCACAATCTGATCGATTACAGACTTCACGGTGCCTTATACTCCAATCTGGTTGATTCCAGGCTTTACAGTAATTTGCTGGGGATTTAACTATTTTTCCGGTCGATTTCCGGGCTTTAGTATGATCAAGATATTATCCGATCAAATCCGGGCTTCATAATTTGAACTGGAACAGGAATCTGAGTGTTGATTCGAATAAGCAATAGAATAGCATCTGTGTCTGGAGCATTTCTAAGCTGCATTTTAACTTTGAACATTCGTTACAGATAGCTGTTAATTTTATCCTAAAAAGGGTAAAATGTTAGCTGAAACACAAAGTTATGTTTGCATGAAATGTATGATGCAAATCAATGTTTATGATATATGAATGTAATGTATGCGCATGTAAGTTGATTTGCTGTCTTGCTAAGGAAAATAAATCCTTGATAGATGGAGATAATAAAATCTTTGACTGCTGCCGGGGAAAATAAATCCTTGACTGCTGCTGGGGATAGGAAATCCTTGACAACTCGCGGGGATTATCAAAACTTTGACAACTTCTGTGGGGATGTGAAAATCCTCTATGACTTTCCTGGGGATATAGGGATCCTTCAAGTCCTTGGAAGTTGGAAGATGATAGACATTATGTCATAAGAATAATGCTGAGTGTCGTTTGAGAAACCTACTTGGGGAGTCCCGAGAATCTTAATGATTGTGGTGGGGGATTGAGAATCTTCAATCTGCTGGGAAATAAGAATAATTCTGCGGGGGGAGTTTAATCTGTTGGAGAGTAGCTATACTTCTGGAGAGTTTTAGGAGACTCTGTGGGGAACAACTCATTCCTGTTATGGAGAGAGTTCAAGAGTTTGGGTTGTATGCCAATCTACTGGGGAACTATCCGAAGCTGTTGTCTAGTTAGCTGTCAGGCTTCACAGCAGCTTGCTAAGAAGTTATCAGGTTCTAAGATAACTTGCAGGGGAATTATATGGTTTTAAGACAACTCTCTGGGGAATTTGGAGGAAGCTGGATGGTTTCTGCTGTGGTTAAGGGTTGAAGTTTTATACTCCGCTGGGGAAGAAAGTTTCATCTTTGCTGAGGGTCTGTAATTCAAAGTTTGGCTCCACTGGGGATATGTATTTCAAGGTTTTAGCTTCGTTGGGGACCTAGATGATGTACTGCAGGGGATTTCTCATGGAATAGCCTAAAGACGTCTTCCTATACTTTCAACCTATCAGTAATTATTCTTTCCTATTTCGTTTATTTGTAATTAGTGATTATATTCAAATGCATATGCTCATTTAATTAACCATTGGACATTTTCAAATAAAACACAAGTGTAAAGAAAAAGAAAAGGCAAATAGTTTTTTGCACTTTGAAGTATTTTTGTATTAAATTTGTGTAAGTATTTTGTACAAAGGAGACAGACATTCTAGTAAGAGAATGTTGTCATAAAATTGAGAAAAATTTATACAAAGAAAGATAACTATGTGTAAAAAATTCCATGGGGTTCCCATTTTGCTATGGCCTTCGTAACTCTGAATATCATGTCCATTCGTTGCTTCGCCCGAAGATGATTGAGTTGATTAGAAGCCTGGAGTTTGTCTGTGAAGAGATTGTCCTTAAAGTGATCCGACGAGACATAGTCATACGCTTTAATTCCCTAACTTTTGCCTGGACTTCCCTTTCGGGTTTTCGATCCACCGGGAAACCCTTTTTTTCCCAAGTCGCGCTTTCAGGATTTCAACTTGCCGGGTGTACAGATTTTTTATTTATCCCTAATTTTTGCCTGAACCGCCCTTTCGGGTTTTCGATTCACAGGGATGCCCATTTTTTGCCCAACTTGCCCTTTCGGGTTTTCAACTTGTCGGGTCGTTTTATACGTAGTATCTTTTGACCATGTCTGCGTTCATAGGGTGCAGCAGGTCGTCACCGTCCATGGTGGTCAAGATCATTGCCCCACCATAAAAGATGTTTTTGATCACAAATGGTCCTTCGTAGGTAGGAGTCCATTTGCCCCTGGGATCACTTTGCGGCAAGATGATCCGCTTGATTACAAGATCCCCGACTTGATATACCTGGCGCCTGACTTTCTTGTTAAAATCCTTGATCGTCCGTTTTTGATACGTCTGACCATGGCAAAGAGCAGTAAGTCGCTTCTCGTCAATCAAGTTAAGTTGATCAAGCCGGGTCTGAATCCAATCGTCTTCACTCAAACCAGCATCCTTCATGATTCTCAAGGAGGGAATCTGAACCTCAATAGGTAAAACAGTTTCCATGTCGTATACCAAAGAATAGGGTGTTGCCCCAGTTGATGTACACGCTGTGGTACGGTACCCGTGGAGAGAAAACGGTAACATTTCATGCCAGTCCTTATAGGTGACGGTCATCTTTTGAATGATCTTCTTGATATTTTTGTTCGCAGCTTCGACAACACTGTTCATCTTTGGCCGATAGGGAGATGAATTGTGATGTTGAATCTGGAACTGCTCGCACAAAGCAGTGATCATAGTGTTGTTCAGGTTCATACCATTGTCAGTGATGATTCTGTCAGGGATGCCGTATCGGCAAATGAGGTTCTGCTTAATGAAGCGGGCAACCACATTCTTTGTAACGGAAGCGAAGGAAGCTGCTTCGACCCACTTGGTAAAGTAGTCAATGGCTACTAGAATGAAACGATGTCCATTGGATGCTGTAGGCTTGATCTCTCCAATCATGTCGATTCCCCACATAGAGAATGGCCAAGGAGCTGTTAAGACATTGAGAGGAACTGGAGGTATATGTACCTTGTCCTCATAGATTTGGAATTTGTGACAAGTACGGGAATGTTGATGACAGTCAGCTTCCATGGTAGACCAGTAATAGCCTACCCGTAGAATCTTCTTAGCCATCGTATGTCCGCTTGAGTGAGTGCCAAAGGTACCATCGTGCAGTTCAGCCGTGATCTGTTCAGCTTCAACGTTGTACACACAACGTAGCAGAATGCTATCATGATTCCGCTTGTATAGGATACCATTGCTCAGAAAGAACTTGGCAGAGAATCTCCTCAAGAACTTTTTTTCGTTGACTGAAGCTCCTTCAGGGTATTCTTGTGCTTCGAGATACCTTTTGACGTCATGAAACCACAGTCGGTCCACTACTTCTTCGGTATTGATCTCGTGACAATGTGCAGGTTCATCCATCCGTTCAATGGTGCTTTGGGGAGCCTCATTATCCCAGTTAAGTTTAAACATGGATGACATTGTAGCTAGCGCATCTGCTAGCTGATTCTCTTCTCGCGGGAAATGCTCGAAGATAATCTGCTCTAAATATGGTAACAATGTCAGGACATGTTCTTTGTAAGGGATGGGGTTTGGATGTTTAGTATCCCACTCTCCTTTGATTTGACTGATAACCAAAGCTGAGTCCCCAAATACAATCAAAGATTTGATTCCCAAGTCAATAGCGGCCTTAAGACCAAAGATACAAGCTTCATATTCGGCCATATTGTTGGTGCAGCTGAAGCAGAGTCTTGCAGTGAAAGGTGTATGGCAACCTTCTGGAGAAATAAGTACCACGCCGATACCGTTGCCAAGTGAGTTGGAGGCACCATCAAAGTACAGGGTCCATCGGGATCCTTGTTCAGGTCCGTCATACGGTCTGTTATCTTCAATGTTGTCCAATGTCATAATGTCTTCATCGGGGAAGTCAAACTTCATGGATTGGTAATCTTCGACAGCTTGATGATCTAGATGGTCAGCTGGTACACTCCCTTTTATAGCTTTTTGGGTCGTGTACTAGATATCGTACTCAGTCAGGATCATTTTCCATCTAGATATTCTTCCAGATAAAGTAGGCTTCTCAAAGATGTACTTGATCGGATCCATCTTAGATATCAGTAGAGTGGTATGAGTCAACATATACTGCCTTAGTTGGCGAGCAGCCCATACCAAAGCGCAGCAAGTTTTCTAGAGCAGTGAGTATCGGGTCTCAAAGTCGGTAAACTTTTTTCTAAGGTAATAAATGGCATGCTCTTTTCGGCCAGACTCGTCATGTTGGCCCAGTACGCACCCTATTGAATTATCCGAAATAGTCAGATACATGATTAGTGGTCTTCCTTCGATGGGAGGCATCAAGATAGGAGGTTCTAGCAAATACTCCTTGATTTTATCGAAAGCAACTTGACAGTCATCATTCCATTTAACCACCCGATCTTTCTTCAACAGCTTGAAGATCGGCTCACAGGTAGATGTTAGGTGAGAAATGAATCTTGCAATGTATTTTAGGCATCCCAAGAAACCTCTGACCTCCTTCTCAGTGCGAGGGGCAAGCATTTCTTGTATATCTTTGACTTTGGCAGGATCAACCTCGATGCCTTTGTTGCTGACAATGAAACCCAAGGGTTTACCGGACCTGACTCTGAAAGTGCACTTGTTAGGGTTCAGTATGAGCTTGTACTCTTTCAACCTGACAAACAGCTTTTGCACTTTTGCAGATGGTCGAGGTGTTCTTCTTATGTCTATGAACGGGTTATCATGTCGTCTACATAGACTTCAATCTCATGATGTATCATATCATGAAACAAAGCTACCATGGCGCGTTGATAGGTTGCCCCGACATTCTTTAGTCCGAATGGCATCACTTTATAGCAGAACGTACCCCACTGTGTAACAAAAGTAGTTTTCTCCATGTCTTCAGGTGCCATTTTGATCTGGTTATAACCTGAAAATCCATCCATGAAAGAAAATACCTTGTGCTGAGTTGTATTGTCAACCAAGATGTCAATGTGCGGTAGTGGAAAGTCATCTTTAGGGATGGCCCTGTTTAAGTCTATGTAATCCACGCACATTCTGACTTTGTCGTCCTTCGTAGGCACGGGCACAATGTTAGCAACCCATTATGGATAGGAAGTAACAGCAAGAAACCCAACATTGAACTAATTCATCACTTCGGCTTTGATCTTTTCAGACATATCGGGCCTCATTCGACGAACTTTCTGTTTGATTGGTGGACAGTCTTCTCTTGTAGGGAGACGGTGAACCATAATATTTGTATCGAGTCCCGACATATCTTCGTAAGACCAGGCGAAGATCTCAACATATTCATTCAATAGCTGAACTAAGCGCTCTTTGACACTTGGCTCTAGGTTGGCACCCAGTCTGACTTCTTTTCTGTCTTCAACAGTACCCAAATTGATTGTCTCTAATAGCTCCTCATGCGGCAGAATAACCCTTTCTTCCTGCTATAGCAGTCTAGCCAATTCTCCAGGCACTTCACATTCTTCATCACCTTCGTATTTGGCATGATTGACCAGATCTTTAGAGTCACTGAAGGCCATAGCAGAATTGTTACCCATGGAATCCGGAACGGAAGGGTACCTGCATTTGTGAGTGTGGGTGTGTGTAAGGGATAGCAACCTTTAAACAAACAAAATGTAAAAAGAAAGAAAATGAACACAAAAGTTTATATGTGAAAACGTCCATGATTCATTAAAATGGCATATGAAGATGAAAAATCAAACCCTTACAAATGGACCTATGTACCTCGGGTAAGGCACAAGGCAAAAAGTGTACGAATTGTTTAGGAATTATTACAGACCAACAAAAATGTTTGAAAGATAAATTACTGATTGATGAAAGTAATGGGAACAAAGTCTTTTGCCTCCCAGTTGTTCAGTCCTCCTTCAACAGTAGGGAAAATCCAGTCTTCAAAGTTGCTCTCTTCGTCACCATCCTCCAAAGCATTGACTCCATGATGGGTGATCTTTACTGGTGGCCCTCCAGCCCGAGAGCGACGTACAGCCTTTTGAGCAGAAGCAGTGAAACCCAAGCCGAATTTATCTGTCTTGAAAGGAAAGTCTGGTAGCTGACCCCACATTGTGCTTCCCCCTTCTTCAATCACAGCCTTCACATCTTTGAGGGATGACATCCGAGGCACAGGTTTTGTAATCAAAGGCACAGAAGACACTGTCTTGGTTGCTGCAACTTCAGGAGAAACCTCTTCAAAGTGCTGAAAGGGGGTCTCGATGAATTCACCATCCAATTCAACATAGCGGAATGAATTTAGATGGATTATCATGTACTCCTCTTCGCCATGAACTGTTATAATGTTCCCCTGGACTGAGTATTTAAGAATTTGGTACAGAGAAGAAGTGACGGCCCCAATATTGTGGATCCAGGGTCTTCCCAACAAGCAGGAATAGGAGGGACGGATGTCCATCACATAAAATGTGGAGTTGAAGGTTTCAGTTCCCACTTTAATCGGGATGTCCACCTCCCCGTGGACCATCCTTTTAGAACCATCAAAGGCTCTGACAATGATATTGCTGGGCTTCAGAGTTAAACCTTCACAGTCCAATCTGTCCAATGCTTTCTTCGGCAATACATTTAAAGACGACCCAGTATCAACCAGAACGTGAGCTAGAGTAGTCCCCCTGCATTCCATCGAAACATGCAGAGCGTCATTATGCTTTCTCCCCTTAGATGTTAAATCGACATCGTAGAAGCCAAGACCATTGTCTGCAGCTAGGCTAGCTACACATTCCTGGAACTAGTCCGCGGAGGTTTCCTGAGGCACGTGAGCCGTCTTCAAGAATCTGATCAAAGCTTTGGCATGAGCTTCGGAACAGAGCAACAGGGCCAACATAGAAATTTTTGTGGGGGTTTGCCCTAGTTGCTCCACAACATCATAGTCGCTTTTCTTAATTATTTTCAAAATCTCTTCCATTTCTTTTTGAGTGGTCTCGGGGATAACCAAAGGCTGAGCCCTCGTCCTGACGGGCGCTTCTTGGATCCTCTTCCCTTTATCAGCAGCAACAGCAGAGGGTACAACCATGGGAATTATAACTTCTTCAATAACTGGAGTTCTTGCAGATATGTTGAGCGGCACAGGAGTAACCTTAAGAGCATTTGAGGGTCCGAAGACTTCCCTTGGAGGAGCAATCTCCGGAGAGAAAATTCTTCCGCTGTGGGTAATTTTACTCGTCCCAGAAATATTTCCAATGTCAGGAGTCTCTTCATCAGAACTTTCTTCAACTGATTCAATCTGCTTAATACCGTGGTAGAAAACCTCTCCCTCATAGTTCCACGGTATTGATTTGTTAGACTTGTACGGGATAGGCCCTGACATGGTTATCTTCAGAGGTACATCCTTTGGATCGGATGTAATCTTAACAGGTCTTTTGAAGACCTTGGAAAGATTGGCGGATATGGTAATTATAGCAACATCATTGGTAGGAGTTGGTGTAACAAGAGTCTTTTCAAAAAGGATCTCTTGATTATCCATTAGGTGTTGGATGCCTAACTTCAACAGCGGACAGTCGGTTGGTAAGGATGAACAAAGGCAGCAATCTTTTTCACATCCTGGGAAAATCTCAGCCTTCAACAAATTTAGCTTGATTATCGGTAACAGAGTCATTAAATCATTAACAGCAGCAATAAAAATATCTTCTTCAATAGCATGGGCATTGTGGCCATGCTTTGGCATTGGAGCAGAGATCACATTCGGCTTTTCAGGGGCGTCGAATTCCACTTCCTTAGCGTCTATTAAATCCTGAATCTTATTCTTGAGGGCCCAACAATTGTTGGTGTCGTGCCCCAGGCTGTCTGAATGATAAGCACATTTGGTGTTGGCATGGTAAAAAGGAGAAGTTGTATTCGGATTTTGCGGTGCCTCTCTCAAGGTTGTAAGGTTTAACTTCAAGAGATGGGGGATAACCTGAGCAGGCGTCATGTTGATTTTGGTGAATTTCCTAGCAGGCCTCTCCGCCCTTTGTTGGTTGGTTCTGGGTTGATTGTTTCTGGGCTGATCAGCCGCAGACTTCTGAATCATTATGGCCCCCACTGCTGGCCAGCGCTCAACTCTTCCTCGACCTTGTTGGGAGTAAACAACTGACACTTCTTTCTTTGCTGGAAAAGGATTTTTGATGGCATCAGAAGTAGATGTATCTTTCTGAATTTTACCACTCTTGATTCTGGCTTTAACTCTCTCACCAGTTAGAATTAACTCGGTGAACCCCGCAGACGAACTTCCTATCAGGTGATTGAAGAATGGACCTGACAGAGTCCCCAAGAACATATCAACTAGCTCCCTCTCAGATAGAGGTGGTTGCACTCGCCCTGCCAAGTCTCTCCATTTCTGGGCATACTCCTTAAAGCCTTCATTAGAAACCATGCCCATACTCTGTAATTGAGTACGGGTTGGTGCTAAATCCGTATTATATTGATATTGTTTGTAGAAGGCAGCAGCCAAATCCTCCCAATTGTGCACATCAGACCTCTCTAGTTGGTATAACCAATCCAACTGCGTCCCTGACAAACTATCCTGAAAAAAGTGGACCCACAGGTCCTTGTCATAAGAATGAGGTTGAATTTTTCTGACGTAAGACCGTAGGTGCATCTTTGAGAAAGACAACCCATCGTACTTAGCAAAAAGAGGCAATTTGAACTTGGGGGGAATGACAATTCCATAAACCAACCCTAACTCTTAAAAATCCAACCCAGGCACCCTCTGTACCTCCATGGCTGCCAGACGTTCTTCCAGATTCTTGTACTTGTCATTGGCAGGAGGGTACTGCTGTTCAGAATAGTCTTCATCCTCCTCCTCTTCTTCTTCTTCCTCAGACTCAGATGGTATTGCAACTCCCTTTCCTTTACCCACCCTTCATCAGATGTTGAGGGGAAGTCCAGGACCCTTCTAGTTTGACCTTCAAATCTTCTACCCAAAGTAGCCACACCAACTCTCTTCTTTTTATTCTTCTCTTTTCCCTTTTCCTTTTCCAGCAAGGTTTTGAGATCCTCCTGACCCTTAGCCAAGGTCATGAGTAGTTATTGGAACTGTGAATTCTGCGCTTGCAAATCTTTGACTGTCTGCTCTATATCCATCTTGCTGAAATAAACAGTAGAGAGATAAGGAAACCTGGTGTGAAGACCTGTTTATGCATATGATGAATGAAATGTATTCATGTAATGCATTCAAGGATTCAGAAATTCAAATTTGTTGTAAACAAAAAGAAACACATGTCATATTAATAAGATAGAATTTGTTAGTACATAAATGCCCCATGGGAAAACATAATACAAAATTCTAATGTAAAAAGACGTTGCGCATCCTCTTTGGCGCAATGTAGGTGTTGAGAGTCTGCTCTTCGTGAAGTTGACGAGTAAGTTCTAAAACCTTCTTCTCACTGGCGTAGAATTGGGCTTCGAACGTATCGCATTCTCCCTTGAGCTGTATCCAACTCCTTTGTAAATCTTCCAATGATGTTGGCATGTCAGGATGTAGGAGGGTGTATGGAACCTCTCCTTCCATAACAGGCTCTTTGATCATAGGGAGAATGTAGAGGTAAGTCATCATAAGACTTTGGGCGCGGGTTCGTACCCACTTAAGGTAAGGCTCAAGGGGGATGGAATTCTTGTGTCCCAATGTCTTACTGTCTACCTTGTTGGGCATCCTCCAAGCTCGGACGAACCTTTTTCGAAGTCCTTGAGCGTCGTTGTCGAAGTCAAAAACCAAGTCTAGAATCAGCATGTCATGAGGGCCATCCCTCCGGGCATACCCAACTGTCTCAAAGCCAAGCAGGGGTTGTAGGTAATGCCTTCCCTAATTCCAAGTAGTGGGACATTAAGGAATTCCCCACAATGATCAATGATGATGACATTTTCTCTGGATCGAGAACACCAATGAACATCTGAATGTGTAAGAGTCATCAATCGTTGTGACCACCTCAAGCCTTTCTCATTCTTTAAGACTGATTGGGGAAGGTGATAAATAAACCACCTATCTAGAAGAGGAGTACAACACATGAGAACACCTCTTTTCCTCATTGTTCGTGTGTGAAATGAGTGTAGGATGTCCCAAAGCAATGTAGGCACAGGATTCCGAGATATGAAGATCTTGGCAGCATTCACATCTATAAGCTGGTCAGGGTTTGGGAACAAGACCAACCCATAGATGAGAAGTGCTACAATCTCCTCAAAAGCTTGTAGATCTAGAGAATTCCATCATTCTTGAGCTTTCTCAAATAGGAACTTTACCAAGAAACCCTTGACACCACTTCTAGTTTCCCAATGACCTATGATATCAAATGGTTGCAAGTGTAGGGCTTGAGCAACATCTTCAGGATTTGGATCTCTTTCTGTACCGTTGTAAGGTAGTTGATGGAGAATAGGAATCCTCAGGAGTTGAGAAAATTCCTCCAAAGTATGCACTAACTGGTAATCAGGAAATGTGAAGCAGTGGTGCAGGGGGTCAAAGAACTGGAAGAGAACTTTCACCATGTCTTCTTCAATATTGGAGTTGACCAAGTTGAGAAGTATGCCATGTCTTTCAGTGAATGGAGAATACTCAAGAATCTTGGAAGTAAGCTCTTTGAGTAGAGGAGGAATTCTCACAAGGTTGACCTGGATTGTTTTCCTGCGGAGTGATTCCATAACCTACAAAACAAGAACAAAGATGAAGATCCAAACCCTTGAAATAGTTAGTGGATGCTTCATGATGCTTCATGATGTTCATGATGTATGCACAAGTATATGTACAAGCAAATCACACAAGTTCCTAGTTTCAGGCTTGCATGGGGTTTCATAGGTAAGTACCCTCTTGAAGTTTAGTTGGCTCAACCTGTCCTATAAATAGTACCGGGTTCTAAGGAGCTCAATATCACCGGATTATTTTCTGTGTTCATTGTTTCAGTTTAGCCACTTTACTGGCGACCGAAATATTCCAAGAAAACAACCCTCAATGAGTGTAGTATCGAGTATCTACCAACTTTGGACTGCACCAAAGCCGGTCATCTCACTACCCCTAAAAAGGCCAAGATGGTTAAGTAAAGGTTCTAAAAGTCCATTAGTGCTTCATGACATCACTCAGCGGCCCCGTATTATCTTTGATTAACTCAAAGGCTATCGGTGCCCACAAATATGTCGCACTAATATAGCTATTGCTTCAACCATGTCGGTATACCTCGCACAATTTCCACAACTTATTGCTATTTACCTATGAATGTTTCCCAAATCCGGGTAGAGGATTTCAAACCCAAACAATAGAACCAAATGTAAAGCAATCAAAGCAAACAAGGTAAGCATGTAAAGGTGATCTAAACCCTAAGGTAACCCCACTTTTATTGATTCCCTAGTAGAGTCTCCAGTTCTTTGATACGGTGGGAGAACTGACTTGAGGTTTTGCGTTTGTGTTCGTAAATGTTTCGGTTTAGCAAGAGTCGCCACCGACTTTTTATTTTATCCAAAGGAATGGTCAAAAAGCACAGAAAAGACCTTTGAGATGTTTTCTTGGGTTCGGGGGGTAGATTATGAAAAGGAAAGGTGCTAGCACCCTTTTCATCCATGGTTATCCATGGGCTCTTAGTTACTTGTTTAGATCACTTGCTTTTGCTTTTCAATTGTTTGAAATGGTGCTTTGTGTGTGTTTTTGAAAATATTTTGAAAAGAGGCCTTTTTTCTAGGCAACCTTTGTAATGATTCTTGTTTTAATATATACAAAGGTGTTTGTCTTTTGAAAAGATGTTTCAATGTTTGAAAGTTTGTTTTGGGAAAATGTTTTGAAATGGTGTTGTGATGTGTTTTTGAAAATAGCAAGGATGTTTGCAAGTTTGGTAAAGTAACTAGGAGCATCTACCCTACCTACTCAACAGTCTTTCCTATTCATTTTTAACCCTTTGACATGGTTGTTTTACCATTGCATTTCTTAAACAACCTTGTGTTTGGATGTTAAACGGGACAGGCGCGGGTCATCGTATGGCCATGATAACAATGTTGCCAAGTATCTTAGAAAATTTTCTTGAGGGACTAGATCAGTTTTGTATAAGCAACCAAGATAGCTTCATCGAGGGACTATGATCTTTTGTTTTGATTTTGTTTTGCCAAGATACCTAGCATGCATACCATGGCCATTTTAAAGGCAACAAGTGGATGAAACCCTAGGGGTGCTTGTGTGCATTGTGTTGTCATTTTTTATGCTTTTTGTCTTGTATTAGTCAAGCTATTTGTTTTTTATTTTATTTTGGATATTTGCATACAAACCCTAATCTTTCTATCATGGCATATTTGAAGGCAATAAAGTGCATAAAAGTAAATCTACGACTATTACAATATTGATTATGGGGAGGGGGATACAAATTTGAATAGGGGAATATTTGCAAGAAATTAAAACCCTAAGTCAACTATTACAACCCAATTGAACTCATTGTGCAAATAAATAAATAGACAATATTTAAATATGCAAATAAATATGAATATGCAAAAGTGTTTTTGTATTATTTTTATGTATGTAAAAATAAACTATTTGATGTATCAAAAATAAGAAAATAAGAGATTATTTTTATTAAGGGTGGAAACCCTAATTTGTTTTAAGAAAATATATATATCATGTATTATTTATTTATGTACAAGAAAAATAAAATAAAATATATACAAAATGTTGAAAAAAATAAAATATGTATGACAATATTATTTAAGTGTAAAAAATAATAAAAATAAAAATATATAATATTTTTTATAATATTTACAAGTTTTTATTTAAGAAAATAAAAGTATATTATTTAATAAACTATTTTTAAGCTAGAAAAAATAATAAAAATAATAAAATTAAATATGAAAATTTATGAAAATATTTTTAGTAATTTTTAATATTTAGAAAAATAAATAAAAGTCAGAAACTAAAAAGAAATGAAAAAATATGAAAATATAAAAATAATGGGCCAAGGGGGGTGTGAACAGCAAGCCTAGGGGTGCAAATAGCATGGAATAGCCAGGCCCAGCCCAGATGGCCTTCATCTTCAACCTCTGATCAAACAAAAACGCACGCTTGATGTTCAAACCTGGAAATCCTGCATACGTGCTCTAAAGCAAAAACTTGCAACATGTAAGTTATAGAGCATAATCACACGATTCTAACCATGTAAAAAACTTAATCTAACTCTCAAAGACCAGAGAGAATTTCTCTGGCCCTAAATTCTAACCTAGTTTTTTTTCAGAAAGTTCATCATTCAAATTCTCCCAGCTGAGTTAATTTAAATGAATTCTATGCATATGTACAGCTCAAGAGCAATGAGTACTACATTTTTTATTCACAAACCTAAGCCTAATGATTCCTAAATAGAGAGATAGAAGTTTGAACTTTACCTGTTTCAGTCAAGCTCGAGTATGGCAATGCAGGGGTTTTCAGTGAGGCCTGAGATGCTTGTGAGCTTGCTTGAAGTTCCTTTGAGCTTTCCCAATGCCTAACTAGCTTTGAACTTGCTTGAATCTCTCTATAGAACTCAACCTACAAACTCAAAATTCAGAAATGGTGAAGTGTGTAAATGGAGTTACAGTGACTTGGGAGTGGTTGGGATAATTTAGGTAGGTTGTATGGAATGTGTTGGAAGAGGTTTGGGGAAAAACGCACGAGGCAATTGGAAGATAGAAGTGAAACTGCAGAACTTGCCCTGTTTTGCAAGAAAATGTGATTTTGATGTTTTAGAAGGCTTGAGGACTTGCTAGCTCGTGCTTCTGACTTAGTGTGAGATGCAAAACTTGTTTGGGATGTTTACAACACTTGGTTATATCAGATTTCCCAGTTATGTGCTTTTTGCAAGTTGACTTGGTTTTGAAGCAAAAGTGAGAAGTGACCAAGGCCAGGCCTGTACAGGCTAGCTCCAAGCATGCACATAGTTGGTGTACTTTCCCTGATATTTGTGGATGTTGTTTGCTGCAAAAGACTTGGTGCAATGCTCAAGAGAAACAAAATTGCATAAAGCAACCTTTATCAAAATGGCATTGTTAACTTTTTGCCATTTTTAGATTAATCCTTTGTGTAATCTTCCATTGATCAGAACAATGCCTTAATCCATTGTGTTTGCATTCAATTTTTGAGTGTGGAAGGGTTTAAGGATCTGTAAACAAGTACAAACAAGGCTGGACAGAAATTGCAACTTGTAGCAACATGAAAAATGCCATGGACAAAAGTGACATTTTTCCAAATTGAAACCCTTGATTCTCCCTAACCACGAAGGATTTTGGAGAGTTCTTGGACATTTTGGAAAGCTTATAACATGCTCTACAATCCATATTTCAAATGAATTTTGAGATTCCAATTGGAACTATGTGAAAAATTGCCATGAAGATAGGTCAAAATCCTGCCTAAACAAGGCCAAAATTTCACTAAGTTAAAAGTTTCATGGACCCTTGTTCACAAAATCATAACTTGAGATCCAAGCATCTTTTTGGAAAACTTTATGAATAAAAGTTATAGATTTTGTTGAGGACTACAACTTTCATGTTGGAAGTTTTGTTTGAATCCAATTGCATCATGGTGAAAATATTTGGCAAAGTTGGGAAAAAATAAGAAATTTTCATAACTTAGAAAATTTCTAAGTTATGAAAATTTTCCATTTTAAACCCTAATTTGAAAAATTAGGTTTCTTGGTGAACAAGTTTCATGTTTTGACACATCTTGATGAAAAATGACCCTTGGCACTTGATTTTGACCAAAAAGTCAAAGTTTGACTTTTTAGTGTATAGTTGATTTTTGATCAGTTGACTGGAAAATTCATCTGTCAATTCAATGCAATTGAGATCTTTTGAACCTTGTGATTAGGTCAAGATGATGCCCTTGAGTCCTTGAATCCATTCTTGAACCCAATTTGCCGTTGGCGAGATTAAAAATTAGAAATTGCCCTTCTGCAGTCAAAACCCAAAAAATGACCATTTTGCCCTTTTGATGATCTGATCAAATTTCTTGAGGAGTTGTGATCCAAACTTGATCAAATGGTTCATATGAGTCTATAATGTTGATGTGGATCAAAAATTATGAGGTTTTACTGTAAATTGGCCACAATTGACTTTTTCCCCAATACAGTTGATTTCTAGGTCAATTGTCCAATTGATTGGGCAAAAATTTGATTCAAAGCTTGAAACTTGGTATGAACAATCTTATAGGTCCAACATGAAGTAAGAAAGTCATATTGATCATTGAAAGTCCAAAAATCCTTGTGCAAACTCAAACCCTAATCTCAAGTCATCAGTGCAAGGAGAGGTCATGAGCAGAGCAAACCTTAATTTTGTTTGGAGTCCAAAGAGTCTTGTGAGGGGAAAACTTGATAAAATGAGAGGGAAAATTTTGGGGTATAACACACATAAACCTCAATCTCATGGTGAATCATGTCGTGGAACAAAGCTACCCTGGCGCGCTGATAAGTTGCCCCAGCATTCTTCAACCCAAAAGGCATTACCTTGTAGCAAAAGTGCCCCACTGTGTAATGAAGGTTGTCTTCCCCATGTCCTCGGGAGCCATCTTGATCTGATTGTAGCCAGAAAAACAATCCATGAAGGAGAAGATCTTATTTTGTATGGTGTTGTCGACCAGAACATCGATGTGAGGAAGTGGGAAGTCATCCTTGGGGCTCGCCCTGTTCAGATCTCTATAGTCCACACACATTCGTACCTTACCATCTTTCTTAGGCACCGAAACAACGTTGGCAACCCACTGCGTGTAAGAAGTGATAGCTAAAAATCCTGCGCCCAACTATTTCATGACCTCAGCTTTGATTTTCTTAGACATCTCAGGGCGCATACGGCGAACCTTCTGCTTTACCGGAGGACAATCTTCTTTAGTCGGCAGGAGGTGTACCACAATGTCAGTGTCCAAACCAGGAATATCTTCATAAGACCAAGCGAAAATCTCAAGATAGTCGCGTAGCATCTGTATCAACCATTGTTTGACACTAGGCTCCAAATTCACACCTATCTTGACCTCTTTCCTGTCTTCCTCCATACCCAAATTCACTGATTCAACTGGATCTTCATGAGGCTGTATGGCCCTTTCTTCCTGTAGTAACGGTCTAGCAAGCTCTCCAGGCACCTCACAATCATCCTCACCTTCGTCCTCGGCTTGGTTGATCGGATTTTCGAAGTCATAACTGGCAGTATCAAGGTTGTTATCAATGGGATCCAGAGTGGATATGGATCTGCATTATGATACGTGAGTGTGTGTAAGAGAATAGTTGTTTTGATAAAGTGAGAGACAGAAAAGAAAAACAAGGAGTGCAAAATTTGTAATGCAAGAACGTCCAATGCTTTATTAATGATATATGAAAATGACAAATAATAAGCCCTCACAAGCAAAGCTAAGGTGCCTCGGGAAAGGCACCGGGCCGTAAAGTTTTAAACTGTCTATTACAACTCTTAAAACAAAAGTCAATTACTGTGGAATAAAAGAAACAAGTATGAAGTCCTTTGTCGTCCAGTTGTTCAATCCACCATTGGTTGTTGAGTAAATCCAGTCGTTGACGTCTGGGTTCTCATCATCAGCATCTTTTGTGGCGGAGACAACCTCAATAGCATTGATTCCCGAGCCATGCTTGGGCATGGGTGCATTTATGACGTTGGGCTTCTCCGAAGCGTCAAACTCAATCACTTTGGCTTCGATCAAGTATTGCACTTTGTTTTTCAGGGCCCAACAGTTGTTTGTATCATGACCTGGACTTTAAGAGTGATAGGCGCAGCGGGCATTCGGGTTATAGTGGGGAGAAGTGGTGTTGGGGTTCTTCGGGGCTTCCCTCAGAGTTACTAGATTGGTCTTCAATAATTGTGGTAGAATTTGAGTCAGAGTCATATTGAGCCGAGTGAACTGTCTTTGTGGTCTTTCCACCCTTTATTGATTGTTGCATTGTGGAGCAACTGTGGGCCTTGATATCACTACCGCATTTACTGCTTGACGGTGTTCAGGTCTGCTTTGGCCCCTCGGGCCGTAGACTGCACTAGCTTATTTCTTACCGGTGAAAGGCTTCTTTACTGCACTTGATGAAGTATCCTTTTGTATTTTACCACTTCGGATACCAGCTTCTACTCTCTCCAGTCAAGATCAACTCAGTAAACCCTGATGAAGAACTGCCGATCAGATGATTGAAAAATGGACCAGATAGTGTCCCTAGAAACATGTCAACCAACTCCCTATCAGACAAAGGGGTTGGACTCTTCCAGCCAAGTCTCTCCACTTTTGAGCATAGTCCTTAAAACATTCACTTGCACCTATAGACATACCCTGGAGCTGAGTACGAGTGGGAGCAAGGTCGGTGTTATACTGATACTGCCTGTAAAAAGCAGCAACAAGGTCTTCCCAGTTTCGGACATTGGCTCCTTCCAACTAATAAAACCATTCAAGTTGAGTCCCTGATAGACTATCTTGAAAGAAGTGTACCCACAGATTTCTATCAGCAGTGTGGGATTGGATTTTTCTGACGTACGAGCAGAGATGGAGTTTTGTACAGGATACTCCATCGTACTTGGCAAAAACCGGAGCTTTGAACTTATGAGGGATCACCACTCCCGATACCAATCCTAGTTCTCCAAAATCCAAACCATGGATCTTCTGAATCTCCATTGCACTCAGGCGGTCTTCTAGTTGCTTGTACCTATCCTCAGCAGGAGGATATTGCTCATCATCGTAATCCGTATCATTATCAGAAACTACAGGGCTAGGGTCCTTTGTCCTTTCTTGGTTCTCCCCATCTTTGGATGAGGAGGTCAGATCAACTGATTGTCTTATCCTTTCTCTGAATCTTCTACCCATGTTCAGAATACCAACCTTCTTCTTCTTATTCTTCTTCTCTTTCAGAATCAGGGTCTTTAAATCCTCTTGCCTTTTAGCCAAGCTTAAGAACATCTGTTGGAATTGAGCGTTTTGTGCCTGAAGATCTTTGATTGTTTGATCAGAAGACATTTCTGCTGAAATAAATAGCGAAGGAGATGAGAAACCTGTAATGGTACCTGTAATAATGTGCATGATAATGGGATGCGTATGTAATGATTTCAAAGACTTTGGGGAATTTAAATTTGCAAACCAAAAAATAAACAAACTTTATTAGATTAACTTGTAAAAGGTTCAATAATGCTTCTGAGGCGTTACAAAGAAATAAATGGAAAACAAATCTAAAACTAGAAAAGCAAAATCAAAAGTCCCATGGATGCTTCCTCTTGGTGCTGACGTAGTCATTAATCAATCTTTCTTTCTCGAGCTGCCTGGTGAGCTTCAAAATCTTCCTTTCTTGCTCATGGTACTTCTCCCGGTAAGTATCCCTTTCCTCTTTCAGCTGAATCCAAGACCTCTGCAATGCCCCAGGATCAGGGGGCATGTAAGGATATAGGACTATGTAAGGAATGCCTTCTTCATTAGTGGGCTCCACAATCACTGGTAACACGGCCTCATAGGGAATCCCAAGCTTCTGGGCACGAGCTCGGACCCATTGTAGGTAAGGTTGCATAGGAAGGGAAGTCCTTGGTCCTAGCTCTTGGGGGTCAGATCTGTTCACCATGCCCCAAGCTCATATAATCCTCCAGCGGTGACCCTCAACGTCCTCCTTGTAGTCAAATGCAATATCGTCAAGAAGTAGCTCATGGGGACCATCTCTCCGAGCACGACCAAATTGTCGCAAATCTAGACAAGGATTGTAGGTTATTCCCCCTCTGATTCCAAGCAATGGGACATTAGGGTATTCCCCACAACGATCAATGACAGTAGTGTCTTCCATATCCCGGAAACACCAAAGAATATATGTATGGGCAAGTGACATTATCTTGTAGGACCAACCCAAACCCTCTTCGTTCTTCAGCACAGACTTGGGGAGGTGCGAAATAAACCACCTTGACAGCAATAGCATACAACACATAAGAGTTCCTCTTCTTTGCACAGTACGAGTGTAGAGGGCATGCAAGATATCACCCAGTAGAGTAGGCACAGGATTGCGAGAAAGGAAAATCTTGACTGCGTTCACATCTACAAAGGAATCCGGATTCGGGAATAGAACTAACCCTAGATAAGGAGAGCCAAGATATCTTCAAAAGCCTGAAAGTCCAAATTATCCCAGAATAGCTGAGCCTGGTCTATCAGAAACTTGGCTAAGAAACCTTCGACCCCACTTCGTGTTTCCCAATTGGATATTACATCAGCCCGTTTCAGATGCAGATCTAAGGCAATGTCTTCCGGTCTAGGAACCTCTTCCATACCTGTAAAGGGCACCTGTTCCAGGATGGATATGCCTAATAAGTGAGAGAACTCTTCCAAATTGGGAACCAGTTGGTAATCTGGAAAGGTGAAGCAATGATGCACAGGATCGAAGAACTGGAAAAGTACACTCATCATCTGCTCATCAAGCTTTGAGGTAACCAGGATAAGAAGTTGACCATGTCTCTTAATGAATATAGAAGTCTCAGAAACTCTTGAGGCTAACTCTTTAAGTTGAGCAGGTATTTGCACAAAGTTAACTCGGATGGTATTTCTGCGCAAGGAAGCCATAATTTGCAAAACAAAACAAAGATAAATTCCCTTGGTCTTTGAAATGGTTAGTGTAATGAAGTATGAATGCCATGTTATGATGCATAATGTCATGATAAAAAACAACAGGTATAGTAGATAACAGGCATGGCAAAGGCAACCAAGTCACACAAAAGCCCTTAAGTTTAAGGCTTGCATGGGGTCAAAGGTATTACCCTCTTGAAGTTCAGTTGGTTTCAACCTGTCCTAGCAAAAGTAATTGGGTTCTAGAGGTTCTCAATATCACTGACCATCCTCCATAGGTCATGGTTTCATCTCACACAATCTTTTCTTACAGCCGGAACTATCTCGAGAGTATGGTCTCAATGAGTGTAGCATTGAGTATCAACCAGTTCTCAGCTTTATATCGAGGCTGACTATCTCACTACTTTCTAATGGCCAAGTTGGTCAATTAAAGGTTCTAAGGTCAGTTGATGCTTAACGACACATACATCGGCCCCGTATTCTCCTCGTTTCTCCACAAGGGATACCAGTACCAACCAATGTGCCACATCAATGTAGCTACTACTTCAACCGTATCGGTCTACGCTGTACAATTCCTTCACAGTTTATTGCTACTTACCTAAAAGGTGTCCCCAGACCCGGGTTAGGATCTATAGTAACTCCCAAACAAACCCTTTAAAAGTAAAGCAACCAAAACAAACAAGATAAGCAATTATGATGAACTAGATCCTAAGGTATACCCCACTTATTCTTCCCCAGCAGAGTCTCCAGTTCTGTGATACGGTGGCAGAACCGACTGTTTTGGAAATGCTGGTTTGCGTTTTGCGTTTGTATTCACAAAATGTCGCGGTAAGTAAGAGTCGCCACCGACTTTTATTTCATCCAATCAGAAAGGAAAAAAGTACAGAAAAAAAAATCCTTTTTTGAGATTTTGAGTACGAGGGGTAGATTATAGAAAGGGAAGGTGTTAGCACCCTTTCTATCCATGGTTTTCCATGGGCTCTTAGGTGCTTGCTCATCTTTTAAAATTGCTTGTGTGTGTTTGTTTCAAAAAAGTTTTGTTTTACTTCGTTTTAACCCTTGATTCTGTCCTCAAGAGTGTTACGAAGTTTTTTTTGAAAACATTATTTGAAAAAAAGTGTAAGTGTGAAAAATTTGATTTGAGCAAGTACCTACTAGCATCTACCTACTCGAAAAAGATTGTTTCTATTCTCGTTTCCTTTAGACAGCACCATCCTACTATTGAAAAATATGTAGCACCATCGTTGGAGTTGTAAGGGTCAATTCGAAAGGGACATATGATCACCAAAGCAATGTTAGGACGTCTTAGTAATAGCCCTAAAGTCTTAAGATCATATTTGAGGCAACATTTTTGAGGCAACATTTCCGAGGCGATGTTTCTGAATGGGACTTTTGATCTTTGTTAGACAGGAGGGCAACCACTAAGACACCCTATACTTAATGATCGTTTACTGAAGGAAACTGAAGTGAGAGTATACCCTAAGAGTGCGCATGTGCGAGTGATTTGATTTCAGTTGTTATCTTTGCACATTAGGGTTTTCTAGCCGTTTAAATTATCATGCAATCTTGTCATACAATCCTATTAACATACATCTAAACAGTTAATATTTTCGAGAATTAAAATGCGAGAAATAAAACCTACGCTATTACAAGGCTTCGGGGTAGGGATTAATTACATAGCCAAAAAACCCGTAAAAGATGATAAATAAAGAAAATCCTATATTAAACTATTACATACCGTGAGCAGTTACATTAATATTGCAAAAATAATAACAAACGCGCGCGCGATGAATCGGAAATGAGAGATTTTGGGTTTTGACCCCAACTACCTAATTGTAATTCACAAGAAAATTCATTTTTTTGTCGTTTTTTGTGTTATTTGAGAAAATAAAGTTTAATTGAGTAAATAAAAAAACCTAATTACTAATTAAATTTTAATTAAGAAAAAAAATTAAATTAACCTATTTTATATTTTTATTTTATTTGAGAAAGAAATAAAAATTAAATCACAAGCTAACCCTAATTTTTCTAATTGATTTTAATTATATATAAAAAGTTAGAATTACCCTAAATTAAATTTAAACTAATATTAAATTTGATAAAATAAAAAACCTAATTCTAAATTTTGTGAAACTTGATTTTATGATTTTATGAAAAAGAAATTAATTTTGTTAGGAAACATTTAAGCAAATTAAATTAAATAAAAAATAGAAAAGAGAAAGAATGGGCCTGGTTGTTCTTAGCAAGAAGGGGGTGTGGTTTGCAAATTTGTGCCCAATAAGCTCCTGGCCTGTTTGACCTCTCACAATCCCATGGGCATGTTTGACTCAGGCGTATGGTGGACCTTTAAGGGATGAACCTTGGATCTGGCCAGGAATTCATCATATGCTTGATATTGAGAGTACACGAAATACGCTTGAGGCTGGGAAGCACTAGATTGACCTGAAACTATTGAGAAAATAATAAAATGCACACGCCTGGGATTGAACCCAGGACGTGTGCATCAAAGACCAACAACTTTACCATCTGCGCTGGCTTGTTTAGTTGTAACAATAATCCAATAAGTAGAATATAACATAAACAATGTGCCACGCTTCCCAAAGCGCGCAAAATTCAAACTACCCATTCACAACCTGCCATGCCACTGTCTTCTTCGTTGCCTCTGACGTTTTAGATAACAGACTTTTACCTACGGACACCAAGCATAGGTATAGCCCCTGTGCATTTCCAAAATCTCATATGCGCATGATAAATCAATACCAATGGTACCAATAAACTCGTTTCAACCTCACGAGCATCATGGTACCATTATCCATGCCCAATTGTTCCTGTACAAGAAACCCCTAAAAGCAAAACAAGAACCCTAGCCATGGCATTTATTATGTTCAGTCAGTAAAAACGCAATTGGATATAATCAATAGCTTGCAAATAACTCAAGGAATGAATATATCAATTAATCATGCTAAATGTGCCAGAACTGATGTAATCGAATTCAAGAAAAGAGCCAAACCGTATGAACCTTACAGCATGATTCTGAGTGTGAGGAAGCTTACTAGCGATTGAATCACGATTCTGGGGAGTCCAGCAATTGATAGGTATGACTAGAATGCCTTGAGGTGATCTGTAACATGGAAATTGGTCTGCAACTTTTTCTTCAATTTTTGAAATTTTTTTTCTCCCTTTGCACGCCTCTAGCCTCTTTCTTTTTATCTTACCTTGTTCCTTATGTATACTAGAATGTATTAGGGTTGCAACTTTGTATCAAATCTCTCTCAATTATGAATATTGATTCATGATTCAATCCTTTCACCAA
Organism: Vicia faba; assembly: GCA_948472305.1. Lineage (NCBI taxonomy): Eukaryota > Viridiplantae > Streptophyta > Magnoliopsida > Fabales > Fabaceae > Vicia > Vicia faba. Next base: position 336,404,198 of record OX451735.1, read on the forward strand.
ATCTTTCCAAATCAAGAAAATCCAATCTTTTTGTGTCCATATGAGTCTTGCACGATTTGATCTTGTTTCCAGCTGTGTAATGGACCTAATCATGCACAAAATCTCAAGATTTAAGTAGCTTTTGATATTTTCATTATTTTATATTGATTTTATTAGATTTAATTGAAATAAAATCAAAATAAATAAATAAAATAAAATAATGACAAGTGTAAGGGATCATGGGTTGTGGGTCACATTACAAACTCAGTGCAAACATAAAAAGTTGGGCCCATTTAGCAAAAATTGCAATTTTGGACACATTTGACTTTTGGCAATTTTGCAAAAAGGGTCAACTTGGTCAATGCACAACTCCCTCAATTTTGACCATAGAGAGGTGTTCTTGGACTTTTTAGAAATATTAAGATGTCCTCGGAGCAACCCTTTTTGTCTCATCTCAATTGAGTCTTTCATGTTCATGTATGAAGCTTTGACCCAAAAGGTGTTTTTGTTGACTTTCCAAAATGACCTATAATGTCCAAATTCATATCTTCTTGTGAGTGCATATTTTGAACTTGGGAGCTGAAGATGAATTGTAGGTAACTTCATTCTCTTAAAAATGAGCTTTGGATGGGTCATTTTTGAGAAAGTATGAGAAAGTTATGCTTGGTCAAAGTTGAGCTAACTTTTCCTGCAAAACCCTAATTTAGCAACTTTTGGGTTTTGATGAATTGTGAGCAATCCTTGAGGAATTATGATCAACCCTTGATAAAATGATGAATAATACTTCAAAGTGATAATGTTGACCCAAAATCTTGAAGTTTGACTGTATGTGGACCACAGTTGACTTTTGCCCTAGCATAGTCGATTTTCAGGCCCTTGAGCAATTGACTGGCCAAACTTCCTCTACAAGGCTTGAAACTTGTCATGGATGATCTTGAGAACATATTAGGACAATGGTGATAATTTGGGATCTTTTGGACTCAAGCATCTTGATGCAAAATGAAACCCTAATTTGGGGTAGACTGCCTTAGGAGAGAGTTTGTCTGGTAAACCCTTGGACTTCCTTGAGCAATTTGAGGACCTTACTTGAAATGTATTTCCAAGTATGGGAGGGAAAATTTTGGGGTAAAACACCTTGGTATTACAAGGCAGACCAAACATGTGCTTTTCATCAGGGAGCACCAGGGCATAATGTTGAGAATTGTTATCTTTTGAAGACTGAGGTGCTGAAATTGGTGAAGTATGGTATTCTATCTTTCAAGGATGTGGGCCCTAATGTGAAAGACAATCCTCTACCCAAGAATGGAGGAGCGAATGCTGTGAATATGGTAGCCGGTTGTCCAGGCGAATTCTGGATTTTTGACATTCATCTAGTTAGAAGAGATTTGGTGAAAATGCATGCAGACCTTTGTGAATTTAGCTACTATATGCATGACCATTCCGATTGTGCTATCTGCAGTACAAACATACAAGGTTTCGACAAGATAAATGTTGATTTACAGGAGATGATGGATGAGGGCCTCATCCATATAATCAGGCCAAGGGCAGAGTATGAAAAGGAGGTGAATATGGTTTCTAGATGTCCTGGAGAGTTCTGAATATTTGATGTAGAACATATGAATGAGGATTTGGTACAATTGAATGCTACTTTTTACCACTTGGATGGTCAGGTGGAACACCAGTATGGATATTTCCGAATTTGCTGTCAAGACTCCCGAGGATGTTCTATTGTGAGGAAAGGTGTTCAGTTGTTGTTGGACAATGGAACCATCAAGGTCACAGGTCAAAGGGATGATTACCATGAAGTTGATATGGTTTGTTTGGCTGAAGACAAGTCGGATGAAGAGTATGCCTCCGCAGATGAGTATTTCTCCTCAGAGGAGGATTTGTTTTCCAGAAATGACTCAATAATGACTGATTATGTTGAAGAAGTGGTAAACATCACTGTACCTTGTTTTGGTGCACCCGCCCATTTTGAAGTTGAATATTTTAGTAAGCCAGTTGTTACCCTATTGGTGATTAGTGTGCCTGGTCACGTCCCCTACAAGTCAGATAAGGTTGTACCCTACAAATATAACGCTATAATTTTGGAGGATAGTAGAGTAACCCGCAGCGGTCGTGTGTTTGCACCAGTTGTTCGAGAAAATGTTAGTGCTGGAATGAAAATTGCTAAGAACGTTGAACCCAAGAAGATTACGAGTGAATCTAGTGGAGCTACGTTGGAGAAAGAAGTGGATGATATTTTGAAGATAATCAAGATGAGCAACTACAGAATTATAGATCAGCTACTGCAGACTCCTTTAAAGATATCTATCTTGGCTTTGTTGATGAACTCCTCTGCTCACAGAGAATCTCTGATGAGGGTATTGGACCAAGCTTTTGTGGAAAGTGATATGCCAGTAGACCAATTTAGCAATGTAGAAAGGAACATTACATCATGTAATAACTTGAGTTTCTGCGATGTTGAATTTCCACATGAAGGAAGGAATCACAACCTGGCCCTCCATATCTCTATGAATTGCAAGAATGATTCATTATCCAATGTGCTGATTGGTAATGGATCCGCTTTAAACGTTATACCGATGAGAACTCTTATGAAGTTGAAATATCAAGGAATGCATATGCGCCTGAGTGGCATCATTATGAAAGCGTTTGATGGATCGAGGAAATGTGTTATTGGTGAAGTGGACTTGCCTATTCATATATGCCCACATTTGTTTCAGATTACTTTCCAGGTCATGGACATTGTACCCGCTTATAGATGCTTGTTGGGACGGCCGTGGATTCATGAGGCAGGGGCTGTCACTTCAACTTTTCACCAGAAACTGAAATTTGTACGTGAAGGGAAAATAGTGATCATAAATGAGGAACGTGCATTATTGATATCTCATTTGTCCTCTTTCAGCATTGTGGAGGTGGATGAAGCTGTTGTTGGGACCCAGTTCCAAGCTTTATCTATTGACAACATAAGAGGAAATGAGAATTCCATGGTTTCGTTTAAAGATGCGCAGCAGGTTATGCGTAAGGGTCGTAGTGAAGTATGGGGACAGATTGTGGATCCACCTATAAACAAGAACAGAGTCGGCTTGGGGTTCTCTTCGAAGATTGACAAAGGTTATAGCGTGAAGCCGAAGTCTGCTATGGGCAAGTACCAAGACATTTTCTGTAGCGGGGGGTATCTTCATCCAACTGTTTCCAGGATTAATGCCATTGTGGAAGATGAAGCAGAGCAGGAAATGCCAAATTATGTGACACACAGAGTTAGGGTTCAGAACTGGACCACCATTGATGTTCCCTCTTGCATACATGTTTCAAAGTAATTTGCTTTGTCAATCTTTTTGAAAAGCTTTCACTCTGCCCAAGGTGGAAGTATTAATATTGTAGGGCTTATCTGTTTGCTGTGACTTTTAGAATCAATAATAAAGTTGTATTTGTTTCCCAAATTGTGTCTTTATTTTCTGCTTTTTCTTGGAAAATGGTAATAAAAAAACATTTCAAAGTAAATAATAACCGGAAAAAAAATCTGCATGATCACTTGTTATATGTGTCAGTTTCTAAATACAATCATAAATCATATGTGCAGATTAATTAAAAAACTCGTTGAATACAACGACCCTGCACCCTCTCCCAACTTTGAATGTACTGTGTATGGGGCCGAAGAAGAAGACTATGATGAGATTCCAGAAGAGGTCTCACAGTTGCTTGAGCACGAGGAAAATGACATCCAGCCACATAAAGAACCATTGGAAGTGATCAATTTGGGTTCAAAAGAAGATCCGAAAGAGGTCAAGATCAGAGCATTGTTGCATCCTGATGTGAAGAGCAGGTTGATTGAGTTGTTGAAAGAGTATGTGGATATTTTTGCTTGGTCTTACCAAGATATGCCTGGTCTAGATACAAATATTGTAGAGAATTATTTTCCGCTGAAGCCAGAGTGCTCGCCAATCAAACAGAAGTTGAGAAGAACTCATCCAGATATGGAAGTGAAGATCAAAGAGGAGGTTCTAAAGCAGATTAATGCCGGTTTTCTTGTGACGTCAGTGTACCCTCAATGGATTGCCAATATTGTCCTAGTACCAAAAAAATACGGAAAAGTCCGCATGTGCGTAGATTACAGAGATCTAAATAAAGCTAGTCCAAAAGACGATTTTCCATTGCCACACATTGATATGATAGTGGATAGCACAGCAAAGTTCAAAGTTTTCTCATTCATGGACGGATTTTCCGGTTATAATCAAATAAGAATGGCTCCAGAGGACATGGAAAAAACAACGTTCATCACACCCTGGGGAACATTCTGTTACAGAGTGATGCCCTTCGGGTTGAAGAACGCTGGTGCAACGTACCAGAGGGCTATGACAACCCTATTCCATGATCTGATGCACAAGTAAATCGAGGGATATGTTGATGACATGATTGCTAAATCCCAGACGAAAGAAGGGCATGTAGAAGATTTGTTGAAGTTGTTTCAGCGTTTGAGGAAGTATCGTCTCCGCTTGAATCCAAATAAATGTACCTTCGGTGTTCGATCGGGGAAATTGTTGGGTTTCATTGTTAGCTAGAAAGGAATTGAAGTTGACCCTGATAAAGTCAAACCAATTCAAGAGATTCAAGCACCGAAAACTGAAAATCAAGTTAGAGGGTTCCTCTGGCGTTTGAATTATATTTCTAGATTTATTTCCCACATGATTGTAACATGTGAACCGATATTTAAAGAATATCTTCTTGAACCTCCTATCTTGCTCCCTCCTGTCGAAGGAAGACCGTTGATTATGTATCTGACATTGTTAGATAATTCCATGGGCTGCATTCTAGGACAACAAGATGAAACAGGGAAGAAAGAATATGCCATTTATTATCTCAGTAAAAAGTTTACTGATTATGAGTCGCGGTATTCCATGCTGGAGAAGACATGTTGTGCTCTGGCCTGGGCGGCCAAACGTTTGCAACAATATATGTTAAATCACACTACTTGGTTGATCTCCAAAATGGATCCAATCAAGTACATTTTTGAAAAGCCCGCTCTTACTGGAAGAATTTCCCGTTGGCAGATGCTGTTATCTGAATATGGCATTGAATACCACACTCAAAAAGCTATTAAAAGCAGTGTGTTGGCCGATTATCTTGCTCACCAACCAGTGGAGGATCATCAGTATGTAGGGTATGAATTTCTCGATGAGGATGTGATGTTCCTGAAAGTGAAAGATTGTGATGAACCATTACCTGAGGAAGGTCCCAATCCTAAATCTTGCTGGAGTATGATATTCGATGGAGCTGTGAATTCTTATGGTAAAGGAATTGGTGTCGTGATTGTCACTCCCCACAGATCGCACATTCCTTTTTCTGCAAGGATGACATTTAATTGCACTAATAATATGGCAGATTATGAGGCTTGCATTATGGGTCTCGAGGAAGCTATTGATCTCATAATTAAAATTCTAGATGTATATGGTTATTCAACTTTGGTAATAAACCAGATTAAAGGAGAATGGGATACTTGTCACCCCGGCTTGTTCCCTTACAAATATTATGCTAGAAGGTTGTTACCCTTCTTTAATAAAGTTGAATTCCATCACATTCCTAGAGATGAAAATCAAATGGCGGACGCTCTGGAAACTCTGAATTCTATGTATCAGGTGAATACTTGGAATGATGTACCTCAAATTATGGTTCGGCGACCGGATAGGCCCGCTCATGTGTTTACAACAGAAGAGGTAGCAGATGAAAAACCTTAGTATTATGATATCAAGCATTTTCTTCAAACTCAGGAATACCCGATTCGTGCATCAAATAAATATAGAAAGACATTGAGAATATTGGTTGGTAGTTTCTTCCTCAGTAAAAATGTGTTGTACAAGAGAAATTATGACATGGTTCTACTCAGATGCGTGGATAGACACGAAGAAAATATGTTGATGCATGAGGTTCATGAAGGTTCATTTGGTACTCATGCCAATGGACATTCGATGGCTAAAAGGATGCTAAGGGTAGGTTACTATTGGCTGACCATGGAATCTGATTGTTACAAATTTGCAAAAAAGTGTCATAAATTCCAGATTTATGCCGACAAAGTTCATGCGCCTCCAACACTTCTCAATGTTATTTCCTCCCCGTGGCTTTTCTCTATGTTGGGTATTGACATGATTGGGATGATAAAACCCAAAACTTCGAATGGACACCTCTTTATCTTGGTAGCAATTGATTACTTAACCAAGTGAGTAGAGGCTGCTTCATATGCTAACGTCACCAGGAAGGTGGTTGTGCGCTTCATTAAGAATAATCTTATATGTCAGTATGGTGTGCCGAACAGAATTATCACCGACAATGGCTCAAATCTGAACAACAAAATGATGGCAGAGATGTGTGAAGAATTCAAGATTGTCCATCACAACTCATTTCTATACAGGCCAAAGATGAATGGGGCTATTAAAGCTGCTAATAAGAATATCAAGAAGATTATCTAGAAGATGGTTGTTACTTATAAGGATTGGCATGAAATGCTCCCTTTTGCTTTGCATGGATATCGAACATATGTCCGCACCTCAACAGGAGCAACCCCGTTCTCCCTTGTGTATGGAATGGAAGTTGTACTCTCAGTCGAGGTTGATATTCCCTCTTTGTGTGTGATAATGGAAACCAAGTTGACAGAGGTTGAATGGATCCAGAACCGGTTTGACCAATTGAATTTGATCGAAGAGAAGAGAATGACAACTTTGTGTCATGGACAGTTATATCAGAAGAGAATGAAGAAATCTTTTGATAAAAAGGTCAAACCTCATGAATTCAGAGAAGGAGACCTCGTGCTCAGGAAGATCATGTATTTTAAAGCTCATTCTAGGGGCAAGTGGACTCCCAATTTTGAAGGCCCATATGTTGTCAAGAAATCCTTCTCTGGAAGTGCATTAATTCTTGAAACTATGGATGGCGAGGAGTTCCCACATCCTATGAATGCTAATGCAGTCAAGAAATATTTCGCCTAAAGAAATAAAAGAACAGCTCGCTAAGTTGAAAACCTGAAAGGGCGGCTTAAGCAAAAAAGAGCGTCTCGGTAGGCCGAAAACATGAAAGGGAGGTCTGGGCAAAAATTAGAGACATAAACATAATAAATTTCCCGCTAAGTTGAAAACCCGCAAGGGCAGCTTAGGCAAAAGTTAGGGACTTTCTTGGCGAGTAACTACATCAGACAAGACTCGATCATTAGAGCAACAATCTTTTCGGATCCTCATCATACTTCAAGAAAAGTTGCTGCTCAGGATTTCGAAAGTTGTTAGAGGGGATAGTGGTTATTGTATCTCAATGTATCTTTTCCATTATATATTACCATTTTCTAAACTTTATAATTATCCATGGAGTCTCGCCATTCGCAGACTACCATTCTATTAATGAAATTTGAGCTTTTACCCAATTCTTTGCATTTCTTATTTTTATTTAGCTTGCAAACACCCCATTTATTATTGATAATAAATTTCAAAGCAAAAAAGATTGAATAACAATATTGATTTTCAAAAAGAATTTACAATTTGATTTTACGTTAAAATTTGCGACGCAAGATAAACAACAAAATTGGTGATCCCAGAAATGGGCGAACTCCAGTTGCTTCCCGGAGAAGTCTTGCTCAAGATGTTTCATCGTATAGGGTTTGCAACGCCAGTATCCCCAGTCATGTTTTGGTTCATCTCTCCTTTTTTCTGAGTTTGCATGATATGAAGGTTCAATCCAAGATTTCTCTAATGAAGATTCCATTTGTTTAATAGAGGTTCTTTCTTCCCAGAGAAGTTGGTACAGTAATCACTCTCGAAGAACGCATGCCTCTGTTTTCCCCGGTGAAGAATGTATATTAATTTTTCCCTTTGTGAATGTGGTGTTGACCTCCCAATGAAGTCGGCACTAATTCCCCAATGAATGTTTTGATGATTTGATATTCGTCAGCCCTACTCGAAATTGATTTTTTTCAAATCCCCAATAGAAGTGTTACTTTTGAAAACATTTGTTTATCCGTTAAAGTCTGAGTGCTTTACCCTGGTGAAGCCGAGAGAAGGATGTTATATCCTTGAATCTTTACTTTTTTTGTCACTTGCATTTGTTTGCTTCCAGATTACGTTTCTCCTCAGGGAGGTTAAACCAGGCAGTGGGTTTTGTTTCCTCATCTGGCGCTTACTTTTTCTTGGATTATTCGTCTTGGATGTAATTTGTCCGAGTGTTGATTGTGCCCGAGTTGGTTTTTCCTGTTTACTCCCAGTGTTATATATTTGTTTTGTCAGCATATACGCGATAAACATTCAGACATTCATACATACATCATGCATAGCTAAAATTGATGAATCATCTCTCATTCACATTCGGTAATATTTTGTTGATATATTACCCTTTTTTGCAGATGTTTTGTTGTCCTCTCTCTAATAGAGTGTTGGCCTTAAGCAGAAAGAGTATATTCTTTCAATTTCCCCACTGAGTTATCCCTCGTGGAAGATTTTTGCTTCAGCTTTCTTGTACAACTCTTTGAATGGATGATTTGGGTTTCCCTCTTGAGTTTATTTCTCAAAGGATGTATTTTGGATGACGGTATCGTTCCAGTTTATTTCTGGTTTGAATCTTTGATCCTCAGCAACTTTATTACTTACGATATCTACAGATTACGAGCCTTGGTTTGAGAATATGCATTTATTTTGCACGATAAGACTTTATCTCCTCAGCAGAAATATATTGGCATCTCCCTAGGAAGTCATATTTCATTCCTCATAAAGTCATTTTTTTACAATCCTCCATAAACAGCGAGTAGCAGGTCTCTTTATTTGAGCAAACTATACTTCCCTGTAAAGGTCGGCATTACCCTTTTTGCTATCTTCCCTATGAGCACATAGTTTTCAGTTTGTTACCAAAATTACTCCAGTGGAGGGAAAGTATTTCGATATCGCAGAGACAATTCATTGTGAAGTCTTTATAAGTGGTAGTCTCTTTATTTGAGACAGCTTATATGTCACCCTTTCCAGGCAGAATGCTTTGGTTAAAGAAGAAGTTGAGACCCGTTCTAGGTGAAACGCTAGAACTTTGGGGAAAAACTTGTTATCTTTTTGCTACCTTCAGTGAACGTTGGTAGTTCATCGTCAGTGAACGGCGGTGCTATGATATTTTCTCTTTCTACCTTCAGTGAAAGTTGGTAAGTCACCTTCAGTGAAAGTTGGTGATTGTTATCTTTTTGCTACCTTCAGTGAACGCTGGTAGTTCATTGTTAGTGAACGGCAGTGCTATGATATATTCTCTTTCTACCTTCAGTGAAATTTGGTAGGTCACCTTCAGTGAAAGTTGGTGATTGTTATCTTTTTTCTACCTTCAGTGAACGTTGGTAGTTCATCATCAGTGAAGGGTGGTGCTATGATATTTTATCTTTCTACCTTCAGTGAAAGTTGGTAGGTCACCTTCAATGAAAGTTGGTGATTGTTATCTTTTTCTACCTTCAGTGAATGTTGGTAGTTCATCTTCAGTGAACAGCGGTGCTATGATATTTTCTCTTTCTACCTTCAGTGAAAGTTGGTAGGTCACCTTCAATGAAAGTTGGTGATTGTTATCCTTTTGCTACCTTTAGTGAACGTTGGTAGTTCATTGTCAGTGAACGGTGGTGCTATGATATTTTCTCTTTCTACCTTCAATGAAAGTTGGTAGGTCACCTTCAGTGAAAGTTGGTGATTGTTATCTTTTTGCTACCTTCAGTGAACGTTGGTAGTTCATCGGCAGTGAACGGAGATGCTATGACATTTTATTTTCTCTCTACCTTCAGTGAAAGCTGGTAGTTCATCATTAGTAAATGTCGATGATTTCTTCTCTCTACCTTCGGTGAACATTGGTAACTCACCGTCATTAAATGTTGGTGTTGATATTTCTCTCCTCTTTCTACCATCAGTGAACATTGGTAGTTTCTCCTTCAGTAGAAGTAGGTACATCCTTTGAATTCTTACCATCCTCTAAGTCAGGACTTTTGACCCACCAGTGATTTATTTTTTTGGTCGTTTCTCTTTTGTTTCTTTATTTCCTTTGTAACATCCCCAATGATGTTTTGCGTCTCTTTGGTCTTGTTCATATGCATTCATTTTCAAAAGCATTGCATGGCATCTTAGGGCCAAAAATAGGGTTTATTTTATATTTAAGTATTTTCGATCGCGTCGACATGAAGATTTTCAATCTTCATATCTCCAGATAGAAGAAACTTAAATAAGGGCAGCTATTGTACCCCAATTTTTGCCCCTAATATCCCCTCATCATACCATGTTGATTCCATCACAACAATATCACATTAGGATTCTTGGTTCCCCTCCCTATCTTTAGATTTTGTCTTTGAGGAATCACCAAGCACCTTGAATTGTTTTCTTTTGTTATCATGAATATTTTTTCTTGATTTTTTTCTTTTAATTAATAAAATGCAATGATGGTTTGTCTTGCTTGTTACTAATGTAGGTAAAGGCAATGAGATTTAGCAAGTTTCTCCATGGGTTCATGAGTTTATTTCCATGCCCTAGTCAATAAAGTTTGAGAAGTTCAAACCTCATCATTGAAGTTGTTTTGTAATAAATGGCATGACAAGGTTATTTTGGTTCACCACATTTCAAGATTATCAATATTGATTCAAAAGTACAAGGGGTTGATTGAAGAAGTTGTCATGGTTGGACAATGCCTTGTTCCCATTGGTCACAAGTGCATATTTCTCTCAATTCTCAACATATGGAAGTGGTTTTGGTGGCTATGAGTTCTCATTTTCATCCTCAACAACTTCTATTTACAAAGCATTTGTTTTGGTACAAGAAGTTTGTTCAAAATTGTCAAAATTCCTCAAAGCATTCTCTTGTTCTAGGAGCTAGGGTTTTGAACTTCATAGAAACATATCTTGCTCATCTTTTGGCATTTTTGAGTGATTCCAAAGACATCCTTCTCTTCAAAGGGTTATCAACAAATCACTTCAAAAGTTCCAAGGATTTTTCATGTGGAAGAAGCTTGATGATGAAGAAATATTACAAGTCCTCCAGATGAACTCCCCTTTTCTCAGGTGTGACTTCAAATGATCATAACTTGGTCAATTTTTATCACCTTGATCCCACTCATTTTCCATAATGATCTTAAAGATGTTAACTTTATTCCTTCTTTTATGTGAAAAGTGAGAAAATGGATGGAGGATGCCATAAGGATACAAAAGATGATAGGTCATTTCATGATTTTTTGCCAACTTCAACAATTCATAACTCTCTCAATTTTTGGAGATTTTGAATGGTTCAAGTTTCAAAGTGTCATTTAAGAGGTCTATTTCATGCCATCGTTTTTGGACAAGAGAAAATTCCAAGTGGAAGGCCATGTTTGGATGCAAAACATTATAGGTCACTTTTGAAGAAAAATTTGAAATATTTCTAAGTATGGAAAGTCAACGTTTTTTCTCAAACTTTGACCCAATAGAACTTTCAGCTCAAGCATCCATTTGATTCCATTCTTTTTTCCATTTCAAAGTTTGTAACCTCATCTTTCTAAAACATCAAGAATCATGCCTTAAGACCCCTTGAGCTGAGAATGCCATTGGATTAATCTTGGTAACTTGGAACTGAAGTTTCTTCATAAGTCAGAATTTGAAATTCATGTTTTGGCCTCTAAACATCAAATTAGCACGTGTTTGTGATCAAAACATTTTTAACCAAGTTGCCAAAGTGGATTAGAGCATTAAAACGCAAGGAATCGATGAGTTTTGATGGAAATCAAATCACACTTTGCTCGTGTATCAGGTTCACACGATTTCCCTCCAAACTTCATCATTTCACAAGCGTGAACATTCCATTTGATCCCTATAAATAGAGGGTCATCCCCCATTCATTTCCCCAAGCTTTGAAAGCCAAAAACACTCTGTCAAAACCTCACACGAGCTTAAAAATTTTGAAATTGGTTTCTGAGATTCCATCCTTTTCCTCCAAAATTCTTTACACATTCATCTTCCTCAAGTATCATACAAACTCTCCAGCACTTAAACCAAGCAAAACGAGCCATAACCCAAGCTACATAAGTCCAGTTTCAGAGCTTCTTTCTTGAACTTCGAAAAGGTAGAATTCTCCATCATTTGGATCCAAATAAAGCACTAACATATTCTACTCCTTCTCCTAATTCTAGTGCTTCTTACAATTTTTAAATCCATTGAGAATTGAGAGAGAAATCTCAAATTGAAGGTGCTTGCTATTTTCTAGGTTTTTTATTCATATCTCTTTGTACACTTTATATAAATTTGGCGCGATGGTGGTGTTAGGATCGTCTTAAAGAGACGAATTTAATGTTACTGGTCTGGGATCCTAATTTTACTGTTTGAAGGATCTCACAAAATCTCCATTGCAGGGTGGCTGGAGGTTGAAGACGATGACATGTCTCGTCTCAGCCAATGATAGCGTGCCAAGCGTTTTAATTTCATTGGTTGCCTTTTTTCTGATTCCATGCGCGTTCCACTAAGGTCCATATCAAGCACAGCACGTCTGGTCCATTGGATTAGCTTACTAACGCGTTTTGACTATGATCTGATGGCCCATATCTTTTTGGTTTTATTTTATTTTTTGATTTTATATTTTAATTGATTTAATTTTCAAAAATTCATAACTCTTTTATTTTTTATCCAAAAATAATGAAAAAATTCACAAAAATACTTTGAATTATTTCTGATCTCATGAATATCTTTTCATATTTTTATTTTTAAACTTGATATTTTTTATATTTTTTGCATTATTTTCTTTCTTTTAATTACTTTAAAAATACTTTCTGGCATTTTTTTTAATTCTAAAAAAATTCATAAATACCATTTTGTATATTTCTGACTTTTTGAAAATTTTATGGAGTTTTGTATTGATGTTTACTATTTTTTGACCTATTTTCTTTTTGTTTGAACAATTTTAATTAGTTTTAAAATAGTTTCTAACTTTCAAAAATTACCAAAAATTTCATAAAAATACTTGAGTCCTTTTCTGATTTTTCTATGATCTTACATAATTTTTCTTGATTAATTTGAATATAGTTGATATTTTTATTTCTCATTTCTATTTAAAAACCTTTTTAAAACCTTTTTTAATGTATATATTAAATGCAATATTATTGTGTGATTATTTTCTGGTTGACTTGGGGTGAATTTTGATCATGAATGTTATTAACATCATTGGATCCATAGTATTGAGTCTAACTCCACAAAAATGGATGAATTATTTTAATAATAGTTTGATTAAAATTTAATTCAAATGCAGTTTGTATATTCTTTCTCACCCATCTCCATTTCATCCCTTTCTCATTGTACTAAGTGTTATTGGAGCATGATCTCTATATCATGTCTCAAAACAAATGGTGCATAGATTGCTATTGACCAGTCTCAAAATAGGTGCAACTTCTATATAAGTCCACTTACGATTACTTAACATAGCGCTAAATTTTGTCTCAATTTGAATAAATGATCATTCGTGGCCCAAACCTATGTTTGCAAGCCCAAGTATGTTAATTTGATCCCTTTGATCTAATAACCTTGAGATTCATTTTGTGGAGGCTTTGGTTCTACCATTCCTCTAAGAGATCTACAACACTTTTGGTCAACACGGATCACTTAAACATTGTTGATCATTAAATGGTACTTTTGAGGATTCCAAATGGATGATATACTTGACAAAATGAAAATGCAACTTGTTGTGTGGAGGCTTTGGTTCTACCAATCCTCTAATGAGTTCCAAATGCAAGTTTCAAGATGATCATCCAACTAACCACTAATCACTAATAATTGATTTTATCTTTTGCTTTTACTTTATGCCCTTTTTTTATGCTTTATGCACCATTTTACTTTAAGCATTACATTTCATGCCATTTTTATTTTGCTCACTTGAGAATTTATATTCTTGTTATTTTTATTTTGCTCACTTGAGCTTTTTATTTTCTCTTTTAAGATACCTAATAATCAACATGAACCATAAAAATATGTAATGATACTTGGACTATTCGGTTATTATCCTTGGCGTTATGGAGTATTGGACTTCTCGGACTTAGGGTTAGAAACCTTGGCCTATATTGGAGACCTTGTGACCTTAATTGATATTTTGTCTAGAGTTCTTGAGGTTTACCTCAAGATATTGGGTTGTTTGTTTGTTTTGTGTGCAGGTTGTTGTGATTACATTCCTTGTTTGTAGTCTGGAATTCACCCGTATACAGTCGTTACTCTGCCCAATTTTTGTGAAGACTTAATACACTTGAAGTTTGGTTCTTTCAAGAGGTCTAGTATGTTTGCTTGCTTGGTTTAAATCCAAGGAATTGGAATTCTATCTTGGCTCATAATGTCAAGTATTGGCTACTTGTTGGTTAGACGGTTCTTATCCCTAGCTTTTACCTTATGCTTTAGGATAGTCTCTTCTTCTCCTCGCATCTTCTTAAATTTCAAAAATCTTCTTCCTCCTTTTGAAAACTCTTCTTGTTTTTTTTTAAACTTGAACCACTTTCATAATAAACTTGGACTTAGGTCCATGCATTTTCAAAACCTTTTCATAAATAAAATTCAATCGATTTAATAAAACCTTGACATTTTTTTAAGAAGACTAAAAGTCAATTAATCTCATTTCAAGCCATTTTTCCACTTTGGCTTTTTATTTTAAAACCTTTCTCAAAAGATTAGACTCTTGTCAATCCTTGTAGTGATGCAAACAACTATACTTCCATAATATGTAGTGAAGAGAGATATTTTCCACTTGGGTGTTGAGTGAGGCATTGTTGATTTTAAAATCCAAGTCATATCCTCCACTTTGAGATGACACAAATTCTCCTTTCTCATGATTGTGGGTAGTAAGTATGTTTTCCACACGAACAATGACGATGATGTCTTATCTCATAAAATGAACTAACACACTTGTATTTTAAAAAAATTCTAAAGAGGAACTACGTGTACCCTGATCCCCTATTGCACGGAAGGTGGTACGTAGGCACTAAAGGTTCACAACCGCGGCGGGTGCAAAAATCATAAAAACTATATTTATTTTCTCACCTCCACCATCTATTTTTACACAACATTTTATAGCCAAAATATACAGATTTTTTACAAAGAGGTTCTTGCGGAGTACTGTAGATGTTTATGATGCTAATACCTTCCCTTTGCATAACCAACCCCCTTACCTAGAATCTTTCCCCCTCTTTTCGGGTTATTCGCTCTTTTCCCATTGCTTTGGAAACAATAAAGCGCGGTGGCAATTTTTAATTTGATCTGTATAAGTCTAGTCAATCTAATGTCTTAGTCTTAAACATTTCTACCACTACAAAGGTGTCCAGAGAAGACGACCGGAGGTAGGGCTCTGACGCTTCTCTAGTGATTCAAAACCTTTGAATAACATTGACTCTCACATGGCGCTGGGGAAGATCCTGATTGGCCAGTGCGTGTACTCTGGGTCCCACGATGGCTTAAGTTTGAATTTAATATTTTTAACGCGTTTATTTATATAATCATTGTGTTGCGTTGGATTGACAGAAAGATAACATGGCTCAGTTGGTAAAGGCATAGGCGTATGAAAGGGAGGACCTGGGTTAGATACCCAGGTCGTTTGTTTTCAAATTTTTTTAACTGTATAACTGCAAATCTAGTGCGCTAAGGATAAAGGAGTGTATCCTGGGTTGTGATCTCATCACCATTGGATCAATCACAAACATCAGATCATAGATCCAGATCTAGGCGCCTATGGTGAACCTCAAGGGCTGACAGCATAGGATCTCACGCAGGCAATTGGGCCAACAAATCTGAGCTTAACAAAATTCAACCAGCACCCCCTCATTGCTCCTAACAGGCCCATTCTTCCTTTTTTTAATTTCCTTGTTTTTTATTTTAATTGTTATAAAATCAGTTTTTTTTTTATTTTAATCACAAAATCACAAAAAAAATAGATTTAGGTTTTTCTATTAAAATTAATTTTTTTTTTGTAAATTATTTTAATTTCATTAATTTAACTTGTTTTTTCTTTAAATTAAAAATAGATTAGAATTAGGTTAAAACATCAAATATTTTTTAATAAAATAACAAAAATATTAGTTTCATTAGAATTTATTGTAATTAATATTTTTTATTCCTTTTTTAATTTAGTTGATTAGGATATTATTATGATATTTTCATTAATAAATAAAAACACAAAAACAGGTTTTCTTTTTAATTTAGAAGCATTTTTAGGGTTTAGACGCTTCTTTATTCTCCGTGCGTTCATTATTTTTTGTTTTACTTTTTAATTATGTAACTGTTTCTCGGTTTGTAATAATTTAATTAGGGTTTAAATTTCCGCATATAATTATGTAATTGCCCCGAGGCCATGTAATAGCTTAGAAGTTTTTATTTTTTGCAATTTATTTTCCGCACTATAAACTGCTTAGATGAATGGCTAATAGGATTGTATGGAAAGATAACGATTAATTGAACATAACATAACTTAATTCAAAGATAATATATTTGAATCAAGCACACTTGCACATGCTGACCCCTAGGGTATCTCCCATTTTGGTTTCCTTCGGAAACGTTCACAATTCTTGAAATGTGAGAATTTTTAGTGACTGTCCTTGAGTTCAAAAGATCACAAGTCCCTCGATGACCCTCTCGACTGTTGCCTCGGTTAAAAAAGTGATCTTATAACTTCAGGACAGTTACTAAGAGTTTTTGCCCAGTTGTCTTAGTGACCGTAAACGTCCCTTCGATAGTCCCTCAATATCCAACGATAGGGCAACCTACTCACTAATAGTAGGATAGCACTATCTAAAGAAAAGGAGGAAAAGAACACCCTTTTTCGAGTAGGTAGATAGTTGTTAAGTACTTGCTCAAAACTAATTCTTTTTACACCACACTTTCAAAACCTTTTCTAAAACGTTTTATCATACTCTTGAGGACTGATACAAGAGTTATCATAAAGCAAATAAACTTTTCAAAACACACAAACACAAAAGCAAGTTTCAAAATGAGCAAGTACCTAAGAGCCCGTGCAAAACCATGGATGGAAAGGGTGCTAACACCTTCCCTTTCCATAATCTACCCCCCTTACTCAGAAAGTCTCGAAAAAAGGTCTTTTCTGTTCTTTTCACCCTTTCCTTTGTTGGATAAAAGAAAAGTCGGTGGCGACACTTACTTACCGTAATATTTGCGAATACAAAATTCAAACCAGTATAACAGTCGGTTCTGCCACCATATCATAGAACTGGCGACTCTGCAGGGGATAAATATAAAGTGGGGTTTACCTTAGGGTTTAGATCATTTTAAAATTGTTTCTTTGTTTACTTTGATTGCTTTAGTTTTAAGGGTTTGTTGGGGTATTCTTATATAGATCATATACCTGGATCTAGGGACACTTTTTAGGTAAACAACAATAGATCGTGGAGATTGTATGGCGTAGACTGATATGGTTGAAGCGATAGCTGTGTTGGTGTGACATTTTAGTTGGTACCGGTATTCGTTGTGTCGAATCGAGGAGATTATGGGGCGCCGCGTGGTGTCGTGAAGCACTAACGAACCTTAGAACCTTAGTTTAACAAACTTGGCCATTAGAAAGTAGTGAGATAGTCGGCCTCAGTGTAAAGCTGGGAATCAGTTGATACTCGATACTACACTCGTTGAGATTAGACTTTCGGGATGTTTCGGCCGCAAGAAAAGATTTCTAAGCTGAAATAATACCGATAAAGAAAGATCAATGATATTGAGACTCCTTAGAACCCGATTACTATTTCTAGGACTAGTTTGAAACCAACTAAACTTCAAGAGGGTATTTACCTAAAAACCCCTTGCAAGCCTAAACCTAAGGTCTTGTGTGCTTTGCTTGTGTGTGATTAATTTTCTTAAACATGACATCATGCATCATAAACATTCATTCATCATTACACTAACCATTTCAAGGATTAGGGGCATTTATCTTTGTTCTGTTTTGCAGATCATGGCTTCCACTCGTAAAAATACCATCGGAATCAGCTTTATGAGAATACCTCTTCAAATCCAAGAGCTAGCATCAAGGGATCCTGAGACTTATTTGTTCACCAAGAACAACGGTCGACTTATCAATCTAGTTACCTCAGGTTTTGATGAGAAGATGACGAGTGTGCTCTTTCAATTCTTTGACCCTAAGCACCATTGCTTCACCTTTCCAGACTATCAGTTGGTACCCATCATGGAAGAGTTCTCTCAGATATTGGGTATACCTACTTTGGATCAGTTTCCTTTCACTGGTTTAGAAGAAACTCTAAAGCCAGAGATTATTGCAGCAGCTTTGCACCTGAAACGGTCCAACATTGTATCCAACTGGGAAACAAGAAGCGGAGTTAAGGGTTTTCTAGTCAAGTTCCTAATAGAAAAGGCTCATATGTTTTGGGATGATTTGGACTTCAAGACTTTTGAGGAGGTCTTGGCCCTTCTAATCTATGGGTTAGTACTGTTCCCTAATCCATACTTACTCATAGATGTGAATGCTATTAATGTCTCCCTCTCTCGCAACCCTATTCCCACTTTACTCTGAGACATCTTGCATACCTTCCACACTCGTACCACAAAGAAAAGAGGGATTCTTATGTGCTGTGTGCCATTACTTTCGAGGTGGTTTATTTCTCACCCCCCTAAATCAATAATGAAGAACGAATAAGGTTTGGGCTGGTCGCAAAGGATAATGTCACTTTCTCACACGGATATTCTCTAGTATTCCCAATCTATGGGAGATATTTCTATTATTGACCGCTGCGGGGAATTCTCTAATGTCCCACTACTCGGTATTAGGGGAGGCATAACTTATAATCCTTCTCTAGCTCTGCGACAATTTGGTTACGCTCGAAGGGATGGTCCTCACGAGATGCTTATCCAGGGAATTATGTTTAAATATGAGGATGATATTTAAGGGTATCGTCAGAGGTTCATACGAGCTTAGGGCATGGTGTTGTACCCCAAAATTTGCCCTCCCCATATTCTTCAATAAATTGCCAAGTCATGCTTCAAAATTCCCCAAGGGTTGCACAGTGCAAAGGCCTCCTAAGCAGTCAAAATTAGGGTTTTGCTTCTGATCAAGAAAATGAAGTTTCCAAAGGTCCAATCAAGTCTCACATGTCTACAAATATGGTCAAGCATCCTCATACCAAGTTTCAAGACTTTCAGCTCAAAATTGCACAGTCAAAAACCCTAATTGCACTATAGTCAACTGTAGGGGCAAAATGGTCATTTGACAGTCAAAAGATCAAATTTTTTATCAACATCTCATTTTGAAGCCACAAACATCATTTGATCAATGCTTGATCATGATTCTCAAAGCTTGGCTCAAAAATCATCAAGATGCAAAAGTTTCCTTATTTGGACAGCTGAAAAAGTCAACTGTAAATTGACCAGGGCATAACTTTCACATGGATTATCAGAAAAATTCCATCCAAAGCTCATTTTTAAGAGAAAGACATTTCCTACAACTCATCTTCATACTTCAAGTCCAAGAAATGCTCTCACAAAAAGTTATCAATTTCAACATTATAGGTCATTTTCAAAAGTCAACAAAAAGGGACTTTAAGTCAAAGGCCATAACTTGAGATTGGTAAATCAAAATGACATGAGACCAAAGGCATTGGTTAGAGGACTCAAAGACCTTTCCAAAATGTCAAAGAACGTGAGAAAAGCTTAAAAATTGAGCAAGTTATGCCTTGTGGAAGTTGGGAAATTTTTGGATATTTTGAAAAGTCAACATTGATTCAAATGACCTAAAATTGCTAATGGGCCCATTTTTCTTCCACAATTCATCATCCCAAGCATGTGCACGACCATTAGGCCCAAAGGGAAGTTTTTCTCCATTTTTATTTATTTATTTGGATTTTTTATTATTAATAAATCATTTAATTAAATAAAATACATGAAAAATACAAAACTAATGAAATCAAATCTCTTTGTGCAGAAAATACTCTCATTGGACATTCAAGATTCGTGCATGATCATTTTTGGAAAGTTTTGGCATGATTTAGTATCAAATTGCATGAAAAAAGATTGAAAAAATAATGCTTGAAAATCAAATATTGAACAATCAAATCTTGGATTCTTTTGATCAAATTTTTGACCTAAATCATTACTACATATACAAGAAACACAACCCTAATGCCATTAACCATTAAGCTGCGCAGAAAAGCATCCATCAAACTTGAAAATTTTGGCAAAAAACTCATAACTGAAAACACTTTTGCAGGGTGATTCAAGGCATAATAGTTGTTCAAACATCTTCCTTGAGGATCACAGAACGATTTCCAATCAAAATCATTCATCAAAACATCAGGAATTGGTAAAACGAGCTGGACCTGTACAAAGAAAATTTCTAATTCGTGCATCTCAATTCATGCATTTTTTGTGAATTTTAATATTTGATTCATGTTCCTTGTGTGATTCTGAAGCTAACCATCTATCTTGATTGAGTTTTTGCAAGCTATATACGATTTCACCATTATCAAATTCTAGGGTTTGCAGAACTGTGAATTGGGCGTTTTCAAATAGTGTAAAATTAGCCTACCACGATGCCATGGTCATGATCAGTGCGTTTGGACGAAAACAATGGCATCATCGCGCTCAATTTATGAAGCCCCAGGGGCTAATCGTTATTTTTTGTAATGTTATCTATAGCAACGTTTGAAAACCGTTGCTTATTGTTTTTATATTTCAGAAAAAGAAAACACCAACGAGGAAGATGATTAGGTGGAAGGCGCTGATTGGAAGGTTTAAATTTTTCGCGCGTTTTGAATCACTAACGTTTGTTTCTTTTATAATAGTTGTTAGTTGTTATACATACAAAGCGCGTGAATTGGTTCAGTGGTAAGCGAGAGTGCTGGTAACGTACCTGACCTGGGTTCGAGCCCCAGGTCTTCACTATTTCCATATATTTTTTCAACTAACATTCCCATGCAGTTTCAAGGCTGGAGCGTATCATGCATCTTCAAGATCAGACGTCCACGCGTCCCAATAGAACAATCAGAAGGCCAAGAACTGCGCAATACCATGGACTGTAGTCAACGCGTATACACGCTAGTGCCAAAGTCAACAAGGCCAGGCTTGTTTGGGCTCAAATTCCTGGGCTATACCTCCACATTGGGGACTGATACCCCCCTAGGTTTGCCATTTTAAATATTTTCTTTTGCATTATTTCTATTTTTATTTTAATTATTGTGTTTAATTAATTTATTATTTTCACAAAATATAAAAAAACATCAAAAAATCAGAAAAGAGAAAAATAATAACTATTTTTATTTTTTATTGTTTCCCTAAATAAATTATATTAATTCATAAACTGATTAGTTTTAAATTAGGTTTTCAATTTTTATTCTTTTAATAAAAACCTAAAAAATATAGAATTAGGGTTAATTAATTTTTTATCTTTTTTTTTTATTCCATAATAATTAAATATTAGATATTTTTATAATTAAATTTGCATGTAAATTAATTAGGGTTAATATTAGGTTTTAATTTTCTTTTCTTAAATAAATTAAAAACAACTAGAATTAGGTTTAATTACATTTTATTCTTTTTTCATTAAAATCATAAAATACCTAAAAATCCAAAAAAAAAACAATTTCTTTTTCTTTTTAATTAATTAATTTCATCATTTAATTTAATTTTGCAAAAAGGGTCCAACGCCCTCGTTTTTAATTCTTATTCGCATATTTATTTTATTTCGTTTAAATATTTATGTATCTCTCCCGAAGCCATGTAATTAACCTTCTCGCACTTTATTTTCTTTACTTTCTTTATTTTTCTGTCAAATCGGGTTCGAGAAATTTTGGCGATGTGGACCCGCGCCTTTTGTAATAGCTTAGAATTTTTACTTTCCCGCAATATTTTAAACTGTTAATCAATGGCATGAAAGAATGTATGGACCAAAATAAAAACAAACGCTAGATCACCCATGACATGACAAAAAACAAAAATAAATGAAAACGACACACGAATCGCACACACCACCCCTAGGGTACGCCTCACTGTTGCCTTGCCTCGAAAGGTGATCGTCGAGTAGAGGATGTCTTAGTAAGTCCTCATGATCCGGGAACCTGGCATGAGGGTAGCTTCTAAGGTGTCTTCCTATTGCTCCGGTGATCACCATGTCCCGAACCTCGAATTGACCCGAACACCTCCAACAGTGGTGCTACCTACCTCTCAATGGTGGGATGGCACTACTTTAAAGGACATTTACACAGACGAATTCCTTAGGGTAGGTAGGTTCTCGTAGATATTTGCTCTAATTTCAAAACAAATCAAAAAATACTTTTCACACCGACACCTTTTCAAAAAGCTT
Organism: Vicia faba; assembly: GCA_948472305.1. NCBI lineage: Eukaryota > Viridiplantae > Streptophyta > Magnoliopsida > Fabales > Fabaceae > Vicia > Vicia faba. Next base: position 336,426,451 of record OX451735.1, read on the forward strand.
TCGAAAGCAATTTTTCAAACACTCTTGAGGACAGATACAAGAGTCGAACTGAAATTTTCAAAGAAACTTTTTAAAACCCACAGTTGAAGAGCAAACAAACCATTTTTGAAAACACAATGAGCAAGTATCTAAGAGCCCATGGATAACCATGGATAGAAAGGGTGCTAACACCTTCCCTTTCTATAATCTACCTCCCGAACCGAGAGCAATCTCTATAAGGAATTTTTCTGTGCTTTTGTCCTTTCCATTTGGAGAAAATAAAAGACGGTGGCGACTCTTGCTTCCGCGACATTTCGCGAACCAGCGTTAAACAGTCAGTTCCAGATCCACCGATCACAGAACTGGCGACTCTGCTGGGGACCTAAACTTAAAGTGAGGTGTACCTTAGGGCTAGTTCATAACTGTGTTTTCAATTGTTTTCCTTGTGTGCTTTATTATTGTGGGTTGCTTGGGAGTTCTATAGATCCTAACCCGGATCTGGGGGATACCTTCTTAGAAAGTAGCAACGAGGCTGTGAGGGAACTGTGCGGGGTATACCGACATGGTTGAAATAGTCTGCTACGTTGATGTGGCACTTTGGTGTGTACCGGTAACCCTTGAGTTCAGTCAAGGAGAGTACGGGGCCTCCGCGTGGTGTTATGAAGCATCAACAGACCTTAGGAACCTTAATTGAACCACCTTGGCCTCTTTAGGGTAGTGAGATAACTGACTTTGGTGCAGTCCGAGGTTGGTTGATACTCGATACTACACTCAATTGAGGGTTGCTTTCCTGGAATATTTCGGTCGCCAGTTCAGTGGCTAAATCGAAACGATGAACAATGAAAGCAATCCCGTGATATTGGGACCCTTAGAACCCGGTTACTTTGATAGGACAGGTTGAACCCACCAACTTCAAGAGGGTACTACCCAGACCCCATGCTGGCCTTAAACCCTAAGGGCTTCTCTTGTGTGACTTGTGTGCCTTCCAACTTGACTACTTGCATGCTTGTTATCTGACACTTGAGTTTCTTGCAGGTTTTGTTTATAGTCCTTAACTGGGACTCATAACAGGGTTTACTGAATTTCCTGCAGGTTTTGTTCATAGTCCTTAACTAGGACTCATAACAAGGCTTACTAAGTTTCTTGCAGGTTTTTGTTTTAGTCCTTAACTAGGACTCATAACAAGGTTTACTGAGTTTCTTGCAGGGTTTGTTTTAGTCCTTAATTGGGACTCATGACAAGTTTTACCGAGTTTCTTGCAGGTTTTGGTTTGCAGTCCTTAATTGGGACTCATAACAGGGTTTATCCATATTACCCCATGCATAGCATACCATCATACCATTGCATACATCCTAACCCACTTCAAGGATCTCAAGGGCTTGTGATGCAGGTCATGGTGAATCAACTATCCCAGCAAGGGGCAAAGAGGATTTATTTTCCTCTAGACAAAGTTGTCAGGGGCTATGACCCACTTGATATGGTGAGCTTTGACTCCTGAAGAAGGTTCCTCTAGCCAAGGTGATCTAGAAATTCAAACATGATAACTCGAGTCAGGGGCTATGACCCACTGGATATGGTGAGCCTTTGACCCTTGAAGAAGGACTCCCAACAATATGCAGTGCCTTCTATCAAGCTACAAAATGCAAACTCTAACCATCTTCTTGTTTACCCTGCGAGGTCCTTGAAAACATTACATGCATGTCATACACATCATTGCATAACAGGTATCCTTGTTGCAGGTCACTTACCTTTCTCGCTGTTTATTTCAGCCATGGCTTCCCAACAAGATAACCAGGACCTTCTTGCTCAAGAGACTCGGTTCTGGGAAATCCTCCTGAATCTATCCAAGGGGCAGGAAGAGCTAAGGACACTTCTCATGGAGACTTTAGTCAGGAACAGTGCTGAGGATGAAAGACTGAAACACCTACAAGCTGAGGTAGACACATTGAAAACCCAGATGCTGGGGCAAAGGGCTTTCATCCAAAGTTTAGCTCAGGAGCAAGGAGAGCTGAGGGCCATGATCAGTCAGCTTCATCAAAACATGAAGCAACCAGCCCAAGTCAGGGACCCGGTCATTAATCAACTTCCAAGAAGTCAAAGGTTTGGGCCTCTCCAAGCTGTAACTACTTCACAGGTCCAACAACGACCTCGCCCAAAACAACGGACTGATCAGAGCAAACCAGACGGGCCTAAAAGGCAGTTCACCAAGCTCAACGTGTCACCGTCTCAAGCTTTACAACAATTGTTGAGGTCGAATCTGGTGACGTTGAGGGACCCTCCTAAGAATCTCAACACAGCCTCCCCAAAATACAAGTCTAAGGAAAGATGTGCATACCACTCTGGCAGTCCAGGCCATGACACCGACAACTGCTGAGCTTTGAAGAATAAGATCCAAGACCTGATCGAGGAAGGAGCTGTGGATTTCACCCAGATGGGCCAAGCTGAATGCTCCTGCCATCCCTATCGGATGCACCGGTTGAAATAGCAAGCCTTTAGATGAAAAGACTTTTGTTCATTAGGATTTTCAAGTTATAATTTTCTTTTGTTCAAACATTTACTCATGTTAAACGTTGTTATTTCATTAATGCATCGCATATGTCTGTTTTGAAGCAATATATTCGTATTCACTATATGAAAATTACTTTCATATTTTTTCTGATGTCAACTCTCAATAATTCTAAGCCTCTTGAGGGAGGATGACGAAAACGATACCACGATCTTTACAGTATGCTTTTGAACAGACCCCGCTGATGAGGTACAGGCATTGTTTCAATTCCTAAACACTGGAGTAATAAGGAAGATAATCCCTCGTCAACCCCTTTGAACCAAAGAAGTAGGAGTTTTTTCTTTTCGAAATTAAAAACCCTTAATCATAACCTGGGGCAGGGTAGTCTTCTCAGTTGATCCAGCTGCACAACGAATGGCACCAAAAGAGGTCCTTACAAAACAAAGAAAGACAGTGATGGTTCCGAATAATCATGAGGATAGGCAGTCATTATATCTCAAAAATAAAAAACCCAATGAGTCAAAACCCATGAAGGAGACTTACAAATCTGGGGCATCCCGCTGATTGTAATCACAAAAGAAATAGTTCAGGCAAAAAAAAAACAGGGATAGCGAAATCAAAAAGAAAGAGGTCTTACAAACCCTCAACAAAAACAAAAAGGAATGACTGCCTATCCAAAATAAACTATCAACATCCGAATCATCACCGGAAAATCAGAGCAAAGACTCAAACAAGGCCTAACGTATGATCAACTGAGTTTAGGGTTGGAGAACATCACGAAGAGCGGGTGGGTACAAATAAAATTTGAGCCTTTATCCTTTGTTTCTTAAACCGTGAACCAAGCCATGTTATAACCCTTAAAAGTCCTAGCTGAAGCATGGGTTAGTTCGAAAGCATACTGTTACGAAAGGTATCCTGACTCTTTAAGGCCTACGGTAAATACGGAGTTGACATCATGTTTTACAAACATTCACTTGTTTTATAAAAAAGAATGCATTTTCAAAATCTTCAAGACAGACATAGGCTTTGCATTTTTAACATAACTTTGTTTGCATATGACCTTTTGTTGGAACAACAGGAAAATTCTCACGATGAATACCTAGTGAACGAAAGCACTTCCAATCAAGGGGCAGACGTGATTATTGTCCATCATCTGGGGCAATTCAGTCAAGATTCGGAGAATCTCTCAAAAGCCAAACAGTAGAGGCAAATCTCTGCCCAAGTCACTTGGGGCATTCTAATAACGAATCTTGTCTGAGAAAATACCTTCTGGTGGCGTGACATAACACTTCTAACAGGGGCAACTCCTTACTTTTTGAGAACGGATATAGTCGAAAAAATACTACGAACAATCAAAGACCCGCTAGGTTGACATACCTAGGCAAAAATAAGGGCTTCCCGACGAACCAAAAGGGTTCGGGCAAAAATAAGGGATGAAATGAAAAAAATCTGTACACCCGGCAAGTCGAAAACCTGGAAAGGCGGCTTGGGCAAAAATGGGTATCCCGATGGACTGAAAACCCGAAAGGGCGGTCCAGTCAAAAGTTAGGGATCAAAGCGTACGACTATGTCCTGTCATCTTATCACCTGCCTACCAGAAGTAGGTCTGTCCATCAGCAAGCTATCAGCGTTTCCCAGGTCTTCTTCTCCACCTCAGAAACAGGGGCAATGATGAGTTGTCCAAACAATCTAATCGCTCTGTCCACCAAGGCATCAAGGTGAGTTCAGCTAAAGAACATAACCAAATATCTTAATTCCCCAGAGAATGAGCCAGCAAGACAGTATACTCTCCTCAGGCAGTCATACAATCAAACTTAAGGAAGTTGAGTATCCTCCCGCAGATCTCAACATTCCCCAGCCATGTACAGGCATTCTTAACAAGCATCCCCGGCAGTCTTGGTCTAAAGATTGTTCCCCGGCGGCATATCAAGCATTCATTGGAGTCACTTCCTCAATACAGCTCAAACTTCCCCATGAGAGTCCAAATTTGGTTCCCCAGGAAAGTTGGAACCCATCTCCCCAAGTAGTAAGCTTATCCCCAGTAGATTCTGGAAGCTTATCCCCGCAGAGCCCGAACGCGTCTCCCGGCTGTATTTAAAGAGTTATTTCCTTAACAGGATATAACTGGGTTATCCTCAGCCAAAAGCCACGGAAAGGTCGTCGTCAACATAGTTCTTTCTCATCCCCAGCGAAGTCTATCAACACTTCCAATACAGCAAAGATATCCCCAGCAAGTTATTATCAACACTCAGCAAAATATCTCTCTCCCCACAGAGTATTGCTCCTCAGCAAGATGGTTAGAGTGCTTTCTTCCCCACAGAGTATTGCTCCTCAGCAAGATGGTTAGAGTGCTTTCTTCCCCGCAGAGTAATTCATCCGCCAAGTTTATTCCTCAACAGAGTCATCTTCTCCTACCGGTATTCTTGCAATTATCATCCCCAGTGGAAGTAAAAGCGTATTCTTCAATATCAGCCCAGGAGTGACTTCCCGGCACCCGTCACGGATTTACTTTCCTAGACGAAAACATACATTCCTAAACATCACATACATCATTATAGCATGCATATACGCATCATATCATACAAATCTCATTTATGTTGAGAACATCATTGCTTGATCCATATCATGCATTGCATATGACTGACCTTTACCTTTCAGGAAAGATTCAGTTAAATTCTCAATCATATTTCAAGACCCAGACCGGTTCAGTTAATCGACTCCAAAGATTTCTTATCCAGTCCAAGGCCTTCTCTAGTCCAGCTAAATCGACTCCCAACAGATTTTTCTGATGAAGACTCAGTAGAAGTTATCAGGTTTTTCTCAAACGCCCGCTTTTGAGATTATAATTTCCTATGGTTCTCTCCCCGACGGTGCGTGAGATGATAATTCCATCCCAGGTTTTTCTCAGACGTCCGCTTTTGAGATTATAATTTCCTATGGTTCTCTCCCCGACGGTGCGTGAGATGATAATTCCATCCCAGGTTTTTCTCAGACGTCCGCTTTTGAGATTATAATTTCCTATGGTTCTCTCCCCGACGGTGCGTGAGATGATAATTCCATCCCAGGTTTATCTCAGACGCCCGCTTTTGAGATTATAATTTCCTATGGTTCTCTCCCCGACGGTGCGTGAGATGATAATTCCATTCCAGGTTTTTCTCAAACGTCCGCTTTTGAGATTATAATTTCCTATGGTTCTCTCCCCGACGGTGCGTGAGATGATAATTCCATCCCAGGTTTTTCTCAGACGTCCGCTTTTGAGATTATAATTTCCTATGGTTCTCTCCCCGACGGTGCGTGAGATGATAATTCCATCCCAGGTTTTTCTCAGACGTCCGCTTTTGAGATTATAATTTCCTATGGTTCTCTCCCCGATGGTGCGTGAGATGATAATTCCATTCCAGGTTTTTCTCAAACGTCCGCTTTTGAGATTGTAATTGCCTATGGTTCTCTTCCCGATACTACGAAGATGGTAATTCCCACCAAGATTTTCTCAACGAGCGTTGTTGAGGTTAAAGTCACCCAAGGTTCTCTCACTGTTCATGCTGAGGTAGCAACCACTCCTGGTTTATTCATCATCTTTTGAAGCTCCAGACTCAGCTCTTGTAACCAGTCAGGACACATTTATACAAAGCATCCGAAAACCAGCTCCTGCAACATGTCAGGTACTCATTTTTTCTTTTGCAGGTATGCAGGTTCTCGCTAAGGAATTTATTACGTGATCAACATCCAGATAGCATCTATAAGCCCATCATCCTATTCATCAATCTCTAAATGGCATTTATAAGCCCATTCCCATCATCACACTGCTACTATGTGAGCGCAAATTTCTGGGCACTCTAGTGTTCAATCATCTTCTACCCTCGGATTACGAAAGGCACGTCAGCCAATCTGCATCCTCAGGTCTAAGAAGATTGAACAGGGGCAACTGTTGTACCCCAAAATTTGCCCTCCCCATATTCTTCAAGAAATTGCCAAGTCATGCTTCAAAATTCCCCAAGGGTTGCACAGTGCAAAGGCCTCCTAAGCAGTCAAAATTAGGGTTTTGCTTCTGATCAAGAAAATGAAGTTTCCAAAGGTCCAATCAAGTCTCACATGTCTACAAATATGGTCAAGCATCCTCATACCAAGTTTCAAGACTTTCAGCTCAAAATTGCACAGTCAAAAACCCTAATTGCACTACAGTCAACTGTAGGGGCAAAATGGTCATTTGACAGTCAAAAGATCAAATTTTTGATCAACATCTCATTTTGAAGCCACAAACATCATTTGATCAATGCTTGATCATGATTCTCAAAGCTTGGCTCAAAAATCATCAAGATGCAAAAGTTTCCTTATTTGGACAGTTTAAAAAGCCAACTGTAAATTGACCAGGGCATAACTTTCACATGGATTATCAGAAAAATTCCATCCAAAGCTCATTTTTAAGAGAAAGACATTTCCTACAACTCATCTTCATACTTCAAGTCCAAGAAATGCTCTCACAAAAAGTTATCAATTTCAACATTATAGGTCATTTTCAAAAGTCAACAAAAAGGGACTTTAAGTCAAAGGCCATAACTTGAGATTGGTAAATCACAATGACATGAGACCAAAGGAATTGGTTAGAGGACTCAAAGACCTTTCCAAAATGTCAAAGAACATGAGAAAATCTTAAAAATTGAGCAAGTTATGCCTTGTGGAAGTTGGGAAAGTTTTGGATATTTTGAAAAGTCAACATTGATTCAAATGACCTAAAATTGCTAATGGGCCCATTTTTCTTCCACAATTCATCATCCCAAGCATGTGCACGACCATTAGGCCCAAAGGGAAGTTTTTCTCCATTTTTATTTATTTATTTGGATTTTTTATTATTAATAAATCATTTAATTAAATAAAATACATGAAAAATACAAAACTAATGAAATCAAATCTCTTTGTGCAGAAAATACTCTCATTGGACATTCAAGATTCGTGCATGATCATTTTTGGAAAGTTTTGGCATGATTTAGTATCAAATTGCATGAAAAAAGATTGAAAAAATAATGCTTGAAAATCAAATATTGAACAATCAAATCTTGGATTCTTTTGATCAAATTTTTGACCTAAATCATTACTACATATACAAGAAACACAACCCTAATGCCATTAACCATTAAGCTGCGCAGAAAAGCATCCATCAAACTTGAAAATTTTGGCAAAAAACTCATAACTGAAAACACTTTTGCAGGGTGATTCAAGGCATAATAGTTGTTCAAACATCTTCCTTGAGGATCACAGAACAATTTCCAATCAAAATCATTCATCAAAACATCAGGAATTGGTAAAACGAGCTGGACCTGTACAAAGAAAATTTCTAATTCGTGCATCTCAATTCATGCATTTTTTGTGAATTTTAATATTTGATTCATGTTCCTTGTGTGATTATGAAGCTAACCATCTATCTTGATTGAGTTTTTGCAAGCTATATACGATTTCACCATTATCAAATTCTAGGGTTTGCAGAACTGTGAATTGGGCGTTTTCAAATAGTGTAAAATTAGCCTACCACGATGCCATGGTCATGATCAGTGCGTTTGGACGAAAACAATGGCATCATCGCGCTCAATTTATGAAGCCCCAGGGGCTAATCGTTATTTTTTGTAATGTTATCTATAGCAACGTTTAAAAACCGTTGCTTATTGTTTTTATATTTCAGAAAAAGAAAACACCAACGAGGAAGATGATTAGGTGGAAGGCGCTGATTGGAAGGTTTAAATTTTTCGCGCGTTTTGAATCACTAACGTTTGTTTCTTTTATAATATTTGTTAGTTGTTATACATACAAAGCGCGTGAATTGGTTCAGTGGTAAGCGAGAGTGCTGGTAACGTACCTGACCTGGGTTCGAGCCCCAGGTCTTCACTATTTCCATATATTTTTTCAACTAACATTCCCATGCAGTTTCAAGGCTGGAGCGTATCATGCATCTTCAAGATCAGACGTCCACGCGTCCCAATAGAACAATCAGAAGGCCAAGAACTGCGCAATACCATGGACTGTAGTCAACGCGTATACACGCTAGTGCCAAAGTCAACAAGGCCAGGCTTGTTTGGGCTCAAATTCCTGGGCTATACCTCCACATTGGGGACTGATACCCCCCTAGGTTTGCCATTTTAAATATTTTCTTTTGCATTATTTCTATTTTTATTTTAATTATTGTGTTTAATTAATTTATTATTTTCACAAAATATAAAAAAACATCAAAAAATCAGAAAAGAGAAAAATAATAACTATTTTTATTTTTTATTGTTTCCCTAAATAAATTATATTAATTCATAAACTGATTAGTTTTAAATTAGGTTTTCAATTTTTATTCTTTTAATAAAAACCTAAAAAATATAGAATTAGGGTTAATTAATTTTTTATCTTTTTTTTTTATTCCATAATAATTAAATATTAGATATTTTTATAATTAAATTTGCATGTAAATTAATTAGGGTTAATATTAGGTTTTAATTTTCTTTTCTTAAATAAATTAAAAACAACTAGAATTAGGTTTAATTACATTTTATTCTTTTTTCATTAAAATCATAAAATACCTAAAAATCCAAAAAAAAAACAATTTCTTTTTCTTTTTAATTAATTAATTTCATCATTTAATTTAATTTTGCAAAAAGGGTCCAACACCCTCGTTTTTAATTCTTATTCGCATATTTATTTTATTTCGTTTAAATATTTATGTATCTCTCCCGAAGCCATGTAATTAACCTTCTCGCACTTTATTTTCTTTACTTTCTTTATTTTTCTGTCAAATCGGGTTCGAGAAATTTTGGCGATGTGGACCCGCGCCTTTTGTAATAGCTTAGAATTTTTACTTTCCCGCAATATTTTAAACTGTTAATCAATGGCATGAAAGAATGTATGGACCAAAATAAAAACAAACGCTAGATCACCCATGACATGACAAAAAACAAAAATAAATGAAAACGACACACGAATCGCACACACCACCCCTAGGGTACGCCTCACTGTTGCCTTGCCTCGAAAGGTGATCGTCGAGTAGAGGATGTCTTAGTAAGTCCTCATGATCCGGGAACCTGGCATGAGGGTAGCTTCTAAGGTGTCTTCCTATTGCTCCGGTGATCACCATGTCCCGAACCTCGAATTGACCCGAACACCTCCAACAGTGGTGCTACCTACCTCTCAATGGTGGGATGGCACTACTTTAAAGGACATTTACACAGACGAATTCCTTAGGGTAGGTAGGTTCTCGTAGATATTTTCTCTAATTTCAAAACAAATCAAAAAATACTTTTCACACCGACACCTTTTCAAAAAGCTTTCGAAAGCAATTTTTCAAACACTCTTGAGGACAGATACAAGAGTCGAACTGAAATTTTCAAAGAAACTTTTTAAAACCCACAGTTGAAGAGCAAACAAACCATTTTTGAAAACACAATGAGCAAGTATCTAAGAGCCCATGGATAACCATGGATAGAAAGGGTGCTAACACCTTCCCTTTCTATAATCTACCTCCCGAACCGAGAGCAATCTCTATAAGGAATTTTTCTGTGCTTTTGTCCTTTCCATTTGGAGAAAATAAAAGACGGTGGCGACTCTTGCTTCCGCGACATTTCGCGAACCAGCGTTAAACAGTCAGTTCCAGATCCACCGATCACACATGGTAAACAGATTTGATACCAAGACTTTGGGACCAAAGACTTCCATCCCTATGGAACCTTATCTTCAATGGGTACGAGATCATGCTCAGAACCTTGTGATGCCATAAATAGCCATCTTACCAGTGATTGTGGAGCCCATTACTGAAGGGGATATTCCCTATATAGTTCTTCATCTTGATATGCCAATTGATCTTGAAGAACTGCAGAGATCTTGGATTCAGTTGAAGAAAGAGCGGGATACCTATAGAGATCATTTCTATGCCCATGAGAGGAAAGTTTTGGAGCTCACGAAGTAACTTCATGAAGAAAGAGGTCTTAATGTTTATCTCAACACAAAGAGAAGGCGCCCATGGGAAACCTGATTTCTTAGTTTTTAGAATTTTCAATTGTACACCCAAAAGTAAATTGTATTTTGAATTCTACTAATAAAATATTTATTTCATTTTGGTTCACAAATTTAAATTTCCCTAAATCCTTTAAAACATTGCATACATATATCATACATATCATTGCATAAGCAGGTTTCAAAGCAGGTTTCTCATCTTCTTCGCTGTTTATTTCAGTAATAAAGAAATGGCTCTCGAAAAAACAATGAAGGATCTACAAACTAAAAATGCTCAGTTTCAACAAATAACCATGGCTCTAGCAAAGGGGCGGGAAGAGCTAAAAGCCCTGATTGTCAAAGAGAAGACCAAGAAGCCAAAGAAGCCATCTGGTGTGGTGAATTTGGGAAGGAGGTTCAGAGGATCGTTAAGGCAAGTTGTAGAACTAGCATCTTCATCAAAAGAAGGAGACAATCAAGTAGGGGAAACAAGAGAGGAAGACCCCAACCCAAGGGAATCTAATAATGAGACTGACTATAATGAGGAGCAGTATCCTCTGGCCGATGAAATATACAACCAGCTGGAGGATCATCTGAATGCAATGGAAATCCAGAAGGTACCTGGGCTGGATTTTGAAGAGATGGGTTTGGTTTCTGAGGTTGTCATCCTGCAGAAGTTCAAGGTTCTGGTGTTTACTAAATTTGATGGGGTCTCATGTCCCAAGATGCATCTTCGATCTTATGTAAGGAAGATTCAGCCTCACACTGCTAACAAGCACTTATGGGTCCAATTCTTTCAAGACAGTCTATCTGGGACTCAACTAGAATGGTTCTATCAGCTGGAGGGAACCGACATTCATAACTAGGAAGACCTGGCTGCTGCTTTCTACAAGCAGTATCAGTATAATGCAGACTTTGCTCCCACCCGTACACAACTCCAAAGTATGTCTATGGGTTCTAACGAGGGCTTTAAAGACTACGCCCAGAAGTGGAGGGACTTGGCAGGAAGAGTCCAACCCCCTCTGTCTGATAGAGAGTTGGTGGATATGTTTTTGGGTACCCTATCTGGTCAATTTTTCAACCATCTGATTGGAATTTCCTCAGCTGGCTTTACTGAGTTAATTTTGACTGGAGAGAGTGGAAGTTGGTATTAGAAGTGGAAATATTCAAAAAGATGCCTCTTAGAGTGCCGGAAAGAGACCTTTCATGGGAAAGAAATAGGTCAGTGTTGTTTACAATCAAAGAAATCAGGGTAGAACTGAGATCCCCAATGTTATAATGTCTCCCATGCCCAAGCATGGTCGTGGTGTTAATGTTGTTGGCGATGATACATTTGTTACTTCTATTTAGGAACTTGTTACTCCTATCATGACTGTTAAGTGGAATCTGTTGCAAGCCGGTTTATTTCCGGGCTGTGGTGAAGATTGCCACTTATAATCATCTCTACCGACTGGTTGCTATTTGTTGAAAGCAGGTGTTCAGTGCCTGATGGATGATAAAGAGATTCTATTTGAGAAGACTCCCGTCACAAATGTTTCTTGTAAAGATGTTTCGATTATAACCATTTTCGCCAATCCTCCTAGGGTCTCCACCAAAAGACCCGTCAGGATTACATCTGCTCCGAAGTTGGCTCCTCTGATAATCACTATGCTAGTGCAAATACCATACTCCTCAGACAAAGCCGTTCCTTAGAATTATGGGGCTGAAGTCTATTACCATGGCGTCAAACAAGACCTGTTGGTTGCTGAAGATAAAGTTTCTGGAAATACTGACCTCGACGTTGGCAACATCGTTGGGACCAATAAAATAACAAGGAGTGGAAGAGTGTTCTCACCTGAGATTTCTCCTCCAAAAGCCGTTACTAATCATGTGATCATTCCTATTGTTGTTCCTGCTGATACTACCACCACAATTCCTGTGATTACTCCTGATGCCACCCATATCACTGAGTCAGCCGAGACTCGGGGCAAAGACATATTGGTTGAGCCTGTCCAGACGAAGGCACATTCAGAATCCATTCCAGAGCCTTCCAAGACCGAAATGGAAGAAATCTTGAAGATAATTAAAAGGAGAGACTATAATATGGTCGAAAAGCGGAGGCAGACCCCTTCTAAGATTTCAATGTTGGCCCTACTATTATGCTCCGAAGCTCATGCAAAAGCTTTGGTAAAATTCCTCAAAACTGCTCATGTGCCACAAGAAACCTCCGCTGACCAATTTGAAGATTGTGTGGCCAGTTTGACGGCTGATAACCGTTTGGGTTTTTCTGATGTTGATCTAACACCCAGAGGAAGAAAACACAATGATGCGTTGCATGTCTCCATCGAATGCAGGGGCACTACTTTGGCCCATGTTCTAGTAGATACTGGTTCATCGCTGAACGTGTTGCCTAAGAAGGCTCTGGACAGATTAGATTGTGAAGGTTTGACCCTAAAGCCCAGCAACATTGTAGTGAGGGCTTTTGATGGTTCAAAAAGAATGGTGCACGGGGAGGTGGACATCCCCATCAAAGTTGGTTCTCAGACCTTCGACCCCACCTTCTACGTGATGGATATTCGACCATATTATTCTTCTTTGTTGGGATGCCCTTGGATCCATGGGGTTGGAGCTATCACGTCCACTCTGCATCAGATGATGAAATACCCGGTGAAAGGAAAGATTGTCACAGTGCATGGTGAAGAGGAAGACATGGTAAGTCAGCTCAACTTTTTCAGGTATGTGGAAATGGATGGAGAGTTCATCGAGACTCCTTGTTAGAAATTTGAAGAGGGTCCTCAGACCATGGCTGCAACCGAGATTGTTACCAGTGTGCCGAAGATCACCAGACCTCCCTTGAAAATGGTTTCTCTCAAGGACGCCAAGGCTGTAATTGAAGAAGGTGGGTGCATCATTTGGGGCCAACTCCCTGACATTCCATACAAATTTGTAAGTTTGGTTTGAGTTTCTCTTCAGGGGCTCAAAGGGCTGTTCGGTGTGCTCATGCTGGAGGACCTCCCCTACGCATCATCAATCATGGGGTCAACGGTTTAGAAGACAGTGATGGTGACTATGACATGGACAGCTAGATCTTTCCTACTACCAACGGTGGACCCAGTAACTAGACGGCTAAAGACTTTATACTGATTACTTTTATTCAGAAGTAATTGTCTTTCTTATTTTCGGATATGTAATAATTAAATAATATAAACTTTATGGTCATGTGTCTTACACGGGGCACAATGGTTTATTTTTTAGGGTTATCATGTTTCAATCTCATATGTCATTAATAAAGCATTGGAGGTTTTGCATACAAATTTTGTGCTATCTATCTTTCTTTTTTTCTTTTTACTTTGTTAATACAACTATGCTCTTAGTCACACTCACGTGTCAAACTCAGATCCATATCCACTCTGGATCCATTGATAACGGTTCTGCTATTGCAGGTTATGACTTTGAAAATCCGATCAACCAAGTCGAGGACGAAGGAGAGGAAGATTGTGAGGTACCTGGAGAACTTGCCAGACTGTTACAATAGGAAGAAAGGGCTATACAACCTTATGAAGAGCCAGTTGAGATAGTGAACTTAGGCATAAAAGAGGACAAAAAAGAAGTCAAGATAGGTGCAAATTTGGAGTTTAGTGTCAAACAGCAGTTGATACAAATGTTGCATGATTATGTCGAGATCTTTTCCTGGTCATATGAAGACATGCCAGGACTAGACACGGATATTGTAGTTAATCGTCTCCCAAATAAAGAAGATTGCTCTCCAATAAAGCAGAAGGTTCGCGTATGCACCCTGAAATGTCAGAGAAGATCAAGGCAGAAGTTATGAAGCAATTCAACGTTGGGTTCTTAGTTGTCAACTCTTATCCATAAGGGGTTGCTAATGTAGTTCCGATGCCTAAGAAGGACGATAAGGTATAGATGTGTATGGACTACAAAGATTTGAACAGGGCAAGCCCCAAGGATGACTTCCCACTTCCCCATATTGACGTTTTGGTTGACAACACCGCACAACATAAGATCTTTTCCTTCATGGACGGTTTCTCTGGCTACAATCAAATCAAGATGGCACCCGAAGATATGGAGAAGACAACCTTTGTCATACAATGGGGTACTTTCTGTTACAAAGTGATACCATTTGGGTTGAAGAATGATGGGGCAACCTATCAACGAGCCATGGTAGCTTTATTCCATGACATGATTCACCATGAGATAGAGGTCTATGTTGATGACATGATAGCCAGGTCTCAAACTGAAGAGGAGCATCTTGATCACCTGCAAAATTTGTTTGATAGGTTGAAGACGTACATGTTAAGGCTAAATCCCAACAACTACACCTTTGGGGTAAGGTCTGGTAAACTCCTAGGTTTCATTGTCAGTGACAAGGGTATTCAGGTAGACCCTGTAAAGGTGAAAGATATACAAGAGATGTCGGCTCCTCGCACTGAGAAGGAAGTTAGAGGCTTCTTGGGACGCCTAAATTACATTGCCAGGTTCATTTCCCATCTAACTACTACTAGTGAGAAAATCTTCAAACTTCTGAAGAAAGATCAAGTGTTAAAGTGGAATGACGAATGCCAGACTGCCTTTGATATAATCAAGGAATACCTTCAAGAGCCTCCAATTCTGATGCCTCTGATTGAAGGAAGACCTTTGATAATGTACTTAACAGTGTTAGATAATTCAATGGGGTGTGTGTTGGGTCAGCATGACGAGTCCGGTCGAAAAGAGCATGCAATATACTACCTTAGCAAAAAGTTTACCGACTGTGAAACAAGATACTCACTACTCGAGAAAACATGTTGCTCTTTGGCATGGGCTTCTCACCGACTAAGACAGTATATGCTGACTCACACTACCTTGTTGATATCTAAAATGGATTCGATCAAGTACATCTTCAAGAAGCCCGCTCTCTCGGGAAGAATAGCGAGATGGAAAATGATCCTGACTCAATACGACATTCAATACACAACCCGGAAAGCAATCAAGGGAAGTGTATTAGCTAATAATTTGGCTCATCGGGCTGTGGATGACTACCAATCCATGAACTTTGAATTCTCGGATGAGAATATTATGTTAGTGACTGACTGTGAAGAACCTGGACCAGATGAAGGACCTGAGAAAGGATCCCGATGGACTATGGTTTTTGATGGAGCTTCCAACGCACTCGGCAATGCCATCGGTGCTATAATCATATCTCCCGAGGGTTGTCATACTCCTTTCACTGCCACATTATGTTTCAACTGTACCAACAATATGGCTGAGTATGAAGCATGCATCATGGGTCTCAAAGCTGCTATTGACCTGAGGATCAAGTTCTTGAGTGTTTTCGGAGATTCAGCTTTGGTAATAAGTCAAATCAAAGGAGAGTCGGACATGAAGCACCCTAATCTTATCCTTTACAAAGAACATGTGCTGACATTGCTTCCACACTCTAAAGAAGTCACCTTTGAACATTTTCCACGATAAGAGAATCAGTTAGCGGATGCGTTATCTACCATGTCATCTATGTTCAAGGTCAGATGGGACAACGAGGCTCCTCAGATCACTATTGAGATATTGGATGAAACGGCTTACTGCTATGAGATCAATACTGAAGGGGTAACAAACAAACCTTGCTTACATGAAGTGAAAAGGTATCTCGAGGCTCAAGAATACCCTGAGGGGGCATCTGTTAATGATAAGTAGTCTCTGAGAAGGTTCTCCGTAAAGTTCTTCCTCAGTAATGGAATCCTCTACAAGCGCAACCATGACTCTACTTTACTTAGGTGTGTAGACAAGAGTGAGGAAAATAGGATTATGGCATATTTACACGAAGTTACCTTTGGCACCCATTATAGTGGACACACCATGGCTAAAAAGATCCTACGGGAAGGATATTACTGGTCCACTATGGAAGCAGACTGTTATCAGCATTCCCGAACTTGTCACAAATGCCAGATCTATACTGATAAAGTACATGTACCTCCGGTTCCCTTGAACGTCTTGACGAATCCCTGGCCCTTTGCAATGTCGGGCATTGACATGATCGGAGAGATTAGACCTACCGCTTCCAACATGCATCGCTTCATCCTAGTGGCCAATCTCAACAATACGATGATCAACGAACTCTGTAAAAAATTCAAGATCCAGCATCATAATTCTTCCCCTTACCGGTCGAAGATGAATGGCATTGTGGAGGCTGCTAACAAGAACATTAAGAAAATCATACAGAAGATGAAGGTGACATACAAAGACTGGCATGAGATGTTACCATTTGCTTTTCATGGTTACCGCACCTCAGCACGTACGTCAACAGGGGCAACACCTTACTCTCTGGTGTATGGTGTGGAGGTTGTCCTACCTATTGAGGTCCAGATCCCTTCTTTGAGAATCATGAAGAATGTAGGTTTGAACGAAGATGATTGGATCCAGACTCGACTTGACTAACTGAATTTGATTGATGAGAAAAGACTTGTTGTTGTCTGTCATGGTCAGATGTACCAAAAGAGAATGATCAAGGCTTTTAACAAAAAGGTCAGACGTCAGGTATATCAAGTGGGTGATCTAGTAATCAAGCGCATCATCCTACCATAAGGTGATCCCAAGGGCAAATGGACTCCCACATACGAAGGGCCATTTGTAATCAAAATCATATTTTTTGGTGGAGCCATGATTCTAACCACTATGGATAGTGACGACCTTCTTCACCCTGTGAATGCGGACATAGTGAAAAGATACTACGCATGAATAAAGACCCGCTAGGTTGACTGGACTAGGAAAAAATAAGGGCATCCCGATGAACCAAAAGGGTTCGGGCAAAAATCAGGGATAAATACAAAAAATATCTACACCCGGTAAGTCGAAAACCTGAAAAGGCGGCTTGGGCAAAAAAGGGTATCCCGGTGGACTGAAAACCCGAAAGAGAGGTCCAGGAAAAAGTTAGAGATTTAAAGCATATAACTATGTCCCATTAGATAACCTTGTGACTGGACTTCAGTATCAACTATCAAGCTCAAACGGTACCAATCATTCCAGTCAGCTTCGGATAAGTTGCAAAGTGATGAGACGCTCAACGACATAAGGGAAATAGCAGAATTTAAACTCAATGGGATTATTACACATAGCTATTTTCTCTTTGTACACTATTTTGTATAGTTTTCATTTTCACGAAGGGGTTCTCCTACTAGAACGTCAGTCTCTTTGTACAAAAATGCCTGTTATAGGCAAACTTCAAAATCAATGCAAATCATTTCTTTGAAAGTATAAAGCTATTTTTTTCTTCTATTTTTCTGTTTTGTTTTGCAAAAACGTCCAATGATTATTTTTGACATATGAATTTGAATATGATTACTGTTTACAAATAATTGCATGTGAAACAGAAATACAGTTGCTAATGACTTTAAGAAATGGGGAAAAGTCTAAAAAAGCCATTTGTAGTCCCGACAGTTACTCTTTCCAGCAGGCATAGGGGCATCCTCCTATCACATCCTCAGCATACGTCCTAGTGATGCTTATGTCCCCACATAATGGAAACAACCAAAGTTTTGATCTCTCCTCCCCCAAGCAGGAATTACCTCCTCCAGCAAAGTTCCCTCAGAGAGCTGAAATCCATGTTCCTCATCTAAGTTTTTATAATTTCGAACAGTTTATAAAGCCTTATCCCAGGTAGAGTTTATTTCTCTAGCTGCGAAAGGTTATCCCCTAACAAAGTTTATTTCTCTACATCGGTAAAATCTTCCAACAGAGCATCTTTCTCCCCCAGAGTCATTCTCAAGCAGGAGTCAAAAATCCCCCGCAAATCATCTCCATTCACTAACCCCGGCAGAAATGAAAGAATCATTTTCCTCATCTACCAAATAGTAGTCTGAGATTTAGCTTCCCAGTACTATCCAGTAGCAGTCAGAGATTTATTTTCCCAGACCAGGAAATATCGCAACAACATTCCATGTTCATACATCATGGCATGCGCATACATGTTGCATACAACATAATCTCATTTATTTTGAGAACATCATTACACAATGCATTTCATACATCATGACATTGCATACGACTAACTCTTTACCTTTTTAGGAAAGATCAAATCAACATACACCGTTGACTACTTATATGACTTGGTAGTCTTCTCAAAGGCTACGTCTGATGAAGGGATATTTCATCATTTTCCTCAGAAAAGACCATTTCCAAAAGACCTTCCTCTGGTTCAATTAAATCGACACTAAGATTTTTCTATTTCTATTCCAGTTGAAGATAATTCAAGACCTTTCTCTGGTTCAGTTAAATCGACATTAAGATTTTTCTTTTTTCTATTCCAGTTGAAGTTAATTCAAGACCTTTCCTCTGGTTCAGTTAAATCGATCCTAAGATTTTTCTGATTTCTATTCTAGTTGAAGATAATTCAAGACCTTTCTCTAGTTCAGTTAAATCGACACTAAGATTTTTCTAATTTCTATTCCAATTGAAGATAATTCAAGACCTTCCTCTGGTTCAGTTAAATCGACACTAATATTTTTCTAATTTCTATTCTAGTTGAAGATAATTCAAGACCTTTCTCTGGTTCAGTTAAATCGACACTAAGATTTTTATGATTTCTATTCCAATTGAAGATAATTCAAGACCTTTCTCTGGTTCAGTTAAATCGACACTAAGATTTTTCTGATTTCTATTCCAGTTGAAGATAATTCAAGTCCTTTCTGTGATTCAGTTAAATCGACACTAAGATTTTTCTGATTTCTATTCCAGTTGAAGATAATTCAAGACCTTTCTCTGGTTCAGTTAAATCGACACTAAGATTTTTCTGATTTCTATTCCAATTAAAGTGAATTCAAGACCTTTTCTCTGGTTCAGTTAAATCGACACTAAGATTTTTCTGATTTCTATTTCAGTTGAAGATGATTCAAAACCTTTCTCCGGTTGAGTTAAATTGACACTAATATTTTTCTGATTTCTATTCTAGTTAAAGATGATTCAAGACCCTTTCTCTGGTTCAGTTAAATCGACCCCAAGATTTCTCTGATTCTTATCCAGTTAAAGAAGTTATAAAGCCTGGAGTCTGGCCAAATAGTAGTTAATTTCATGTTCCCCAGTAAGTCACCGTGAAGCTTGGAATACAACCAGATAGAAGGCAGCCTTATTGTCCTCAGCAAGTCGCTGTGAAGCCTGTATCCTAACAAGATAGCAGTTCGCTTTCGTCTCTCCAGTCAAGAGATAATCCCCCAGTAGAGTGATGGACAATTGAATCTCCTAGACTCTATTTCCCGAAATAGAGATCAATATTCTCCAACGGAGTTCTCTTCAACGACAGAAGCAGGAATCCCCATAAAGGAATATCTCACGAAATCAGCATGTTCTCTAGATGGCATCTTTAAGCCCATCTTCGATGAATCTCCATCATATTCCTTGGATGGCATCTTTAAGCCCATCCTTGATAGTCTTCTGTCATCTTTTCCAAATGGCATCTATAAGCCCATTCCCGAAATTATCCAACAACAATGCTACTTCAGACGAGTGCAAATTTCTGGGCACTCTAGTGTTCAATCATCTTCCACCTTCAGATCACGAAAGAAAGATAAGCCAATCTACATCCTCAGGTTTAAGAAGATTGAACAGAGGCATCTGTTGTACCCCAAAATTTTCCGTCTCATTTTACTCAACAGATGCCCATTGAGACCCTCAAATTGCCCATAGATGACCAATAATTGACCAGACAAATTCTCCTCCTAAAGGCAATAAACCTCTAACTAGGGTTTCAATTATCATCAAGATGTGTGAGCTCCAAGGGTCCAAAATGTTTTCCATGGCCCTATTATGTCCTCAAGATTATCCACGACAAATTTCATGCCTTGCACAACAAGTTTGCCCAGTCAACTACTCAAATGCCTGAAAATTAACTGTACTAGGTCAAAAGTCAACTGTGGCCTATATACAGTCAAACTTCAAGATTTTTGGTCAATATCAACATTTTGAAGTGATATCCATCATTTGATCAAGGGTTGATCATGATTCTTCCAGAAATGCTCCTAACTCATTAAAAGTCAAAAATTGCAAATTAGGGTTTCTATAGGAAAAGTCAACCAAACTTTGACTAGGCATAACTTTCTCATACTTTATCAGAAATTTTGCCACCAATTCTCATTTTGAAGAGAATCCAATTCCTACAACTTCTCTTCATCCCTCAAGTTCAAGAAATGCCCCAGTTAAAACATACAAGCTCGGACATTATAGGTCCTTTCAAAAACTCAACAAAAACACCTTTTTGGTCAAAGCTCCTTACATGAACATGCAAGATCCAATTGAAATAAAACCAAAAGGGTTGTTTAGAGGACATCCTAATATCTCTAAAAAGTATAAGAAAACCATCTTAGGGTTAAAAATGAGAGAGAGATACAATGCTAAAGTTGACCAATTTCTGGAAAAGTGCATGAAGCCAATATTGACCAAACTTAAATTTTTTCCAAATGGGCCCATCTTTACATGTTTGAAACTTGTTTCTAACATGGTCCACGACCTCTAAGCCCACCCATGTATTATTATATTATTTATGTTATTTATTTTGATATTTTATTCATTAAAATGCAAAATTAAATAAATAAATAATAGAAATAATGTAAGATTTGATTTGGAATCTTTTTCTCATCAAATAATGGGCAAAATGTGCTGGGATGTCAAGGAAATTTCGTGGCGAGAAGAGAAGATTTTATTTGGTCCAAAAAAGTCAAAAAATCACATAATTGAAAGAAAATATTTTTCTCATGAAAGCTTGAATTTTCCTCCATTTTTGTTGACCTAATGTGATATACTATATATGCACAAACATGCCAGACCTAATGCAGATGCGCAGCTGCCTCAAGATCACTAGGTTTGGACCAAATATTTTTAAGAATACTCCATCAATTGCATTTCAGATTTCATCTCTTTCCAAGCGAGCAACCACCACAAATCACCTCCAAGACATATCCAGGGTAAGATAGGTTAAATTCCCATGTCTTTTTGTACCTAAAATCATCGCATGCATCGTGATCGGTTTGTTTGACTTTTGATTAATCGTATTTTGAATTGCATGCCTTGTTGAGGAATTCTAATGATTTGAATATTCTAGTATGGTCCTTTAGAACAGGTTGATACCCTTACATGTGAACTGGGATGTGAGGATCATCATTTGCCATTGTTGACCATAACTTTGTATTTTTTCTCATAGCACCATTTACAGGATGTTTCAGGCCAAACGGACCCTACCATTGGATCTGCAACCCTTGAATTAGGGGGGTAGGGTCCAACTATCATTTGTTTTCGTAGGCTTAAGCAAGATCCGGTGGAGGAGGTGGCCGGAGAAAACGACCAGAGCTAGGGCTCCAGCGCTTCTCCGGTGAGTCAAAACCTTTGAATATCACTGACTCCCACATGGCACTGGGGAAAATCCTGATTGGCCAGTGCGTGTACTCTGTGTCCCACGATGGCTTAAGTTGGAATTTAATATTTTTAACGCGTTTATTTATATAATCATTGTGTTGCATTGGATTGACAGAAAGATAACCTGGCTCAGTTGGTAAAGGCATAGGCGTATGAAAGGGAGGACCTGGGTTCGATGCCCAGGTCGTGTGTTTTCAAAAAATTTTAATTGTATAACGGAAGACCTAGTGCGTTAAGGATAAAGGAGTGTATCCTGGGTTGTCATCTCATCACCATTGGATCAATCACAAACATCAGATCATAGATCCAGATCTAGGTGCCCATGGTGAACCCTCAAGGGCTGGCAGCGTAGGATCTGACACAGGCAATTGGGCCAACAGATCTGGGCTTAACAAAATATAACCAGCACCCCTCTCATTGCTGCTAATACGCCCATTTTTCCTTTTTTTGTTATTTTTAATTACCTTGTTTTTTATTCTAATTGTTTTAAAATCAGTTTTTTTAAAATAATTTTAATCACAAAATCACAAAAAAAAAATAGATTTAGGTTTTTCTATTAAAATTAATTAATTTTTTTGTAAATTATTTTAATTTCATAAATTTAACTTATTTTTCTTTAAATTCAAAATTGATTAGAATTAGGTTAAAACAACAAATATTTTTTAATAAAATAACATAAATATTAGTTTCATTAGAATTTATTATAATTAATATTTTTTCTTCCTTTTTTTAATTTAGTTAATTAGCATATTATTATGATATTTTCATTAATAAATAAAAACACAAAGATAATATATCTGAATCAAGCACACTTGCACATGCTCACCCCTAGGGTATCTCCCACTTTGGTTGCCTTCGGAAACGGTCACAATTCTCGAAACGTGAGAATTTTTAGTGATTTTCCTTGAGTTCAAAAGATCACAAGTCCCTCGATGACACTCTCGACTGTTGCCTCGGTTAAAAAAGTGCTCTTAGAACTTCAGGACAATTACTAAGAGTTCTTGCCTAGTTGCCTTAGTGATCGTAAACGTCCCTTCGATAGTCCCTCAACATCTAACGATAGGGCTACCTACTCACTAATAGTAGGATAGCACTATCTAAAGGAAAGGAGGAAAAGAACGCCCTTTTTCGAGTAAGTAGATAGCTATTAAGTACTTGCTCAAAACTAATTCTTTTTTACACCACACTTTCAAAACCTTTTAAAAAATGCTTAATCACACTCTTGAGGACTGATACAAGAGTTATCATAAAGCAAACTAACTTTTCAAAACACAAACATAAAAGCAATTTTCAAAATGAGCAAGTACCTAAGAGCCCGTGAAAAACCATGGATGGAAAGGCTGCTAACACCTTCCCTTTCCATAATCTACCCCCTTACTCAGAAAATCTCGAAAAAAGGTCTTTTTCTGTTCTTTTCACCCTTTCCTTTGTTAGATAAAGGAAAAGTTGGTGGAGACTCTTGCTTACCGTAACATTTGCGAATAAAAAATGCAAACTAGTATAACTGTCGATTCTTCCACCGTATCACAGGTCGACTCATAACTGTATAAGTTGACTCATAATAGTAAATTTTAACAGAAATGCAGTTTTCTACAAGTTTCTGTGAACAGTTGAATATGAGGCTCATTTGCACTTATATGATTATGAAAAATGAATTATCTAAAGAGTATTATGCATGCATAATGATGTAATACAATTTGCATATGTCAAGTTCAAACAATTTTTGTAAAAGAAATATATATATATATATATATATATATATATATATATATATATATATATATATATATATATATATATATATATATATAGAGAGAGAGAGAGAGAGAGACATTATTAATGGAGAAATTAAGGTCAACTTATAAGTAATCAAGAATTCTTACAGAGAAAGTAGATAGGAAAGATATTACCTCATTTGATATATGTTAAGACACGTGTACGAAAGCTAAAAACACATCTCAATAGTATGGTGAGACATAGATATATTTTAAGTACATGTATGCTTAAGACATCAAGTAAGAGAGATCTAAAATCCCTAGCTCACAACAATTGTTGAAGAAAGGTTTTGTTGCTAGTGGTTTTGTAAAAATGTCAGCAAGTCGATTTTTAGTATCAACATGCTTAAACGTAACATCCTCCTTTTCAACATGATCGCGAAGAAAGTGATGCATAATCTCTATGTGTTTAGTGCGTGAGTGTAAGACAGGATTCTTAGTAAGATTTGTAGCACTTGTGTTGTCACATTTTATTGGAATACATTTTAATTGAATATCGTAGTCTTGTAATTGTTGCTTCATCCATAATATCTGAGCACAACAACTACCAGCTGCAATGTATTCAGCCTCAGTAGTTGACAAAGCAATAGAAACCTGCTTTTTTTTATGCCAACTCACTAGAGAGTTTGAAAATAAATGACATGTTCCACTAGTGCTTTTCCTATCTGATTTGCAGCCAGCAAAATCAGAATCGGAGTAACCTACTAAATTGTAATCGCTTCCCTTAGAATATCATAGCCCATACTTAGATGTATTATTGAGATACATAAGTATACTCTTGACAGCTTTCAAGTGGGATTCCTTAGGATCCGATTGATATCGTGCACACATGCAAACACTAAACATGATGTCAGGCCTAGATGCCATAAGATACAAAAGGGATTCGATCATACCTCTATATTTCTTGACATCAACACTCTTACCATGTTCATCCTTATCTAAATTCCCGTTGGTAGGCATAGGGGTGTCAATTGATTTTGAGTTATCCATTCCAAATCTTTTAAGCAACTCTTTGCAATATTTTGTTTCACACACAATTGTGCCTTCATTGAGCTGCTTTCTTTGAAGACTGAGGAAGTAATTTAGCTCCCCCATAAGACTCATTTCAAATTCACCCTGCATAACCTTAGAAAATTCTTCGACCAAATGTATGTTAGTCGAACAAAAAATAATATCATCTACATATATTTGAACTAAAAGGATGTGCTTTCCTTTATGTTTAATGAAAAGAGTAGTATCCACTTTACCTCTTGAATATCAATGATCAAGTATAAATTTACTAAGTCTTTCATACCAAACTCGAGGGGCTTGCCTAAGACCGTATAACGCTTGTTTTAATTTGAAAACGTAATCTAGATATTCATTATTTTCAAAACCAGAAGGTTGTGAGACATACACTTCTTCATTTATGACTCTTTTCAGAAACGCACTCTTTACGTCCATTTGATAAAGCTTAAAATCTTTTGCACACGCATAACCGAGCAAGAGACGTATAGCCTCAATGCGAGCAACTGGAGCATAAGTCTCCTCATAATCAATTCCTTCTTCTTGGTTATACCCTTGTGCTACTAAGCGTGCTTTATTGCGGGTTATCACTCTGTTTTCATCAAGTTTATTTCTAAAAATCCACTTTGTTCCTATGATATGATGGTCTCGCGGACGAGGGACAAGTTCCCAAATGTCATTTCTTTTAAACTGGTTGAGCTCTTCGTGCATGGCCATTAGCCAAAATTCATCAATCAAGGCCTCTTTGGAATTTTTAGGTTCTACTTGTGAAACAAAAGCAAAGTGATAACAAAAATTACTTATCTTGGAGCGAGTCATCACTCCTTTTGAGATTTCTCCCAATATGTTGTCAATGGGATGGTCTTTAGGGGACTTCCAAGCTGGTGGAAGATCATTTACTTCCGTTGGCTCTTCTTCCTCAAATTTTGTATGGCTTGTATCTTTTTCCTCCTCATCGTTAACTGTTTTTGACTGATCAATTTCCTCAACAGTTTCTATGAGTATGTCTTCAGTAGATACACTTGCACCATCAAGAGAAATACCTTTTCTGACATGTTTCAGATAAGATTCATCGAAAGAGACATGGACTGACTCCTCAACAGTAAGTAAATGTTTATTATATACCCTATATGCTTTACTTGATTGGGAGTATCCGAGAAAGATACCTTCATCTGCTTTTGCATCAAATTTTCCAAGATTTTCTTTTCCATTATTCAAAACAAAACATTTGCAACCGAATACATGAAGATGTGACAAGTTTGGCTTTCTTCCTTTTAAAAGTTCATAAGGTGTTTTATCCAAAATGGGACGGATTAATATTTTGTTTAAAACATAACAAGTTGTGCTAATTGCATCAGCCTAAAAATATTTTGGTAATCCACCTTCATTGAGCATTGTTCTCGCCAACTCCTCTAAAACACGATTTTTGCGCTCCATAACTCCATTCTACTGTGGAGTTCGAGGTGCTGAAAAGTTGTGCTCAATACCATGCTGTCACAATACTTATCAAAGAGATGGTTTTGAAATTCACCTCCATGATCGCTTCGAATTGTAATTATTTTTAATTCCATTATGTTTTGAGACAGTTTTGCAAAACTCTTAAAAGCAGAAAAAGTTTCATCTTTGCTATGAAGGAATATAGTCCAAGTAAATCTAGAGTAGTCATCAACTATTAAAAAACCATAATAATTTCCACCTAGACTTTTTGTTCTAGAAGGTCAAAAGAGGTCCATATGGAGAAGCTCAAGGGGTCGTGAAGTGGAAATCATATTTTTAGATTTGAAAGAGACCCTCGTTTGCTTTCCCATTTGGCACGTATCACATAGGTGATCATTTGTAAATTTTATCTTTGGAAGACATACTACTAGATTCTTGGATACAACCTATTTAAGCAAATCAAATTTAACATGAGCTAGACGTCTATGCCAAAGCCAAGAATCATCATTCAAGGTTACTAGACACTTAGGGCTTGTTAATTATACATCAAAAAGGTCAAGCATATAGACGTTGTTTACTCTAATACCCTTAAACACAATATCCTGTTCAGTATTTTCAATTATGCAGCAAGTGTTTGTGAAAGTAACTTTATAACCCTTGTCACACAATTGAATAATACTTAATAAATTATGTTTAAGCCCCTCTGTTATACGGTGGGAGAACTGACTTGAGGTTTTGCGTTTGTTTTCGCACTTGTTCGGTTTAGCAAGAGTCGCCACCGACTTTTTATTTATCCTAAGGAAAGGTCAAAAAGCACATGAAAGACCTTTGAGATGTTTTCGTGGGTTCGGGGGGTAGATTATGAAAAGGGAAAGTGCTAGCACCCTTTTCATCCATGGTTATCCATGGGCTCTTAGTTACTTGTTTTAGATCACTTGCCTTTGCTTTTCAATTGTTTGAAATGGTGCTTTGTGTGTGTGGTTTTTGAAAATGTTTTGAAAAAGATGCCTTGTCTAGGCAACCATTGTAACAATTCTTTACTCGAATGTTTTACAAAGGTGTTTGTCTTTTTGAAAAGATGTTTCAATGTTTTTGAAAGTTTGTTTGGAAATTGTGTTGTGATGTGTGTTTTGAAAAATGGCAAGGATTGTTTTGCAAGATTGGTCAAGTAACTAAGAGATATCTACCCTAATTTACTCAAAGATCTTTCTCATGTTTTAACCCTTTTAACAGTGTTGTTTCACCATTGTATTTGGTGAACAACCTTGTGTTAGGATGTTAACAGGACGAGCGCGGGTCATCGTATAGACCATGAATGCAATAATGTCAAGTATTTTGGCAATTTTCTTGAGGGACTATGATCATTTTTGTTTAGGCAACTCTGATAGCGTCATTCGAGGGACTATGATCATTTGATTTGTTTTTGTTTTGCCAAAGACACTTAACATGCAACCATGGCCCATTTTTGAAGGCAACAAGCGGGATTACCCTAGAGGTGCAAGTGTGAATTGTGTATTGATTTTCATGCATTTGTCTTTGTGTTAGGTTATCTAGCGGTTGATTTTGAATCTTCGCATACAAACCCTAATTACTATACAGTATATGGAAAGCGATAAATTCCGGGAATTTAAAGTCTAAGTTATTACAAATAAGTATCTGGGGATGGGGGTACAAATGTTTACAAATGGGGATGAGTCTTATCAGGATAGTAGTGTCCAAATATTATTTACAACCAAATCGAATCATCACATTCTCAATGTAAAAATATAGCAAAGTATAAGGATAAAAGAGAAATAAAAGTATTGTAAAATGCATATGATTATTTACAAGTGGTTAAGATGTTAACTTAATGTATTATTAAGTATTATTATTTTTTTGTTTTTGTTAATGATATAAAAACAAAAAGGGGTTTAAAGAGAAAATTATTTAACTTAGAAAAATTCTATTTTTTTTATATACTTTTGTTAATGTTTTACATAAAAGGTTTATTTAAACAAAAAAAAAGGTTTTAACACAAGAAAATTGTTTAAACTTAATAAACCTAATATTTATGTACTTTTAAGTGTAATAATAAAAAAGTATCATTAATAAAATTTTTACATGAAAGATCAATATATTATTTAATTGAAAAAAGAATTAGGTTATAAAAATTAATAAGTGTTGATTTAAAAAATATAAAAAAAAAAGTTATATGGGCCTTAAAAGATGTTCTTGGCCCAAGAAAACAAAATAACAAATAAGGTAAGAAAAAAAAAGGGGGGGGGGGGGGGGTAAGGCGCCAGAATGGAGGTTGGGCTTAGGGTTCGTGAGGGCAGGCCCAATGTTAATTTACAATGTTTTTGTTTGTTAGGTTTGAATTGTTTGCTCAGAAAAGGGTTTACACTTGAACGACGCCGCTCCCTTTCTTCTTCATCGCCTCTTCATGCTTTCTTAAACCATGGCTTCTGACTTCCCCATGCCTTAGGCCGCCAGACGCTACCTCCACCCTCTCCTCCCCAAGATTGCTCAGGGCAATGAAAAGAAGGTAACGTTTCTCTTAGCTCCCTCTTCGTGCGCTTTTAGGGTTTCTGGATTCGTATCTTGCATGTTTTAACTTTTATATGTTCTGATCTTCTGTGTTGTTTATGTTTGTGTGAGGTGTAAAAAAGAAAAGGGAAGGGGAATTTATACCTTGGTTCTTCTTTTTTGGAAAGGAGGAGGAGAGCTTGGACAGGAGGCGTCTTAGGAGGCCGGGCGAGGGAGCGAGACTATGATGAAAGCTTTGCTCTGGTATTTGTATCTTTAGCCTTGTATGTTTTATGATGATGTTATGCTTCTGAAAACCCTAGGGCATCCGTTTATGAATCTCTTCTTTTCTTCTTCTGATTACTTGCCTCAGTGTTGCTTTCTCTCTCTTGGGCTTTGCCTTTTTCAATGATGATAATATTTGAATCTGAGATGCTCTTGCTTCTGACTTTTTGAATATTGGCTTTGTTGGCTTTTTTCTGAGATGAACCTTGATTCTGAGTTGGTGTTTCAGTTGTTTTTGCTTCTGAGTTGCTTGCTTCAGTTGCTTTTCCTCTCTTGGGCTTTGTTTCTCAATGATGAACCTTGGTTCTGAGAGGCTTCGATTTTTTGATGATTTTTAATGTTGAATTTGATTCTGAGGGTATTTTCTACTGTTGCTACTGATATGTTGATGTTGGCCCTATGATGAATTTTGTTTCTCAGGGCTTTTGGCTTTGCTTTGAGTTTGGTTCCTTGATCTTGAAGGCAGGTCGAATGTTGTTTAGGATATAGGTTTTGACAGGCTTGGCGGAGTTTGAAGGTTCTGCAAGTTTTTTTAAGAGGCAGGCCTGCTTCTGGTTGCAGGTGGATGCAGTTTTTGAGCTTGTTAGTTTTTGAGAGGCTTGAGGTAGGTTTTAGCAGGTTTGTAAACAGGCTTCAAGGTTTGTTATGCTTGTTATGTTTGATGTTGAAGTTTTAGGAAGGTAGGATGCAAGGCTTTTTTTCTGGTATAGGCTTTTTTGAGCTTATGCAGGCTTGGGTTTTCACTGGTTTCTGTTTGTTCTGCTTTGAGTTTTTATGCAGATGGGAGCTTATGCAGGCTGGCTTAGAAACAGGCAAGTTGCAAGGCTTGTATTTGCTTGAAGGCTTGTGTTTACAGTTTTTGTGATATCTTGTGTTCTTTGTATTCTGCCCCCCTTTGTTCTGAACTGAACTCTTTGTTATATATTTCTATATTCTAAGCCTGCAAAACTGTAAGCCTCTACTTCTCTCTCTCTTTTCTCTCTCTATTAAAGCATATTTAATTTCTTAGAGTCCCTTTTTTCTGAAAAGGTGATGGTTAGAAAATGATGAAGTGTTTTACAAGCTTGCTTGCATTTTGTCTTTCTTCTGCATATTGTACTTTCTTCTTTTCTTTAATGACAGTTTGATGGCTTTTGATATCTTTTGGTATCTTCTTTGACTGCTTTTGACAGTTTGATGGCTTTTGATATCTTTTGGTATCTTCTTTGACAGCTTTTGACAGTTCTGCACTTGTGACTTAGTTTGGCACTTTCAGTTTGACAATGCAATTTGGTTTAGTTTCAGTTTGAACTTTGCAATTTAGCTTGGCATTTTCAGTTTGCATTTTGCAATTTGTTTGGACTTATGCAGCCTTGTGCATTTTGCTTAATTGATTCATATGCTTGCAAGCATTTTACTTCCCTCTTTGTGAACCAAGAAGAGACATCTTCTTGCGATTTGCAGAGAGGACGAACAAACTGATTCCGGCCAACACCTTTAATGATGAGTTTTTGATTAACTGTCTGAAAAATACTTTTCCAAATTAATTGTGTTTGACTTCTTTCTCCTCTCTTTTGCAGGTAAGTATCAGTTGAGCAAAGGATGCAACAGTAGAAGATGAAGACTTCAAGAGATTTAGGATACAGTTTTATTTTATTTCTAATCATTTGTAATAACATTATTGTAAACACTGTAAATAAATTTACAGTGTTCAAATAATATTTGTAACAAACAATTGCAAATGAATAAAAATCTTTTTTGTCAGATAATTCTTGATTTCTTCTGCACTTGTTTATTTAATTACTTAAATTTCTTAAATTATAATAATTGGAAATTATCCCAATAATTTTAACTTATAAATTATAAATAATCAATAAACGTCCAGCGTTCCAAATAACCAAAAGCATTGCACAGTTAAACAAACAAACGTCCATACGCCTCTCACTTCACTGATTAAACCAACACTTCAAACTCTCAATCAGAAGCCTCAGCTTCTATCTCAGAGGTTCAGGTTTTGAGAAACAAACTGAAATCTTGAACAGGCGTCAAAGCAGTGTGACAGCCAATTAAGACACTGTGGATTCAAATTCTTCTGAAAATGCGCGTGCAAACCCTAATTCTTGATTTATTGTCAAAGAAGAGTCTGCTTGATCAAACCCTGAGCCAAACTCAACCAAATCAATAGAAACCCTAATAATCTGCTTGGACTGATTCAAAAGTTAATGGAAA
The DNA here is from genome assembly GCA_948472305.1 of Vicia faba. Classification (NCBI taxonomy): domain Eukaryota; kingdom Viridiplantae; phylum Streptophyta; class Magnoliopsida; order Fabales; family Fabaceae; genus Vicia; species Vicia faba. The sequence goes on from OX451735.1 coordinate 336,457,483, forward strand.
CCCTAATTTTGTTTGACTGATAAGAAAAGTCTGTTTGACCGATTCTTGAGCCAATCTGAAAAATCAGGAAAAGTCCGAAGCTGTGATTTCTCGTGAAAAAGAGAGGGAAAATTTTAGGGTACAACAGCTGCCCCTGTGCAATCTTCTTGAACCTGAAGAGTTAGATTGGCAGGTTTGCCGTTCGCGACTCGAAGGTAAAAGGAGATTGGACACTAGAGTGCCCCAAAAAATTTGCACTCGTCAAAGCGTAGTTTGAGGGAATGGGCTTAAAGATGCCATTTGGAGATGGGATTAAAGATGCCATCTGGAGATGTGACAGAATCTTTTCGGGGGATGGGCTTAGAGATGCCATCTGGAGATGTGACAGAATCTTGTCGGGGGATGGGCTTAGAGATGCCATCTGGAAGTTGTTGGTAGGAGGATGGGCTTATAGATGCCATCTGAAGGTGATTGTATCTTGTTCGAGATGGGCTTCTAGATGCCATCCAAGAATGTTTGTTGAACTGTATGTCGTTGGTGAGTGGGTGAGTATCAGAAAGGTATCCATGTTTGGAACATCTCTGAACTGGGGGTCTGAATAAGCAATAGATTGACATCCATGTTTGGAGAATCCGTAAACTGTTTTCAGAAGTCTTGGATCCGAACAAGCGATAGGTTAACATCTGTATATGGAGAACCCGTAAACTGTCTTCAGAAGTCTTGAAGTTGAATAAACATGAGTTGGTCGAGTAGATATTTGTCCTGTCTGGTTTCAAGTATTAATCTCCAACTTGAGAAAGAAAGATAGTTTTCCTGGCTCGTTATAGGTATTGATCTTCAATCCCTCGTCCACAGATGGTTTTCCTGGCTTGCTACATGTATTGATCTGGAATCTTGAAAAGGTTGGTCGGTAGCCACCTGTTGATTGACCTTTTTCTGGAAAAGGTAAAACGTTAGTTGTATGCAATTTCATGATGTATGGAATGCATAATGCAATATATGTGTTTATGATATATGAATGTAATGAATGCGCATGTAAGCTGAGTAGCTGTCTTGCTGAGGATAGATGAATCCTGGATAGCTGGAGATAATAAAATCTTGACTGCTGCCGGGGAAAGTGAATCTTTGACTGCTGCAGGGGATTGCAAGAATCTTTTGATTGTTGTAGGTATTGATCTGGGATCTTGAAAAGGTTGGTCGGTGAGATAGTTGTCCTGGCTGGTTTCAGGTATTAATCTCTTACCTGAGAAAGAAAGATAGTTTTCCTGGCTTGCTACAGGTATTAATCTTCAATCTCTTCATGTAGATAGTTTTCCTGGCTGGTTTCAGATATTAATCCACAATCAGTCGTCCGCAGATATTTTCCTGGCTTGCTACAGGTATTAATCTGGAACTTGAAAAGGTTGGTCAATGAGATAGTTGTCCTGGCTAGTTTCAGGTATTAATCTCTGACCTGAGAAAGAAAGATAGTTTTCCTGGCTTGCTACAGGTATTAATCTTCAATCTTTTCATGTAGATAGTTTTCCTGGCTGGTTACAGGTATTAATCCATAATCAATTGTTCACAGATATTTTCCTGGCTTGCTACAGGTATTAATCTGGAACTTGAAAAGGTTGGTCAATGAGATAGTTTTCCTGGCTGGTTTCATGTATTAATCTCTAACCTGAGAAAGAAAGATAGTTTTCCTGGCTTGCTACAGGTATTAATCTTCAATCTCTTCATATAGATAGTTTTCCTGGCTGGTTTCAGGTATTAATCCACAATCAGTCGTCCGCAGATATTTTTCCTGGCTTGCTACAGGTATTAATCTGGAACTTGAAAACGTTGGTCAATGACATAGTTGTTTTGGCTGGTTTCAGGTATTAATCTCTGACCTGAGAAAGAAAGATAGTTTTCCTAGCTTGCTATAGGTATTAATCTTCAATCTCTTCATGTAGATAATTTTCCTGGCTGGTTACAGGTATTAATCCACAATCAGTTGTTCACAGATATTTTCCTGGCTTGCTACAGGTATTAATCTGGAACTTGAAAAGGTTGGTCAATGAGATAGTTGTCCTGGCTGGTTTCAGGTATTAATCTCTGACCTGAGAAAGAAAGATAGTTTTCCTGGCTTGCTACAGGTATTAATCTTCAATCTCTTCATGTAGATAGTTTTCCTGGCTGGTTACAGGTATTAATCCACAATCTGTTGTTCACTGATATTTTCCTGGCTTGCTACAGGTATTAATCTGGAACTTGAAAAGGTTGGTCAATGAGATAGTTGTCCTGGCTGGTTTCAGGTATTAATCTCTGACCTGAGAAATAAAGATAGTTTTCCTTGCTTGCTACAGGTATTAATCTTCAATCTCTTCATGTAGATAGTTTTCCTGGCTGGTTACAGGTATTAATCCACAATCCGTTGTTCACTGATATTTTCCTGGCTTGCTACAGGTATTAATCTGGAACTTGAAAAGGTTGGTCAATGAGATAGTTGTCCTGGCTGGTTTCAGGTATTAATCTCTGACCTGAGAAAGAAAGATAGTTTTCCTGGCTTGCTACAGGTATTAATCTTCAATCTCTTCATGTAGATAGTTTTCCTGGCTGGTTACAGGTATTAATCCACAATCAGTTGTTCACAGATATTTTCCTGGCTTGCTACAGGTATTAATCTGGAACTTGAAAAGGTTGGTCAATGAGATAGTTGTCCTGGCTGGTTTCAGGTATTAATCTATGACCTGAGAAAGAAAGATAGTTTTCCTGGCTTGCTACAGGTATTAATCTTCAATCGCTCCATGTAGATAGTTTTCCTGGCTGGTTTCAGGTATTAATCTACAATCAGTCGTCCACAGATAGTTTTCCTGGCTTGTTACAGGTATTAATCTGGAACTTGGAAAGGTTACAGAATGGCAACCATGTCTGGAGCATATCTGGACCGTATCTTCCAACAGGTGATGAAGGAATTTTTGATGATGACCACAACTTCCAGCAGGTGATGAAGGAAATTTTGAACGCTCTTGAAACTTGAAATGTAATTTGTTTTGCAAAATAAATCCTTAACAAATGTTGGGGAAATAAACCCATGATTGCTGGTCTGCTGGAGAGGTGATGAACTCCTCGAGGACGCTTGAATTTCTTTTCAGAAAGATTTCGGAGAGGTTTCATCACTGCCCCTAGCACTGGATGCTTGTGATATTGCCAAAAAACTTGGACTGTACGTAACCCCTTTGATGAGATTGACGTTTAAATGCCCCAAGTGATGGTGACGGAGACTTGCCCCAGGTTAATCTGTAATTGAGAGATTTGTTGAAATCTTGACTGGACTGCCCCAGGTTCACTGAACTTTGAAAGATCTGTTGAAATCTTGACTGGACTGCCCCAGGTTAATTGAACTTTGAAAGATCTGTTGAAATCTTGACTGGACTGCCCCAGGTTAACTGGATAGTGACATGTCATTCCCCCTTGTTGATAGGAGATTTTGTCAATGGAAGTGTCATCCTTTTTGAAGTGATTTTGCTCACTGAGAGAGCTTTCGTTCATCGGATATTCATTGTGTGAATTTCTCTGTTGTCAAACAAATAGCCAAATGCAAACAGTGATATTCAAGTAATGTAAAGTTTATGTCTGTCTCGAAGTTTTGAAAAAATGCATTTTTAGCAAGTAAACTTTTTATAAGACAAATTCAACACAAGATTTAGGGCAAAGCCTTACAGGAGTCAGGATACCTTTTGTAACAGTATGCTTTCGAACTAACCCATGCTTCAATTAGGACTTTTGAAGGGTTGTAACGTGACTTGGTTCACGGTTTAAGAAACAAAGGATAAAGGCTCAAAGTATATTTGTACCCACCCGCTCTTCGTGATGTCCTTCAGTCCTAAACTCAGTTAATCGTACGTCGAACTCTATTCGAGTTTGGAACGACTTTTTGGTGATGGTTCACACCAGTTGAATTTGTTGGAAGACAGTTATCATCTCTTTTTTTTGCAACATTTTTCATGTTGTTGAGGATTTGTAATGACCTCGTTCTTTTGATTTGTTATCCCTAACTTTTGCCTGGCTGTTCTTGTTTTCGAGATTACAGTCAGCGGGATGCCCCAAATTTCTTAAGCCTCCTTCGTAGGTTTTGGCTCAACGGGCTTTTCTTTTTGAGAGATGATGACTGCCTATGTGATAAAGAACCATCACTGTCTTTTGATTCCATAGGAATGCTTTTCTTTTTTTTTTTGATGTCGTTCGTTGTACTACGAACTGAGAGTTTGCGACTTTAATGCGTATCCTTTTTTTGAATTAATTGAGAGACTACCTTGCCCCAGGTTTAAATCAAAGGTTTCAATTTGTTTAGAACAGAAAACTCCTACTTCTTTGGCTCGAAGGGGTTGACTAGGGATTATCTTCCTTATAACTCCGGTGTTTAGGATTTGAAAGAAATGCCTGTACATCATCAGCGAGGTCTGTTCCAAAGCATACTGTATGAGATTATGGTATTGTTTCGTCATCCTCCCTCTAAAGGCTTGCAGCTTTTTATCAAGAGTTAAATATCATAAAGAAAGCATAAGAATAGTGAAAATGAATGGATGAATTCAAGACAAACATATGCAATGCATTAATGAAACAGAGTTTGACATCAACAGATAATTGTTTGAATAACAAAGAGATTACGACTTGAAAATTCAAATGAAACAAAGATGCTCTCATTGATTCGTCAAAGGAGCAGTGATCATGCTAGAGTCTCCGGAGGGTCGAACTCGATCTCTTTGGCATCAATCATGTCTTGGACCTTGTTCTTCAAAGCCCAACAGTTGTTTGTGTCATGCCCTGGGCTACCACAATGATAAGCACATCTTACATCCGGGTTGTAGTTTGGAGAAGAAGTCTTAGGGTTCGGATGAGGAGCCTTTAATGTAATTAGCTCTTTCTTCAACATGTGTTGTAGTGCTTGAGCTAGTGACATGTTGATCCTAGTATATTGTCTTTTAGGTGATACCTCTTTACGCTGATGCCCCTGTCTTTGTTGAGCAGGCGTAGGATTAGAGATCAAGATTGATCCTACGTGTTGGTCATGGTGACCCTTTTGACTGTTAGCAGCATTAGACTCTTTCTTTCCATTGTAGGGAATTTTCTGAGCATCAGAAGGTGTAGCTCCTTGGATTTTTCCACTTTTGATGCCAGCTTCGACCCTTTCGCCGGTCAGTATTAGCTCGGTGAACCCGGCTGAGGAGCTTCCAATTAAGTGATTGAAGAGAGGCCCTGTCAAAGTTCCCATGAAGATGCCAATCGGCTCTTTGTCAGTTAAAGGGGGTTTCACCCTACCAGCCATATCTCTTCATTTTTGAGCGTATCCTTTGAAGTTCTCGTCAGAACCCATGGTCATGTTCTGCAACTGCACACAAGTTGGTGCAAGATCAGCATTGTGCTGATACTGTTTGTAAAAATCAGCAGCTAAGTCCTCCCAGGTGTGGATGCGAGAACTCTCCAATTGATAGAACCACTCGAGTTTAGCCCCTACCAGGCTTTCTTGGAAGAAATGGATCCAAAGCTTTGGATTAGTTGTGTATGGTTGAATCTTGCGGGCATAAGACTTTAGGTGCATCTTAGGGCAAGAAACTCCATCGTACATGGAAAAGGTAGGGACCTTGAACTTTGGCGGGATGACCAATCCAGAAACTAAACCCATGTCTCCTGAATCCAAGCCAAGTATTTGTTGAATCTCCATAGTATTGAGGCGATCCTCCAACTGTTTGTACTTGTCATCAGCGGGAGGATATTGTTCCTTGGAGTAGTCAGCTTCAACATCATTGATATCCAAATTATGGTCTTCTTCAAGACTGACCCCTATGCTGGGTGGAGTTGAAAGATCTAGGGTTTCAGGTCTTCTTCTCAAGTTCAGGATGCCTGCTGCCTTCTTGGACTTCTTCTTCTTGTCTTTGAGAAGGAGAGCTTTCAGATCCTCTTTCCCTTTGCCCATAGCCAGAAGCATTTGTTGGAATTGAGCGTTTTGAGCTTGGAGATCTTTCACCGTTTGTTCCATATCCATCTTACTGAAATAAACAGTAGGAAGATAAGGAGACCTATAGGAGAGACATGTTATGCGATGATATGTATGATATATGTATGCAATGTTTTCAAGGATCTCTTGGGGTAAACACAAGATAATGTTAGAGGTTGAACTTCGATCAACATCTCTGATTGGAGAACTTTGTAACGGTGGATGTCTTTCCACGAGAATCAAGCTCACCATGTCAAGTGGGTCATAGCCCCTGATTCAAGTTGTTGCACTTGATCTTTGATGGCATTTGTTTAGAGGAGAAACCTCTTGCCCCTTGGTAGACGTCTGGTTCAACGTGACCCTGCATCAAAATACCCTCGAGATCCTTGAAATGGTTATTGAAAATGCTATGGTATGATGTTATGATGTTATGTACATGTATGCAAAAGTAAGCAAGTATATATATACAGGCAATCATATTCACACAAAGCAAACAAGTCCTTAGGTTTAGGCTTGCATGGGGTTCATAGGTAAGTACCCTCTTGAAGTTAGTTGGCTCATCCTGTCCTAAAATAGAAACCGGGTTCTAAGGAGCTCAATATCACTGGATTATTTTCCGTGTTCATTGTTTTGGTTTAGCCACTTAACTAGCGACCAAAATATTCCAAGAAAACAATCCTCAATGAGTGTAGTATCGAGTATCTACCAACTTCGGACTGCACCAAAGTCGGTCATCTCACTACCCCTAAAAAGGCCAAGATGGTCAAGTAAGGTTCTAGAGTCCGTTAGTGCTTCATGACATCGCTCAGCGGCCCCGTATTCTCCTTGACTACTCAAGGGCTACCGGTACCCACAAATATGTCACACTAACATAGCTACTGCTTCAACCATGTCGGTATACCCCGCACAGTTCCCTCATAGTTTATTGCTATTTACCTAAAAAGGTGCCCCCAAATCTGGGTGTAGGATTTATAGCAAACCCAAACAAGGAACCCAAAAAAGTAAAGCAATCAAAGCAATCAAAGCAAGTATGTAAAGGTAATCTAAAACCCTAAGGTAACCCCAATTTTAAAGATACTCCCCAGCAGAGTCGCCAGTTCTGTGATACGGTGGGAGAACTGACTTGAGGTTTTGCGTTTGTTTTCGCACTTGTTCGGTTTAGCAAGAGTCGCCACCGACTTTTTATTTATCCTAAGGAAAGGTCAAAAAGCACAGGAAAGACCTTTGAGATGTTTTCGTGGGTTCGGGGGGTAGATTATGAAAAGGGAAGGTGCTAGCATTCTTTTCATCCATGGTTATCCATGGGCTCTTAGTTACTTATTTTAGATCACTTTCCTTTGCTTTTCAATTGTTTGAAATGGTGCTTTGTGTGTGTGGTTTTTGAAAATGTTTTGAAAAAGATGCCTTGTCTAGGCAACCATTGTAACAATTCTTTACTCGAATGTTTTACAAAGGTGTTTGTATTTTTGAAAAGTTGTTTCAATGTTTTTGAAAGTTTGTTTGGAAATTGTGTTGTGATGTGTGTTTTGAAAAATGGCAAGGATTGTTTTGCAAGATTGGTCAAGTAACTAAGAGCTATCTACCCTAATTTACTCAAAGATCTTTCTCATGTTTTAACCCTTTTAACAGTGTTGTTTCACCATTGTATTTGGTGAACAACTTTGTGTTAGGATGTTAACGGGACGAGCGCGGGTCATTGTATAGACCATGAATGCAATAGTGTCAAGTATTTTGGCAATTTTCTTCAGGGACTATGATCATTTTTGTTTAGGAAACTCTGATAGCGTCATTCGAGGGACTATGATCATTTGATTTGTTTTTGTTTTTCCAAAGACACTTAACATGCAACCATGGCCCATTTTTGAAGGCAACAAGCGGAATTACCCTAGAGGTGCAAGTGTGAATTGTGTATTGATTTTCATGCATTTATCTTTGTGTTAGGTTATCTAGTGGTTGATTTTGAATATTCGCATACAAACCCTAATTACTATACAGTATATGGAAAGCGATAAATTGCGGGAATTTAAAGTCTAAGCTATTACAAATAAGTATCCGGGGATGGGGGTACAAATGTTTACAAATGGGGATGAGTCTTATCAGGATAGTAGTGTCCAAATATTATTTACAACCAAATCGAATCATCGCATTCTCAATGTAAAAATATAGCAAAGTATAAGGATAAAAGAGAAATAAAAGTATTGTAAAATGCATATGATTATTTACAAGTGGTTAAGATGTTAACTTAATGTATTTGTGTTTTTGTTAATGATATAAAAACAAAAAGGGGTTTAAAGAGAAAATTATTTAACTTAGAAAAATTCTATTTTTTTATATACTTTTGTTAATATTTTACATAAAGGGTTTATTTAAACAAAAAAAAAAGGTTTTAACACAAGAAAATTGTTTAAACTTAATAAACCTAATATTTATGTACTTTTAAGTGTAATAATAAAAAAGTATCATTAATAAAAAATTTACATGAAAGATCAATATATTATTTAATCGAAAAAAGAATTAGGTTATAAAAATTAAAAAGTGTTGATTTAAAAAATATAAAAAAAAAGTTATATGGGCCTTAAAAGATGTTCTTGGCCCAAGAAAACAAAATAACAAATAAGGTAAGAAAAAAAAAGGGGGGGTAAGGCGCCAGAATGAAGGTTGGGCTTAGGGTTCGTGAGGGCAGGCCCAATGTTAATTTACAATGTTTTTGTTTGTTAGGGTTTGAATTGTTTGCTCAGAAAAGGGTTTACACTTGAACGGCGCCGCTCCCTTTCTTCTTCATCGCCTCTTCATGCTTTCTCAAACCATGGCTTCTGACTTCCCCATGCCTTAGGCCGCCAGACGCTACCTCCACCCTCTCCTCCCCAAGATTGCTTAGGGCAATGAAAAGAAGGTAACGTTTCTCTTAGCTCCCTCTTTGTGCGCTTTTAGGGTTTCTGGATTCGTATCTTGCATGTTTTTAACTTTTATATGTTCTGATCTTCTGTGTTGTTTATGTTTGTGTGAGGTGTAAAAAAGAAAAGGGAAGGGGAATTTATACCTTGGTTCTGCTTTTTTGGAAAGGAGGAGGAGAGCTTGGACAGGAGGCGTCTTAGGCGGCTGAGCGAGGGAGCGAGACTATGATGAAAGCTTTGCTCTGGTATTTGTATCTTTAGCCTTGTATGTTTTATGATGATGCTATGCTTCTGAAAACCCTAGGGCATCCGTTTATGAATCTCTTCTTTTCTTCTTCTGATTGCTTGCCTCAGTGTTGCTTTCCCTCTCTTGGGCTTTGCCTTTTTCAATGATGATAATATTTGAATCTGAGATGCTCTTGCTTCTGACTTTTTGAATATTGGCTTTGTTGGCTTTTTTCTGAGATGAACCTTGATTCTGAGTTGGTGTTTCAGTTGTTTTTGCTTCTGAGTTGCTTGCTTCAGTTGCTTTTCCTCTCTTGGGATTTGTTTCTCAATGATGAACCTTGGTTCTGAGAGGCTTGGATTTTTTGATGATTTTTAATGTTGAATTTGATTCTGAGGGTATTTGCTACTGTTGCTACTGATATGTTGATGTTTGCCCTATGATGAATTTTGTTTTGAGGGCTTTTGGCTTTGCTTTGAGTTTGGTTCCTTGATCTTGAAGGCAGGTCGAATGTTGTTTAGGATATAGGTTTTGACAGGCTTGGCGGAGTTTGAAGGTTCTGCAAGTTTTTTGAACAGGCAGGCCTGCTTCTGGTTGCAGGTGGATGCAGTTTTTGAGCTTGTTAGTTTTTGAGAGGCTTGAGGCAGGTTTTAGCAGGTTTGTAAACAGGCTTCAAGGTTTGTTATGCTTGTTATGTTTGATGTTGATGTTTTAGGAAGGCAGGCTGCAAGGCTTTTTTTCTGGTATAGGCTTTTTTGAGCTTATGCAGGCTTGGGGTTTCACTGGTTTCTGTTTGTTCTGCTTTGAGTTTTTATGCAGATGGGAGCTTATGCAGGCTGGCTTAGAAATAGGCAAGCTGCAAGGCTTGTATTTTCTTGAAGGCTTGTGTTTACAGTTTTTGTGATATCTTGTGTTCTTTGTATTCTGCCCCCCTTTGTTCTGAACTGAACTCTTTGTTATATATTTCTATATTCTAAGCCTGCAAAACTGTAAGCCTCTACTTCTCTCTCTCTCTTTTCTCTCTCTATTAAAGCATATTTAATTGCTTAGAGTACCTTTTTTCTGAAAAGGTGATGGCTGGAAAATAATGAAGTGTTTTACAAGCTTGCTTGCATTTTGTCTTTCTTCTGCATATTGTACTTTCTTCTTTTCTTTAATGACAGTTTGATGGCTTTTGATATCTTTTGGTATCTTCTTTGACAGCTTTTGACAGTTTGATGGCTTTTGATATCTTTTGGTATCTTCTTTGACAGCTTTTGACAGTTCTGCACTTGTGACTTAGTTTGGCACTTTCAGTTTTACAATGCAATTTGGTTTAGTTTTAGTTTGAACTTTGCAATTTAGCTTGGCATTTTCAGTTTGCATTTTGCAATTTGTTTGGACTTATGCAGCCTTTTGCATTTTACTTAATTGATTCATATGCTTGCAAGCATTTTACTTCCCTCTTTGTGAACCAAGAAGAGACATCTTCTTGCGATTTGCAGAGAGGACGAACAAACTGATTCCGGCCAACACCTTTAATGATGAGTTTTTGATTAACTGTCTGAAAAATACTTTTCCAAATTAATTGTGTTTGACTTCTTTCTTCTCTGTTTGACCGATTCTTGAGCCAATCTGAAAAATCAGGAAAAGCCCGAAGCTGTGATTTCTCGTGAAAAAGACAGGGCAAATTTTGGGGTACAGCACCCTCTACTAAATGGACATCATAAATAGTAGTGGTAGAGGGATTACCTACACTACCTTTACCGAGTATAGCTCCTTAGTTATTGTCTCCATAAGTAATAAATCCCTTTTTCTTTGCTTTGAAGTCAATGAAAAGCGATATGTCACCGGTCATGTGCCTTGAACACCCGATGTCTAGAAACCATATTCTATCCACGAATGTAAGACACTTTTCCTGCAATATCAAAAGAGAGAGGTAGGTACAAAATTTTTATTGGGTCCATGTGGGTAAGTGGTAACATGGCTGTCTTTAGGCCTCCATTGGTAAATTCCTTTAGGAACAAGAAATATCCTAACCTTACATTTTTCAATGGTATGACCAAAACGACAACAATAATGACACAAACCATGATGATGATGTATTTTCTTACTTCTGCTCATTGAATCCTTATGTATATTTTTAACAAAAGAATATTTTGTATATGGTGGATTCAATGTTTTCTTAAAAACTCTAGGATCGACGGCAAAAGTAATCTTGGGTTGTAAAGCTTTTTCCAATTTTACATTAAGAGTTCTAACCTATTGTTGCCAAATATGACAAACTTCACATTCCCTTCTAGGAATACATCCTCTAACATCCTTATCCTTTGAACTTCCTGCAATACTAGCTTTTAGAAATTTTAAGTCTTTTTCAGCTTTATAGACTTTACTCTCCAAAAATGAAAATATTTGTTTATCGGAGGATAATATCTTAAAGGCATCTTCAGCTTTGTATTGCAGTTTTTCAAAAGCTATTTTTAGTTCAGAAAAAGACATAGAAGAAAAGTTGTTAGGATATGCTTGTCTTACTTGCTTGTCGTGGTTGTCTTTCTTGTGGTAGGACTGATTTTTGGTGTGTGCCATGAGACATAAATTTTCAGTCTCGTCACTATCACTTGAACTGTCATCGTTTTATGAATCACTATCGCTTTCCCATGTAATGTAATCTCTTCTTTGTTTGTTGAACTTCTTTAATGGAGCTTTTCCTTTGTCCTTTTTCATCTTTGGACAGTCTGATTTGTAGTGTCCAACTTTACCACAATTGTAGCAAGGTCCTTTACTTCTTTTTCTTTTTATTTTCTTCTTGCCTTGGATCTTTGGATTGTTTTCGAAAGCTTATGAGATTCTTATCGGAGTGCTTGATTCCATTCTTTCGAATAAACCTATTGTATCTCTGAACAAAAAGTCCCATTTCTTCATCATCATAATTTTCATCACTAGTTGAGTCATTATCATCTTGCTATTTGTTTGAGGACTTAGAGCTATTGACTTCTTCTCACCCATCCTGTCTTTATTCTTCTCCTTCTTACTCTTGTTTTCATATTTTTCAAGACTTTGCAATTCTTGTTGATGTTCTTCCAGCTTGCCAAACAGAGTTGTAATGGTAAGCGTAATGAGGTCATTGGCTTCCTTGATAGCTGTTACTTTAGGTTGCCATTCTCTGCTAAGACATCTCAGAATTTCATTAGTAGCAATTTCATTGGAAACAGGTTTTCCAAGTGCATTTAAACGGCTCACAAGATGAACGAATCTTTTACATGTCGAAGACAAATTCTCCTTGTTTCATGCGAAAGAGCTTGAACTCTTGATTGAGCATGTTGATGCAGGACTGTTTAACTTCAGTAGTGCCCTCATGGGAAATTTCTAAAGCATCCCACATTTCTTTAGCTGACGTGCAATGAGACATCCTATAATACTCATCAACATCAAGTGATGAGATTATCATATTTCTGCCTCTCCAATCGCACAACCATTTCTTTTCATCTATTTCATTCCATTGATCCTCAGGTTTAGGTACTATTGCACCTGCATCATTCCTCATGGTAATTTGAAAGGGACCATTCTGAATGGCAGTCCATACATTCCTGTCAATGGAATTTATGTGTACTCACATGCAATCTTTCCAGTAGCCATAGTTTTCACCATTGAAAACATGAGCTCTATTATACGCCCCCTTTGGTTCAAAGGCCGTAGTGTTACTAGTAGACACAAAGCACCAACTAACCGGCGCTCTGATACCACTTGTTAGACGGTGCGAAAAGTTATCGAGAGAGGGGGTGAATAGATCACCTCATAATTATTAAAGGATTTAAAATCTTTTATCAAAGCTTGTTGAAAGCAGCGGAAAATTAATGTCCTGAATCAACTTTTGTCTATTTTGAACCGACTACTAGAAAACTGGACATGTGAAAAACTTGTTGGATTTTATTATATGAAATGGTTGAATGTACAACACAGATTACTTAACATTTTTAATACACTTATCACTAAAGAAGTGTTTCCAATGAGTTAAAACTTGTTAGGAATTTTGTCAAACACTTGGCATATGTTTGTTTGATGAGTTAATAATGGTGATTTTATGAAAGTATTTGAACCACTATTTTATCATTAAACAGAAAACTCAGCAAGCCAATTGAATCACAAAATTATGGAAAATGTAAAGAGATAGAGAGTGTGATACAGTGTCAGAACAGATTGTTAATACTGGTTTGCGTTTTTTGTTCGCAAATGTTACGGTAAGCAAGAGTCGCCACCGACTTTTCTTTTATCCAACAAAGGAAAGGGTGGAAGAACAGAAAAAGACCATTTTCGATATTTTCTGAGTAAGGGGGTAGATTATGGAAAGGGAAGGTGTTAGCACCCTTTCCATCCGTTGCTTTCCACGGGCTCTTAGGTACTTGCTCATTTTTGAAAATTGCTTGTGTCGGTGTGGTTTGAAAAGCTTTGAAAATACCTTAGTGCGGCGATTCACTTTATGGTAACTCTTGTATCATTCCTCAAGAGCGTGATAAAGCGTTTTTGAAAATTTTTGTTTGAAAAGTAGTATTTGAAAGTGTAGGGTGTAAAAATTTGTTTGAGTAAGTACCTAACAGTTATCTACCTACTCGAAAAAGACTGTTCTTTTCCTCCTATCATTTAGACCGTGTTAGTGAGTAGGTAACCCTAATCGTTGGATGTTAAGGGACTATCGAACGGGACGTACGATCATTAAGGCAACAACGCAAGATCTCTTAGTAACTGCCCTAAATCCCTAAGATCACTTTTATACCGAGACAACAGTCGAGAGGGTCATCCAGGGACTAGTGATCTCTAGACTTAAGGGCAACCACTAAGAATTCTCACGTTTCGAGAATTGTGACCGTAATTCAAAGGAAATCAAGTGAGGTATTCCCTAAGGGTGCAAGTGTGCACAGTGTGCTTTTTTCAGATATATTTATCTTGAATTTAGTGATCTACTGATTGATTGATTAATCATACACTCTTAGGTTGCTAGCAATTATATACAAGCATATAAAATATAAAAGCGAGAAATAAAGGTCATACGCTATTACCAGGCTTTGGTATAGATACAAACTGGGCACAGTTACATAATTAACAAAAAAAATGCTAAAGTAAATAAACACGCGCATGAGTTGATAATACGTCTAAAATCCTAAGTGAAAGGAATTTTTTTGTTTGTTTTTGTTATGAAAAGAAATTGAACTAAAAATACTAAGTCTATTAAATTTTAGTTTTTTTAAATAAAATATTAAAATAATTAATTAATTAATTGACAAAATTAATTTAATATAAAAATCTAAGCCTAATGTTTTTGGGTTTTTTTTTTAATGTTAATTAAAGCTTAGAAGAAGTAAGGACAAACAGCCAAAACAAAGGAAACAAAATCGAAAGACCAAAAGCAGGAAACAAAAAGAGTGCATTCTTGGAAGTAAGGCCTAGATTGAAGAGGCTTGGGTTGCCTTTCGATCCAGAGGGTTGATCTAAGACCTCGTTCGAGGGTCTTTGGGGTGCTACATCTGCAAGCAAATTCATTAGAAATTGAAAATGCAAGGCCTGGGATCCGAACCATGGTTCCTTCGATTGCACAAATTTGCTTTCACCACTTGAGCTGCTTGCTCATTCAAAATACATGACACATTCTTTTGGTCCTGAAAATTAGTTAATTCAAAAATAAACAAAACAGAAAACATCCCATTTGAAATCAATCCCTGAACCCGGATCTGGGTTTGTTTTGGTTTGCCATAGCCGGTATCATGGGTTTTAAAAGTAACCAGCTTCGAAAAACTCTATCCATGGTGTTCGAACGTATGAACACTGCAACTTGCATACACTTTTTTAAATCGCTCACAAATAATAACAAAAACTATGAACATGCAATCATGAGTCTAATTTAAGATTAAGTGGGATTGAACATTTTTACCACTAGAGGCGCCTGGATCTGCAGTCCTGGGTGTGAGATGGCTGGGGCACGAACGAGTGTACGCCTGTGTGAACTTCAAGAACATGATCAAAGTGTTAACCTAGACAGAAGGCCTGCAATGGATTTTTGACAACTTTGGAATTTGATGCTATTTTCAGGACTTCCGTGGGGTAGGTTGCGTTTTCTTCTCAAGCAAGCTATGTGTGTCTCCGTCTGTGTTTTCTCTGAGATCATGAGGTTTATATAGACAAGGGAATTTAGGTCAACATTTGTGTATCAAATGTTATTCCATTATGATAAAGAGATTTGATTTGATTTCTCCATAAAAACTTGTTATATTTGATTCAATCAAATGCCAATCTATTTTCATGCGTTACTGCCATCCTATTTTGAGTTGTTTAGGCATCCAATAAGATAAAAATCGAAAGCTGACCTGCTCCTGCAGATCCACTTCCCTTCGAGTTTTCTCTCTTCGATGGCTCTAAGCTCCAATTTGAATTACTCAGAGCTTTCCTCATCAGAGCATTGTTTCCTTCGAAAGTTATGACTCTAATTCGAATTGCACCAGCTTCAATGTCATGGCTCCTTCGATTGAGCCACCCTCTGCTTCGATTGCTTAATTTGAAAAGAATCACTCTGGTCAAATTAACTCTTGTGGAGTTAGGAACAAACAAGGCAAGAATCTGGCCTTTAACTCAGGAATTGAATCCACAATCAACATTGAATTCTTGCCATATTTGCAAGGAAAACATGTCATTTTCTCATGTTCAGTGTACCTGGACATGTTTTTTGAGTGCCCTCTTGATGGCCTCTTTCGAATGGCCTGGAAGGAGTTCTTTGAATGGCCCTTGTCCAAATACCAATCGAAGGGTATTTATTGAAATGTCAATCAAAGAGTCCTTTGCTACGACAATCGAAAGATCTTGTCCATGCCAATCGAAGGACACGGTTAACATGCCTATTGAAGCTGCCTTGACATAATGCTAAATCGAAGGATCCCTTGCCATGCCAATCGAAAGGCTTGGCCCAGGGTTCCAAACAAAGGGTCTTTCAGAATGCCAATTGAAGGCCTTGACACAATGCCAATCGAAAGGCTTGTCATGAGGATAATCGAAAGGCCTTGTGTCCATGCCAATCGAAGGGCTTGGCCACAATGCCAATCGAAACATTACTTGGTTAGCATGCCTGTCGAAAGGCACTTTGTACGCTCTAACGAAAAACAATTTTATTTAAGATTCCCGTCGAAGCTGCCTTATTGGAAATGCCCATAGAAAGGCCATATACCAATCGAAGGACCTTTGGCAGATGACAATCGAAGGACCTTTGGCAGATGCCAATCGAAGGACCTTTTGCAGATGCCAATCGAAGGATACTTAACCATCATTTGAAAAAATTTCCTTTTCTTTACGCAAAGATTTGTAACCACCTATGCAATAGGAAATCTTGGAAAAACATGAGAGGGAAAATTTTGGGGTATAATAGCTGACCCTGTTCAATCTTCTTAAACCTGAGGATGTAGATTGGCTTGTCTGCCTTTCGTGATCTGAAGGTGGAAGATGATTGAACACTAAAGTGCCCAGAAATTTGCACTCGTCTGAGATGATGCTTGACTCTATAGATAGTATCGGGACTGGGCTTATAGATGCCATTTGGAAAAGATGACGGAAGATCGTCGGAGATGGGCTTAAAGATGCCATCTAGAAAAATGTTGACTTCATGAGATATCCCTTTGTGGGAATTCCTAATCTTGCTGTTAGAGAGTACTCCACTGAGGAATGTTGGTCTCTGTCTTAGAACATAAAGTTTTAGGAGCGTCAGTTGTCCGTTACTCTACTGGGGAATCATTACTTGATTGAAGAGATGAAAGTGAACTGCTATCTGGTCAGGATCTAGGCTTTACAGTGGCTTACTGAGGATAATAAGGCTTATTGTCATCTGGTCATGCTCTAGGCTTCACAGCGACTTACTGGAGAGATGAGATTAAACTGTTATCTAGTCAGGATCCGTGCTTCAGTGTCTTGTTGATTGACTATTATCCTGTCAGTTTCCGGGCTTCCTAGCTTCTTTAACTGGAATAGAAATATTAGTATCAATTTGACTGAACCAAAGAAAGGTCTCGAGTTGTATTCAACTAGAATAAGAATAAGGGAGATCTTAGTGGTGATATGACTGAACCAGAGAAGGTCTTTACTCAACTTTGACTGGAACGACAATCAGAAGAATCTTAGGATCGATTCAACTCAACCAGACAAAACTCTTGGGTAAATTTTTAACTAGAATGAGAATCAGGGAGATCTTAGTGGCGATCTGACTGAACCAAAGAAGGTCTTTACTCAACTTTGATTGGAACGGCAATCAAAAGAATCTTAGGATCGATTCAACTGAACCAGACAAAAGTCTTGGGTCAATCTTCAACTGGAATAAGAATCAAGGAGATCTTAGTGGCGATCTGACTGAACCAGAGAAGGTCTTGTGAGGACATCTTTCTGAAGAAAATGATGAAATATCCTTTCCTTAGACGTAGTTTTTTAGAAGACTACCAGGTCACATAAGTAGTCAACGGTGTTTATTGATTTGATCTTTTCCCCGGAAAAGGTAAAGAGTTAGTCATA
The DNA here is from genome assembly GCA_948472305.1 of Vicia faba. Taxonomy (NCBI): domain Eukaryota; kingdom Viridiplantae; phylum Streptophyta; class Magnoliopsida; order Fabales; family Fabaceae; genus Vicia; species Vicia faba. The sequence goes on from OX451735.1 coordinate 336,475,058, forward strand.
TGCAATATCGTGATGTATGAAATGCATTGGCGATGTTCTCAAAATAAATGAGATTGTGTTGTATGCAATATGTATGTGCATGTCATGATGCATGAATATGGGATGCTATTGCAATATTTCTTAGTCGGGGAAAATAAATCCCGGACTGCTGCTGAAGAGTATCGGGAAGCTGAATTCTTCATTTCTACTGGGGATGGTGAATGGAGATGACTATGCTAGGGATTTACTCCTTTTTGTTTGCGAATATTCAGCCGGGGGAACACTCTTCTTGAGAACAACTCTGCAGGGGAATAACTCTGTTTGAGAGAGGAGATGCTTTGCTGGAAGATTTTGCCGATTCAGAGAAATAAACTCCGCTGGGGGATGAACTTCTGTAGCTGGAGAAATAAACTCTGTTGGGGATTGAGCTTTCGCATTCAGAGAAATAAACTCTGTTCGGGAGGAGGTTCCACAGTCAGAGAAATAAACTCTGCTCAGGAGAAAGCTTTATAAACTGTTTGCGATTATAAAACTCGGTTGGGGAATATAGACATCGGCTCTCTGAAGGAACTTTGCTGGGGAAAGTAACTCCTGTTTGGGGAAGCTGAGATTAAAACTTTTGGTTTCCTCTACTCTGTGAGGAGTGTAGATGTCACTGGGACGTACGCTGAGGACATAGCAGTGACTTTGCATCAAGACGTTTCTGCCCCTGTACCTGTTGGAGAAATTACCTGCGGAGGCTTTGTGGATTGATCTATGTGTTGAAATAAGTGTCAGAATGACATCCGTCTCTGGATCGTATCTAAATTGTATTTGAAATTTTTATTGAATGAGTGTCAGAATGACATCTGTCTCGGGATCGTATCTGAACTGTATTTGAAACGTGTGTTGAATGAGTGTCAGAATGACATCCGTCTCTGCATCGTATTTGAACTGTTGAAATAAGATAGTCTGGAATAAGCGTCAGAATGACATCCGTCTCTGGATCGTATCTACATTATTTCTAGGAGAGAATATGGAGTAGGTGTCGGGATGACATCCGTTTCTGGATCATACTTGAACCATTTCTAGATGAGAATCTGGAGTAAGTGTCAGAATAACATCTGTATTTGGATCGTACCTGAACCGTTTCTAGATGTGAATCTGGAGTAAGTGTCAAGATAACATCTGTATTTGGATCGTACATGAACCGTTTCTAGATGAGAATCTGGAGTAAGTGTCACGATGACATCCATTTTGGATCGTACCTGAACCGTTTCTAGATGAGAATCTGGAGTAAGTGTCAGGATGACATCAGTCTTTGGATCGTAACTGAATTGTTTTTAGATGAGAATTTGGAGTAAGTGTCAGGATGACATCCATCTTTGGATCGTACCTGAACTGTTTCTAGATGAGAATCTAGAGTAAATGTCAGGATTCCATCCATCTTTGGATCGTACCTAAACCGTTTATAGATGAGAATCTGGAGTAAGTGTCAGGATGACATTCGTCTTTAGATCGTACCTGAACCGTTTCAAGATAAGAATCTAGAGTAAGTGTCAGGATGACATCCGTCTTTGGGTCGTACCTGAACCATTTCTAGATGAGAATCTAGAGTAAGTGTCAGGATGACATCTGTCTTTTGATCGTACCTGAACCATTTCTAGATGAGAATCTGGAGTAAGTGTCAGGATGACATCCGTCTTTGGATCATACCTGAACCATTTCTAGATGAGAATATGGAGTAAGTGTCAGGATAACATCCGTCTTTGGATCGTACCTGAACCGTTTCTATATGAGAATCTAGAGTAAGTGTCAGGATGACATCCGTCTTTGAATCGTACCTGAACCGTTTCTAGATGAGAATCTGGAGTAAGTGTCAGAATGACATCCGTCTATGGATAGTATCTGCACCATTTCTAGAGGATAATCTGCTTTATTCAGAATGTTTCCGTTGGGGAAGGGAAACTCTGTAATCCGCTTGGGGAATCCCGAGAAGCTTGGCGACTTCACTGGGGAGTTTTCGTTGGAGCAATAATTTGGAGATTTTATTCTGCCGAGGGTATGAGAACACCTGACATTAATAGGTTGTAAGCTGAGAATATGGCAGTGACCTTGTAGTAGAATGCCCCTGTCTCGATACCTGTCGTAGAAAATATCAACCGGGGATTTTGTAGATGGTTTGACTATTATCCCAACTCTTGGAGTCTTTGGTGAATGCAGATCAGGGTAATAAATCTTCTACTGATTAGACAAGTGACAAGATGACGGGACATAGTCATACGTTTTAATCCCTAACTTTTGCCTGGACTGTCTTTTCAGATTTTCAGTCCACCGGGATACCCTTTTTTGCTCAAGCCGCCTTTTCAGGTTTTCGACTTGTCGGGTGTACATATTTTTTTGTTTTTATCCCTAATTTTTTCCTGAACCCTTTTGATTCACCGGGATTCCCTTACTTTTTCCTAGGCCAGTCAACCTAGCGGGTCTTTGTTCATGCGTAGTATTTTCCGACTATGTCCATGTTCACCGGGTACGGAGAATTGTCATTGTCCATAGTAGTAAGTGTTTCCGCACTGCCAGAAGATGTTTGTTTGATCGTACAAGATTCATTGCTGGAATTCTTGTCTAATGCCTCAAGTGATTCAGATGGAGATCTGCCCGAGGCTATTTGACATTTTTGATAGATTCCTTGAACCTTGACTTGATTGCCCCAGATGATGGACAATGATCATGTCGTGCCCCTTGGTTGGAAGTGTTTTTCCACTCTGCATAATACAACGCGTGATTCCCAAATGTGTGGTTGCAATATGTAAACTGCTAGAGTGTGAATCTAACATTATCCGCCTAAAAAACACAAAACAAACCAAAACATATTTTTAGGTGAACTACGAGTGCCCTGATCTCTCATTACACGAAGAGGGTACATATGCACAAAGGTTTGCAAACACGACATACACAACTAATAACAACTTTCTTTTTATATATACTTTGCATCCATGCATTTTCCCTTAGCTTGTTAGCTTTAGACTTGACACACTCTTTGATTGAACAACAAGAGTGGATCTCGTAGAGTACCACAGACATGAGGGGTGCTAATACCTTCCCCTTGCGTAATCGACTCTTGTACCTGTTCTCTTGGTTGCAAGACCTTGATTTCTCCCTTCTCAGATTTCTTCGATGTTTTCCTTTCCCTTTTTCTTTCACTAGATCCTCTTTATATTCATGTTTGTATATGGTTTTCCAACTAATCCAAACCACTCCTTTCATCTCTTCTGAATTGTTCCACATAAAGTTCCTCTTCATTTTGAGAATCTCCTCTTCAACCTTAGTTGGAAGTTTAAAAAAAGACCGGTAGTACACCGGTAGATTAGTAAAAAAAGAGTTAATTAATGACACTCTACCACTGATGGACATCAATCTTCCAATCCATGTAGAAATTTGTAATTTCATATTTTTCAGAATTGGACTCCAAAAGTTAACCCTTCTAGGATTCCCACAAACATTTAAACTGAGATACTTGAATGGTATGTTATCTAGTTTACACGAAATGAACTGAGTAGTTGCTTGCAAGAATGAATCATCAATACCAATACCATACAATTTACTCTTTCACATACTTACTCTCAACCCGGATACCATTTCAAAACCTCCCAGTAACACTTCTATTTCCCACAAATTTCTCTAAGATCCCTCTCCCACTAATATGGTATCATTTGAAAATTGGAGTAAGTTGTAGGACACATCCTCATTAATTCTGAAACCTTAAAAACCACCACATAAAGAAGATTGTCCAACCATACCAATAAATCCTTCAACAACTATTGTAAACAAGTATGGAGAGGGAGCTTCTCATGCCCTTCAGTAGACAATTGGAAATTTTCTCCAAGCATTTATAGAGTCAGAGAATAGTCTTGATTATATATATGGAAAGACATACTACCTTTAATACCATCCCATGACTTTTTAATTATTATTTCTAGAGTACTTAAAAAATCTAGGATTATCCACTCAAAAGTGAGATATCTCATCGACATAAAATGACTCAAACCAATTTTCCTAAAATATATGTTGACCTCTACTTTCAGCCCTAATGTAGTTAGGGTATCATCATTGATGTGCCTTGTTGGTATGACTCTCTTCTTGGATATGTTTTCATATCTCTATTGGTGTTCAAACAAAGTGAAAATGATTCTGTGAGGGTTGACATTGAACTGATTCCTATTTTTCTTCTTGCTCTAGAGGTTTAGTTTGAGGTAACTAGCCCCTACCCATTATCTATTCTTCTAGATGCCATTGATGATGATTTTGAGAAAATATGAAATTTAGGATTTTATGAGTTTTTGGGTTGTGGTGGTGGGGTTTTGGTCGTACGAGTAAGGTATGGGTTTATATGGTGTATGTATTTGATTTTTAGAGGTTTAGGTGAGGTTGTGGTAGTAGAATTTTAGGTTTTTGTTGGAAGAAAGTGAGAGAAGGTAGAGAAGACGAGTTAAAGAAAGAGAATGTAGGTGAAAACTGAGTAAATAATTCACATCATATGAAAAATTTGTCGTTGAAGCTTATCCACATCATCATTTTATTATCTATTTGTAACAAATTCAATTCATATGAAAAATGTATATATACATATATCTCTTTTATCCTTTGTTGTGTGCTTCTTTGTCTTTTTCTGCTAGAATGTCTAAAACAGAGGAAAAAAGACAAAATTCTCGAGTGTGTATCTGATACGAACTTAATGCACTTGTGCGATTTTGATACGACTTAAACACACTATGTACCTAACTGTATGAATGTGTATCAGATACAAAGATAATGCTTCTATGTGATTCTGATACGAATTAAGCATATTACATACCCAACTCCATATATGATACATACTTAACATATGAGATTATGATACGACTCAAACACACGACACAATTGGGGCTTATTAAACATACATTTTTGTAGCTGAAACCCCTTCAGATTTAGCCAATTGCAGGGCGTAGGTGGTGGAGCCTAGAGACGTCCACTTTGAATTGAGCCAAGACTCGGGGGAAAGGAAGGGAATCCTACTCTCGGTCGGGGAATAATCCTCTATGACGCATAGCACAATACAAAAAATGACAACACAATGTTGATTTCCCCAATCCCTGGTTTCATAAGCAAATTCACTAAATGCAACATGCAAATTAATACACTACTACGAAAAATGCTAAAGACAACGAGCAAGTGCAACAACCAAAATGGTAGTCGACATCATTCAATGCACCGAGTTGCAAAAAGGCAAGAAGATTCCACAGGTACTTTCACCATATCTTTACAATCAAATGCATTGTCTCTTTCGTAATATCAAAGAAGTAAAGGCTCTCACGCCCAAAACATATATCCCGCCGTTGCTAACAAATGTTGGTGGTCCGACCTAAATTCTAAAGAAAAGAAAAACTCTGTAGGGTAAAAGAGAAAGTCCTGGAGTTACAATAATTCATAAACAACGATAAAGATAAATTAAAGACTGGAACAAAGCTCTAAAGCTAATAATACTTGAAACATCAAAGTAAAATGTTTTATTAAACATCAAATATTATTACACTCCAGAATTTATGTTCATGCATATATGTCGTTTTAATTTCCATTTAATACTTGCTTGCATATATTTGATCATTTCATGAGCATTTACAATGAGTTTTCTTGTTTCTGATACAAGTTTCTGCTTAAATTCATGAATGTATATAGTTTTTTTTCCCGTTTTCAATTTCACATGTACATGTCATTCTAATTGTAATTTGATGTTCATTTGTACATATCTAAACATGCCATGACCGTTAATGATGAGTTTTCTCGGTTCCGATGTATTTTACTGATTAATTCCTAGTTTATATGTGTTGCTGCCCGATTTTTCTAAGTTGCACTTGAGATGCATTTAATTGTTTGTTCACGCATTATTGCACTTGTATTAGTATATCTTGGTCATATGCATTGGTTTTTGATGTTTTTAAACCGATATTTTGCATGATTCATGTTATGATGAACATGCTGCCCTGTGTTTGGTTTTGCGTTTCCGCTACTTGTTTGTTTCCGCTTTATGCATGATAATATGCCATTTTGAGTTGTGGTGTCGATTATTGAGTTACATTTGATATTCCTTGTTATTTGCTAACCTTCTTGTGATATTGTGCAAGTTTTGGAAGGGGATTCATCGCGATACATTTGTTCGGATTTTACTCTTTGCTTGTTTAGTATTGCTTGGTTCAATACGTTAGCCGGATGCGCCCATAGCTTGCGATTTATTTTCTAATTGTAATATTGGATGATTGAATTGGGTATCGTATCTGATTTGATTTGTTGTTAATGCTAGCTCGCTCGAAGTATTCCAGGTTTCTTGGCTTATACCTGCTATATAAGGAACTCTTATCCGTTTAGTATATCTCTGGTTTATTTTTCTGTATTTATTTACCGCTTTTCTAATGCCATGAGAAGTAGGACTAGAGATGCATGACTGAGAGTCCTTACTTTAGATGGACAATGTTGTTTTAAAAGACCTTTAGAAGGTAATTCCTACTTATGCTTGTTTGTTTACCATTCTGTGTGTTTACATTTGTGCCAAAGACCTCACTGAAGGCGTCCCATTCCCATTCCCTATTGATAAGTCCTCAAAGAAGGCAAGTGAAAAAGGGTCTGCAGTCAACCCCCATAATTTCTAGTCCACAGTCATTCGTAGCTCGTGTCGTACGTCGATGCTACGAATCATGTTATTCTTGTATCAATTCGATCGAGTGGAGAAGAGTTTGCAATCATCCCCCACGTTTTGTCATTAGCTCGCGTGCCATGCACGTTGATGCTCCAATGTGATCTAATTATTGCCTTATATCTCCTACCTTGATGATACAATATCTTGGGTAGGTGTTTAGTCGCTTATGACGATTCACTCTTGTTTTTCTCTTGCCTAGATAACGTGATATCTTGGTTAAGATACTACGCTAAAATTGGTTTTAGACAGTCCCCTTTAGGCAGCGTTTTTTTCCCAAAGCGCTGCTATAAGTTCAATTATTTTTTTTAAACTTGAGAAAAAGTGCTGCTAAAGGCTTACTTTAGAAAGGGCTTCATAAAAGCACTGATATAGGCCTTTTAGATAGCACTCATAGGCAGCCCTGCTAAAAGTCAATTTTATAAAAGCGCTACTAAAGATCAATTTTATAAAAATGCTGCTAAAGGCCAAATTATTCAAAAAACGCTTCCTAAAGGCAGTACATAAAATACCATTTTAGAAAAAACAGTGCTAAAGACCAATTTTATGAAAATGCTGCTAAAAACTAATTTTATAAAAGCGCTATTAAAAGTCTAAAACACTACCTTAGGTCATTTATTTCTAAAATAAATAAAATTTCTCTAAAATTTAAAGATATCTCTAAAATCCCTAATAATTCCAAACGAAAATGAAAACTCGTTCTTCTTCTCAAACTTTCAATCTCAAAACTCGTTATTCTTCCACGCCATTATCATCTTCTTGCTTAAACTCTCAATCTCAAATCTCAAAACTTACGTGACCAGAGAACGCGAGAGTTGACATTGCCGGAAACAGCCCGCCACAGTCAAAAACTGTCTGCCGCTGTCATAAGACTTGGACGTCGCCATTCATCCCTGTTTTTGTCGTCAGAAGGTTACTCCCTTTCTCTTTGATCCATTTCTGTCTTTGATTTCTCCTCTGTGAGTTTTTACTTCGAAATTCTAGACTAAGGCTTTCGGTTTATTTTATTGTTTTGTTATTTCTGACTGTGGATATGTAAAAAGGGGAAGATAATATTTAGTTTGGTTTAGGTTTGGGGAAAACGTCGTCCACCGCTTTCAACTTATTTCAGTTCTCGATATTTCGATAATAATGAGATAATGGGAGTAAAGAAAATGAGTAGTATGCAATCAAATAGCAGGACTCTTTTCTTTTCTCGCTATGTTTGAAATTCTTCAGGTTATAAAGTGAGGAAAACTGAGAAAAGGATGGAAAAATGAAGAGATAGAACAACCATAACATCAATGTTTCACAGAAAACCAAGTCTGGTCCTACATTAAAATAACATACCATAAACATAATATCCATTTGCTTGTAGAACCACATATATGAGCTTATGTAGTGTTTAAAACCTTTTATTTTATTTTATTCTATTATAATGTTCTGATTTAAAACTATCATGAAAATTAATGTAGTCAAAAGTACATTATCAACTTTGATGTTAATTTGAGAAGCTTTAGGACAATGTGGATATTTTTTTAATATGAGTTTAATTTGTATTCATTTGTTTTCAATAAGAGCTTTTGAGTTTAAGATTAGCCGGTGGACTTGATTTTAATTGACCTCTCTTATTTAGTTTCTTGATTAAGTAGTTTGAATAATTTAGCTAAATATATTGGTAAAAGAAAATTATGTTATCTTATAGTAATGTATGTTGTCATTAGATAAAAATGAAGTAGCATAAATTCGGCCACTGTTTGTCTTGATCTATTGAAGCCTATTGAAGCTTTTCTAGGTTAAATTAGTGAACTGACAAGTTAGCAAAACTATTTGTATTTATCTCAATAATTTTTAAGTATCCAAATTGATTACTCTCATTTGTGATGAATGCATTTACTGGTGATAATTTGTATGGAAAGTGCATGATAACTGTTATGGACTGGGTCTACCTTTGATCTAATTCCATGTAAGGTCCAATTTAACTATGTCGTTTGAGGTATGCTGGCCAATTCTGCCCTCGATCGTGTCGGAAAACAACTTCACTCTCCGCGAGGAGACATCCTCACCGCACGGGAATAAACTCAATCACTCTTAGGAAGATCACCGCCGGTCATGAGGACTTCGAGGTCACACTTCAATTCTCTCCTCGACCAAGACCGATCCTGACACACGACCTCACGATCGGTGGAAGCACCCACGATGAGCAGAAACACCTCACGAGCATCCATCTCGTAGGGATGACTATCAATATCTCCGAGTATCCCAGAGTCTTCATGATCCCGGAAAGATCGCATCCATATCCTCCCGATCTTGTGGAGGAAGTCATCCAAGTAGGGGACCACGTGCGGGTCCCCACTACTCACGTAGGACCTGACAGTCTTCACGTTGGGCCTGCTTGACCAGCCCAATGAGGAGACCTTGGCCCAAAGCTAGGGCTATAAATACCCTCTCTTTCGAGAGACTCAGGTATTGAACCCTTCTGACTCACTTGTTTTCTTGCTTATTCTGGAACTTACTTTGGCATCAGAGTGTCTTGCAGGTACCCCCCACCTCTCTCAAATTTTGCTCGGAGCAAGCTGTGACGGTCCATTCTGATCAGGTACGATCAGTGGCGCCGTCCGTGGGAAACTTGCTTCCCCGTCTTCCATTCACACAAGAAAAAAGCTAATCACCCTCAATTCTGACTATCATGGCTGATCAAACAGCAGAAAATTACCTGAATGTCCGTCTCGCAGACACCAACAACAATGTCGTCGACACTAACACCGACATCAACAACGCTGGTCCTACTGGCCACAACGCTGGACCCATGATCGACGTGCCCGGCCCATCAGAATACAGAGACGGAGCAACCACCTCATCGTCATCGCTGTCCCGGCGACTTGAAGACGACCGACCTCCTCCTCAAAACTACCAACCGAACTAGTTCTATGAAGTCCTTGTCCCTGCCAGAGCAGATGCCACGACTAAGACACTGTTCGCGGCATAAACCAAACAAACTACCTGATCTTTTCCCAAGGGGAGAGATTAAGGGCGCTCGAAGATTCTCGGAGAGCCCCAGAAGACATAGGAGGCCTCATTCTCCTCCTCCTCGTCAGATAGAGGAATGTTCCCAATCTCCCCCACGGAGACACAGGCGGGACGTGTCTCAAAGCCGACGCCCCATATTGGAGAGGGACCAACCCGTAGATACGGGGAGACGCAATCACATACCCTCGCGTCAAGAGCAAAGACCCCGTGAAAATAGAAACAGGGGAAATGACGAACGACCACATCGCCCGAGGAACCCTCCGCGCAACCAGGGTCACTATCATAACCGTCACTACAACAGATCTCCTTCTCGCTCGCCAGATATGAGTGATGAAGACGACCCTGCGGTCCCTTGTCATAAGCTATAATGGAGGCACCCATCCCCCCAGGCATGGAGAAACCTCCCCATCTGAAGCAGTACGACGAGATTTCCGATCTAGTCGACCATATCGACGGGTTCGAGGCAATGCTGCATTATCATAACGTCGGGGGACCAATTAAATGTCGGTTGTTCCCCACAACTTCGAGGAAAGCTGCGATGGATTAGTATAAGAGCCTCGACTTGGGGTCAATCACCTCCTGGCGAAATTTAAAAAATTAGTTCATCAGTTCATTTACTGCTTCACATTGACATCCAAAGACTGAAGTAACCCTCGAGGCTATCGTCTAGAGAAACGATGAGACCCTCAGGGAATTTATTGATCAGTTCAACCGCGAGGCCATTCAGGTTCCCTGCACCGATCATATGAAGAGGAGGGATGACAAACCACGAGATCCTCGTGAGTAAAGAGGACCCTCAAGGTGGTTTACGGAGTACACTCCGCTGATAGCTTCCCGCGAGCGCATCTTGGCGGAATGCACTAACACTGATTTCAAGGACGGTGGTGTCAAGCATCCTCGCTCTGCTCCAGCCAAGCCCGAGGCTGATCAGAGTAAATACTGCCAATATCATCGAAGTCATAGACACCTGATTGAAGACTGTATCCATCTCAAAGATGCTATTGAGACCCTCATCAAATGGGGGAAGACTCGAGCAATATTGGCACGATGACGCCCCTCGTCGGAATGCCCGCGACACGGAGGAGATTAAGGAGGATGCCTGACCATCAGACGAGACGGTCCCTATCCAGACAACATTCTTTGTTACAAGACCGAAGGACTTCTATGTCCCCAACGATATCGAAGAGCCTCTGTCCTGACACAGTAGGTGGGAAAGCTTCCCCTATGCCATTGTCATAAATGGTAGGGGATTCAATGATATAACCATAAAATCCGCGAAGAGGAAGCTGGACGAGCTTATCGATGCGGCCCCTCTGCAAATGGTTACTTTCAAGAGGGTTTAGAGAAGATCGGAGCCGATAACCTTCTACCTCGAAGAACTTCCCGGAGGGGCCCTAAACTCAACCATCCCTCTTCTGGTTAGGGAGATAATGGCTAACTTTGACGTTCATTGCATTTTGGTTGATGAAGGAAGTTCTATCAACGTGATGTAAAGCCAACTCTTCTGAACCCTGCAGCTCGACGACACCCACCCTCACTATAATGGGGTCCGACTTGCAGAGCTTCAACGGCTCGACCTCCAAGCCTTGGGGTACATGGAGCTCTTGGTCACCTTTGGCGAGGACACAACCACTAGGCAAGTCAAGGTGAATTTTTTGGTCATCGACTGCCCGTCTCTCTACAACTGTATCCTAGGGAGACCAACACTGGCAGAGTTGACCGTTGTTCCCTCCACCATCCATCTAAAGATGAAGTTCTATACAAGGAGGGGACACGTTGTCACCGTCCAAGGCGACCTAGCAACTTCCGGAAGATGCTTCAATGCAACATCAAAGGGACATAGTACGGTCGACACTGGAGCATGACCCATAAAGAGAGCCACAACAGCACAACCAGAGCCATAACCCGTCAAAGAGGAAGAACAGAGAGCTCATCTAAAGGTTGACTCAATCTCACTGGGCACCCACTTTGACCAAGATGAAGCACCCAACAACGAGCAGGGACTCCTCCAACCAATTCCAGATGGAGACCTCCTAGAGGAAAATTTTATTTCTGAAGCCCGATATTCAACCTTGCTGTCAAATGTTGTACTCGTTAAAAAGAATAATTGAAAATGGCATATGTGTGTTGACTATACCGATCTTAATTGGGCATGCCCCAAAGATGTATCCCCCTTGCCTAATATTGACATGCTAGTCGACAATTGGGTCGTCTATAAAATTCTATCTTTCATGTACACCTATTCGGGCTACAACCAAATCCTAATGGCAATAAGTGACAAACACTGCACTACTTTCATGACTAGCTCGGGCAATTACTACTACAACGTAATGCTATTCGGTCTAAAAAACGCAGGGGAGACGTACCGGCGAATGATGAATAAAGTCTTCCGCAGTGAGATAGGATACATGCTCGAAGTATACATGGACGACATGATCGTTAAATCTCGAACAGACACCGACCATGCTGCCCACCTCAGAAAAGTCTTCGCCTGAGCAAGGCAATGTAGAATGAGTTTCAACCCCGAGAAATGCACTTTCGGGGTCAAGGCGGGCAACTTCCTCGAGTTTTATCTAACAGAACAAGGAATTAAGGAAAACCCCGACAAGTCCTGAACGGCATGCTCGCTTCACTCTCCCGTTTCGTGGCGAAATCCGCTCAACACGCCCTTCCATTTTTCAAACTCCTGCGCAAGGAAGCAACTTTTGAGTGGACCGAGGAATGTGAGCAATCCCTCCTCCATCTCAAGTCGAGCCTTTTGCAACCACCCGTACTATCACGACCATCGAACGGGGAGACCTTGTTCATGTACCTGGTCGTCTCCGTCGAGGCCGTTAGTGCAGCCCTCATTCGCGAGACTCCTGATGGTAAAAAACTTGTGTACTTCACGACCTCGTACATAGGTAAGGCATCTTGGGTGAACTCTGAGCATATGCGAGCATCTTGCTTCGGCCTCATGATTTTGAAGTTCCTTTCAAAACCTTCCTGGTCGCCGCCATACTCGAAGAAAGTATAGGCTTGCCTCCTGGTGTGACTAAATATCGAGGCTATTCCTCGGGGCTCTGCATCAACCCAATCCAAAGCAGGATCATCGATTGTGTCGACCAAATTAGCGTCCTCCTCGCTTACATTGGGTTCCTCGTTGTCCACATGCTCTGACGATTCGGGAGTGTCGGCCGTTTACCTGCAAAGTAGAAGAAACTGGTGAATTCGACAGCAAATCCATATCCACCTTTCCACGACGCAAATTGTTTTACCCCAAAATTTTCCCTCTCATTTATCAAGATTATTCTCAAAAGATCTCTTTGACTCAAGACTGGATTAGGGTTTGACCAGCTCAAGACATCTCATCATGCCCTGATGACCCAAAATTAGGGTTCGGGATTGCACAAGGATTTTTGGACTATCAATGTTTCATATGGCTTTCAAGTATCATTATGGACCCCTAAGTTTACTCATGACAAGTTTCAAGCCTTGAATCACACTTTTGATTAGTCAATTGGACAGTTGACCTAAAAATCAGCTGTATTGGGGAAAAAGTCAACCATGGCCAATTTATAGTCAAACTTCATAATTTTTTATCCACATCAACATTTTAGACTCATATGTATCATTTGATCAAGTTTGGACCACAATTCCTCAAGAAATTTGATCAAATCATCAAAAGGGGAAAATGGTAAAATTAGGGTTTTGCCTGAGAAAGGGCAATTTCTGATTTTTGACCTAGAAAATGATCAATTGGTTTGAAGCATGATTTCAAGGGTTCAATTGTATCATCTTGACCTATTGACATGGTTCAAAACATTGCAATTTCATTGGATTGCCAGATAAAATTTGCAGTCAACTGATCAAAAGTCAACTGTATACTGAAAAGTGAAACTTTGACTTTTTGGTCAAAATCAAATGCCAAGGATCACAATTCATCAAAACATGTCAAAATATGAAACTTGTTCATCAAGGAATCAAAGATTGAAGATTTTGTTTTAAAATTTGAAAATTTCTTAACTTAGAAATTTTTCTAAGTATAGAAAATTTCTTATTTTTTCTCAACTTTAAGCCAAATTTTCACCATGATACAAGATGATTCAAAGAAAGTTCCCAACATGAAAGTTGTAGATCCCCATGAAATCTACAAATTTGCTTCACACATTTTTTCCTAAAGAAGCTTGTATCTCAAGATATAATTTTGTGAATACATGCCCATTAATTAAAATAACTTAGTGAAATTTTGCCCTCATTTAGGCAGGTTTTTGACCTAACTTCATGGCAACTTTTCACCTAGTTCCAAGAGGAATCTTGAAAAGAATTTCAAAGATGAGTTATAGAGCACGTTGCAGGATTTCCAAAATGTCCAAGAACTCCTTGAGATCATTCTTGAGTAGGGAGAATCGAAGAGATGAAGTTGGCAATTTCTCACTTTGATTTCAAGCCATTTCATGAAGAACAAAATTCAAATCTGAACCTAGGCTGCATAATCCTTGCTCTACAGGCCTCAAACTCATTTTTCACTCCACCATTAATGAATTGCACAAGGTTTCATGCCCTAAACCCAAACATTCAATGCTTTGTACATGAACATTTCCATTTTTGGCACAAAGGTGCCATTTCCATTTTGATAAAGCATAACATTTGCAACTTTTCGCTCCTTGAGCCTTGCATTTGTTTTTCTGCACACACAAATCTTATAAACCAAAATAAAATTGTCTAGGACTTATACCAACTCCAAGCAGGCCTGTACAAGCATGTAGAGAGTTGTCTCCTCACTTTTCTTAAAGGGAAAGCAATAGAGCAAAAAGCCTACAATTGAGAAATCTGTTGTGGAGATGACTTGAAACCTTCTCTATACTTATACACAAACACATTGCAACCTAATACACGATTGCTAAGGGCCAGGAACTCTCTCAAAATCTATATCACCAAAAACCTGCCATAAACTTGCAGTTTTATACCAAGCATAACAATCCAAAAATCCACTCGTGCGTTTCAAGTTCTAATCACCTAAACACTTAACCTACATCATATCTAAGTGTTCCAGACCATCACCCCTTCACTGTAACTCCTTCTCCATCTGCAATTTTTGTTTTTCAAGATTGCATGTTGACTTGGATAGGGAGATCCAGGCACTTCCAAGACAAGGTAAAGATTGGAACATACTCAGGGAGGTTCAGGCAAGCTAAAGGGATCTTCAGGCCTTCATAAAACTCACTCAAACTCCATTCACGATCTCAGCTGAAGGAGGTAAGAACTCTAACTTCTATCTCTTCATACAGACATCCATTGGTCTCGATTTGTGAAAGAAAAATGTAGATATTATTGTGCTAAAGTCAACCATGTGCATAGATTTCATTTATGTTCATTATGTATGGAAAATTTTAGATTTCAAATTTCTGTAAAAATTAGGTTTAAAATTAGGGCCATTGAAATTAGCTTTGATCTTTGACTGATAGTTTACATGGGTTACATGGTTGAAATCATGGGAAAGAGTACTACCATTTTCATGTTTGAAGTTTCCATTTTCATGGAGAAATGAGAAAGATACAAAGGTTCTGGCTAGCTAGAGGAAGAAGACAAAGTACATGGTAAGGAAGAGATTCATGTTATCTATTTTTTGTTTCATTTAAACTAACGGATGTACAGGTACCCCAGTGGCAAGGTAGCACGCTGAAAATGCATAGATCATGAGTTCGAACCTTGGCGCTACCTTTTGCATTTTTCATATTTTCCAGCTTCATTTTTGTCATTTTTGCAACGTGGGCTCAGCAACAGGGCTTCTCTTTTTTTCTTCTAACACTTACCTCTCTTTTTCCCTACAACACCCCTGACCCATACATTTTTATTATTTATTTTTATTTCCATTTTTTTATTTAATATATTTTCTTAAATATTATAAAATCATAAAAAAATGTAAAAATGTTAAATATTTCACTTTTGTTTATTTTATTTTATTTTCACATAAAAAATATTTTTACTAAATTATACATTAACTATTTTTCTTAAATACACTTGTAAAACAAAAATAGACTTAGATTAATTTTTATTTCTTTTCCTTCATACTTGTAAATATTTATTTTGACATATAAAAAGACTAAATATTTTCATAAATAATATTTATTATTTTCAAAGAAAAAAATGCACAAAAATAATAGTTAAAGAACTTGATTTTCTTTTAATAAACTAGAATTAGGGTTAACAAATTTATAAAAAATAATTTCCTTTTCTTAATTTATTAGGTTTATTTTAAAACTCTTTTTTCATATAAAAAACAAAATAAATTTCTTTTTCTTGCATATACATAAACATTGCATATTTAATTTATATTGTATATTATTTATTCAAATACTTGTACAAATTCGATTTGGTTGTAATAGCTTAACTAGATTTACATTATTGCAAATCCCCACTTTTAATTTGTATACCTCCCTCCCATAAAATGTTATAATAGTGTAGTAATCTTTAAATTACGCAATTTACCTCTTTTATATACCATGCTAGTAATTAGGATTTGAATGGCAAGATCAAAACAAATTAAATAGAAAACCCTAATCCAAGACAAAATCAAGCATGAAAATAACACACTTGCACACAAGCACCCTTAGGGTTACTCCACTTGGTTTCCTTATACAAAATTGGCTATATTACACATGTGAAGTATCTTAGCAAAACAAACAAGTATAAGATCATAGTCTCTTGATGACGCTATTCAAAATTGCCTTATAAAATGATCTTAGTCCCTTAAAAATGCTAAGATACTTTTCAACATTACTAATCATGGTTATACGATGACCTACGCCCGTCCCGCTTACATCCAAAGATAGGGTTGCTTACCAAATCAATGGTAAGATAATAATATCAAAGGAAAAGAAAATGAACAAGAAAGACATTTGAGTAGGTAGATTACTTCTAGTTACTTGCTCCATTTTAAACAATTATCCTTTATTTTCCAAAACAAACACACACATTTCAAAACATCTTACAAATATTGAAAACATTTTCAAAAAGACAAACATCTTTGTATACATTCTTACGAACGAGAATCATTACAAAGATTTCCTAAACAAATGACCTCTTTTACAAAATACTTTCAAAACCATACAAAGCACAATTTCAAAACAAAAAGCAAGTGATCTAGCAAGTAACTAAGAGCCCATGGAAAACCATGGATGAAAATGGTGCTAATACCTTTCTTTTTCATAATCTACCCCCCGAACTCAAGAAACAATCTCAAAGGTATTTCCTGTGCTTTTTCACCTTTCCTTTTAGATAAAAGAAAAGTCGATGGCGACTCTTGCTAACCGCAACATTTGCGATAAAACGCAAAACCCTCAAGTCAGTTCTCCCACCGTATCACAGAACTGGCGACTCTACTGGGGAAGATTATAAAAGTGGGGTTACCTTAGGGATATATCACATTTATTTGCTTATATTGTTTTACTTGTATGCTTTACATTATGGTTTTTGTTTGGGTTTGATATCCTCTACCCGGATTTGGGATACATTATAGGTAAATAGCAATACATTGTGGAAACTGTGCGGGGTATATCGACATGGTCTAAGCAATATCTATGTTAGTGTGACATATTTGTGGGTAACAGTAGCATTTAAGTTAATCAAAGAGAATACGAGGCCGCTAAGTGATGTCATGAAGCACTAATGAACTTATATAACCCTTTACTTGACCAATTTGGCCTTTAGGATGTAGTGAGATGACCGGCTTTGGTGCAGTTCGAAGTTGGTAGATACTCGATACTACACTCATTGAGGATTGGTTTCTTGGGATATTTCGGTCGCCATTAAAGAGGCTTGAGCTGAAACAATGACCAAGGAAACAATCCGGTGATATTGAGCTCCTTAGAACCAGGTTACTACTATTAGGACAGGTTGAGCCAACTAAACTTCAAGAGGGTACTTACCTATAAAACTCCATGCAAGCCTAAACTAAGAATTTGTTTATTCTTCTTGTATATGCATACTTGTACATAACATCATGGACATCATGAACATCACATGCATCCACTAACCATTTCAAGGATTTTGGAGATTCATCTTTGTTTCTTGTTTTGTAGGATATGGATTCACTTCGCAGGAAAACTATCCAAGTCAACCTTGTAAGAATTCCTCCACAACTTAAGGAGCTAGCTTCAAGGATCCCTAAGAACTCTCCATTCACCGAGAGACATGGTCGTCTACTCAACTTGGTCACCTCCAACACAGATGAGGATATGATGAAGGTGCTCTTTCAATTCTTTGATCCTTTGCACCATTGCTTCACATTTCCTGACTATCAGCTTGTGCATACTTTGGAAGAATTCTCTAAACTCTTGAGGATTCTCATTCTCAATCAACTACCTTTCAACGGTACGGAAAGAGACTCAAAGCCAGAAGAGATTTCTCAAGCTCTGCACTTGCACTCATCTGATGTCACAACTCATTGGGAAACTAGAAGTGGTGTCAAAGGCTTCTTAGCAGAGTTCCTGTTTGAGAAAGCCCAAAGTTGTTGGAATTCCTTAGACTTGCAAGCCTTTGAGGAAATTGTGGCTCTTCTTATCTATGGGATAATCTTATTTCCCAATCCTGACCAACTCATAGATGTGAGCACCGTCAAGATCTTCATGTCACGCAACCTAATGCCTACATTGCTAGGGGATATCCTACACTCTTTTCACACTCGCACAATGAGGAAAAGAGGTGTCCTAATATGTTGCACTCTTCTCTTGGCAAGATGGTTTATTTCTCATCTTCCCCAATCAGTCTTAAAGAATGAGCAAGGTTCAAGGTGGTCACAAAGGTTAATGACGCTCAAACATTCAGATATTCATTGGTGCTCCCAATCCAAAGAGAATGTTATCATTGTTGACCATTATGGGGAATTCCCTAATGTCCCTCTGCTTTGCATTAGGGGAGGCATCACCTATAACCCTTGCTTATCCTTAAGACAGTTTGGTTATGCCCGAAGGGATGGCCCGCACGAGATGCTGATTCAAGGTTTGGTATTCGAATATGACAACGACGATCAAGGTGTTCGCCAGAGATTCATCCGAGCTTGGAGGATGCTAAACAAGGTGGATAGCAAGACTTTGGGGCACAAGAATTCCATCCCTCTACCTCAAATGGGTATGAACCCGCGCTCAAAGTCTTATGATGCCTTATCCTTCCATCCTTCGGGTGATCATTGAGCCTGTTAAGGAGGGAAAAGTTCCATACACTATCCTACATCCTGACATGCCCACTTCTCTTGAAGACCTACAATGGGATTGGATACAGCTCAAAGGAGAGCGAGATACTATCGAAGCCCAATTCTATGCAAGCGAGAATAAGGTTTTGGAACTCACTAGGCTACTTCATGAGGAGCAGACTCTAAATGCCTACATTACACCAAAGAGGATGCACACTACTTTTTTATCTTAGAGTTTTGTATCATTCTGCCCAAGGGGCATTGATGTACTCAAACTTTATCTTATTAATATAATGTGTGTTTCTTTTTGTCTAAAAAGAACTTGAATCTTTGAAATCCTTGAAAACGTTGCATATGCACATATTAGGGGTGTTCAAATCCAAACCAATCCAAATAAAAAATCGAAAACCGATCCAAAAAACCGAAAACCATAAAAAACCGAAAGTTATTGGTTGTGTTTGGATGTTATTTTATGAAAACCGATCGGTTCAGATTGGATTTCGGATGAATTTTTCAAAACCGATCCAAACCAAACCGAACCGCATAAATATATTTTGATACTTATTTACTTTTTATTAGTATGACATGTTATGCGAATTTATTATTAGATGATAATAATTTTTTTAATAATATTTATTAGTTTGGTATAATCTATTTATTTTTATTATTTCAAGCATAATCAATCACTCTCATTTTGTAATATTAACTTTTAATATACTATATGTTATATATTATATCAAATCTATGATTTATTAGTAGTTTTATAATATTAATAAAAATATAATATGTAATTTGGATATCCAAAAACCGATCCAAATTAAACCACATAAAATTGGATCGGATCAGATTGGATTTTTTTAAATATATCATCCAAAACCGAACTGAACCTTAAGTGAATTAATCTTTGGATCAGATGAGTTTTTACTTTAAAACCGATCCAAACCGAACCGCGAACACCCCTAGCACATATCATTAATCATAACATAAACAGGTCCTTTGCAACGAGTTTCCTCATCTCTCTAATGTTTATTTCAGTAAGATGGATCTCGAACAAACAGTCAAAGATCTCCAAGCTCAGAACACGCAGTTTCAACAGTTACTCATGACTCTAGCCAAGGGGCAAGAAGAGTTGAAGACTCTGCTGGCTGAAGAGAGGAAAAAGAAAACAAAAAAGGTCACCGGGGTTTTAAACATGGGGTGAAGATTTCAGGGGCAGACTAGAAGAACCTTGAATTTTGCAACATCATTCAGTGAAGGAGAGGGGAAAGGAAAGGAAACAACGGTCTCGTCAGAATATGAAGAGGAGGAAGAAGAGGAAGACTACTCTGAGGAACAATATCCTCCAGCTGATGATAAGTACAGACATCTCGAAGAGCGTTTGAGCGCAATGGAAATGCAAAAGGTGCCAGGCTTAGACTTTGAAGAATTGAGACTAGTGTCGGGGATTGTGATTCCTCCGAAGTTCAAAGTGCCTTTGTTCGCAAAATATGATGGGGTGTCATGTCCTAAGATGCACCTCCGATCATATGTGAGAAAGATCCAACCGCACTCCGCTGATAAAGATTTGTGGGTGCATTTTTTCCAAGATAGTCTATTTGGAACACAACTCGACTGGTTTTACCAACTAGAAAGAGCCAACGTCCACAATTGGGAAGATCTTGCCGCAAATTTCTACAAGAAATATCAATATAATGCTGATTTGGCGCCTACCCGTACTCAACTTCAGAGTATGTCTATGGCCTCCAATGAGGGTTTCAAGGATTACGCGCAGAAATGGAGAGATCTAGCTGGAAGAGTTCAACCCCCTCTGTCTGAAAGGGAATTGGTTGACATGTTCTTAGGCACTTTATCGGGCCCTTTCTTCAACCATTTAATTGGAAGCTCATCTGCAGGATTTACTGAGCTAATATTAACCAGAGAGAGGGTGGAAGCTGGCATAAAAAGTGGATAGATTCAGAAGGATTCATCTTCTTCTACAACTGTGAGGAAGCCTTTTATTGGGAAGAAAGAAGTAGCTGATGTATATCCACAAAGGAACCAAAGGAGAGACGAACGCCGACCAATGGTAGAGGTTATTATGATTCCAAAGCCTACGTCTGACCAACAAAGAAATAATCAACCAAGAGTGGAAAGGCCAGTCAGGCAATTCACCAGAATCAATATGTCTCTGTCTCAAGTATTAACGCATCTTCTAAAATCCAATCTGGAAACTTTGAAAGAAGCTCCAAAAAACCCCAACACAGTGTCCCCTCATTATCACCCCAATGCCCGTTGCGCGTATCACTCTGAAAGTCCGGGTCACGATACTAATAACTGTTGGGCCTTGAAGAACAAGATACAAGACCTCATTGAAGCAAAAGAAATTGAGTTCGATGCGCCCGAGAAGCCAAACGTCATTTCTGCTCCTATGCCCAGACATGGTCATAACACCAATACTATTGAAGAAGATTTGTTTGTTACCACAATTGATGAACTCGTGACTCCCTTCCAATCATTAAGATAAACTTGTTGAAAGCCGGTATATTCCCGGGTTGTAATGAAGACTGCCACCTTTGCTTATCCTCACCAACTGACTGCCTTTTGTTGAAAACAAGCATTCAACGCTTGATAGACAACAAATAGATTCTGTTTGAAAGTACTCCTATCTCACATGTTCCTGTTGAAGATGTTTCATTCATTACCATCTCCGCAAATTCTTCTAGGGTCCCCAAAAGACCCGTTAGAATTACATCGATTCTGAAAACTACTCCTCTTATAATCATAATGCCTGGGCCAGTCCCATATGAATCAGATAAAACTGTGTTGTGGAATTACGGTGGGGACATCTACTACCACGACATCAAACAAGATGGGCTGTCCGCCGAAGAGATAAACTCAGAAGAAGAAGATTCCGACATTAGCAATATTTTCGGAACTAGTAAAATTACCCGAAGTGGTAGGATCTTTTCTCCAGAAATTGCCCCCCCAAAGGCAGTTTTTGGACCCGTGGCTGCTCCAAAGGTTACTTCCGTACCCATAATCATCTCTGCAAGTTCTCCTATTGACGAATCTGTTACAACCCCTGATGTCATTCCTACCAACACTCCTGCTGTTGAAACTCGAGGAAAAAGTATTCAAGTGGATCCTGTCTGGACGAAGGCTCAATCACTGACTATCCCCGAGACCTCCAAGAAAGAAATGGAGGAGATCCTGAAAATTATAAAAAGGAGCGACTACGATGTAGTTGAACAGTTAGGGCAAACTCCCTCCAAAATCTCCATGATGGCATTGCTACTGTGTTCCGAGGCACTAGCGAAAGCCTTGGTGAATTTCCTAAAGACATCCCATGTGCCTCAAGAGATGTCTGCTGATCAATTTCAAGATTGCGTGGCCAGCTTGACAGTGGATAACGGCCTAGGCTTCTCGGATGCTGATCTGACACCAAGGGGAAGAAAGCACAATGAGGCATTACATGTCTCTGTGGAATGTAGAGGCACAACTCTGGCCCATATCTTGGTGGACACTGGCTCATATTTGAATGTTTTACCGAAGAAATCTCTCGACAGACTGGACTGCGAAGGACTGACGTTAAAGCCAAGTAACATAGTCGTAAGGGAATTTTATGGCTCTAAGAGGATGGTACATGGGGAGGTGGATATCCCCATAAAGGTTGGCACTCAAACTTTCAATTCAACCTTTTATGTAATGGACATCCGCCCCTCTTACTCCTGTCTGCTAGGACGGCCATGGATCCATAATGCTGCCGCTGTCACCTCTATATTGCACCAGATGCTGAAATATCCGGTTCAAGGAAAGATTATCACTATCCACGGAGAGGAAGAATATATGGTTAGCCATCTCAATTCATTCAGGTATGTGGAATTGGATGGAGAGTTCATTGAAACTCCTTTTCAACACTTTGAAGAGGTCTCCCAAGAGGTAGCAGTGGCCAAGACTGTGTCCTAGATTCCCAATATTACAAGACCTCCACTCTGGATGTCATCTCTGAAGGACGCCAAAGCAGTAGTAGAGGAGGGTGGATGAACCATCTGGGGGAAACTTCCGAGTATTCCGTATAAATCTGACAAGTTTGGCTTAGGTTTCACTTCAAGTGCTCAGAAGGCTGTACGCCGTGCTCGTGCTGGAGGGCCACCCTTGAAGATTAGAAACCAAGAGGTCAATACGGTAGAAGATGGTGAAGAGGATTGCAACTTAGAGGATTGGATCTTTTCGAATATCGATGGGGGACTCCGCAGTTGGGAGGCCAGAGACTTTGTCTCAATAACTTTCATCCCTCAGTAATTTATCTTTACTTTTTGTTGGATCTGTAATATTCAAAAAAAATTCGCACTCTTAAAACCTTGTGTCTTGCCCGAGGCACAATGGTCCATTTGTAAGGGTTATTATTTCATCTTCATATGACATTCAATGAATCATGGACGTTTTTCGCTTATAAACTTTTGTGCTCATTGTTTTTCTTTTACATTTTATTTTTTAAAGGATGGTTATACCCTTACACACACCCACACTCACAAATGCAGGTACCCATCCATTCTTGATCCCATGGGTAACGATACTGCTATGGCCTTTTGTGACTCTGAGCATCTAATCTACCAAGCCAAAGACGAAGGTGAGGAAGATTGTGAGGTACCAGGGGAACTTGCCAGACTACTACAGCAAGAGGAAAAAACCATTCAGCCTCACGAGGAACCTGTGGATATAATCAACCTGTGTACCGAGGAGGATAAAAAAGAAGTCAAGGTGGGTGCCAATCTAGAACCCAATGTCAAGGAGCATCTGATTCAGCTGTTGCATGATTATGTTGAAATATTTTCCTGGTCATATGAAGACATGCCAGGACTTGATACAGACATCGTGGTACATCGTCTGCCTACAAGAGAAGATTGTCCGCCAGTAAAACAAAAGGTTCGCCGCATGAGACCTGATATGTTGGAAAAGATTAAAGCGGAGGTCATGAAGCAATTCAATGCTGGATTCTTAGCTGTCACTTCCTACCCTCAATGGGTTTCCAACATTGTTCCCGTACCTAAAAAAGATGGAAAAGTACGAATGTGCGTGGACTATAAAGATTTGAATAGGGCCAACCCTAAAGATGATTTTCCACTCCCCCACATCGATATCCTGGTTGACAATACGGTACAACACAAAGTTTTTTCCTTCATGGAAGGATTCTCAGGTTATAACCAAATCGAAATGGAACCTGAGGACATGGAGAAAACAACATTTGTCACACAGTGGGGCACATTCGGCTACAAGGTGATGCCATCGGGATTGAAGAATGCTGGGGAAACATATCAGCGTGTTATGGTAGCTTTATTTCACGACATGATACATCATGAAATAGAGGTCTATGTAGACGATATGATAGCCAGATCATAAACGGAAGAAGAACACCTGTATCACTTACAAAAGTTGTTTGAGAGACTGAAGAAGTACAAGCTGAGGTTGAATCCAAACAAGTGCACATTTGGAGTGCAGTCCAGTAAACTCCTGGGCTTTGTCGTTAGTAACAAAGGTATTGAGGTCGATCCTGCCAAAGTTAAAGTAATACAAGAGATGCCTGCTCCTCGTACTGAGAAGGAAGTCAGAGGATTCTTGGGATGCTTGAACTATATTGCCAGATTCATTTCTCACCTAACAGCTACTTATGAGCCAATCTTCAAGCTATTGAAGAAAGATCAAGTAGTCAAATGGAATGATGAGTGCCAGGTTGCTTTTGACAAAATCAAAGAATACCTACAAGAACCTCCTGTATTGATGCCACCAGTCGAGGGAAGACCATTGATCATGTATCTGACTGTTTTAGAAAACTCAATGGGGTGTGTATTGAGGCAGCATGACGAGTCTGGCTGAAAAGAGCACGCTATTTATTACCTGAGCAAAAAGTTTACCGACTGTGAAACCAGATATTCACTGCTCGAGAAAACTTGTTGCACTCTGGCATGGGCTGCTCGCTGGCTAAGATAGTATATGCCGACTCATACTACCTTATTGATATCTAATATGGATCCGATAAAGTACATCTTCGAGAAGCCTGCTCTTTCTGGGAGAATATCTAGATGGAAAATGATCCTAACAGAATATGACATACATTATACTACCCATAAAGCTATAAAGGGTAGTGTATTGGCTGATCATCTCGCTCACCAAGCTGTCGAAGACTATCAGTCCATGAAGTTTGAATTCTCGGATGAAGACATCATGACATTAGACAACTGTGAAGAAATCAGGCCATATGACGGACCTGAACAAAGATCCCGATGGACCCTGTTCTTTGATGGAGCATCCAATGCACTTGGTAACGGTATCGACACTGTACTCATATCTCTGGAAGGGTGTCACACTCCTTTTATTTCCAGACTTTGCTTCAACTGTACAAACAACATGGCAGAATATGAACCATGCATCTTTGGTTTCAGAGCTGCCATAGACTTGGGAATCAAATCCTTAGATGTGTTTGAAGATTCAACTTTGGTCATCAGTCAGATCAAAGGGGAATGGGACACTATACACCCTAACCTTATCCCTTACAAAGAACATGTTTTGACATTGCTACCATATTTTGAGAAGATTACCTTCGAGCATTTCCCGCGAGAAGAAAATCAGCTAGCAGACGCTCTAGCCACAATGTCATCTATGTTTAAACTTAATTGGGATAACAAGGCTCCCCAGATCACCATCGAACGAATGGATGAACCAGCGCATTGTCACGAGATTAATACTAAAGAAATAGTGGACCAGCCTTGGTTTCATGAAGTCAAGAGTTATCTCGAGGCTCAAGAATATCCAGAAGGAGCTTCAATCAACGATAAGAAGTTCTTAAGGAGATTCTCTACTAAGTTCTTTCTTAGTAATGGCATCCAGTATAAACACAATCATGACTCCATTTTGCTTCGGTGTGTGGATAAGGTTGAAGCTAAAAAGATCATGGCTGAATTACATGAAGGTGCTTTTGGCACCCACTCCAGTGGGCATACGATGGCGAAGAAAATCCTATGGGGAAGCGATTATTGGTCTACCATGGAGGCAGATTGCTATCAACATTCTCGAACCTGCCATAAGTGCCAAATTTATGCTGACAAGGTGCACATACCTCTGGTTCCTCTGAATATCTTGATGGCTCCTTGGCCATTTGCTATGTGGGGAATTGATATGATTGGAGAGATCAAGCCAACAACCTCCAATGGACACCGCTTCATCCTAGTGGCCATTGACTATTTTACCAAGTGGGTTGAAGCAACTTCCTTTGCTTCCGTTACCAAGAAAGTTGTTGCCCGCTTCATCAAGCAAAACCTTATTTGCCGGTACAGTATCCCAGAAAGGATCATCACTAACAATGGTACAAATCTCAACAATACTATGATCACCGCTTTATGCGAGTAATTCAAGATCCAGCATCACAATTCTTCTCCCTATCGGCCAAAGATGAATGGTGTTGTCGAAGCTGCAAATAAAAACATTAAGAAGATCATACAGAAAATGACAGTCACATACAAAGACTGGCATGAGATGTTACCATTTGCTCTCCACGGTTATCGTACCACGGCTCGCACGTAAACCAAGGCAACACCCTATTCTTTGGTTTATGGAATGGAGGTTGTCTTGCCTATCAAAGTCCAAATCCCCTCTCTGAGGATTATGAAGGATGCAGGTTTGAACCAAGACGATTGGATCCAGACTCGACTTGATCAACTGAACTTAATTGATGAAAAGAGACTTACTGCTGTTTGCCATGGTCAGATGTATCAAAAGCGGATGATCAAGGCTTTCAGCATTTGTAATCAAAAACATATTCTTCGGTGGAGCAATGATCTTGACAACCATGGATGGCAACGACCTTTCACACCCTACGAACGCGGATATAGTCAAAAGATACTACGCATAAGAGACCCGCTAGGTTGACACACCTAGGAAAAACAAGGGCATCCCGGCGAACCAAAAGGTTCGAGAAAAAATTAGGGATAAAATGAAAAATTTGTACACCTGGCAAATTGAAAACCCGAAAGGGCGACTTGGGCAAAAAAGGGTTTCCCGGTGGACTGAAAACCCGAAAGGGAGGTCCAGGAAAAAGTTAGGGAATTAAAGCGTATGACTATGTCCCATCGGATCACTTTACAGACAACCTTTGACTTCTACTAACAAACTCAGAGTTTCTGATCAATTCAATCATCTTCAGACAAGGCAAATAGACAAGATACTCGGAAATACGAAGGCTATAGAAGAATGGGAACCCCATGGGATTATTACACATAGCTATCTTTCTTTGTATCAAAATTTTCTTGTTTTACGACAGCATTCTCTTACTAGAATGTTTGTTCCCTTTGTACAAAAGTATTTATTCAAAGTCAATACAAAGATACCCTTTGAAAGTGAAAAAACTATTTGTCTTTTTCTTTACGCTTGTGTTTTGTTTGCAAAAATGTCCAATGATTAATTGATGAACATATGCATTTGAACATGATTACTGTTTACAAATAAACAAAACGAGAAAGATAATTACTGATAGGTTGAAAGAATAGGAAAATGTCTCTAGGCGGTTCCATAAGAAATCCCTTACAGTACGTCATTTAAATTCCCCAGCGGAACAAAATTTCAAATTATTATTCCCCAGAAGAAGTCGTCAAATTTCTCAGGATTCCCCAAGAAGATCTTACAAGCAGTACATGACATTTCCCTTACAACAAAGTTTATTTCTCTAAATGGAAATTCATCAACACTTCAACTTCAAAACATGAAAATTCAACATATCCTCAGTAGCATTAAGGAATTTACTTTCCTCAAACAGACAGCAATACAGCAAATCAGCTCACATGCGCATACATTGCATCCATATATCATAAACATTAATGAAGCAAATACAATGCATCATAAATTTCATGCAAACATAACTTTGTATTTCAGCTAACATTTTACCCTTTTCAGGATAAGATTAACAGCTACCATTAACAATATGCAATCTTGATACAGTATAGATACACTCCAAACACGGATGCCATTTTGATACTCATTCAGATTCACCTACCAGATACAGTACGGATACACTCCAAACATGGATGCCATTCTGATACTCGTTCAGATTCACCTATCAGATATAGTACGCATACGCTCCAAACATGGATGCCATTCTGATACTCATTCAGATTGACCTATCAGATACAGTACATATTTTCTTCAGACACGGATGCCATTCTGATACTCATTCAGATTCAGCTTTCAGATACAGTACGGATATGCTCCAAACACGAATGCCATTCTGATACTCATTCAGATTCAACTTTCAGATACAATACGGATACGCTCCAAACACGGATGCCATTCTGATACTCATTCATATTCAACTTTCAGATACAGTATCGATACGCTCAAAACATGGATTCCATTATGATACTCATTCAGATTCAACTTTCAGATACAGTATAGATACGATCCAAACACGATTGCCATTCTGATACTTATTCAGATTCAACTTTCAGATACAGTACGGATACACTCCAAACACGGATGCCATTCTGATAGTCATTCAGATTTAACTATTAGATACAGTACAGACACGCTCCAAACACGGATTCCATTCTGATACTCATCCAGATACAACCTTTGGTATACAGTTTAGATACGCTCCAGACACGGACATAATTCTGATACTTTTTCTTCCAGCTTACAACTTACAATTCAACAAACATTCCAGGATGACATCTACAATCCCATCTCCAACAATGTTCTATCACCTCTCCAAATGGCATCTTTTAAGCCCATTCCCTCAACCACATGTCGTCGAGTGCAAATTACTGGGCACTCTAGTGTCCAATCATTCTTTCACCTACGAGTCACGAATGGAAAAACTCGCCAATCTAACTCTTCAGGTTTAAGAAGATTGAAAAGGGGAAGCTGTTGTACCCCAAAATTTTCCCTCTCATTTATCAAGATTATTCTCACAAGATCTCTTTGACTCAAGACTGGATTAGGGTTTGACCAGCTCAAGACATCTCATCATGCCCCGATGACCCAAAATTAGGGTTAGGGACTGCACAAGGATTTTTGGACTATCAATATTTCATATGGATTTCAAGTATCATTATGGACTCCTAAGTTTACTCATGACAAGTTTCAAGCCTTGAATCACACTTTTGATCAGTCAATTGGACAATTGACCTAAAAATCAACTGTATTGAGGAAAAAGTCAACCATGGCCAATTTACAGTCAAACTTCATAATTTTTGATCCACATAAACATTTTATACTCATATGTATCATTTGATCAAGTTTGGACCACAATTCCTCAAGAAATTTGATCAAATCATCAAAAGGGGAAAATTGTCAAAATTAGGATTTTGGATGAGAAAGGGAAATTTCGGATTTTTGACCTAGAAAATGACCAATTGGTTTGAAGCATGATTTCAAGGGTTAAATTGTATCATATTGACCTATTATAATGGTTCAAAATATTGCAATTTCATTGGATTGACAGATAAAATTTGCAGTCAATTGATCAAAAGTCAATTGTATACTGAAAAGTCAAACTTTGACTTTTTGGTCAAAATCAAATGCCAAGGATCATAATTCATCAAAACATGTCAAAATATGAAACTTGTTCATCAAGGAATCAAAGATTGAAGATTTTGTTTTAAAATTTGAAAATTTCTTAACTTAGAAAATTTTCCAAGTATAGAAAATTTCTTATTTTTTCTCAACTTTAAGCCAAATTTTCACCATGATACAAGATGATTCAAAGAAACTTCCCAACATGAAAGTTGTAGATCCCCATGAAATATACAACTTTGCTTCACACATTTTTTCCTAAAGATGCTTGGATCTCAAGATATAATTTTGTGAATACATGCCCATGAACTAAAATAACTTAGTGAAAATTTGCCCTAATTTAGGCAGGTTTTTGACCTAACTTCATGGCAACTTTTCACCTAGTTCCAAGAGTAATATTGAAAAGAATTTCAAAGATGAGTTATAGAGCATGTTGAAATATTTCCAAAATGTCCAAGAACTCCTTGAGATCATTCTTGAGTAGGGAGAATCGAAGAGATGAAGTTGGCAATTTCTCACTTTGATTTCAAGCCATTTCAAGAAGAACAAAATTCAAATCTGAACCTAGGCTGCATAATCCTTGCTCTACAGACTTCAAAATCATTTTTCCCTCCACCATTAATGAATTGCACAAGGTTTCATTCCCTAAAGCCAAGCATTTAATGCTTTGTACATGAACATTTCCATTTTTGGCACAAAGGTGCCATTTCCATTTTGATAAAGCATAACTTTTATAACTTTTCACTCCTTGAGCCTTGCATTTATTTTTATGCACACACAAGTACTATAAACCAAAATTAAATTGTATAGGACTTGTACCAACTCCAAGCAGGCCTGTACAAGCATTTACAGAGTTGTCTCCTCACTTTTCTTAAAGGGCAAGCAATAGAGCAAAAAGCCTACAATTGAGAAATCTGTTGTGGAGCTGACTTGAAACCTTCTCTATACTTATACACAAACACATTGCAACCTAATACACGATTTCTAAGGGCCAGAAACTCTCTCAAAATCTCTATCACTAAAAACCTTCCATAAACTTGCAGTTTTATACCAAGCATAGCAATCCAAAAATCCACTCGTGCGTTTCAAGTTCTAATCACCTAAACACTTAACCTACATCATATATAAGTGTTCTAGACCATCACTCCTTCACTGTAACTCCTCCTTCTCCATCTGCCATTTTTGTTTTTCAAGCCTGCAGGTTGACTTGGATAGGGAGATTCAGGCACTTTCAAGACAAGGTAAAGATTGGAACATACTCAGGGAGGTTCAGGAAAGCTAAAGGGATCTTCAGGCCTTCATAAAACTCACTCAAACTCCATTCACGATCTCAGCTGAAGGAGGTAAGAACTCTAACTTCTATCTCTTCATACAGACACCCATTGGTCTCAATTTGTGAAAGAAAAATGTAGATATTATTGTGCTAAAGCCAACCATGTGCATAGATTTCATTTATGTTCATTATGTATGGAGAATTTTAGATTTCAAATTTCTGTAAAAATTAGGTTTAAAATTAGGGCCATTGAAATTAGCTTTGATCTTTGACTGATAGTTTACATGATTTACATGGTTGAAATTGTGGGAAAGAGTACTACCATTTTCATGTTTGAAGTTTCTATTTTCATGGAGAAATGAGAAAGATACAGAGGTTCTGGCTAGCTAGAGGAAGAAGACGAAGTACAGGGCAAGGAAGAGATTCATGTTATCTATTTTTTGTTTCATTTAAACTAACGGATGTACAACCACCCCAGTGGCAAGGTAGCACGCTGAAAATGCATAAGTCATGGGTTTGAACCTTGGCGCTACTTTTTGCATTTTTCATATTTTTCAGCTTCATTTTTGTCATTTTTGCAATGTGGGCTCAGCAACTGGGCTTCTCTTTTTTTTCTAACACTTACCTCTCCTTTTTCCTACAGCACCCCTGGCCCAAACATTTTTATTATTTATTTTTATTTCCAATTTTTTATTTTATATATTTTCTTAAATATTATAAAATCATAAAAAAATGTAAAAATGTAAAATATTTCACTTTTGTTTGTTTTATTTTATTTTCACATAAAAAATATTTTTATTAAATTATACATTAACTATTTTTCTTAAATATACTTGTAAAATAAAAATAGACTTAGATTAATTTTTATTTCTTTTCCTTCATACATTTAAATATTTATTTTGACATATAAAAAGACTAAATATTTTCATAAATAATATTTATTATTTTCAAAGACAAAAATGCACAAAAATAATAGTTAAAGAACTTGATTTTCTTTTAATAAACTAGAATTAGGGTTAACAAATTTATAAAAAATAATTTCCTTTTCTTAATTTATTAGGTTTATTTCAAAACTCTTTTTTCATATAAAAAACAAAACAAATTTCTTTTTCTTGCATATACATAAACATTGCATATTTAATTTATATTGTATATTATTTATTCAAATACTTGTACAAATTCGATTTGGTTGTAATAGCTTAATTAGATTTACATTATTGCAAATCCCCATTTATAATTTATATACCCCTCCCATAAAATGTTGTAATAGCGTAGTAATCTTTAAATTATGCAATTTACCGCTTTTATATACCATGCTAGTAATTAGGGTTTGAATGGCAAGATCAAAACAAATCAAATAGAAAATCCTAATCCAAGACAAAATCAAGCATAAAAATAACACACTTGCACACAAGAACCCTTAGGGTTACTCCACTTGGTTGCCTTATACAAAAATGGCTATATTACGCATGTGAAGTATCTTAGCAAAACAAACAAGTATAAGATCATAGTCCCTCAAAAATGCTAAGATACTTTGCAACATTGCTAATCATGGTTATACGATGACCCACGCCTGTCCCACTTACATCCAAAGATAGGGTTGCTTACCAAATCAATGGTAAGATAATAATATCAAAGGAAAATAAAATGAACAAGAAAGACATTTGAGTAGGTAGATTACTTCTAGTTACTTGCTCCTTTTCAAACAATTATCCTTGCTATTTTCCAAAACAAACACACACATTTCAAAACATCTTACAAACACTGAAAACATTTTCAAAAAGACAAACATCTTTGTATACATTCTTATGAACGAGAATCATTACAAAGATTGCCTAAACAAATGGCCTCTTTTACAAATTACTTTCAAAACCATACAAAGCACAATTTCAAAACAAAAAGAAAGTGATCTAGCAAGTAACTAAGATCCCATGGAAAACCATGGATGAAAAGGGTGCTAATACATCCCCTTTTCATAATCTACCCCCCGAACTCAAGAAACAATTTCAAAGGTCTTTCCTGTGCTTTTTCACCTTTCCTTTTGGATAAAAGAAAAGTCGATGGCGACTCTTGCTAACCGTGACATTTGCGATAAACGCAAAACCCTCAAGT
Organism: Vicia faba; assembly: GCA_948472305.1. Classification (NCBI taxonomy): domain Eukaryota; kingdom Viridiplantae; phylum Streptophyta; class Magnoliopsida; order Fabales; family Fabaceae; genus Vicia; species Vicia faba. Next base: position 336,507,848 of record OX451735.1, read on the forward strand.
CAGTTCTCCCATCGTATCACACAGATGAAGAGTGTTGTACCCCAAAATTTTCCCTCCCATATTCATCAACATTTCTCATCACAAGACTCTTGGAATTCAAGATCAAGCTAGGGTTTTGCTCTGCTCAAGACACCTCCTTGCATTGTTGACCCAAATTAGGGTTTGAGTTTGCACAGTGATGTTTTGACCTACAACACCCAAAATGACTTTCATACTTCATGTTGGACTCACAAGTTTGTCCATACCAAGTTTCAGGCGTTGATTCAAATTTTTGCCCAGTCAATTGGATAATTGACCTAGAAATCAGCTGTATTAGGGAAAAAGTCAACTGTGGCCAATTGACAGTCAAACCTCATGAAATTTGACCCACATCAACATTATGAACTCATGTGAACCATTTGATCAAGTTTGGACCACAATTCCATAAGAAATTTGATAAGATCACCAAAAGGGAAAAATGGTCATTTTTAGGGTTTTAACTACACAAAGGCAATTTTTGACTGTTTGACCTAGCCAATGGCAAATCAAGCTCAACCATGGAATCAAGTACTCAATTAAATTATCTTGACCCATTCAACAAGTTCAAAATATCTCAAATGCATAGGATTGACAAATGAATTTTTCAGTCAACTGATCAAAATTTGACTGTACACTGAAAAGTCAAACTTTGACTTTTTTGTCAAAGTCAAATGCCAAGAGTCATTTTTCACCAAGACATGTCAAATTATGAAACTTTTTCATCAAGAAACCCAAAAATGCAAATCAGGGTTTAAAATGGAAAAATTTCATAACTTAGAAATTTTCTAAGTTATAAAATTTTCCTATTTTTTCCTAACTTTGTCCCATTTTTTCACCAAGATGCAAATGGATTTAAACAAAACTTGCAACATGAAAGTTGTAGTCCATCACAATGTCTAAAACTTTGATCACAAAGTTTTCTCAAAAGAGTCTTGTATCTCAAGTTATGATTTTTGGAACAAGGGTACCTAAAACTTTTAACTTAGAGAAAATTTGCCCTAATCTAGGCAGAATTTTAACCCATCTTCTTGGCCATTTTTCACATAGTTCCACTTGGAGTTTCAAGTTGCATTTCAAATATGGATTATAGTACATGTTCCAAGCTTTCCAAATTGTCTAAGAACTACTCAAAAACCCTTGTGGTTACAGAGAATCGAATGCTTGAAGTTGGCAAAAACTCACTTTGATCCATGGCCAATACATGTTCATACCAAATTGCAAATATGATCTAGCTAGCTTGGTTCACAATTACAGGCCTCAAAACCAGTTTGTACTCCATAATTTAATGCATAACCATTGAGCTAAGGTATTATCTTGGTCATTTGGACATTGCCTACAAGATTAAGCCCTAAATGGTAAAAGGTATATTGCCATTTTTGCAAAAGGTTACTTTATGTCAAAACACTAAGCCTTGAGCCTTGAACAAAATCTGAGATTGCAAACCAAATCCATTAATTAGAGGGGCCAAGAGTGTTGTGTGCAGGGTGATAGGAGGGCCTGTACAAAGCTATAACATCACTTTCACTCTTTTTCTTTAAGTAGAAGAAACTTGCAAAACAGAAGCAATCTCTCACATCTGTAAAAAGCAACTTACACAAACATTGCAAATAAGTTTGATACCTCCTAACAAGCCAGAAACACGACCCCTTTGCCTCTAAAACTCCCTTGTACACAGAATCACCATTTTTCTGCAAAACAGGGGAAGCCCTGCAGAACCATCTCCATCTCCATTCTCCCTCGTGCGTTTTGCCTCAAATTTGTTCCAATACCTTCCACTCAACTCACCTGAATTATCCCAGGACTCCATTGCTAGCTGTAACACCATTAACACACATTGCCATTTTTGTTTCAAAGCATTGCAGTTTGAGTTCTGTGGCACGATTCAAGCCATTTCAAAACAAAGTAAGCATTGAGAAAGCTTCCTTGGACTTCAGGCAAGCTCAAAAGAAGCTCAAGCACCCTTGAAAGTTGCTGCATTGGCCAGCTCAAAGTCAACTGAAACAGGTATTTCATGGACTTCTATCTCTCTATTTAGGAATAGTTAGGTTTAGGTTTGTGAATGAAATATGTTGTACTCATAGCCCTGAAGCCATACATATGCTTAGTTTTCATTTACATTAATCGTGCTAGGAGAATTTCACCCATGAACTTTCTGAAAAAACTAGGTTAAGAATTAGGGCCAGAGAAATTCTCTTTGGTCTTTGAGAGTTAGCTTAAGTTTTTTATATGGTTGAATTCGTTGTTTGATGCTCTACAAGTTTCATGTTATGAGTTTTTTCAAAAAATCAAAGAATCAGGAGATAACCATTGATGTACAGAACGCGCGTTTTTGTGAACAAGAGGAAGAAGATGAAGTCTGACTGGGCTGGGCCTGGTTGTTTTTACTCTTTACACATGCATTTTCAGTTTACACCCCCCTGGCCCATTTATTTGTACATTGGTCATTTTTGCATTTTTATTTCATTTTTTATTTTGATATTTTATTTTCTAACATAAAAATACTTAAAAAAATTATTTTCATAAATTTTTGTATTTATTTGGAATTTATTTTAATTATTACTAGTATAAATATATAAATAATTTATTTTCTTTTTTATCAAAAACCTAAAGAATAATTTAAAATACGTTTATTCATCATTTTTTATTTTTGAAAACATTTTCTTGAATATACACCTTTTTTTGTAAATAATTATTTTTTATCTTTATATATTTAATATGTTTAATATATATATATATATATATATATATATATATATATATATATATATATATATATATATATATATATATATATATATATATATATATATATATATATATATATATATATATATATATATATATATATATATATATATATATATATATATATATATATATATATATATATATATATATATATATATATATATATATATATATATATATATATATATATATATATATATATATATATATATATATATATATATATATATATATATATATAAACACAAAATATTACATTTTCATTTTTATTAATATTTTACACTAAAAATATCTTTTTTTACAATACACTTTTAATTTTTTTTTATAAATTAATATATTATTGTATATAATTTATAAATAATACTATTTATTTGAGAATTAGGGTTTTTTCCCTAAATAACAAAATAATTAAAATTGACTTTTTTCTATTTACACTTCACATTAAAAAATACTTTTTCATATATAAAAAACATTTTTTGCTAAATACATTTTGTTTGACATTTATTTGTTGTATTTTATTTAATTATTGTACATTTAAATATTGTCTTGTACATTCGATTTGGTTGTAATAATTTAGAATTTAATTTCTTGTCAAATACCCCCAATTCAAATTTGTACCCCCTCCCTATATCATGTTGTAATAGTATAGCATTTAAATTCTCGCACATTTAAAAGCTTCCAATTATGCCATGCTTAGACTTAGGGTTTGTATGCAAAATAAAATCAACAACTAGCTTGACCTAATCCAAGATAAATATGCATGCAAAACAAACACAATGCACACTTGCACCTCCTAGGGTTTCAATCCACTTGTTGTCTTCAAAAATGGGCCATGGTTGCATGTCAAGTACTTTGGAAAAACAAAAACAAAACAAAAGATCATAGTCCCTCGATGACGTTATCTGAGTTGACTAAACAAAATGATCAAGTCCCTTAAGAAAATTTCCAAAAATACTTGACACAATTGCTATCATGGTCTATACAATGACCCGCGCCTGTCCCGTTAACATCCTAACACAAGGTTGTTCACCAAATACAATGGTGAAGCAACACTGTTAAAAGGGTTAAAAACATAAGAAAGATCTTTGAGTAAAATAGGGTAGACCACCTCTTAGTTACTTGATCAAGCTTGCAAAAACATCCTTGCTATTTTTTAAAACACACCTCACAACACAATTTCAAAACCCTACTTTCAAACATTGAAAACTTTTCAAAAGACAAAAACACCTTTGTATACATTCAAACAAGAATCATTACAAAGGTTGCCATAACAATGGCCTCTTTTCAAAACATCTTTCAAATTCACACAACAAAGCACCATTTCAAACCATTGAAGAGCACCATTTCAAACAATTGAAAAGCAAAGCAAGTGATCTAAGCAAGTAACTAAGAGCCCATGGATAACCATGGATAGAAAGGGTGCTAATACCTTCCCTTTCTATAATCTACTCCCCAAACCCAAGAAAACATCTCAAAGGTCTTTCCTGTGCTTTTTGACCTTTCCTTAGGATAAAATAAAAAGTCGGTGGCGACTCTTGCTAAACCGAAACATTTGCGAACACAAAACGCAAAATCCCAAGTCAGTTCTCCCACCGTATCACAGAACTGGCGAATCTACTGGGGACTCTTTAAAAGTGGAGTAACCTTAGGGCTTAGATCACCCTTTGCATGAGTATTGTGTTCTTTGTTTTCTTTACATTTGGTTCTCTTGTTTGGGCTTGATATCCTCCACCCGGATTTGGGAAAGATTCATAGGTAAATAGCAATACATTGTGGAAACTGTGCGGGGTATACCAACATGGTTGAAGCAATAACTATATTAGTGCGACATATTTGTGAGTACCGGTAGCCTTTGAGTCAATCAAAGAGAATACGGGGCCGCTGAGTGATGTCATGAAGCACTAATGAACTTTTAGAACCTTACTTGACCATCTTGGCCTTTTATTAGGGGTAGTGAGATGACCGGCTTTGGTGCAGTCCGAAGTTGGTAGATACTCGATACTACACTCATTGAGGGTTGTTTTCTTGGAATATTTTGGTTGCTAGTTACGTGGCTAAACCAAAACAATAAACATAGAAAACAATCCAATGATATTGAGCTCCTTAGAACCCGGTTACTATTTGTAGGACAGGTTTTGAGCCAACTAAACTCAAGAGGGTACTTACCTATGAAACCACATGCAAGCCTGAAACTAGGGTTTTGTGTGACTTGCTTGTACATGTGCTTGTGCATACATCATGAACATCATAAAGCATCATATGCATCCACTAACCATTTCAAGGGTTTGGATCTTCATCTCTGTTCTTGTTTTGTAGGTCATGGAATCTCTTCGCAGAAAAATAATCCAGGTCAACCTTGTGAGAATCCCTCCTCAACTCAAGGAGCTTACTTCCAGGATTCCAGAGAATTCTCTCTTTAATGAAAGACATGGTAGACTCCTCAACTTGGTCAACACCAACATTAAAGAAGACATGGTGAAAGTCCTCTTCCAGTTCTTTGACCCCCTATACCACTGTTTCACATTCCCTGATTATCAATTGGTGCCTACTTTGGAGGAATTTTCTCAACTCCTGAGAATTCCTATTCTTCATCAACTACCCTACAACGGTACGGAAAAAGAACCAAAGCCTGAAGATGTTGCTCAAGCATTACACTTGCAACCATCTGACATCAAGGGGCATTTGGAAACCAGAAGTGGTGTTAAGGGCTTCTTGGCAAAGTTTCTGTTTGAGAAGGCACAAGACTGCTGGAATTATCTTGATCTACAAGCCTTTGAAGAGATTGTGGCACTCCTCATCTATGGGTTGGTCTTGTTCCCAAACCCTGATCAGCTTATAGATGTGAATGCTGTCAAGATTTTCATGTCCAAGAATCCTATACCTACATTGCTTGGGGACATCCTACACTCATTTTACACACGAACAATGAGGAAAAGAGGTGTTCTCATGTGATGACCCTCACACATTATGATGTATATTTGTGTTCTCGGTCCAGAGAAAATGTCATCATCATTGATCATTATGGGGAATTCCCTAATGTCCCACTACTTGGCATTAGGGGAGGCATTACCTACAACCCCTGTCTAGCTTTAAGGCAATTTGGATATGCTCGGAGGGATGGCCCTCATGACATGCTGATTCTAGACCTAGTTTTTGAGTTCGACAATGATGCACAAGGACTTCGACAAAGGTTCATCAGAGCTTGGAGGATGCCCAACAAAGTGGATAGTAAGACACTGGGGTACAAGAATTCCATCCCCCTTGAGCCTTATCTCAAGTGGGTACGAACCCGCTCCCAGAATCTTATGATGCAATACCCTCACATTCTCCCCTTGATCAAATAGCCTGTTACGGAAGGAGAGGTTCCATACACCATCCTACATCCTGACATGCCAACATCATGGGAAGAAATGCAAAAGAGTTGGATCCAACTCAAGGAAGAACGGGATACTTTTGAAGCCAGCTTCTATGCTAGTGAGAAGAAGGTTTTGGAGCTTACCCGCCGACTTCACGAGGAGGAAACTCTCAACACTTACATCGCACCAAAGAGGATGCACAATGTCTTTTTACATTAAGAATTTTGTAATATTTCGCCCATAGGGCACTTATGTACTAACAAATTTCTTCTTAATATGACGTGCGTTCCTTTTGTTTACAACAAATTTGAATTTTTGAACCCTTGAATGCATTACATGAATAACATACCATTCATCATATGCATAAACAGGTCTTCACGCAAGGTTTCCTTATCTTTCTGTTGTTTATTTCAGCAAGATGGATTTGGAGCAAACAGTAAAGGATCTGCAGGCACAAAATTCACAGTTCCAGCAACTCCTCATGACCTTGGCAAAGGGTCAAGAGGACCTCAAAGTTTTGTTGGAGAAGAATAAGGAGAAAAAGAAAAAGAGACCCGGGGTGGACACTTTTGGAAGAAGGTTTGAGAGCAGTGCTAGGAAGGTTCTTGAGTTCCCCTCAACGTCTGACGAAAGGGCCGGTAAAGGGAAAGGGGTTGTTGTACCTTCCGAATCTGAGGTTGAAGAGGAGGAAGAGGAAGAAGACGAAGACTACTCCGAACAACAGTATCCACCAGCGGACGATAAATATAAGAACCTTGAAGATAGACTGGAAGCTATAGAGTTGCAGAGGGTGCCCGGTTTGGATTTTGAAGAACTAGGGCTGGTAGCTGGGATTGTTATCCCTCCCAAGTTCAAGGTGCCAAAATTTGCCAAGTATGACGGTCTGTCATGCCCAAAGATGCACCTGAGGTCGTATGTCAGAAAAATCCAACCCCATTCATCCGATAAAGACCTCTGGGTACACTTTTTCCAAGACAACTTGTCTGGCACGCAGTTAGACTGGTTTTATCAGCTCGAAAGATCAGAGATTCACAATTGGGAAGACTTGGCAGCTGCTTTTTATCGTCAGTATCAATACAACGCCGATTTGGCGCCCACTCGTGCTCAGTTACAAAGTATGGGGATGGCTTCCAATGAAGGGTTTAAAGAGTGCGCCCAGAAGTGGCGTGATCTGGCTGGAAGGGTACAACCACCGCTATCCGATAGGGAGTTAGTTGACATATTTATGGGGACCCTGTCTGGCCCCTTCTTCAATCATCTGATCGGAAGTTCTTCCACAGGATTTACTGAACTGATTTTGACCGGCGAAAGGGTTGAGGCCGGTATTAAGAGTGGAATGATTCAAAAGGATGCTTCCGCATCCACGGCTGTTAAGAAACCCTTCCCAGCCAAGAAGGAAGCATCTGCTGTGTATTCTCAGAAGGGATTGGGAAGAACTGAGCGCCGGCCGACTGTAGGGGTTGTGATGATTCAAAACTCGTCAAATGATCAACCTCATAACAATCAGTCGAGACCTAATCTACAACGGGTGGAAAGGCCACAACGACAGTTCACCCGCATCAACATGACGCCCGCTCAGGTACTTCTTCAGTTTTTGAAGCTGAATCTGACCAGTTTGAAGGAAGCGCCAAAGAACTCTACCACCTCCTCTCCATACTACCACTCTAATGCCAAGTGTGCTTACCATTCCGATAGTGCTGGGCATGATACCAATAATTGTTGGGCGCTTAAGAACAAAATCCATGATCTGATTGATGCTAAGGAAGTAGAATTTGATGCTCCTGAGAATCCCATTGTTATATCTGCTCTGATGCCCAAGCACGACCACAATATTCATGCTGTTATGGAGGACACTCATGTTACTGATGTTGTTGACCTGCTGACGCTGTTACTTGTGATTAAGGAAAATTTGTTGAGAGCCGAGATCTTTCCTGTTTGTGATAAAGATTGTTATTTTTGTTTTAACATACGAGGTGATTGCCCAATGTTGAAATCAGGTGTCCAACGCCTGATGGATACCCAAGAGATACTTTTCCAGAAAACCCCTGTTGATACCTTCAATCCTGTTACTCCTGATACTTTTACTACTACAACCAATGATATTGCAATTATAACCATTTCCGACAATCCTCCCAAGGCTTGCAAAAGGCCTGTCAGGATTACACCCAACTCTGAATGTGTACCATTAAAGATCACCATGCCGGGACCTGTCCCGTACCAATCCAGCAAAACGATACCTTGGAACTATGGGGGATAAATCTTCTACCATGGTATCAAACAAATAGAAACATTCCAAGAGATTTATGAAGAAGAAATCCCTGATATAGGGAACATTGCAGGTACAAGCAAGATAACCCGCATCAGCCGGATCTTTTCTCCGGAGATTGCTCCCCCTCGAGCAGTTTTCGGACCCTTGAAAGCTTCTCCATCTGTTGGACCATCTATGCAAGGCCCATTGATTGAAGAATTGGATACTCCTGAAGTATGACCATCTGCTGATATTACCGACAAGGGTAAGAGGATACTAGAAGTGCCTGTCAGGACGAAGGCTCATGTTGTGGTTATCCGCGAAACCACTCAGAAATAAATGGATGAAATCTTGAAAATAATCAGATAAAGTGACTACGACGTTGTGGAACAGTTAGGGAAGACCCCTTCTAAAATTTCAATGTTGGCTCTTCTGCTCTGTTCTGAGGCCCACGCTAAGGCCCTAATAAAATTCTTGAGGGCGACACATGTTCCCCAAGAGACTTCGGCTGACCAGTTTCAGGAATGTATGGCCAGTCTTACTGCTGATAATGGCCTTGGCTTTTCCGATGCTGACTTAACTCCCAAAGGAAGGAAACACAATGATGCGTTACATGTTTCAGTTGAATGCCGGGGAACCACTCTCGCCCATGTCTTAGTTGATATTGGTTCTTCCTTGAATGTGCTGCCAAAGAAAGCCTTAGACCGTTTGGACTGCGAAGGATTGACCCTCAAACCTAGCAACATCGTTGTCAGGGCTTTTGATGGTTCCAAAAGAATGGTCCATGGAGAGGTTGATATTCCTATCAAAGTAGGCACAAAAGTTTTCAACTCCACCTTCTACGTGATGGACATCCGTCCGTCATATTCTTGTTTGCTAGGGAGACAGTGGATCCATTATGCTGGGGCAATTACCTCCTCCTTGCACCAAATGCTGAAATATCTTGTTAAGGGTAAGATTATAACAGTGCACGGCGAGGAAGAGTACATGATAAGTCATCTCAATTCCTTCCGCTATGTGGAGTTGGATGGCGAGTTAATCGAAACGCCTTTCCAACATTTTGAGGAAGTGTCTCCTGAGGTAGCAGTTGCAAAGACATTGGTTGAGGTGCCTATCGTTCCCAAGCATGTATCTAGGATGGCATCTCTCAAGGACGCAGAGGCTGTGGTTAAAGAAGGGAAGAGTACAATATGGGGACAATTTCCTGACTTTCCCCATAAGACAGACAAGTTTGGGTTAGGTTTTACTGCTGCAGGACAAAAGGCTATGCGTCGCTCCAAGGTTGGAGGACCACCCGTCAAGATCTCACACGATGGAATCAATGTTGTAGAAGATGAAGATAAAGAGAGACACTTTGAAGATTGGATCTTTCCGACCGTCGAAGGGGGTTTGAGTAACTAGGAAGCAAAGGATTTTGTTCCTATCACCTTTATCATCCAGTAATTTTATCTTTGAACAATTTCCCATTTTTATGGTCTGTGTGATACGGTGGGAGAACTGACTTGAGGTTTTGCGTTTGTTTTCGCAAATGTTTCGGTTTAGCAAGAGTCGCCACCGACTTTTTATTTTATCCTAAGGAAAGGTTAAAAAGCACAGGAAAAACCTTTGAGATGTTTTCTTAGGTTCGAGGAGTAGATTATAGAAAGGGAAGGTATTAGCACCCTTTCTATCCATGGTTATCCATGGGCTCTTAGTTACTTGCTTAGATCACTTGCCTTGAATTTTCAATTGTTTGAAATAGTGCTTTCAATTGTTTGAAATGGTGCTTTGTGTGTGTGGTTTTTTGAAAATGTTTTGAAAAAGATGCCTTGTCTAGGCAACCCTTGTAACAATTCTTTACTCGAATGTTTTACAAAAGGTGTTTGTCTTTTTGAAAAGATGTTTCAAGGTTTTGAAAGTTGTTTTTGGAAATTGTGTTGTGGAGTGTGTTTTAAAAGTTGGCAAGTGTGTTTTGCAAGTTTTGATCAAGTAACTAAGAGTTGTCTACCCTTAAATTTCTCAAAGATATTTCCTATGTTTTAACCCTTTTAACAGTATTGTTCCACCATTGTATTTGGTGGACAATCTTGTGTTAGGATGTTAATGGGACGGGCGCGGGTCATCGTTTAGCCCATGAATGCAATAGTGCCAAGTGTATTTGGCAATTTTTCCTTCAAGGGACTTGATCATTTTTTAGGCAACTTGAGAAAGCGTCATCGAGGGACTATGATCATTTGATTTGTTTTTGTTTTGCCAAAGACACTCAACATGCAACATGGCCCATTTTTGAAGGCAACAAATGGAGTAACCCTAAGGGTGCAAGTGTGAATTGTGTTGTTGATTTTCATGCATTTTTGTCTTTGTATTAGTCAAGCTATTTGTTATTTGATTTGCATACAAACCCTAAGTCTATTTTGGAATAATTTGAAATCTTTTAAATGCGGAAATTAAAGTCCTAAATTATTACAACATAATTATGGGGATGGGGGTACAAATGTTTGAATGGGGGGATATTTAGCAAGAAATTAAATCTAAACTATTACATCCATATCGAATATACAAATACTTAATTGTACAATGTTTAAACAAATATAATAAATATGCAAAAATGTATTATGCACAAAAATGGTTTTTTATGTATGTGAAAGTATTTTTCATGTGAAATATAAACAAAAATAAAAAAAAGTCAATTTTTGGATATTTTTATGGTTTAGGGCAAAACCCTAGTTTTCTAAATAAATAATATTTATTTATTAATTATATACAATATTTATAATTATATACAAAAAATAAAAAAAAGAAGTATATTGTAAAAAAAAGTGTTTTTGATGTCAAATATTAGTAAAAATAAAAATGTATTATTTTCATACTTTTGTCCCAAATATTTAATAAAATATGTATAAGTATATTTACATATATTTAATAAGCTAAATATGTACAAAAAATAAAATATTAATTATTTACAAAAAATGTATTTTTTATAAAATGTTTTCAAAATGGAAAATAAAAATAATAACTGAAAATAAATATATTTTTGTATTATTTTTTAGTGTTTTAAATAAAAGTATATATATTATTTTACATGTATAAGTTTAAATAAAACAAATAAATTCCAAATAAATGCAAAAATGTGTGGAAAAATAATTTTTAGTGTTTTTTCATGTTTGAATAAAAATATAAAATCAGAATCAAAAAGAAAAAATAAAAAATGATAAATATATCACACAATGGGCCAGGGGGGTGCAAATGAAAAAAAAAAGGTGTAAACAGTAAGGAACAACTCAGGCCCAGCCCAAGTCAACCTTCTTCAACCTCCAACCATTTTGTTTGAATTTCGCGTGCCTCCTTGCTCAAACAACAAACTCCTGATTCTTTGACTTTTACACAAAACTCATAACACAAACATTATAGAGCATGGAGAGACGAATTCATACATATAAAAAACTTGACCTAACTCTAAGAAACGAGGGAGAATTTCTTCATCCCCAATTTATGACCTAAATTTTATCCAATGTTCATGGCCAAAATTCTCACAGCATACTCAATATAAATGAAAAGTAAGTATATGGATGGCTTCAGGGCTATGAGGAGAACATGTTTCATTCACAAACCTAAGCCTAAATCTTCCTATATTGAGAGATAGAAGTTCATGTTTTTACCTGTTTCAGCTTGAGTCGTGTACAACAATGGAGGTATCTTTAATGGAGTTTGAGCTTTGGTACAACTTGCCTGAAGTCCAAGGATGCTTCTCCTATGCTTGGCTTGCTCTGAAACTGCCTGTATCGTGCTATGGAAGTCCACCTGCACAGCTTGAAAGCAAAAATGGCAAACAATGTTAAGGATGTTACAACTTGAGTTCAATGCTTGGGATAGCTTTAGTGGATGATATGGAACATGTTTGAACTCTTTTTGGCCAAAGTACACGAGTGGAATGGGCCGTGGAAATCAATCTGCAGTAGGGACTCTATTTTGCAGAAAAACTATGTTTTTGGATATGAGGATGGATTGAGGATGAAGGAATCGTGTTTTAGGTCAATTAGGGTGTATGTAAGATGAGAACAAAGTTTGCTTAGGTTCGTGTTTACAGGAATGAGAGTTGGTATGTGTTTTGCCAAGTTTCTTCTACTTGAAGCAAGAAAATGCAAGTTTCAATACAGGCCTGTGCAATGCCCTAAAGTATGATGCATATCTTGTTCTTGATCAGAGGGATTTGTGTACACATGCTAGCTTCAAAGATCTGGCCCATGCCTCTTGGATTTGTTATTTGACATAAAGTGCATCTTTTCCAAAATGGCAAATATGCTTTTTCCAATTAAGGGTTAATCTTGCATGTAAAGACCAAATGAACAAAATAACACCTTAGCACAATGGTTAGGCATTTAATTATGGTGTGTGAGACTGGTTTTGAGGCCTGCAAGCTAGCTTGTACAAGCTGATTTGAAAAATGCCAATGTTATGAACAAGCCTTGGTTATGAACAAAAATGGATTTTGCCCAACTTTGCAAATTCGATTCTCCCTAACCACAAGGGTGTTTGAGAAGTTCTTGGACAATTTGGAAATCTTGTAATGTGTACTACAATCCATCTTTGTAATGCAAATTGAAACTCCATGTGGAAGCATGTGAAAAATGGCCATGAAGTTGGACAAAAATCCTGCCTAGAATAGGTCAAAATTTCTCTAAGTTAAAAATGTTTTGCACCCTTGTTCCAAAAACCATAACTTGAGCTACAAGTTTCCTTTGAGAAAACTTTATGAATCAAAGTTGTAGATTTTGCAATGGACTACTACTTTCATGTTTCAAGTTTTGTTTGAATCCATTTGCATCTTGATGAAAAAATGGGACAAAGTTAGGAAAAAATAAGGAAATTTCATAACTTAGAAAATTTCTAAGTTATGAAATTTCTTCATTTTAAACCCTAATTTGTCATTTTGGATTTCTTGATGAACAAGTTTAATAATTTGACATGTCTTGATGAAAAATGAATCTTGGCACTTGATTTTGACCAAAAAGTCAAAGTTTGACTTTTCAGTATACAGTCAAATTTTGATCAGTTGACTGGAAAATTCATCTGTCAATCCTGTGCATTTGAGATCTTTTGAACTTGTTGAATATGTCAAGACAATGCCATTGAGTTCTTGAGTCCATATGTGAGCTTGGTTTGCCATTGGTTCGGTCAAACAGTAAAAAATTGCCTTTGTGCAGTCAAAACCCTAAAAATGACCATTTTGCCCTTTTGGTGATCTGATTAAATTTCTTGTGGAATTGTGATCCAAACTTGACCAAATGGTTCATATGAGTTCATTATGTTGATGTGGATAAAATTACATGAGGTTTGACTGCCAATTGGCCACATTTGACTTTTTCCCCAATACAGCTGATTTCTAGGTCAATTGTCCAATTGACTGGGCAAAGATTGGAATCAAGGCTTGAAACTTGGTATGGATAAACTTTTAAGTCCAACATGAAGCATGAACGTCAATTTGGGCATTTTAGGTCAAAACATCCTTGTGCAAACTCAAACCCTAATTTGGGTCAACAGTGCAAGGAGGAGTCTTGAGCCGAGCAAACCCTAACTTGATCTTGAGCTCCAAGGGTCTTGTGGTGAGAAAATGTTGATGAAATAAGAGGGAAAATTTTGGGGTACAATAGTTGCCCCTGTTCAATCTTCTTGAACCTGAAGAGTTAGATTGGTAGGTTTGCCTTTCGCGTCTCGAAGGTAAAAGGAGATTGGACACTAGAGTGCCCGTAAATTTGCATTCGTCAAGACATGGATGTGGGAATGGGCTTGAAGATGCCATTTGGAGATGGGCTTAAAGATGCCATCTGGAAGGTGACAGAATCTTGTCGAGGGATGGGCTTAGGGATGCCATCTGGAAGGTATGTTGTAGGTGAAAGACATGAGCATTAGAAAGGTGTCCATGTTTTTGGAACATCTCTGAACCAGGGGGTCTGAACAAGCAATAGATTGACATCCATGTTTGGAGAATCCGTAAACTGTTTTCAGAGATTGAAGAATCTGAACAAGCGATAGGTTAACATCCGTGTCTGGAGAACCCGTAAACTGTTTTCAGAAGTCTTGAAGTTGAATAAGAAATAGAGCAGCATCCATGTTGGGAAGCGTCCGTAAACTGTTTTCAAAAGTTAAATTGGAACAAGCGATAGATTAACATCCGTGTTTGGAGAATCCATAAACTATTTTTAGAAGTCTTGAAGTTGAATAAGAAATAGAGCAGCATCCATGTTGGGAAGCGTCCGTAAACTGTTTTCAAAAGTTGAATCTGAACAAGCGATATATTAACATCCATGTTTGGAGAATCCGTAAACTGTTTTCAGAAGTCTTGAATTTGAATAAGCAATAGAGCAGTATCCATGTTGGGAAGCGTCCGTAAACTGTTTTCAAAAGTTGATTCTGAACAAGCGATAAATTAACATCCGTGTTTGGAGAATCCGTAAACTGTTTTCAGAAGTCTTGAAGTTGAATAAGCAATAGAGCAACATCCATGTTGGGAAGCATCCGTAAACTGTTTTCAAAAGTTGAGTCTGAACAAGCGATAGATTAACATCCGTGTTTGGAGAATCCGTAAACTGTTTTCAGAAGTCTTGAAGTTGAATAAGCAATAGAGCAGCATCCATGTTGGGAAGCGTCCGTAAACTGTTTTCAAAAGTTGAGTCTGAACAAGCGATAGATTAACATCCGTGTTTGGAGAATCCGTAAACTGTTTTCAGAAGTTGAAGAATCTGAACAAGCGATAGGTTAACATCCGTGTCTGGAGAACCCGTAAACTGTTTTCAGAAGTATTGAAGTTGAATAAGCAATAGAGCAGCATCCATGTTGGGAAGCGTTCATAAACTGTTTTCAAAAGTTGAGTCTGAACAAGCGATAGATTAACATCCGTGTTTGGAGAATCCGTAAACTGTTTTCAGAAGTTGAAGAATTTGAACAAGCGATAGGTTAACATCCGTGTCTGGAGAACCCGTAAACTGTTTTCAGAAGTCTTGAAGTGGAGAAGGAACCGATGTAGGGTTGCCTGATGATGAGTCCGTGTAGAACTGTATTTGAATAATTGTTAATGATAGCCTTTTATTCTTATCCTGAAAAGGATAAAATGTTAGCTAAACACAAAGTTATGTTGCATGAAATGTATGATGCAATATATGTCATATCAATGTTTATGATATGAATGTAATGAATGCGCATGTAAGCTGATGAGCTGTCTTGCTGAGGATAGATGAATCCTGGATAGCCGGAGATAATAGAATCTTGACTGCTGCCGGGGAAAGTGAGTCCTTGACTGCTGCAGGGGATTGCAAGAATTTTTGATTGCTGAAGCCGAGACATCCTTGTTGACTGCTGACTGCTTGGGGAACAAGATCTTCAATTGTTGAGGGATCTTAGGACCACTGCTGGGGAAGGTGACTCCTTGATGACCTGTGGGGCAAGAGAATTCTGATGATCTCTACTGGGGAGTCCCGAACCTGGTAGACTCATGCTGGGGACGTAAGACTGAGAATCTTCAGTCTGGTGGGAAGCATCTCTGTGGGAATAAGGTTCACTAGTTTGGTTCCGCTGGGGATTGATAGTTGAAAGTTTTAGCTCCGCTGGGGATTGGTAGTTTTGACTTCAACTGGGGATAGGATTTTCAGATTTTTAAGGCTCCACTGGGGATACTGAAACTTCACTCTGAGGGGAATTGAGTTCTGGAAGGCTCTCTGGCTGGGGAAATCAGTTTTGAGAAAGCTTTTGTTCTGCTGAGGATCCTGAAGTTTAACTCTGTTTGTGGAATTAAGTCCTGGATTTTGACTTAGTTGAGGAATTTGGAGTTTAATTCTTCTAGGGATTCCTTCTGAAAGGGCGTCAAGATATCTATCCGTACCTTCAACCTATCAGTAATCATCTTTTCTCAATTAGTAAGGAAAATATTATGTTCAAATGCATATGCCTATTTAACAAAACATTGGACGTTTCTCAAATAAAACATAAGTGTAGCAAAGCAAAAGGAAGACAAAGCAAATTTCTGTATTTGGAAAAGTATTTGTATTAACTTTCTATGAGTATCTTTGTACAAAGGAGACAGACATCCTAGTAAGAGGATGTTGTCGTAAAAATTGCAAAAAATTTATACAAGAGAAAGATGGCTATGTGAAACAATTCCATGGGATCCCCATTCTGCTATAGCCTTCACAACTCTGAATATCTTTTCCATTCCATTCTTCGTCCGCCGATGATTGGATTGATCAGAAGCTCGGAGCTTGTTGATGAAGAGATTGTTCTTTAAAGTGATCTGATGAGACATAGTCATACGCTTTAATTCCCTAACTTTTGCCTGGATCGCCCTTTCGGGTTTTCGATCCACCGGGAAACCCTTTTTTGCTCAAGCCGCCCTTTCGGGTTTTCAACTTGCCGGGTGTACAGATTTTTTTGTTTTATCCCTAATTTTTGCCTGAACCGCCCTTTCGGGTTTTCGGTTCACCGGGATGCCCATTTTTGCCCAAGTCGCCCTTTCGGGTTTTCAACTTGTCGGGTTGTTTTATGCATAGTATTTTTTGACTATGTCTGCGTTCGCAGGGTGCGGCAAATCGTCCCCGTCCATGGTGGTCAGAATCATTGCACCACCAGAAAATATGCTCTTGATTACAAATGGTCCTTCATAAGTAGGAGTCCATTTGCCCCTGGGATCACTTTACGGTAAGATAATCCGCTTGATTACGAGATCTTCGACTTGATATACTTGACGTCTGACTTTCTTGTTGAAGGCCTTGATCATCCGTTTTTGGTACGTCTGACCATTGCAAACAACAGTGAGTCGTTTCTCATCGATCAAATTGAGTTGATCAAGCCGGGTCTGAATCCAATCGTCTTCATTCAAACCAGCGTCCTTCATAATCCTTAAAGAAGGAATTTGAACTTCCATGGGTAGGACAACTTCCATGCCATATACTAAAGAAAATGGGGTTGCCCCTGTTGAAGTTCGTGTCGTGGTACGATATCCATGCAGAGCAAACGGTAACATCTCATGCCAGTCCTTATAGGTCACTGTCATTTTCTGAATGATCTTCTTGATGTTTTTGTTCGCAGCTTCAACAACACCGTTCATCTTCGGCCGATAGGGAGATGAATTATGATGATAAATCTTGAACTGTTCGCATAGAGCGGTGATCATAGTATTGTTTAGATTTGTACCGTTGTCCGTGATGATCCTATCGGGGACACCATACCGGCATATGAGGTTCTGCTTGATGAAGCGGGCAACCACATTCTTTGTAACAGAGGCGAAGGAAGCTGCTTTGACCCATTTGGTAAAATAGTCAATGGCGACCAGGATGAAGCGATGTCCATTGGACGCTGTGGGCTTGATCTCTCCAATCATGTCGATGCCCCACATTGCAAATGGCCAAGGAGATGTCAGAACATTGAGAGGAACAGGAGGAATATGAATCTTGTCAGCATAGACTTGACATTTGTGGCAAGTACGGGAATGTTGATGGCAATAAGCTTCCATGGTAGACCAGTAATAGCCTGCCCTTAGAGTCTTCTTAGCCATCGTATGTCCGCTCAAGTGGGTGCCAAACGTACCGCTGTGTATCTCAGTCATGATCAACTCTGCTTCAGCTTTGTCTACACATCGGAGTAAAACACAATCATGGCTGCGTTTATAGAGGATGCCGTTGCTCAGGAAGAACTTGGCAGCAAATTTCCTTAGGAACTTTTTGTCATTTATGGAAGCTCCTTCGGGATATTCTCTAGTCTGGAGATACCTTTTGATTTCGTGAAACCAGGGTTGTTCCACTACTTCTTCGGTATTAATCTCATGACAATGTGCATGTTCATCCATTCGCTCGATGGTGATTTGGGGAGCCTCGTTATCCCAGTTGAGTTTAAACATGGAAGACATTGTAGCCAGAGCATCTGCTAGCTGATTCTCTTCTCGCGGGAAATGCTCGAAGGTGATTTGCTCGAAATGAGGCAACAATGTCAGGACATGTTCTTTGTATGGGATAAGATTAGGATGCTTCGTATCCCACTCTCCTTTGATTTGACTGATAACCAAAGTCGAGTCCCCAAATATGATCAAAGATTTGATCCCCAAGTCTATAGCAGCCTTGAGACCAAAGATGCAAGCTTCGTATTCAGCCATGTTGTTGGTACAGCTGAAACAAAGTCGGGCCGTGAAAGGTGTGTGGCAACCTTCCGGGGAAATGAGTACCGCACCGATACCGTTTCCAAGTGCATTTGAAGCGCCATCTAAGTACAGGGTCCATCGGGATCCATTTTCAGGTCCGTCATACGGTCTGTTACCTTTAATGTTGTCCAAATTCATGATGTCCTCGTCTGGGAAGTCGAATCTCATGGATTGATAATCTTCGATAGCTTGATGAGCTAGATGGTCAGCTAGTACACTCCCCTTTATAGCTTTTTGGGTAGTATACTGGATGTCATACTCAGTCAGGATCATTTGCCATCTAGCGATTCTTCCAGATAAAGCAGGCTTCTCGAAGATATACTTGATAGGATCCATTTTGGAAATCAATAGAGTGGTATGAGTCAACATATACTGCCTTAGTCGGCGAGCAGCCCATACCAAAGCGCAACAAGTTTTCTCGAGCAGTGAGTAGCAAGTCTCACAGTCGGTAAACTTTTTGCTAAGGTAATAAATGGCATGCTCTTTTCGACCAGACTCGTCATGCTGGCTCAATACACACCCCATTGAGTTGTCCAAAACGGTGAGATACATGATCAGCGGCCTTCCTTCGACGGGTGGCATCAGAATAGGAGGTTCTAGCAAATACTCCTTGATCTTATCAAAAGCAGATTGGAAATCGTCGTTCCATTCGACTACCTGATCTTTCTTCAATAGTTTGAAAATTGGCTCACAGGTAGACGTCAGATGAGAGATGAATCTGGCAATGTAGTTCAAGCGTCCCAAGAACCCTCTAACCTCCTTTTCAGTACGGGGGGCAGGCATTTCTTGTATAGCCTTCACTTTTGCTGGATCGACCTCAATGCCTTTGTTGCTGACAATAAATCCTAGAAGTTTAC
This sequence comes from Vicia faba, assembly GCA_948472305.1. Lineage (NCBI taxonomy): Eukaryota > Viridiplantae > Streptophyta > Magnoliopsida > Fabales > Fabaceae > Vicia > Vicia faba. The sequence goes on from OX451735.1 coordinate 336,527,237, forward strand.
CAGACCTAACTCCAAAAGTGCACTTACTTGGATTCAGCCTGAGTTTGTACTCCTTCAACCTGGAAAACAGCTTTTGCAAATGTTCAAGGTGCTCCTCCTCTGTTTGTGATCGAACTATCATGTTGTCTACGTAAACTTCGATCTCATGATGTATCATATCATGAAACAAAGCTACCATGGCGCGTTGATAAGTTGCCCATGCGTTCTTCAGTCCGAACGACATCACCTTGTAGCAGAAGGTACCCCATTGTGTAACAAAGGTTGTTTTCTCCATGTCCTCGGGGGCCATTTTGATCTGGTTGTAGCCCGAGAATCCATCCATGAAGGAAAACACCTTGTGCTGAGCTGTGTTGTCAATTAAAATGTCGATATGCGGTAGCGGAAAATCATCTTTAGGGCTGGCCCTATTCAAATCCCGGTAGTCCACACACATTCTGACCTTGCCGTCTTTTTTAGGTACTGGCACGATGTTAGCAACCCATTGTGGATAGGATGTAACAGCCAGAAAGCCAACGTTGAATTGCTTTATTACTTCAGCTTTAATCTTTTCAGACATGTCGGGCCTCATTCGGCGGACTTTTTGCTTGATCGGTGGACAATCCTCTCTTGTAGGGAGACGGTGAACCACGATGTCTGTGTCTAACCCTGGCATGTCTTCATAAGACCAGGCGAAGATTTCCACGTATTCATTTAACAGTTGTATTAAGCGCTCCTTGACACTTGGTTCCAGATTGGCACCCAGTTGTATTTCTTTCCGGTCTTCCTCTGTTCCTAAGTTGACAGTTTCCAACAACTCTTCATGAGGCAAGATGACCCTTTCTTCTTGTTGTAGAATTCTGGCTAGCTCTCCTGGTACTTCACATTCTTCGTCATCTTCGTATTCAGCCTGGTTGACCAAATCTTCAGAGTTATTGAAGGATACAGCAGAATAGTCACCCATAGAATCCAGAGTGGATGGGTACCTGCATTTGTGAGTGTGGGTGCGTGTTAGGGATAACTGTTGTACCCCAATTTTTGACCTAAGATCCCATTTTTATTTTTTCATTTTTTAAGATAAGTCAAGGTCACGAAATACGGTCGGTTTTAACGTCTCATCTTCTAGCTTTGACTATGCGAGGATTGTCAAGTGTTTTGAACATTTTTAGCATATGTATCACTAATTTCTAATCGCATACAAAGGTGTATGTTCATGTTTTCTTTTGTGTCATGTGCAGAGACAGGTCTGAATCAAGAGCATCAAGTGTCGCGCCTCAATTAAGGTTTTGAGTCCCCCAAGCCAGAAGTACGGTTGATTGTGGATTCTCGAAGACTGAATCATCAAGGCACACTGTTGCACCCTTTATTTCGCCCCTAATTTTTTCAGTCGCACATTCATACCATATTTTGTCATTTGGTCACAATCATTAGTAAATATCTTCATTCATCATATTTTTCATCATTAGTCGTATTTAAGTTGACCAGAAAAGTCAGTTTAAATCAAAGTTTGCATCGTCTTTTAGTTAAAAAAACACCTGACATTTCACTTCATGCATTTTTATCTCTTTACTCATTTGTTGCATTGCTCCAAGTTGTTTATATGTCGATAATAAAAATATTTTGGTTTTATAGACAGACCGTTAAAAGCGATTCGATATTGTGCGAAAAAATAATGAGAAAAATATTTCAAGTTTTCACCTCTTTCCGATCATTTTATGAATCTACATGACGCGTAGATTATGACGGTATGCTCGCTTTATTTTTTTCGGTGTAGTTTGAAGTCTCGTTTTTAACCGTAAATGTCCGTTTAGCCTGATTTTTTTTATTATTATCATTTTATTTTGATTTCGACTTTTGAGTATTTTTTCTTTAATCTGTGGGACATGTAGTTTATTTTAATGTGTTCATTTTATTTTTTCGGATAAATTTTCGTTCATTTTTTTATCATTTTCAGTCATTCTAGGTCTTTATTTTTTATTCAGAAAAATTATTTTAAATTGAGTCAATTTTAATACTTTTAGTTTTTTTGGTTATTCTTATCATTTAAGGGCTATTTGGTCACAAAAATATATTGATTACACTATACTATGCTCTCATTGGCTGTTAGCAAAAGTGGTGGATTGATACAAAGAAATTGCAAATCAATGGATCATGATTGAATTTAAAATCAATTTTTTCTTCTTCACTTGTCTATATAAGACCTCTTAATTTTCTTTGTATGGGACCAAAAAAAAAGACACAAAAAAAAAGCAAAAGCAACTTACAGTAGAAAAATCCCTCTCTCTCCGTTAGCATACTTCTTTACATCTTTCCCTCTTTTCTTTTCTACAAAGACTCACGCAATTCCAACATCACAAACACAATCCATCTCCAATCTCCTTTCATATCCCCAGCATTCATCTCCTATTAACCACCACCATCTCCATTCACTGTGCGCTAACCTTCGCTCAACTCACCTTCAATACTCTAACTCTTCAATCCATCGCATACTCCCTTTATCTCCCTTCAATTTCTGCCATCAAATCCTCCCTCTGAAACCACACAAAACAACCGGACCACCCTTAGCTACCTTGCCGCAACAATCTCAGCAACTACTCTCCGCATCACCATTAATCCCCTCCGTCAAACAGCTTCTGTTCATCTACCATCATTAATAAAAATCTCCGCAACAACACTATCACTTCCGATTTCTGCTCACCATTGATCCATCCTCTAATTTCCTCCGTAAAATATAGCTTTCCTCATCCGCCTTCTTCCTCTCCTCTGCATCCTCACCGTAACCCATCTCCCTCAACCTTCTCCATTCCCAAACCAGAATAACAACAACCCATTCCAGCGCCAAACACCAGCAATCCCTCCGCCTCTTCACGCTACCAGCCTCTGATCGTGAGATTCCGATTAATACTTCCGAAGATGAAGATTCCTATGCTGCAAGTTTAGTCATGAGTGAAGGGGAGTCTATACATGATTTCAGTTGGTATCCTTACATGTCTGGCGCAAATCCGGTGACCAGTGTTTTTGCGACTACTACTCGTGATTATCCCATACATCTATGGGATGCTTCATCAGGCCAGTTACGCTGCACATATCGGGCATATGATGCTATGGATGAAATTACTGCTGCTTATTCTGTGGCTTTTAATCCTGATGGAACTAAGATATTTGCCGGATACAACAAATGTATTAGGATTTTTGATTTACATCGCCCTGGTAGAGATTTTTCATTGCATTCAACAGTAAAAAAAAAGATAAAAAAGAAGGCCAAACAGGTATTATATCTGCATTGGCTTTTTCTCCATCTCATACTGGGATGCTGGCTTTGGGTTCTTATAGCCAAACTACGACTATTTATACGGAAGATAACATGGAGCTTTTGTATGTTTTGCACGCTCAAGAAAGGAGGAGGAGAAACTTTTGTTTGTTCTGAAAAGGAAGAAAAGAAAGTGTATCGTTCTGCTGGTGCTTGGTAATATATATTTCTTTTTATATATAATTCTAATAATCCACGTGTCATATATTTATTGGTGTTTGTTTCAAGTTTAAAAGTCAAGAAACAATTGTTACAAGTTGTGAGGTATATAGCACACTCTCCATATCAGCATGATGCATTTTATTTCTTGTTGTAATTTTAATTTAAATAATTGGTATTATGGTTAATTTTCAATTGGGTTTTTGAGCCCTTTGACCCAAAAAATTACAAAAAAAAAACTTTCCTTTTTAATTAGAACTAATTATTTTTAGAATTATTGTAGTGATTTTAATTTTAGTTTAGTTAGTAAACTTTAGAATTTTAATTTAATTTAGATTTAACCTAATAACTTTAGAATTTCTGTTTTTAATATAGTAATTTTAGAATTTTATTTGATTTAGATTTAGTTTAACAACTTTGGAATTTTTATTTGTTTTAGATTAAATTTAGTAACCTTAGAATTTAATTCAACTTAGATTTAATTTGCTAATATCAAAATTTTAATTTTAGTTTAAATCTAGTGTAGTAATTTTAGAATTATTTTTATAACTTTAGAATTTGTAATTAGTTTAGAATTATTTTAGTAAGTAATCTTAGAATTTTTACTTAGATAATTAGTTCTATTTTCTTCTATTTAAATATATTTTTCATTTTAATTTCTCGATGCCTTTGGTCATTAGTCTGTTTCATTAGATTTGTTTTCTTGTGAATTTTCGAATGTTTATACTTTACTGATTCATCTTATTTTACTTGCTCAATTTATTCCAAGGGAAATATTTTAACTTTGTTGACTTCATGTCATCAAATATCTAATACAATCGTGCGAATACCCCCATTCATTTTTTGTTTGTTTACTATTTTGCCAAACTTAAGATAATTTTCCCAAAAAAAACTCAATTGTCGAACTCACACCTTTTAAGCCAAAACTTCGACACTAGGTCGTCGTATCTTCAAAACATCGTCCAAACTAACCATTTTTAATCAAGCAAACAGTTTTAAAAAACAGATATTCAAATGGTTCCTGCGGAGTACCGCAGATGCATTGGGTGCTAATACCTTCCCATTGCATAACCAACCCCCGAACTTTAGATCTCTTTTAAAAACGCATCGTATTTTCATTACTTTTAAGTATTACTTTACATTGCATATTTTAGGGTTTTATTTCGCTCTTTTCCCTTTTCCCTTGGAAATAATAAAGTGCGGTGGCGACTCTTGCTTTTGCGAGTCAAGTTAATTAATAGCTTGATCTCCGATTTTCACCATTACAGAATTGGAGACTCTGCTGGGGAAGATTGACCTCTTGCTGGTCCATCCCTAAGTGGGTTAAGCCTAACTTGTTTTATCTGTTTTATCATTATTTGATTGTTTGATTATATGTATATATTGTGATTATTTGGGTGTTGATAATATGTACAAAGTACAAGTCCTATACCCGGACTAAGTTACACTTAGGAATAGACGGGCGGTATAGTCATGTTAACTTTGAGGGAGTAATCCCGAAGAAGGAGGCATGAGATCCCCCACTCAGTGGAAGGCCCTTTTGAACGTAATATTTATTTACCGAGTAATCAGGAAGACATTATTATTTTCGACCTGGGAGCCAGAGAAGCTGGGAACCGTAGAACCCTAACCCATCTTGGCCTTTTAGGTGTAGCGCGGAAATTATAACAGAGTAATCCGGAAGTAATTGTTACGCGATGCTACGCTCGGATGAGTTTCTCTTGAGAATATTGCTGATTATTGAGTAATCAAGACGTTGGTAATATCCGAAGGAGGAATGTAGACTCCGGGAACTCTTAGAACCTTGTTCTACAGGTGTGATTAAACCGTTGGTACATACCTTAAGGGTGTTCCTTACCTTGACTCCATGCTCGTGACGTTGAACCTTTCGACTTTATTTGTGACCTTGCTTGTGGTTGTTGCATAGCCATGCATTCATGCATCCATAAAACCCTTTTCACTTGACTTTGAAGGAATTTGGAGGTCTTTCTTTGTAAACATCACAAGTTTCGTCAAGCTCAATGGATCTTGGGTGTTGATAGGGCGAAAACCCTAATCCACCAAAATGGATGATTGATCTTGATGATAACTTGATCAATGTTTGGAGCCAATTTAAAATTCATCTTCTATCTTCATACTTTGATGTTTACAACTTAATATCTTGAGTTCCTTGAAAATCAAATAAAAACTCTCTTTTGCATATCATACATCATTCTACATTTTTTGTTTCACTTTCAAAGGTCTTTTTCCGAGTCTTATTTTTCCTTTTGGTCTCACCAGTACAACACTCGCGCTAAGAGGACAATGGAGAATATCAAGCAAGAGGTTTCTGAACTCCGTAGAGAGATGACTATTTTGAAAGCTAGTATGGATCACTCAACTGTTTTGGTTGAAATTTTGGTTGCTGTCCAAGTCAATCCTTCTAAGAATGAGGAAGCGATGATAAAAGTATTCATTGATTGTTATTCAAGGACGTTGGTTTTGAAGTTCAAATCAAGCACGTGCCGAAGAGTAAACACGATTGATGGTCACTTTGAGTTTTGAAGGATGTTTTCGGTGATTCAAGTCCAGATGGAAAGCCTTCCCCGATCATTAATTTATTTCTGCTTGTTGCAAATTTTCTTGTTTATCAAAACATTGTTTGCATGTAAGAACTTGTTTGCATTTGAATGATTGTCTTAATACAATGAGTATGTTTGTCTTGAAGAAATTCATTCGTTTCACTCATATTTGTTTTCAAATTTTAAATTGCTTTTGCACTATGATACCAAATTGTTGCTCATTCTCTTTCCTAGGCAGAGATTGAAGGGAGGATGATGATCTGAAAAACACGAAATCTTTGGTTGTATGCTTTTGAATAAAATCTTGCTGATGATGTACAGGCATTTCTTTCAATTCCCAAACACTGGAGTTATAAGGAAGATAATCCCTAGTCAACCCCTTCGAGCCAAATAAGTAGGAGTTTTCTGTTCTAAACAATCAAAACCTTTGATATAAACCTGGGGCAGGGTAGTCTCTCAGTTAATTCAAAAAAAAAAAGAGTGCGCATTGAAGTCGCAAACTCTCAGTTCGTAACACAACGAACAACGTCAACAAAAGAAAGCATTCCTTTGGAATCAAAATACCAGGGTGGTTCCCTATCACATAGGCAGTCAATCTCTCAAAAGAAAAGCCCACTAAGTCAAAACCTGAAAAGGAGGCTTAAGAAAGCTGGGGCATCCCGCTGACTGTCATCTCAAAAACGGGAACAGTCAGGCAAAAGTTAGGGATAACAAATCAAAATCAAAATAGAGAGGTCATTACAAATCCTCAACAACATGAAAAATGTTGCAAAAGAAAAAGGAGATGATGACTGTCTCCCCAAATTCAATTGGTGAACCATCACCCAAAAGGTCGTTCCAAACTCAAAACAGAGTGCGACGTACAATTAACTGAGCTTACGTGTGAAGAACATCACGAAGAGCGGGTGGGTACAAATATACTTTGAGCCTTTATCCTTTGTTTCTTAAACCGTGAATCAGGCCACGTTATAACCTTCAAAAATCCTAATTGAAGCAAGGTTATTTTGAAAGCATACTTCAATGAGATAGTGCTCCTAACTCCCATGAATGTTTTCTAAATAGTTATGTTGGTATCATATGATTTTTCTATACAAAAATAAATGGTGCTCTAACTCGGGAAATTTGTGCGATATCTTTTCAAAATCTTCAAGACTTAAATAACTGTTGCATTAGAATTTTCATTCTCATAATAAACTTTTTCTAACTGCAAATCATTTGTTTGATATCAAGGAAGCTCACATGTAAGCACTAATGATGAGTTTATTCTTTTAAGGCCTGAAACTATGTTGAGAAAATGGAGAATCATTTCAAGAAAAAATCATATCCAGGGGCATGTCAGCTGAAGACCTTAAGCACGGACATGTTGCTTCTCCCAGTTAATGCTTTCCCAACTTCTTTACCCTTTATTGGGGCAAAATTTGAAGACTTTGTTGTGCCAACTACAGTTAATCCGGGGCAATCACGTCGAGATTCGATGAATCTCTCTAAGAGTTTGAAGACACCAGAGCATGGTGAATGCCAGGTCTTTTGTAAAATCCTCTTGAGACGATTTCTCCTCATCAACCATATAGCTTGGGGCATTTTAGAAGCGAAGTTATTCGCAAGAATTATCGTGCGACATGCAGCTTATCCGCAGTAAACTTGGGGCATCCAAAATTAGTCCCAGGGGCAATCCAGATTTGTTAAGATATGTGATATGTTTTGCACACATTATCAGAGGGTGGGGTTCCCAGTATCTCCAGCTAAGCATGATTTTTCCAGTTGAAACATTGTTTGTGTTGTTATCCTTTCAATGGATTGTTGACGATAGAAGACCGAACTTTGGGTTTTCTACCAAAAAATATCTTCCTCTTCATAGATATTTAAGCCTTGTAAAAGGACTTTTCTCCAATGATGGCTTTTGTTTTTATCTCCAGTAATGTTACCATTTTGTTGAGATTAGCTGAGCGTCGGGTTATACTGGGACGTCTTATCATCTTCTGTCTATCTCCCCTGTCTGTTTTGTCAACATATACATGACATTCATTCATTCGTTCATACTTGCATCATGCACGCACATTTGTATTTGTTGATATCTTTGAGTTCGTATACCTTGGTTATGTCCATTCAAATAGCGTAGTTGATCTTTCCAAATAGAATGTCAACTTAAGCAGAAAGTGCGCCTCCTTTCTAATTCCCCACTGAGTTAACTCTCGTGGAAGAATCTTGCTTCAGCTTTCCTTTTCCATCTCTGGATAGGATAAATCCCCATTGGATGGAGTCTTGTTTGACTGTTTTCTCTCCAGTTTATTCCTGGATTGAGCTTTGTCTCTTGTGAACGATACCCTGTGGATCTCTCTAGGCTGGGAAACCTAGATGGAGAGTGCATTGATTTCACAACATAAATGCTTGGTCTCCTCAAGAAGGATGTATCCATGGTTCCCCATTGAAGATGAACTTTATTCCCCAGCAGTGTTATCACAACCTTCTTCTGGAACATCGACATGACAACAAGCGACTGACTCTTTATTTGAGCAGTTTGATTATTTCTGATTTCTCTACGACAAATGGTGGTCCCTTCATGAGCAGTTTGTCCATCCTCGATGAAATTATTGATTCTCACCTCCAGCAATATCTTCACGATATTTTATGAGTATCTTCAATAAAATAGCAAGCGGCAGTCTCTTCATGGACAACTTGTATGTTATCAACATTTTTAAAAACAGCAAGCGGCGGTCTCTTCATGAGCAACTTGTATTGTTATTGCTACATTTGAAAAAACAACAAGCGGCGGTCTCTTCATGAGCAACTTGTATGTTATTATCACCTTTGAAAACAACAAGCGGCAGTCTCTTCATGAGCAACTCATGTGTTATTGTTCTCTTGAAAAACAGCAAGTGGCAGTCCTTTCATGGGTAGCTTGTACGTTATCTTTTTCTTTTGAAAACGGCAAGTGGCGGTCTCTTCATGAGCAGCTTGTACAGAAAACGGCAAGTGGCAACTTCTTCATGAGCAGCTTGTACGTTAGTATTTTTGGAAGACAGCAAGTGGCAGCTTATCTATTTGAGCAACTTGTATGTTATTGTTCCCTTGAAAACGGCAAGTGGCAGCTTCTTTATGAGCAACTTGTGGGTTTTTGGCAATAAGTGGCGGACTCTTCATGAGCAGCTTGTGTGCTTTAATATTCTTTGAAGACAGCAAGTGGCATCTTCTTTATTTAAGCAGCTTGTATGTCATAGCACTTTTTTTGAAGACAGCAAGTGGCAGCTCCTTTATTTGAGCAACTTGTGTATCCCCAACAATAATGTCTACTCAGCAAATGGCATCCCTTTCGGAAAAGTCCCGTGGGGAAATTTGTTATTTTATCCTTTTCAAGCGATATCTTGGTTAAAGAAGAAATGTGTTACCGTTCTTGGTAAAATTCAGAAATCAGAGATGTTTATCTCCAGCCACAGTGCTGGTGTCGATCATTTTGTTTTCCAGCCACAGTGCTGATGTCAATCATTTTGTTTTCCAGTCACAGTACTGATGTCAATCATATGCTTTTCCAGTTACAGTACTGATGTAAATCATTACCTTTTCCAGTCTCAATACTGATGTAAATCATTCAAGAGTCTCATTGGAAGTCTATGACTTTGTTTCCCCAGTGGTGTTATAATCTGTTCCCCTGTAGGATTACTATAATATGCTTGGTTTCTCCAGCATAGTTTGTCTCATATGGCGTCATTCCCCATAAAATTCAAAACATCACATTCATATCATATCGTAAACATAATCGCGGTATCTTAAGGCCAAAAATTGTGTATTCTATATTTAAGTCCCTTCAATCTCGTCGAAATGAAGATCCCAATCTTCATATCTCCAGATAGAAGAAACTTAAATAGGGGCAGCTGTTGTACCCCAATTTTTGACCTAAGATCCCATTTTTATTTTTGCATTTTTTAAGATAAGTCAAGGTCACGAAATACGGTCGGTTTTAACGTCTCACCTTCGAGCTTTGACTATGCGAAGATTGTCAAGTGTTTTGAACATTTTTAGCATATGTATCACTAATTTCTAATCGCATACAAAGGTGTATGTTCATGTTTTCTTTTGTGTCATGTGCAAAGACAGGTCTGAATCAAGAGCATCAGGTGTCGCGCCTCAATTAAGGTTTTGAGTCCCCCAAGCCAGAAGTACGGTTGATTGTGGATTCTCGAAGACTGATTCGTCAAGGCACACTGTTGCACCCTTTATTTCGCCCCTAATTTTTTCAGTCGCACATTCATACCATATTTTGTCATTTGGTCACAATCATTAGTAAATATCTTCATTCATCATATTTTGCATCATTAGTCGTATTTAAGTTGACCAGAAAAGTCAGTTTAAATCAATGTTTTCATCGTCTTTTAGTTAAAAAAACACCTGACATTTCACTTCATGCATTTTTATCTCTTTACTCATTTGTTGCATTGCTCCAAGTTGTTTATATGTCGATAATAAAAATATTTTGGTTTTATAGACATACCGTTAAAAGCGATTCGATATTGTGCAAAAAAATAGCGAGAAAAATATTTCAAGTTTTCACCTCTTACCGATCATTTTATGAATCTGCATGACGCGTAGATTATGACGGTATGCTCACTTTATTTTTTTTGGTGTAGTTTGAAGTCTCGTTTTTAACGGTAAATGTCCGTTTAGCCTGATTTTTTTTATTATTATCATTTTATTTCGATTTTGACTTTTGAATATTTTTTCTTTAATCTGTGGGACATGTAGTTTATTTTAATGTGTTCATTTTATTTTTTCGGATAAATTTTCGTTCATTTTTTTTATCATTTTCAGTCATTCTAGGTCTTTATTTTTTATTCAGAAAAATTATTTTAAATTGAGTCAATTTTAATACTTTTAGTTTTTTTGGTTATTCTTATCATTTAAGGGCTATTTGGTCACAAAAATATATTGATTACACTATACTATGCTCTCATTGGCTGTTAGCAAAAGTGGTGGATTGATACAGAGAAATTGCAAATCAATGGATCATGATTGAATTTAAAATCAATTTTTTCTTCTTCACTTGTCTATATAAGACCTCTTAATTTTCTTTGTATGGGACAAAAAAAAAAGACACAAAAAAAAAGCAAAAACAACTTACAGTAGAAAAATCCCTCTCTCTCCGTTAGCATACTTCTTTACATCCTTCCCTCTTTTCTTTTCTACAAAGACTCACGCAATTCCAACATCACAAACACAATCCATCTCCAATCTCCTTCCATATCCCCAGCATTCATCTCCTATTAACCACCACCATCACCATTCACTGTGCGCTAACCTCCACTCAACTTACCTTCAATACTCTAACTCTTCAATCCATCGCATACTCCCTTTATCTCCCTTCAATTTCTGCCATCAAATCCTCCCTCTGAAACCACACAAAACAACCGGACCACCCTTAGCTACCTTGCCGCAACAATCTCAGCAACTACTCTCCGCATCACCATTAATCCCCTCCGTCAAACAGCTTCTGTTCATCTACCATCATTAACAAAAATCATCGCAACAACACTGTCACTTCCGATTTCTGCTCACCATTGATCCATCCTCTAATTTCCTCCGCAAAATATAGCTTTCCTCATCCGCCTTCTTCCTCTCCTCTGCATCCTCACCGTAACCCATCTCCCTCAACCTTCTCCATTCCCAAACCAGAATAACAACAACCCATTCCAGCGCCAAACACCAGCAATCCCTCCGCCTCTTCACACTACCAGCCTCTGATCGTGAGATTCCGATTAATACTTCCGAAGATGAAGATTCCTATGCTGCAAGTTTATTCATGAGTGAAGGGGAGTCTATACATGATTTCAGTTGGTATCCTTACATGTCTGGCGCAGATCCGGTGACCAATGTTTTTGCGACTACTACTCGTGATCATCCCATACATCTATGGGATGCTTCATCAGGCCAGTTACGCTGCACATATCGGGCATATGATGCTATGGATGAAATTACTGCTGCTTATTCTGTGGCTTTTAATCCTGATGGAACTAAGATATTTGCCGGATACAACAAATGTATTAGGATTTTTGATTTACATCGCCCTGGTAGAGATTTTTCATTGCATTCAACAGTAAAAAAAAAGAAGGCCAAACAGGTATTATATCTGCATTGGCTTTTTCTCCATCTCATACTGGGATGCTGGCTTTGGGTTCTTATAGCCAAACTACGGCTATTTATACGGAAGATAACATGGAGCTTTTGTATGTTTTGCACGCTCAAGAAAGGAGGAGGAGAAACTTTTGTTTGTTCTGAAAAGGAAGAAAAGAAAGTGTATCGTTCTGCTGGTGCTTGGTAATATATGTTTCTTTTTATATATAATTCTAATAATCCACGTGTCATATATTTATTGGTGTTTGTTTCAAGTTTAAAAGTCAAGAAACAATTGTTACAAGTTGTGAGGTATTTAGCACACTCTCCATATCAGCATGATGCATTTTATTTCTTGTTGTAATTTTAATTTAGATAATTGGTATTATGGTTAATTTTCAATTGGGTTTTTGAGCCCTTTGACCAAAAAAATTACAAAAAAAAACTTTCCTTTTTAATTAGAACTAATTATTTTTAGAATTATTGTAGTGATTTTAATTTTAGTTTAGTTAGTAAACTTTAGAATTTTAATTTAATTTAGATTTAACCTAATAACTTTAGAATTTCTGTTTTTAATATAGTAATTTTAGAATTTTATTTGATTTAGATTTAGTTTAACAACTTTGGAATTTTTATTTGTTTTAGATTAAATTTAGTAACCTTAGAATTTAATTCAGCTTAGATTTAGTTTGCTAATATCAAAATTTTAATTCTAGTTTAAATCTAGTGTAGTAATTTTAGAATTATTTTTATAACTTTAGAATTTGTAATTAGTTTAGAATTATTTTAGTAAGTAATCTTAGAATTTTTACTTAGATAATTAGTTCTATTTTCTTCTATTTAAATATCTTTGTCATTTTAATTTCTCGATGCCTTTGGTCATTAGTCTGTTTCATTAGATTTGTTTTCTTGTGAATTTTCGAATGTTTATACTTTACTGATTCATCTTATTTTACTTGCTCAATTTATTCCAACGGAAATATTTTAACTTTGTTGACTTCATGTCATCAAATATCTAATACAATCGTGCGAATACCCCCATTCATTTTTTGTTTGTTTACTATTTTGCCAAACTTAAGATAATTTTCCCAAAAAAAACTCAATTGTCGAACTCACACCTTTTAAGCCAAAACTTCGACACTAGGTCGTCGTATCTTCAAAACATCGTCCAAACTAACCATTTTTAATCAAGCAAACAATTTTAAAAAACAGATATTCAAATGATTCCTGCGGAGTACCGCAGATGCATTGGGTGCTAATACCTTCCCATTGCATAACCAACCCCCGAACTTTAGATCTCTTTCAAAAACGCATCGTATTTTCATTACTTTTAAGTATTACTTTACATTGCATATTTTAGGGTTTTATTTCGCTCTTTTCCCTTTTCCCTTGGAAATAATAAAGCGCGGTGGCGACTCTTGCTTTTGCGAGTCAAGTTAATTAATAGCTTGATCTCCGATTTTCACCGCTACAATAGCCATCCTTAAACAAACAAAAATGCAAAAGGAAAGAAAATGAACACAACAGTTTATAAATGAAAAACGTCCAATGATTCATTAAACATGGCATATGAATATGAAGAGAATCAAAACCCTTACAAATGGACCTACATGCCCCAGGTAAGGCATGAGGTGAAAAAGTGTGCAGATTGTTTAAAAGTAATTATTACAGACCAACAGGAAATGTTCGAAAGATAAGTTACTGATTAATGAAAGTAATGGGGACGAAGTCTTTCGCCTCCCAGTTGTGCAGTCCCCCTCCGATGGTTGGGAAGATCTAGTCTTCAATGTTACCCTCTTCGTCTTTGTCTTCAAAAGCATTGATTCCATGAGGAGAAATCTTGACGGGTGTCCTTTCGATTTTTGAGCGACGCATAGCTTTCTGCCCCGCAGTGGTAAATCCCAACCCAAACTTGTCTGTTTTGTGAGGAAAGTCAGGCAACTGACCCCATGTTGAGCTCTTCCCCTCCTTCATTCCAGCCTGTGCGTCTTTCAGAGATGCCATCCTGGCCACCTGCTTGGGCACCTCAACCACTGCCTTTCCTACCGCAACCTCGGGAGCAATTTCCTCGAAGTGTTGGAATGGTGTTTCAATGAATTCTCCCTCCACTTCCACATACCTAAAGGTGTTCAGGTGACTGATCATATATTCCTCTTCACCGTGTACAATTATGATTTTTCCTTTGACAGGGTATTTCAGCATCTGATGTAGGGAGGAAGTGACTGCCCCAGCATTATGTATCCATGGTCTCCCTAGCAAGCAAGAGTATGACGGACGGATGTCCATCACATAGAAAGTTGAGTGGAAAACTTTGGTACCTACTTTGATGGGAATGTCGACCTCCCTATGCACCATTCTTTTAGACCCGTCAAAGGCCCTGACAATGATATTACTTGGTTTCAGCTCCAAGCCCTCACAATATAACCGGTCCAGAGCCTTCTTAGGCAGCATATTTAGAGAAGAACCAGTGTCGACCAAAACCTGGGCAAGAGTAGTTCCTAGGCATTCAACTGACACATGCAATGCGTCATTGTGCTTTCTTCCTTTCGGAGTCAGGTCAGCATCAGAGAAACCTAGACCATTGTCGGCGATAAGGCTGGCTACACAATCTTGGAATTGATCGGCTGAGGTTTCCTGGGGAACATGGGCTGTCTTCAGAAATCTTATCAATGCTTTGGCATGAGCCTCCGAACAAAGCAGCAGAGCTAGCACGAAGATCTTAGAGGGGGTTTTCCCTAGTTGCTCTACAATGTCATAATCACTCTTCTTAATTATTTTTAGAATCTCCTCCATTTCTTTCTTAGAGGTTTCGAGGATGACCAAGGGTTGAGCCCTCGTCCTGACGAGCTCATCTTGGATCCCTTTCCCCTTATCAGTAGAAGTAGGAGGGACAACCACATGAGTAATGGCTTCTTCAATCAACGGAATTCTTGCAGAAAGTTTTATCGGTGCATGAGTAACCTTGGCAGCAGCTGAGGGTCCAAAGATTGCCTTTGGAGGGGCAATCTCTGGAGAGAAAATTCTCCCACTTCGGGTAATCTTGCTCGTACCGGCAATGTTTCCAATGTCAGTAGTTTCTTCGCCAGAGCTCTCTTCAGTTATCTCAACTTGTTTAACACCATGGTAGTAGATTTCTCCACCATAATTCCATGGTATTGATTTGTCAGATTTGTAGGGGACAGGCCCAGGCATGGTTATTTTCAGAGGAACAATCTTCGTAGCGGATGTAATCTTAACAGGCTTTTTAGGGACCTTGGAAAGATTGGTGGAAATGGTGATTATTGAAACATCTTCGGTAGGGGTTGGAGTAGCAGGAATTTTTTCGAAAAGAATTTGTTGGCTGTCCATTAGGCCTTGGATGCCTGTCTTCAGCAATGGACAGTCGATCGGTAGGGAGGAACAATAGTAGCAGTCTTCTTTACACCCTGGGAAAATCCCAGCTTTCAACAGATTCAACTTGATTGTTAGTAGTGGAGTTACCAGATCATCAATAGTAGCAACATACAGATCTTCTTCAATAGCATGGACATTGCGACCATGCTTCGGCATTGGAGCGGATATTATGTTCGGCTTCTCTGGAGCATCAAACTCAACCTCTTTTGCATCTATCAAGTCTTGAATTTTATGCTTAAGCGCCCAACAATCGTTGGTGTCATGCCCGATGTTGTCAGAATGATAGGCATATTTAGCATTGGGATGATAATGCGGGGAAGTTGTATTCACATTTTTTTGGTGCCTCTTTGATAGTGGCGAGATTTAGCTTCAACAAATGGAGAAGAACTTGTGCGGGCGTCATATTGATGCGGGTGAACTGCCGTTGTGGCCGTTCTACCCGTTGCTGATTAGGTCTGGACTGATTGTTACGAGGCTGATCATTTGATAAATTTTGGATCATCACGGCCCCTACAGTCGGCCGGCGCTCCGTTCTTCCCAATCTTTTCTGAGAGTATATAACAACTGCTTCCTTCTTGGCGGGAAATGATTTCTTAACAGTTGTAGATGCAGAGGCATCCCTTTGAATCTTCCCATTCTTAATACCAGCTTCCACCCGTTCTCCAGTCAGAATCAATTCAGTGAACCCTGCAGAAGAGCTCCTGATCAAATGGTTGAAGAACGGGCCAGATAGGGTCCCCAAGAACATATCAACTAGTTCCCTATCCGAAAGAGGTGGCTGCACTCTTCCGGCCAAGTCGAGCCATTTCTGGGCGTATTCTTTGAATCCCTCATTTGAGGCCATCCCCATACTTTATAACTGAGTACGGGTTGGCGCCAAGTCAGCGTTATATTGATACTGGTGATAAAAGGCAGCTGCCAAGTCTTCCCAGTTATGCACTTCTGACCTCTCAAGCTGGTAAAACCAGTCTAGTTGTGTACCGGACAAACTGTCCTGAAAGAAGTGTACCCAAATATTTCTATCGGATGTATGAGGTTGAATTCTTATGACATATGACCTCAGGTGCATCTTCGGGCAAGACAGCCCGTCATATTTTGCAAGAATTGGCACCTTAAACTTTGGAGGGATCACAATCCCAGCAATCAATCCCAATTCTTTAAAATCTAGCCTAGGAACCCTTTGCAACTCCATAGCTGCCAGTTTATCCTCCAGGTTTTTGTATTTATCGTCCGCTGGCGGGTATTGTTGCCCTGAGTAATCTTCATCTTCCTCAACCTCTTCTTCTTCAGCCTCGGACTCAGAAGGTAATGCAGCCCCTTTTCCTTTACCGGTCCCCTCATCAAATGTGGAGGGGAATTCAAGAACTCTCCTAGCTTCATTCTCAAATCTTCTTCCCAGTGTAGCTACCCCAACTCTTTTCTTCTTCTTTTTTCCTTTTTCTTGTTCCTTATTCCCCAACAGTGCTTTAAGATCCTCCTGACCCTTTGCTAAGGTCACTGGGAGCTGTTGAAACTGTGAGTTTTGTGACTGCAGATCTTTGACCGTCTGTTCGAGATCCATCTTACTGAAATAAACAGTAGAAAGATAAGGAAACCTGGTGTGGAGACCTGTTTATGCATATGATGAATGATATGTTTATTCATGCAATGCATTCAAGGATTTAGAAATTCAAAATTGTTGCAAACAAAAAGAACACACGTCATATTAATAAGAAGGAATTTTGTCAGTACATAAATGCCCCATGGGCCAAATATTACAAAAACTTCTTAAGGTAAAAAGACGTTGCACATCCTCTTTGGTGCGATGTAAGTGTTGAGGGTCTCCTCCTCGTGAAGTCGGAGGGTAAGCTCCAAAACCTTCTTCTCACTGGCGTAGAAGCTGGCTTCAAAAGTATCCCTTCCCTCCTTGAGTTGGATCCAACTCTTCTGCATCTCCTTCCATGATGTTGGCATGTCAGGATTTAGGATGGTGTAGGGAACCTCTCCTTCCTTAACAGGCTCTTTAATCAAAGGGAGAATGTGAGGGTAAGGCATCATAAGACTCTGGGCGCGGGTTCGTACCCACTTGAGATAAGGCTCAAGAGGGATGGAGTTCTTGTGCCCCAGTTTCTTGCTATCTACCTTGTTAGGCATCCTCCAAGCTCTGATGAATCTTTGGCGAAGTCCTTGCGCATCGTTGTCGAAGTCAAAAACTAGGTCAGGAATCAGTATGTCATGAGGGCCATCCCTCCGTGCATATCCAAATTGTCTCAAAGCTAGACAAGGGTTGTAGGTAATGCCTCCTATAATGCCAAGTAATGGAACATTAGGGAACTCACTACAACGATCGACGATGATGACATTTTCTCTGGACCGAGAACACCAATGTACATCAGAATGTGTGAGGGTCATCAACCGTTGTGACCACCTTAAGCCTTGTTCATTCTTTAAAACAGATTGTGGAAGGTGAGAAATAAACCACCTTGCAAGGAGAGGGGTACATCACATCAGAACACCTCTCTTCCTCATTGTTCGTGTGTAAAATGAGTGGAAGATGTCCCCGAGCAATGTAGGTATGGGATTCCCGGATAGGAAAATCTTGACAGCATTGACATCTATAAGTTGGTCAGGATTTGGGAACAAGACCAACCCATAAATGAGGAGTGCCACAATCTCTTCAAAGGCTTGTAGATCCAAAGAATTCCAACACTCTTGTGCCTTCTCAAACAAGAATTTTTCCAAGAAGCCTTTGACACCACTTCTAGTTTCCCAATGCCCCTTGATGTCAGATGGTTGCAAGTGTAGTGCTTGAGCAACATCTTCAGGTTTTGGTTCTTTTTTCGTACCGTTGTAGGGTAGTTGATTAAGAATAGGAATTCTCAGGAGTTGAGAAAATTCCTCCAAAGTAGGCACCAATTGATAGTCGGGGAATGTGAAACAGTGGTGAAGGGGGTCAAAGAATTGGAACAACACTTTCACCATGTCTTCTTCAATGCTGGTGTTGACTAGGCTGAGCAGTCTACCATGTCTTTCACTGAAGAGAGAGCTTTCTGGAATTCTTCTTGTAAGCTCATTGAGTTGAGGAGGGATTCTCACAAGGTTGACTTAGATAGTTTTCCTGCGAAGAATTTCCATGACCTACAAAACAAGAACAAAGATGAAGATCCAAACCCTTGAAATGGTTAGTGGATGCATATGATGCTTTATGATGTTCATGATGTATGCACAAACATATGTACAAGCAAGTCACACAAAAACCTAGCTTCAGGCTTGCATGAGGTTTCATAGGTAAGTACCCTCTTGAGTGAAGTTGGGTTAAAAACCTGTCCTATAAATAGTAACCGGGTTCTAAGGAGCTCAATATCATTGAATTGTTTTCTATGTTCATTGTTTTGGTTTAGCCACTTAACTAGCGACCAAAATATTCCAAGAAAACCACCCTCAATGAGTGTAGTATCGAGTATCTACCAACTTCGGACTGCACCAAAGCCGGTCATCTCACTACCCCTAATAAAAGGCCAAGATGGTCAAGTAAGGTTCCAGGTCATTAATGCTTAGTGACATCACTCAGCGGCCCCATACTCTCCTTGATTGAACTCAAGGGTTACCGGTACTCACAAATATGTCGCACTAATATAGCTATTGCTTCAACCGTGTCGGTATACCCCGCACAGTTTCCATAACGTATTGCTATCTATGAATGTTTCCCCAAATCCGGGTGTAGGATTTCAAGCCCAAACAAGAGAACCAAAATGTAAAGCAATCAAAACAACCAATTAGTCATGCAAAAGGGTGATCTAAAACCTAAGGTTACTCCACTTTTAATTCATTTCCCCAGCAGATTCGCCCGTTCTGTGATACGGTGGGAGAACTGACTTGAGGTTTTGCGTTTGTTTTCGCAAATGTTTCGGTTTAGCAAGAGTCGCCACCGACTTTTTATTTTATCCTAAGGAAAGGTTAAAAAGCACAGGAAAAACCTTTGAGATGTTTTCTTGGGTTCGGGGAGTAGATTATAGAAAGGGAAGGTATTAGCACCATTTCTATCCATGGTTATCCATGGGCTCTTAGTTACTTGCTTAGATCACTTGCCTTGCATTTTCAATTGTTTGAAATGGTGCTTTCAATTGTTTGAAATGGTGCTTTGTGTGTGTGGTTTTTTGAAAATGTTTTGAAAAAGATGCCTTGTCTAGGCAACCCTTGTAACAATTCTTTACTCGAATGTTTTACAAAAGGTGTTTGTCTTTTTGAAAAGATGTTTCAAGGTTTTGAAAGTTGTTTTTGGAAATTGTGTTGTGGAGTGTGTTTTAAAAGTAGGCAAGTGTGTTTTGCAAGTTTTGATCAAGTAACTAAGAGTTGTCTACCCCTAAATTTCTCAAAGATCTTTCCTATGTTTTAACCCTTTTAACAATATTGTTCCACCATTGTATTTGGTGGACAATATTGTGTTAGGATGTTAACGGGACGGGCGCGGGTCATCGTTTAGACCATGAATGCAATAGTGCCAAGTGTCTTTGGCAATTTTTCCTTCAAGGGACTTGATCATTTTTTAGGCAACTTGAGAAAGCGTCATCGAGGGACTATGATCATTTGATTTGTTTTTGTTTTGCCAAAGACACTCAACATGCAACATGGCCCATTTTTGAAGGCAACAAATGGAGTAACCCTAAAGGTGCAAGTGTGAATTGTGTTGTTGATTTTCATGCATTTTTGTCTTTGTATTAGTCAAGCTATTTGTTATTTGATTTGCATACAAACCCTAAGTTTATTTTGGAATAATTTGAAAGCTTTTAAATGCGGAAATTAAAGTCCTAAATTATTATAACATAATTATGGGGATGGGGGTACAAATGTTTGAATGGGGGGATATTTAGCAAGAAATTAAATCTAAACTATTACATCCATATCGAATATACAAATACTTAATTGTACAATGTTTAAACAAATATAATAAATATGCAAAAATGTATTATGCACAAAAATGGTTTTTTATGTATGTGAAAGTATTTTTCATGTGAAATATAAACAAAAATAAAAAAAGTCAATTTTTGGATATTTTTATGGTTTAGTGCAAAACCCTAGTTTTCTAAATAAATAATATTTATTTATTAATTATATACAATATTTATAATTATATACAAAAAATAAAAAAAAGAAGTGTATTGTAAAAAAAGTGTTTTTGATGTCAAATATTAGTAAAAATAAAAATGTATTATTTTCATACTTTTGTCCCAAATATTTAATAAAATATGTATAAGTATATTTACATATATTTAATAAGCTAAATATGTACAAAAAATAAAATATTAATTATTTACAAAAAATGTATTTTTTAGAAAATGTTTTCAAAATGTAAAATAAAAATAATAACTGAAAATAAATATATTTTTCTATTATTTTTTAGTGTTTTAAATAAAAGTATATATATTATTTTACATGTATAAGTTTAAATAAAACAAATAAATTCCAAATAAATGCAAAAATGTGTGGAAAAATAATTTTTAGTGTTTTTTCATGTTTGAATAAAAATATAAAATCAGAATCAAAAAGAAAAAATCAAAAATGATAAATATATCACACAATGGGCCAGGGGGGTGCCAATGAAAAAAAAAGGTGTAAACAGTAAGGAACAACTCAGGCACAGCCCAAGTCAACCTTTTTCAACCTCCAGCCATTCTGTTTGAATTTCACGCGCCTCCTTGCTCAAACAACAAACTCCTGATTCTTTGACTTTTACACAAAACTCATAACACAAACATTATAGAGCATGGAGAGACGAATTCATACATATAAAAAAATTGACCTAACTCTAAGAAACGAGGGAGAATTTCTTCATCCCCAATTTATGACCTAAATTTTCTCCAATGTTCATGGCCAAAATTCTCACAGCATACTCAATATAAATGAAAAGTAAGTATATGGATGGCTTCAGGGCTATGAAGAGAACATGTTTCATTCACAAACCTAAGCCTAAATCTTCCTATATTGAGAGATAGAAGTTCATGTTTTTACCTGTTTCAGCTTGAGTCGTGTACAACAATGGAGATATCTTTAATGTATCGTGCTATGGAAGTCCACCTGCACAGCTTGAAAGCAAAAATGGCAAACGATGTTAAGGATGTTACAGCTTGAGTTCAATGCTTGGGATAGCTTCAGTGGATGATATGGAACATGTTTGAACTCTTTTTGGCCAAAGTGCACGAGTGGAATGGGCTGTGGAAATCAATCTGCAGTAGGGACTCTATTTTGCAGAAAAACTGTGTTTTTGGATATGAGGATGGATTGAGGATGAAGGAATCGTGTTTGAGGGTGTATGTAAGATGAGAACAAAGTTTGCTTAGGTTGGTGTTTACAGGAATGAGAGTTGGTATGTGTTTTGCCAAGTTTCTTCTACTTGAAGCAAGAAAATGCAAGTTTCAATACAGGCCTGTGCAATGCCCTAAAATATGCTGCATATCTTGTTCTTGATCAGAGGGATTTGTGTAAAAATGCTAGCTTCAAAGATCTGGCTTATGCCTCTTGGATTTGTTATTTGACATAAAGTGCATCTTTTCCAAAATGGCAAATATGCTTTTTCCAATTAAGGGTTAATCTTGCATGTAAAGACCAAATGAACAAATTAACACCTTATCACAATGGTTAGGCATTTAATTATGGTGTGTGAGACTGGTTTTGAGGCCTGCAAGCTAGCTTGTACAAGCTGATTTGAAAAATGCCAATGTTATGAACAAGCCTTGGTTATGAACAAAAATGGATTTTGCCCAACTTTGCAAATTCGATTCTCCCTAACCACAAGGGTGTTTGAGAAGTTCTTGGACAGTTTGGAAAGCTTGGAATGTGTACTACAATACATCTTTGTAATTAAAATTGAAACTCCAAGTGGAAGCATGTGAAAAATGGCCATGAAGTTGGACAAAAATCCTGCCTAGAATAGGTCAAAATTTCTCTAAGTTAAAAATGTTTTGCACCCTTGTTCCAAAAATCATAACCTGAGCTACAAGCTTCCTTTGAGAAAACTTTGTGAATAAAAGTTGTATATTTTTCAATGTACTACAACTTTCATGTTTTGAGTTTTGAAATTCTGGCTGCAGATACTCAATGTCACGTTCAATGTTATGACACCGTATCTGACTTACTATATGACAGTAAATACAAAAGCAATAAAGAACACAGTCAATTATTTACCCAGTTCAGTGTGCAACAACACCTACTCTGGGGGCTACCAAGCCAGGGAGGAAATCCACTATAAGAGATGTTAATTCAGGAATAAACCAACCAGTTTATCTCCTTCACTTAAGACCTACCCAATGCAATTCCAATCTAAGTACAACTTAAACCTGAGTTCCTACTCACTCCCCCTCAATCACAGCAGTGATACATAAAACAATTTGACTTAAGAGTTGATGAAGACACTCTTCAAAAACAAACACTTGATTAAGCTTCACAGCTTTTTAATCAAGCAACACAATCACTCTTGCTTCACAGCTTTGAGTGATCCACACAACTAACTTGACTCTGCTTCACAGCTTTAGTCAAGGAACATTCAAACACTCTTGCTTCAAAGCTTTGAGTGCTACACAGCCCTTACAATTAGAAATCTATTCCAAGTCACTTATCACAATGATAATTGCTTGGAGTACAATAATCAAACCTATACAGATTACAAATGATCTTCTGATCAATAAAAGGGATGCCTTGCAAAACATCAGCTCTGTTGAATATATAGCAGCTGCAACTTCAGTTAGGGTTTCCACAAAAACCTAGGGTTAATTCCGTTTGACCTAAAGACCAGGTCACAGGACTTTATTAACCAGGTTAGGGTTGAGCTAGGTTACCCCTCAGAAAACGCAGGATTCTGTTCAGGAAAGACTGAGTTATTTTCCTGAAAAAACTCAGACTTATCCAACCTGCAAACCTGTTAGTTCAGAACAGGATGTCATAACATCTGTTATGACATCTGAGAAAACCTATCTATTGATTTAGCAAAATGTGATCATTTTGCAAAATGCTCAGATACACACTTATAAACATCAGTACTTGAATTACAATATTTTTCTGCAAAGGTACCTAATGAGTCAGTACAAACTAAACTAGAATGTTATGACATCAGTCATGACAATCACACATACACTTGGGTTTTACCAAAAATGCAAGCCAATACCTAAACACCTACAAACTCCCCCTTTGGCAGATTTTTGGCTAAAGACCCTAAGCAATCAGAGATAGATAGCAGCAGAAATAAATGACTGCAGAAAAATAGAATGTCTAATTGAGCAAGTACATATTAAGTACCAAAATATTCTCCCCCTCTTTAGCCATAAATGGGCCAAAGATACATGTTCATAATGATTATACAGTTATCCAAAAGCAATTAATAAGAGCAGCAGCAGAAAAAAGAACTGAACACACTTCCAAACTCCACCAGATATCAGCACCAACCAGCAACACCACCAAACAGCAACCAACCTTCAAGCACTGTCATCAAACTCATAGGAGCTATTTTCTTCAATGTTGAGATGACCTTCAGCTTCTACACCTTCTTCCCTTCTATTTTCTTCAGCTTCCTCCTTTTCTAGCCTTGCAATTAGAATTTCTAGGGTCCTTTTTCTAGCATCCAGCTCTTTGCAAGTTTCTTTTAAAACAGCTATGACATCTGATGTCTTGGACTGGGTCTTCACAGACGATGTCTCAGCTGATGTTATGACAATGTCTGGAGCATGAGATCCCTGAAACAGTTTGTAGTGTAAGCCAAGGGCAGGAGCTCTTTTGCAGACTGTATCTCTTGCCACAAGGACATCAGGATATTGTGCAAGGATGATTCCACAAAGGAGGGAGGGAAAGGCAATTGGTCCTTTGACAGCATAACTGCCAGCATGCTTTAAAGTTTGTTCAAAGATGTACCTGCCATAGTCAAAAGCAGTCTTGGTTCCCACATCATGAATAAATCTCCCCAATCCTGTGGAGATAGTTGATTTATGATTTGTAGGCACCCAGTTGGCTGCACCTATTTTATGCAAGATGGCAAATTTCATGCTGAGTTTACTGGCATTCAGCTTGCCTTTCAAGGGCCAGCACTTTACTTGCCTAGCTGTGATGGTTTGACAAACTTCATTGTCAGTTGCCTCCAGATCAGGACAATCCTCATTTGTTCTTCCAAGAAACTTGTTGATTTCTGATGGAGAGAACTTGACCCTTCTTCCTCTAACAAAAACACTTTCAAAGTCAGCTGACCTTCCATCAGCACAATCATTAGACAAGTTCACTACAAACTCCTTGACCAGATTTTCATAACATTTGTTAAATTTTATCACTGTCTTCATTAGTCCAGCATTCTTGATCAGGTCCATGATGTCTTTGCACTCCAAGGCATCATTGTTGAGTTCTCTCTCTAAGGCTATTCTCTTTAAGCAAACATACTTCCATCTGTTTGCATTGTCAGGATGATGAAAAGAGATGTTGTCTGTTGGGACTTCAGGCACTCTAGCAATTTTGCTGGAGGGAAGCTTCCTTCTGATAGGAGTTTCTTCAATATCAATCTCAAATTCTGATTCCTCATCAGAATCAGAAGATTCAGGTTCTTTTCTCTTCTTAGAGATTGGTTGTCTAGCAGTATGCACCTGGGCCTTCTTCCCTTTTGTCTGAATACTTTTCTCAGCCATGCCTTCAGCCTTGGATTTCTTAGCATTAGGTTTATCATTCTGACTACTTTTTATTTTCATCAATCTCCTAGCTATGCTAGGGTTCACATTAGCAATCAGATCATTATCTGAGTAATCCTCATCCACATCAATGATAGGTGGATCAGCAGCCATTTCTGAAGGGTTCTGAATGTTGTCTTTTTGTGTCACAACATTCTCAGTGACATCTACATTCTCAGAAACTTCCACATTTGGACTTTCTGATTGATTTAAAGGGACAGAAATCCCCGGTACAGATTGGTTTCCACTCAGTATACTAGTCACCAGCCTAGCAATAGCTTGATGAACTTGAACTGATCCTTCTCTATTTGGTACAGAAGAAGAAGGATGAGAAGAATTACCAGAGGCTATAGCTTGAGCTCTTCCTGCATGTCTAGTTCTGAGCTTTTTGACTTTGGCTGGATCAGTTGCCATCTCTCTGAGAGGAGTGACCTCAAGAACTTCAGATTCTATGCATGTGGTGATTGCCCTAGAATCTTGGTCAGATGATGACGATGATGAGGATGACGAAGTCGCCATGGTTGAAGACGATGTCTGAGACATTTTGATTGACTTTGAGTAATGGTAGCAGTTTGAGAAAAATCTTTGATTGAGAGGAGGAAACAGGTTGCAAGGACGAGAGAGGTAGGGGGTAAAAGGGAGTCTTTTCAACTTCTTAAAGATTTTGTAGGAATTGTGAAAGTATATGATTAACCCACTAAAGATAGACTTAATAAAATTAATTCCTTCAACCTTTGTTTTAAGCAAAATTAATTGCTATAATTTCTTATGTTGGAGAATACCCAACCTGCCCCTCAAATTTTCAAGTTTATTTCCAACAAGAGCCTTGGTAGAAGAATCAGTCAGCTGAAGCTTAGAGAAACTATGTTCCAGTTTAAATGACTTCTTCTCTTCAAAGTCAATAGGGTTCAAGGAAATGTTGATTGTATTCAGATTGTCACAACACAATGTCACAACATGTTATGTAACATTGTACTCAGGGAGCATCTGTTTTGACCAGATGTTTTGAGAACAGTTTTTCCTAGTAGCAACTATTTCCGCACAGAATTGGGAAGACATTCTTTTGATGTGAATCATAGTTCTGGTTGATTCTTGAATAATTTTCTGTTTGTCCAGTCCATTTTGATGGAGAGTTATAGGAGAGGAGACTTCAAGCCTCATTTCTTCAGGGAAACAGAATTTATTAGACTTGTTATTTCCAACATCCTTGTCAAGATGACTCATGGTTCTGACAACACATCCTTCTTCAAGTTTATTTGCCACATCACAGATATTATCAACCTGTAGTTTTGGAGTTCTTCTGACAGCTTCCATAGAAATAGCTCTTTTCATTCTTCTTAGATGAAGGGGACCAAGCTTATGCTGCCACAGTTTCATCTCTTTTTCTTCTTTGATAATTGGACACATAGTGGAGATATCAGTGTTCTCAGGCTGCCATAAGTAGCAGTTATCTTTGGATCTGATTCCTCTCATTACAACTTCTAGTTCTTCATTAATTACTATACATTCAGATCTTGAGAAGTTGACCTTGAATCCTAGATCACATAATTGACTGATACTAATGAGATTAGAAGTCAGCCCTTTTTACCAGCAGTACTTTATTCAGACTTGGAACTCCAGGGCAGTCCAAATTACCAACTCCTTTGACTTCACCTTTAGCACCATCTCCAAAGGTCACAAAACTGGTGGTGTGAGGCATAACATTATTGAGGAGATTTTTGAATCCAGTCATGTGTCTGGAACATCCACTGTCAAAGTACCAGCCTTCCTTTGCAGACACTCTCAGGGAAGTATAGGCTATCAGGGTAGTAGCCTTTTTCTTCCAATGAGGAGTATGTGGTACCCTTTTTGGCTTAGGTTTAGCACCAGAGTTTTGATTAGGGTATCCATGTAATTTGAAGCAGAAGGGCTTTATGTGTCCATACCTCCCACAATGATGACATCTCCATCTTTGGTATTTTTTCTTCATTTATTTCTAATGTTGAGAGTTATGTTGAGACATCTGCTTTGACAATTGTTTAACATGCCTGATCTTCTTGTCTGCACCAGGTTTCTTAGCTTCCACAAATCCCAGACCAGATTTGTTTCCCACATTTTGTCCCACTTGTAGGATCTCTTCCAATTTATCTGATCCATTGGTCAACATCTTGACAGATTTTGTCATTTGGTTCAGTTGTGAGTTCAGTAATTGAACTTCCCCTTCTAGGTGACTTATAGTTTCAAGATCTGCCCTTTTTTCCGCCTCCAGCTTTATAATGAGTTTTGATTGTTTCTCATTCTGCACACAGACTTCAGCACTTCTGATACACAATTTCTTGTAGGTATCAGCCAGTTCTTCAAATGTCACTTCTTCATCACTAGTGTCACTTTCAGAAGTACAAACACTAGTTAGAGCAGTAACTAGTTTGGCAGATTCTTCTTCAGAATTACTTTCTGAATCATAGTCAGACCAAGTAACAGTCATTCCTTTCTTTTGTTTCTTAAGAAAGGTAGGACATTCAGCTCGAATATGTCCATATCCTTCACATCCATGGCATTGAATACCTCTGCCTTGGTTTCCCTTATCTTCTGACCTTGGTCTTCTGCTGGAACTGTCAATGTCAGAGGGAATGTTATGAACATTAGACCTTGACTTTGGATCCATTCTTTTGATGAGCTTGTTGAACTGTCTTCCAAGCATGGCAATAGCTTCTGATATATTTTCTTCTTCATCCTCCTTGTTTTCAACATCAGTGTTGGATACAAGTGCTATGCTTTTGTTCTTCTTGTCACCATTATCAGTGATCCCCATCTCAAAAGTCTGAAGAGACCCAATAAGTTCATCCACTTTCAACTTGCTGATGTCCTGGGCTTCCTCTATGGCAGTTACCTTCATTGCAAATCTTTTAGGCAAGGATCTGAGAATCTTCCTTACCAGTTTTTCTTCTGACATCTTTTCTCCCAGTGCTCCTGAGGTGTTGGCAATCTCCAAGATGTTCATGTGAAACTCATGAATGGTTTCATCTTCCATCATTTTTAGATTCTCAAACTTGGTGGTCAACATCTGAAGCCTTGACATTTTTACTTTGGAAGTGCCCTCATGAGTAGTTTTGAGAGTGTCCCAAACTTCCTTGGCCAGTTCATATTGATGTACTAGTCTGAAGATGTTTCTATCAATTCCATTGAACAAGGCATTTAAAGCTTTTGAATTTCCCAGGGCTAAATCATCTTCTTCTTTACTCCAATCTTCCTCAGGCTTCAGACTGATTGTCCCATCTTTCTCAGTTATGGTGGGATGAATCCATCCTTTGTCAGCAGCTCTCCAAGCCTTTTTGTCCAGAGATTTTAGGAAGGAAATCATACGAGGTTTCCAGTAGTCATAATTAGTTCCATCCAGAATGGGTGGTCTATTTCCAAAAACTCCTTCTTTGTCCATAGTGCCAGAAAGTGATATCCCTAGATCTCACCCAGTAATACAGGCAGGGTGCCTGCTCTGATACCAATTGAAATTCTGGCTGCAGATACTCAATGTCACGTTCAATGTTATGACACCGTATCTGACTTACTATATGACAGTAAATACAAAAGCAATAAAGAACACAGTCAATTGTTTACCCAGTTCAGTGTGCAACAACACCTACTCTGGGGGCTACCAAGCCAGGGAGGAAATCCACTATAAGAGATGCTAATTCAGGAATAAACCAACCAGTTTATCTCCTTCACTTAAGACCTACCCAATGCAATTCCAATCTAAGTACAACTTAAACCTGAGTTCCTACTCACTCCCCCTCAATCACAGCAGTGATACATAAAACAATTTGACTTAAGAGTTGATGAAGACACTCTTCAAAAACAAACACTTGATTAAGCTTCACAGCTTTTTAATCAAGCAACACAATCACTCTTGCTTCACAGCTTTGAGTGATCCACACAACTAACTTGACTCTGCTTCACAGCTTTAGTCAAGGAACATTCAAACACTCTTGCTTCAAAGCTTTGAGTGCTACACAGCCCTTACAATTAGAAACCTATTCCAAGTCACTTATCACAATGATAATTGCTTGGAGTACAATAATCAAACCTATACAGATTACAAATGATCTTCTGATCAATAAAAGGGATGCCTTGCAAAACAGTAGCTCTGTTGAATATATAGCAGCTGCAACTTCAGTTAGGGTTTCCACAAAAACCTAGGGTTAATTCTGTTTGACCTAAAGACCAGGTCACAGGACTTTATTAACCAGGTTAGGGTTGAGCTAGGTTACCCCTCAGAAAACGCAGGATTCTGTTCAGGAAAGACTGAGTTATTTTCCTGAAAAAACTCAGACTTATCCAACCTGCAAACCTGTTAGTTCAGAACAGGATGTCATAACATCTGTTATGACATCTGAGAAAACCTGTCTACTGATTTAGCAAAATGTGATTATTTTGCAAAATGCTCAGATACACACTTATAAACATCAGTACTTGAATTACAATATTTTTCTGCAAAGGTACCTAATGAGTCAGTACAAACTAAACTAGAATGTTATGACATCAGTCATGACATTCACACATACACTTGGGTTTTACCAAAAATGCAAGCCAATACCTAAACACCTACAAGTTTTGTTTGAATCCAATTGTATCTTGATGAAAAATTGGGACAAAGTTAGGAAAAAATAAGGAAGTTTCATAACTTAGAAAAATTCTAAGTTATGAAATTTTCTCATTCTAAACCCTAATTTGCAATTTTGGATTTCTTGATGAACAAGTTTTATAATTTGACATGTCTTGATGAAAAATGAATCTTGGCACTTGATTTTGACCAAAAAGTCAAAGTTTGACTTTTCAGTATACAATCAAATTTTGATCAGTTGACTGGAAAATTCATCTGTCAATCCTGTGCATTTGAGATCTTTTGAACTTGTTGAATGTGTCAAGACAATGCCATTTAGTTCTTGAGTCCATATGTGAGCTTGGTTTGCCATTGGTTAGGTCAAACAGTCAAAAATTGCCTTTGTGCAGACAAAACCCTAAAAATAACCATTTTGCCCTTTTGGTGATCTGATCAAATTTCTTGTAGAATTGTGATCCAAACTTGACCAAATGGTTCATATGAGTTCATTATGTTGATGTGGGTCAAATTACATGAGGTTTGACTGTCAATTGGCCACAGTTGACTTTTTCCCCAATACAGCTGATTTCTAGGTCAACTGTCCAATTGACTGGGCAAAGATTGGAATCAAGGCTTGAAACTTGGTATGGATAAACTTGTAAGTACAACATGAAGCATGAAAGTCAATTTGGGAATTTTAGGTCAAAACATCCTTGTGCAAACTCAAACCCTAATTTGGGTCAACAGTGCAAGGAGGAGTCTTGAGCAGAGCAAACCCTAACTTGATCTTGAGCTCCAATCAAAGAGAATACGGGGCCGCTGAGTGATATCATGAAGCACTAATGAACTTTTAGAACCTTAATTGACCATCTTGGCCTTTTATTAGGGGTAGTGAGATGACCGGGTTTGGTGCAGTTCGAAGTTGGTAGATACTCGATTTTGTTCTTAAGCGCCCAACAATTATTGGTATCCTGCCCAGTACTGTCGGAATGGTAAGCACACTTGGCATTAGAGTGGTAGTATGGAGAGGAGGTGTTAGGGTTATTTGGAGCTTCCTTCAAACTGGTCAGATTCAGCTTCAAAAAATGAGGAAGTACCTGAGCGGGCGTCATGTTGATGCGGGTGAACTGTCGTTGTGGCCTTTCCACCCGTTGTAGATTAGGTCTCGAATGATTGTTACGAGGTTGATCATTTGACGAGTTTTGAATCATCACAGCCCTAAAGTCGGCCGGCGCTCAGTTCTTCCCAATCCCTTCTGAGAATACACAGCAGATGCTTCCTTCTTTTCTAGGAAGGGTTTCTTAACAGCCGTGGATGCGGAAAGCATCCTTTTGAATCTTTCCACTCTTAATACCGGCCTCAACCCTTTCGCCGGTCAAAATAAGTTCAGTAAATCCTGTGGAAGAACTTCCGATCAGATGATTGAAGAAGGGGCCAGACAGGGTCCCAAGAAACATGTCAACTAACTCCCTATCGGATAGCGGCGGCTGCACCCTTCCAGCCAGATTACGCCACTTCTGGGCGTACTCTTTAAAACCTTCACTGGAAGGCATCCCCATAGTTTGTAACTGAGCACGAGTGGGCGCCAAATCGGCATTGTATTGATACTGACGATAAAAAGCAGCTGCCAAGTCTTCCCAATTGTGAATCTCTGATCTTTCGAGCTGATAAAACCAGTCTAACTGTGTGCCAGACAAGTTGTCTTGGAAAAAGTGTACCCAGAGGTCTTTATCGGATGAATGAGGTTGGATTTTTCTGACATACGACCTCAGGTGCATCTTTGGGAATGACAGACCGTCATACTTGGCAAATGTTGGCACCTTAAACTTGGGAGGGATAACAATCCCAGCTACCATCCCCAGTTCTTCAAAATCCAAACCAGGCACCCTCTGCAACTCTATAGCTTCCAGTGTATCTTCAAGGTTCTTATATTTATCGTCCGCTGGTGGATACTGTTGTTCGGAGTAGTCTTCGTCTTCTTCCTCTTCCTCCTCTTCAACCTCAAATTCGGAAGGTACAACAGCCCCTTTCCCTTTACTGGCCCCTTCGTCAGACGTTGAGGGGAACTCAAGAACCTTCCTAGCATTGCTCTCAAACCTTCTTCCAAAAGTGGCCACTCGGGTCTCTTTTTCTTTTTCTCTTTATTCTTATCCAACAAAACTTTGAGGTCCTCTTGACCCTTTTCCAAGGTCATGAGGAGTTGCTGGAACTGTGAATTTTGTGCCTGCAGATCCTTTACTGTTTGCTCCAAATCCATCTTGCTGAAATAAACAGCAGAAAGATAAGGAAACCTGGCGTAAAGACCTGTTTATGCATATGATGAATGGTATGTTATTCATGTAATGCATTCAAGGGTTCAAAAATTCAAATTTGTTGCAAACAAAAGGAACACACGTCATATTAAGAAGAAATTTATTAGTACATAAGTTCCCTATGGGCGAAATATTACAAAATTCTTAATGTAAAAAGACATTGCGCATCCTCTTTGGTGCAATGTAAGTGTTGAGAGTTTCCTCCTCGTGAAGTCGGTGGGTAAGCTCCAAAACCTTCTTCTCACTAGCATATAAGCTGGCTTCAAAAGTATCCCGTTCTTCCTTGAGTTGGATCCAACTCTTTTGCATTTCTTCCCATGATGTTGGCATGTCAGGATGTAGGATGGTGTATGGAACCTCTCCTTCCGTAACAGGCTCTTTGATCAAGGGGAGAATGTGAGGGTATTGCATCATAAGATTCTGGGAGCGGGTTCGTACCCACTTGAGATAAGGCTTAAGGGGGATGGAATTCTTGTACCCCAGTGTCTTACTATCCACTTTGTTGGGCATCCTCCAAGCTCTGATGAACCTTTGTCGAAGTCCTTGCGCATCGTTGTCGAAGTCAAAAACTAGGTCAGGAATCAGCATGTCATGAGGGCCATCCCTCCGAGCATATCCAAATTGCCTTAAAGCTAGACAGGGGTTGTAGGTAATGCCTCCCCTAATGCCAAGTAGTGGGACATTAGGGAATTCCCCACAATGATCAATGATGATGACATTTTCTCTGGACCGAGAACACAAATGTACATCAGAATGTGTGAGGGTCATCACATGAGAACACCTCTTTTCCTCATTGTTCGTGTGTAAAATGAGTGTAGGATGTCCCCAAGCAACGTAGGTATAGGATTCCTGGACATGAAAATCTTGACAGCATTCACATCTATAAGCTGATCAGGGTTTGGGAACAAGACCAACCCATAGATGAGGAGTGCCACAATCTTTTCAAAGGCTTGTAGATCAAGATAATTCCAGCAGTCTTGTGCCTTCTCAAACAGAAACTTTGCCAAGAAGCCATTAACACCACTTCTAGTTTCCCAATGCCCCTTGATGTCAGATGGTTGCAAGTGTAATTCTTGAGCAACATCTTCAGGCTTTGGTTCTTTTTCCGTACAATTGTAGGGTAGTTGATGAAGAATAGGAATTCTCAGGAGTTGAGAAAATTCCTCCAAAGTAGGCACCAATTGATAATCAGGGAATGTGAAACAGTGGTGTAGGGGGTCAAAGAACTGGAAGAGGAATTTCACCATGTCTTCTTCAATTTTGGTGTTGACCAAGTTGAGGAGTCTACCATGTCTTTCATTGAAGAGAGAATTCTCTGGAATCCTGGAAGTAAGCTCCTTGAGTTGAGGAGGGATTCTCACAAGGTTGACCTGGATTGTTTTTCTGCGAAGAGATTCCATGACCTACAAAACAAGAACAAAGATGAAGATCCAAACCCTTGAAATGTTTAGTGGATGCATATGATGCTTTATGATGTTCATGATGTATGCACAAGCACATGTACAAGCAAGTCACACAAAACCCTAGTTTCAGGCTTGCATGTGGTTTCATAGGTAAGTACCCTCTTGAGTTTAGTTGGCTCAAAACCTGTCCTACAAATAGTAACCGGGTTCTAAGGAGCTCAATATCATTGGATTGTTTTCTATGTTCATTGTTTTGGTTTAGCCACTTAACTAGCGACCAAAATATTCCAAGAAAACAACCCTTAATGAGTGTAGTATCGAGTATCTACCAACTTCAGACTGCACCAAAGCCGGTCATCTCACTACCCCTAATAAAAGGCCAAGATGGTTAATTAAGGTTCTAAAAGTTAATTAGTGCTTCATGAAATCACTCAGTGGCCCCGTATTCTCTTTGATTGGAGCTCAAGATCAAGCTAGGGTTTTTGCTCTACTCAAGACTCCTCCTTTCATTGTTGACCCAAATTAGGGTTTGAGTTTGCACAGTGATGTTTTGACGTACAACACCAAAAATGACTTTCATACTTCATGTTGGACTCATAAGTTTGTCCATACCAAGTTTCAGGCCTTGATTCAAATTTTTGCCCAGTCAATTGGACAATTGACCTAGAAATCAGCTATATTGGAGAAAAAGTCAACTGTGGCCAATTGACAGTCAAGCCTCATGAAATTTTACCCACATCAACATTATGAACTCATGTGAACCATTTTATCAAGTTTGGACCACAATTCCACAAGAAATTTGATCAGATCACCCAAAGGGCAAAATGGTCATTTTTAGGGTTTTGACTGCACAAAGGCAATTTTTGACTGTTTGACCTAGCCAATGGAAAATCAAGCTCAACCATGGACTCAAGGACTCAATAACATTATCTTGACCCATTCAACAAGTTCAAAAGATCTCAAATGCATAGGATTGACAGATGAATTTTTTAGTCAACTGATCAAAATTTGACTGTACAATGAAAAGTCAAACTTTGACTTTTTGGTCAAAGTCAAGTGCCAAGAGTCATTTTTCACCAAGACATGTCAAATTATGAAACTTTTTCATCAAGAAACCCAAAAATGCAAATTAGGGTTTAAAATGGAAAAATTTCATAACTTAGAAATTTTCTAAGTTATAAAATTTTCCTATTTTTTCCTAACTTTTTCCCATTTTTTCACCAAGATGCAAATGGATTCAAACAAAACTTGCAACCTGAAAGTTGTAGTCCATCACAAAGTATACAACTTTTATTCACAAAGTTTTCTCAAAAGAGGCATTTATCGCAAGTTATGATTTTTGGAACAAGGGTACCTAAAACTTTTAACTTAGAGAAAATTTGCCCTAATCTAGGCAGGATTTTGACCCATCTTCTTGGCCATTTTTCACATAGTTCCACTTGGAGTTTCAAGTTGCATTTCAAAGATGGATTATAGTACATGTTCCAAGCTTTCCAAATTGTCCAAGAACTCCTCAAACACCCTTGTGGTTAGAGAGAATCGAATGCTTGAAGTTGGCTAAAACTCACTTTAATCCATGGCCAATACATGTTCATACCAAATTGCAAATCTGATCTAGCTAGCTTGATTCATAATTACAGGCCTCAAAAACAATTTGTACTCCATAATTTAATGCATAACCATTGATCTAAGGTATTATCTTGGTCATTTGGACATTGCCTACAAGATTAAGCCCTAAATGGTAAAAGGTATATTGCCATTTTTGGAAAAGGTTACTTTATGTCAAAACACTAAGCCTTGAGCCTTGAACAAAATCTAAGACTGCAAACCAAATCCATGAATTAGAGGGGCCAAGAGTGTTGTGTGCAGGGTGATAGGAGGGCCTGTACAAAGCTATAACATCACTTCCACTCTTTTGCTTCAAGTAGAAGAAACTTGCAAAACAGAAGCAATCTCTCACATCTTTAAAAAGCAACTTACACAAACATTGCAAACAAGTTTGATACCTCCTAACAAGCCAGAAACACGACCCCTTTGCCTCTAAAACTCCCTTGTACACAAAATCACCGTTTTTCTGCAAAACAGGGCAAGCCCTGCAGAACCATATCCATCTCCATTCTCCCTCGTGCGTTTTGCCTCAAATTTGTTCCAATACCTTCCACTCAACTCACTTGAACTACCCCATGCCTCCATTGCTAGCTGTAACAACATTAACACACATTTCCATTTTTGTTTCAAATCTTTGCAGGTTGAGTTCTGTGGCACGATTCAAGCCATTTCAAAACTTAGTAAGCATTGAGAAAGCTTCCTTGGACTTCAGGCAAGCTCAAAAGAATCTTAAGCACCCTTGAAAGTTGCTGCATTGGCCAGCTAGAAGTCAACTGAAACAGGTATTTCATGGTCTTCTATCTCTCTATTTAGGAATAGTTAGGCTTAGGTTTGTGAATGAAATATGTTGTACTCATAGCCCTGAAGCCATACATATGCTTAATTTTCATTTACATTAATCGTGCTAGGAGAATTTCACCCATGAACTTTCTGAAAAAACTAGGTTAAGAATTAGGGCCATAGAAATTCTCTCTGGTCTTTGAGAGTTAGCTTAAGTTTTTTATATGGTTGAATTCGTTGTTTGATGCTCTACAAGTTTCATGTTATCAGTTTTGTCAAAAAATCAAAGAATCAGGAGATAGCCATTGATGTACAGAATGCGCGTTTTTGTGAGCAAGAAGAAGAAGATGAAGTCTGACTCGGCTGGGCCTGGTTGTTTTTACTCTTTACACATGCATTTTCAGTTTACACCCCCCTGGCATATTTATTTGTACATTGGTCATTTTTGCATTTTTATTTCATTTTTGATTTTGATATTTTATTTTCTAACATAAAAATACTTTAAAAAATTATTTTCATAAATTTTTGTATTTATTTGGAATTTATTTTAATTATTACTAGTATAAATATATAAATAATTTATTTTCTTTTTTATCAAAAACCTAAAGAATAATGTAAAATATGTTTATTCATCATTTTTTATTTTTGAAAACATTTTCTTGAATATACACCTTTTTTTGTAAATAATTAATTTTTATCTTTATATATTTAATATGTTATATATATATATATATATATATATATATATATATATATATATATATATATATATATATATATATATATATATATATATACTTATATACTTTATTTTGTTAAGTAATTAGAATAAAAAACACAAAATATTACATTTTAATTTTTATTAATATTTTACACTAAAAATATCTTTTTTTACAATACACTTTTATTTTTTTTATAAATTAATATATTATTGTATATAATTAATAAATAATATTATTTATTTAAGAATTAGGGTTTTTGCCCTAAATAACAAAATAATTAAAATTGAATATTTTTTTATTTACACTTCACATTTAAAAATACTTTTTCATATATAAAAAACATTTTTTGCAAAATACATTTTATTTGACATTTATTTGTTGTATTTTATTTAATTATTGTACATTTAAATATTGCCTTGTACATTCGATTTGGTTGTAATAATTTAGAATTTAATTTCTTGTCAAATACCCCCAATTCAAATTTGTACCCCCCCTCCGTATATCATGTTGTAATAGTATAGCATTTAAATTCTCGCACATTTAAAAGCTTCCAATTATGTCATGCTTAGAGTTAGGGTTTGTATGCAAAATAAAATCAACAACTAGCTTGACCTAATCCTAGATAAACATGTATGAAAAAAAACACAATGCACACTTGCACCCCTAGGGTTTCAATTCACTTGTTGCCTTCAAAAATGGGCCATGGTTGCATGTCAAGTACTTTGGCAAAACAAAAACAAAACAAAAGATCATAGTCCCTCGATGACGCTATCTGAGTTGCCTAAACAAAATGATCAAGTCCCTTAATAAAATTGCCAAAAATACTTGACGCAATTTCTATCATGGTCTATACGATGACCCGCGCCTGTCCCGTTAACATCCTAACACAAGGTTGTTCACCAAATACAATGGTGAAGCAACACTGTTAAAAAGGTTAAAAACATAAGAAAGATCTTTGAGTAAAATAGGGTAGACCACCTCTTAGTTACTTGATCAAGCTTGCAAAAACATCCTTGCTATTTTTTAAAACACACCTCACAACACAATTTCAAAACCCTACTTTCAAACATTGAAAACTTTTCAAAAGACAAAAACACCTTTGTATACATTCAAACAAGAATCATTACAAAGGTTTCCATAACAATGGCCTCTTTTCAAAACATCTTTCAAAATCACACAACAAAGCACTATTTCAAACCATTGAAGAGCACCATTTCAAACAATTGAAAAGAAAAGCAAGTGATCTAAGCAAGTAACTAAGAGCCCATGGATAACCATGGATAAAAAGGGTGCTAATACCTTCCCTTTCTATAATCTACTCCCTGAACCCAAGAAAACATCACAAAGGTCTTTCCTGTGCTTTTTGACCTTTCCTTAGGATAAAATAAAAATTCAGTGGCGACTCTTGCTAAACCGAAACATTTGCGAACACAAAACGCAAAATCCCAAGTCAGTTCTCCCACCGTATCCCAAAGAGGCTAAGCAATGCCCAAACCAAGTTGACAATCATTCACGCATAAAAGGGAAATACATGTCCCTCGACCGGCCCATGAAAATCATGCCAGTCTTGTAAGATCACATAAAAATCGCAACGACGAACATTTTTCATGAACACACCGAGCACGGGAAGAGTGTGGCGGGTAGAGTATGAATTTATCGAACAAACTCATGAATTTGTCAACCAAACTCATGAATTCACCGAGGATCACAAAAATTTTATATGCAAAACGCATGGGTTTCACGGGGACATAGGGAGACCACGGGGAAGATTCATCTGAGTATCGATGAGAAGATGAATCTCTCGGGCATAATCACAGATTATACGCCTAAACGCATGGATCTCTCGGGAAAAACCCCTACTTGTGAAGTCTTGCTACTAAAACATCATCATAACCAATCTACATACAGAGTATCACAGAAAAAATTCTTACTTGAAGAAGAATATATGAAGAACAACGACAGTAGATAAGGAATGGACTGTGCGGTTTTAGCGATTGCAGAGAGCAGCACAACATTGGCAGCAGGGAGAGTGGAGAGTGCGAAAATATTAAAGGGAATAATGGGCCTAAAAGCGCTATTTATAGGGATGAAATGGAATGTGAAAATTCGCGTCGCGCAGCTCACAAACCGCCTTTCTCCTCGACACCTACGTGCTCAGTTAATGATGGACCATATTCCCTAGCCCATCATTGTTATCCCAAAGGTCACGCCACGTGTCTGATAGGTGAACTATCTCCTCCCCGCGAGTCGAGAAACAGTTAGAATGATTCCACCTCAAATCCTTTCTGAACTCTTCTCGGGTAAACGACGTACCGACGACCTCCTCCATAAAAATTCAACGAAAGCTCCAGGTCGAGGCTCACCCCGCGAAAGATAAATTCGTACATTAAGTCATAACTCCTTCATCAGGAGCAATGACTTGGGAGGCTATTGTTCTGGACTTGGCCTTCCCTTGGCCCAACCCCATGCGTGGCCCAATCAAACTATATCGTTCGAGGTATGCTGGCCAGTTCTGCCCTCGACTATGTCGGGCAACAACTTCCACTCTCCGCGAGGAGACAATCTCACCGCACGAGGATAAACCCAGTCACTCTTAGGAAGATTACCTCCTATCATGAGGACCTCGAGGTCACGCTCTAATTTTCTCCTCGACCAAGACTGATTCTGACACACGACCTCACGATCGATGGAAGCGCCCACGATGAGCAGAAGCACCTCACGAGCATCCACCTCGTAGGGCTGACTATCAACATCTTCGAGTATCACAGAGTCTTTATGACCTCAGAAAGATCGCATCAATATCCTCCTAATCTTGTGGAGGAATTCATCCAGGTAGGGGACCATGTACGAGTCCACACTACTCACGTAGGACCTGACAATCTCCATGTTGGGCCTGCTTGACCAGTCCAATGTGGAGACATTGGCCCAGTGCTGGGGGCTATAAATACCCTCTCTTTCGAGAGGGTCAGGTATTAAACACTTTTGACTGACTTGCTTGCTTTCTCATTACGGAACTTACTTTGGCATCAAAGTGTCTTGCAGGTACCCCCCAACCTCACTCAAATTCTACTCAGAGCAAGCTGTGACGGTCGATTCTGATCAGGTAAGATTAATAACTATGCACTGAATGATACTATTTGAAACTATAGAATTTTCCAAGTATTCATATATAATAGAATTTTAGTTAAATACTCTCAAAATTAATTTATCACTATGATAATGTTCTACTGTGAGTTATTTTTACAGTAGTATATTTTCTTGATATTCTCTATTCAATTAGGAATTGTGATAAATTAAACTTTTATGTTCAAATTAATTGGCACATTATTTTGTATATTTTATTGATATTCCCTAATGAATTATTTTAATTTGAACCAATTTAAAGATTGATAAGTTGTATTGTGGTCATTATTTTGGTTTTATAGAATTTGATTACAAATTTATATAGTTTTACAATTATGTTTGCTCTCAGAGATTAAAAATATATGTAAAATTCTATTTTGTTGGAATAGAGTGGAATCACCCTTGTCAATCTTCAATCATGTAATCTACAATTTTTGAAACATTTATGCGAATATGCTTATGAATAAATTTAAATGTATATAAGTATTTGAAATGTGATTTAAGAATTATAACTGATTATATTATTTGTGAGCTATGCATATGAATTAAAATCTCCTGATCATTCATTTAAGCATGATAAACTTCGGTAAAAAATATCTTTGTTAGGGGTAACTTGTGAAGAGTGAAGTTCAGATCGTTTCCAAAAATCATACAGTGTGTGGTTCCAGAAGTTGTTGACTTCTCTACAGGTAATTAGTTGTTCTTTTCATATAGTTTCATGAATAATTATAGTGTTTTTGTTTAGCTTACTTAGTGGTAAAACCATGAATAAAAAATGGATGTCTTCCAACTGATTTTCAAAAGAGTACAAGAATGGGGTATCAGAATTCATTGAGTTTGCTATTAAACACGCCGAAGACCCTAATCGAATGAAATTTCCTTGATTAGGTTGTTGTTATAGGGGTCCAGTTGACGCAGTTGGGTTGAAATCGCATTTACTGAGGTATGGAATTGATCAAAGTTATACATGTTAGATATGTCATGGTGAGAAAAGTAACAAGAATGTTGAACCGGGGGATAGTACAACATATGCTTCAGACGACAATGGCACATATACATACGATTATGATCGAGTCGAAGAGATTGCAGAAGCAATTGAAGAAGATCTTTAGAATTGTCCCAAAATGTTTGAGAGTCGACGCACCTTATTCTTCTTGCCACAGTGACGTGCTATCATGGTTAAGAACTAATACCTTTCCCTCGCGTAACCGAATTTTGTGCCCATTCTCTTGGTCGCAAGACCATTTTATCCATTTCTTTGGGGTTCTCTTGATATCTTCCTTTCTTTTGGAATAAATACAGTTCGATGGCGTCTATATTTTTTTTGTGGCCCGACACAATGGCCATAACAGTCTGAAGTATCTCGACACTAGGCCCGACACAATGGCCATAACAGTCTGAAGCATCTCGGCACTAGGCCCACACTACGCCATAGAAGGGAATAGACAACATTTTTTTGCCATATACATCACTTTAAAGCACTTCCTATTTCAAAGCTGCTGTAAGTAAAGACAACGCTTTTTGTCAATGTAAAAGTGCTGCTTAATGTCTTTTTTAGGAAGCTCTTTATTCCATAACACTCTCTAAAGGCCCCTATATGCAGTGCTTTTTACTTCAGAAGCACCTTCTAATGCATCCCTTTAGACAGCGCTTTCACTTTAGACAGTGCTTTTAAAGCATTGTGTAATGTATATATTAGTTCACTTTTTTTTCTTCTGTTTTGGACAACACTTTCTTTAAATATATACAGCTTATATTTTAAGCGCTGTCTTTCAAATTTGCACCAGATTTCATAAATTTGCAACTTCAATCCAATAATTTATATTTATATAAATTTGATACAACTTGAAAATACACACACACACACACACACACATATATATATATATATATATATATATATATATATATATATATATATATATATATATATATATATATATATATATATATATATATATATATATATATATATATATATATATATATATATATATATATATATATATATGGCTAAATGAACTTTATTCTCCCTGCAATAGTAGCGAGTTTTGATTTACCCCCCTTTAAAAAAATTATTTTTGCCCCTTAACAAATATAGATTCCAAAACATAAAACCTTACGTTCCAAGATTCCCTTTGAGTTCCTGACGTGTCCTGTGACACTCTTGCTGACTGTGTAATCAAATGCCACCTTGGCTTTATTTTAATATTTTAAATTAAGAGACTTGGAGACTAAATTAAATTAATTATCAAAATATATTATTTGGGCTTAAGCCCATTTTTGATTATAGGCCCATTTACCAATACCTGTCTGTTTTCAATTAATTTAGTGTTGAGTTTCTTAGTTATATAAACACTATTTCTATTTCTATTACAAGTAATGTGGAACTCTTAAAATGTAGAGTTTTTGTATTCATGTTTGAAGAGCTGCTTGTATTTTGCTATAGAAATTAACAGGCATAATAATATACGCATAACTTTGTTTTAAACATGTCCGACGGTGTTAACATGTCCAGCGGCTTTTCTTGTTTTGAACAGTAGATTCCTCGGTATTCATTTCAGAGCGAGAATTCTCATGATAACATAATGACACCTCTCACGATTCAAAGCCTCAGTCACATCTTCAATGGGTATGTGTCCATACAAATATATAATATATTGAAATTAAATGCGATTCTAAACAAGCAGCTATCACTTATATATAACTCATTGATGTCTTTTTGCAGATCAAACACTTTCTTTAGCAATTGCTAATTTGATACGTGCTTTCACTTTCATGCTAGCTGTCACTTTTGATTATTATATTTAAATTAAACAATGATTTACAAAACACTATAGAAACGTCTTAAACTAATATTTTGTTTTCTCGTATACTCTAATCTATTAAGGATGGAAAAGTTAGCTATAAAGAGTAGAAGTAGTAATTCTATGGTAAAGGGAAGCATTTAAATGGAGTTGGAATTCCTCTTTACTTCATCAACCAAATATACGTGGACTGGTTCCCTCTTACTCAAATTATTTCGGGCAAGCTAGTTCCTACTTTGGAATTCCAACAACAGACAATTCAGATGTGCATGTGTAGGGCTCTCTCATGCTACCTTCAATGCAATGTTGTTGTACCCTAAAATTTACCCTCCCATTTTTACTCAAAGCATGCTCCTAGAGATCCTCAATTTCTCAAGGTTGACCAAAAATTGACTAGACAAATTCTTCTCCTAAGCAATGAACCTCTAACTAGGGTTTCACTTCACATCAATTTGTATGAGCTCCAAAGGTCCCAAATATTTTCCATGGTCCTATTACGCCTTTCAGATTCTCCATGACAAATTTCATGCCTTGCACTACAAGTCTGCTCAATCAATTGCTCAAATGCTTGAAAATCAACTATACTAGGTCAAAAGTCAATTGTGTCCTATATACAGTCAAACTTCAAGATTTTTGGTCAACCTCAACATCTTTAAATTATATCCATCACTTTATCAAAGGGTTGATTATTATTCCTCAAGAAATGTCCCTAATTCATCAAAAGTCAAGAATTGCTAAATTAGGGTTTCTATAGGAAAAGTCAACGAAACTTTGACTAGGCATAAATTTCACAAACTTCATCCATTTTCCCCCAACCAAAGCTAATATTGAAGAGAATCTCATTCCCTACAAATAATATTCAGCCCTCAATTCCAAAAAATGCACCATTTGAAAGATACAAGCTCAGATATTACAAGTCATTTTTAGAAAGCCAACAAAAGCCACTTTTTTCCAAGACCTTTTATAGCAAGATAACATCTTCAAATGCAAAATTGATAAAAAGAGGGATTGAATTAGACATCTTGGGCTTTCCAAAATGTCAAATATCATCATCATGGGATAAAATTTTAGCAAGTTATGTCTTGTACAAGTTGGGAAATTTTGGAAAATTTCAAGAAATGTGCATTGAGCAAATTTGAACTTTTAAGGCAATGCCATAACTTTTTGGACTTCAAACACTTTCATGACCTCATGAAGAGCCCCTAATCTCATTTTTACCATGCGTTACATTTTTTTTACTTATTTTGTACATATTTATTTTAATTTATTTCAAATGAATATAAAATAAAATGTAAAAATAATTAGAGGTGGGTCTTGGCATTTTGGCTGGTGTTTTGGCTTGCGTTAAAGTCCAAGAATTCGTGCAAAATGTCCAGGTACATTTTAAAAAAGACAAGATTCCACATCTTTAGCTAACTTTCAATATGACATCCATGGCTTCGAAAACACATGTTTAAGGCTGTTTAAACATTTTCTATCTTGTCTCCTCCATCTCCACTATATATACAACACACTTGCAAGTCAAAAGGACACGAAAAAACAACATAGAGACCACATTCCAAACATGAAATTTTCAAGAAAAAGTCAAACTCCATTTTCAAATTCCAGGACAATTCAGAGGCTTTTGAGCCTTCAGCAACAATCCCTGGACATCACTGAAGGTTTCACGATCACCCTCGAGCCCTGAAGCATCAGGAAAAGATTGCTACACTCAGGATTTGCTCTTTTCTTTTTCAATTTCGACTTCACTCATTCATTCATTGTAAAC
This sequence comes from Vicia faba, assembly GCA_948472305.1. Classification (NCBI taxonomy): domain Eukaryota; kingdom Viridiplantae; phylum Streptophyta; class Magnoliopsida; order Fabales; family Fabaceae; genus Vicia; species Vicia faba. The sequence goes on from OX451735.1 coordinate 336,571,511, forward strand.
ATGATTTGATTGCATATTTGTGTTCATGATCGTCATGGGAATGTTTCTGGATAGTTTAATAAAAGTTTGAGTGCAGGTACGATAAGTTGCCATGGCTAGGGTTCCGAAGCTCCAAATAGGGGAACCCTAGCTAGAGGAAAAATTGGACAAAATTAATGGTAACATTGTGTTCAGAAAGAGATTTCAAGTCGAACCATGCCCTTGTGTGGAATTTATCTTTGGTATTTTACATTTTTGAATGTTGCAGAGATGTAAATGCGACGAAAAACCGTCACTAAAGCTTTTACAAACGGAAAGTCCCAGGTCCAACATTTTCTTATTTTCCTAACATTTTCATGCAGATCGAGTGCTCCTCTTGGCCTATTGTTCATCATACACCATCAGTCTAAGCCATCAGATGTACATCTGATCTGAATCAGTGCATCCAACGTGCAGGTTCACCTTGCACTCTCCAGGCGCGTCCTCATTGGATCTGAGGGCAAGCTTAGGCTCTATTTAACTTGGGCCCAATAGATTCAACATCAAACCCCCCTATTTCTTTCAACACCCAGACCCATTTTGCAATTATATTTCGTTTTATTTCTTTTTTTTCTTTGTCCTTTATTTAATTCAACATGAAAATCACAAAAAAACTTAGGACTAATTTCTATTTAATTAAATAATTAATTTCTTTAATTGATTAATTAATTAAACTTTAACTTTTTCTTAATCTAAAATAAAATAGAATTTAGGATCTAATTTAGTTTTTAATTATTTTTCTTTTCATAACAAAAACAATAAAAAAATTTAGATCTTTTTCTTAAATTAATTTTATTTTCTAAATAGATTTTAGGACAATTTTAATTATTCTCTTAAATAAAAAACAACAACAAAAATAGGAATTTTTACTTACTAAGTTTTTAGACGTACTTTCAATTTTCGATCGTTATTTATTTTCCGTATTTTTTACATTATTGTAACTCTATATTAGTATGTAATAGTTAATAGGACTTTTCACCGCTTTCTTTATTTTTCTTCCCCCAAATTTTTGTACATTGTAAATATCCCCCTCCCCGAAGCCATGTAATAGCGTAGGGGTTTATTTTCGTACTTTACATTCTTCTGTACATATTAACTGTTAGTAATTAGGCATGTTTGACAAGATTGAAAAACAAAGCGTTAGCAAGCCTAATGATGCAACATAAATAACTGAATTGAACACAATTTTCACATACGCACCTCTAGGGTATCCCACTTCAGTTGCCTTCGGAAAACGGTCACAATCATCAAAACATGAGAAGTTTTAGTGGCTGTCCTCTAGTTTGAAAGATCACAAGTCCTTCGATGACCCTCTCGACATTGCCTCGATTAAAAGTGGTCTTAGAACTTTAGGCCAGTTACTAAAATTCCTTTCCAAGTTGCCTTCATGGCCGTATCGTTCCTTTGATGTCCCTCAAACATCCAACGACCAGGGCTACCTACTCACTAATAGTAGGATAACGCTGTCTAAAGGATAAGAGGAAAAGAATAATCTTTTTCTAGTAAAAAGTAGATATTTGTTAGAAGTTTGCTCAAAACATTTTGCACTTACACAAATATTACTTTTCAAAAAAATAATTTCAAAACACTTTGTATACTTTCTCGACTATCCCTAGAAACATTACAAAGTTTACCATACTAAGGCATTTTCAAAAACATTTTCAAATACACAAAGCATAAAGGTATTTCAAAATGAGCAAACCTCTAAGAGCCCGTAGAAAACTACGGATGGAAAGGGTGATAACACCTCCCCTTTCCATAATCTACCCCCTTTACTCAGAAAATTCTCAAAAAGGTGTTTTTGTGTTCTTTTCACCCTTTCCTTAATTTGGATAAAAGAAAAGCCGATGGCGACTCTTGCTTACCGGAACATTTGCAAACACAAACACAAAACCAGTATTAAACAGTCGGTTCTGCCACCGTATCAAAGAACTTGCGACTCTGCTGGGGATTATAAAAAGTGGGGTTACCTTAGAGTCTAGTTCATTGTAAATTGATTTACCTTGTATGCTTTGTTTGCTTTACTTTTGAGGGATTTGTTTGGGTTATTTCTATAGATCCTACACCCGGATCTGGGACACCTTTTAGGTAAGTAGCAATAGATCGTGGAAACTGTATGGGGTATACCGACACGGTTAAAGTGATAGCTACATTGATGTGAAACTTTGGTTGATACCAGTAGCCCTTGAGTAGTCAAGGAGAATACGGGGCCGCTGCATGGTGTCATGAAGCATCAACTGACCTTAGAACCTTTAATTTAACAACATTACCATTAAGAAGTAGTGAGATACCGTCTTTGGTGTAGCCCAAAGTCGGTTGATACTCGATACTACACTCATTGAGATTTGACTCCTGAGTTTTGTTTGGTGGCAAGTCAGTTGTCGTTCGTAATGAAACTTGTGGGAAAGATCAGTGATATTGAGATTTCTTAGAACCCGATTACTTTCTAGGACAGGTTGGACCAACTAAACTTCAAGAGGGTACTTACCTGAAAACCCATGCAAGCCTTAAACCTAAGGTCTTTGTGTGATTTGCTTGTGCTTGCTATATTTGTGTTTTCTTAGCATAATCATGATATCATAACATCATAACATGGCATATCATACTAATAATTTCAAGGATTTTTAGGACTTATCTTTGTGTTGTTTTGTAGGACATGTCATCCACTCATAGGAATACTATCCAAGTCAACCTCATAAGGGTACCTCCTCAATTCAAGGAATTAGCATCAAGGGTTCCTGAGAGATCTCAGTTCACTGAAAGACTTGGTCGACTTCTCAATCTGGCCACCTCAAGCCCTAATGAAGAAATGTTGAAGGTGCTCTTTCAGTTCTTCGACCCTTTACATCACTGCTTCACCTTTCCTGATTACCAATTGGTGCCTACCATGGAGGAGTTTTCCCAGTTATTAGGGGTGCCCATTCTTGATCAGTTACCCTTCAATGGTATGGAAAGAAACCCAAAACCTGAAGAGATTGCTCATGCTCTGTCTTTACAACGGTCCGATGTAGTTGAAAATTGGGAAACAAGAAGAGGCGTCAAAGGGTTTCTAGCTAAGTTTCTATTTGAGAAGGCTCATCATTTTTGGGATATCCTAGATTTACAAGCTTTTAAAGAAGTGTTGGCCCTTCTCATCTACGGGATGGTACTATTTCCTAATCCGGACCAACTCATAGATGTGAATGCGGTCAAGGTTTTTCTGTCTCATAATCCAGTGCCTACTTTACTTGGAGACATCATACACTCTATACATACCCGCACTGTAAAGAGAAGAGGGACCCTTCTGTGTTACACTCCTCTGTTGGCTAGGTGGCTTATTTTGCACCTGCCTCGATCTGTGTTGAAGAATGAGCAAGGCTTGAGATGGTCTAATAGGTTGATGTCCCTCACACATTCCGACATTCATTGGTGTCCTCGATCCTCGGGGAATGTTACCATCATTGACCGCTATGGAGAATTCCCTAATGTCCCTCTCCTATGCATTAGGGGAGGAATCACTTATAATCCTTGTTTGGCGTTGTGACAGTTTGGCTATGCTAGGAGGGATGGTCCTCATGATACACTTGTACAAGGAATCATATTCGACTATGAGAATGATGTTTAGGGTTATCGTCATAGGTTCATAAGAGCTTGGGGCATGGTGAACAAAGTTGATAGAAAACACTGGGGCATAAGAACTCCATTCCTTTGGAGCCTTATCTTAAGTGGGTACGATCCCGTGCTCAAAGTCTCAGGATGCCTTATGATGCCATTCTACCCATCATCATGGAGCCAGTTGCTGAGGGAGACACTTATTACCTTGTTCTTCATCCTGACATGCCGACTAATTTTGAGGAGTTACAAAAATCCTGGATTCAACTCAAAGAGGAACGAGATACCTTTGGAACCCAATTCTACACCAGCGAGAAGAAAGTTTTAGAGCTCACCAAGCTACTTCACGAAGAGAGGAGTATAAATTCCTACATTGCACCAAAGAGGATGCGCCCGTGGGAAGCTTGAGTCCCTTTTTGCTTTGAGAGTTCATTTTTTCTTTGTTACTTCCTTTGTAAGCCCAAGAGGCATCATTGTAACCGCTTAAACTTCTTAATGCAACTAACGTTTGTTTTCCCTTTGGCTAAGAAAATTTAAGTCTTAGATATCCTTGAAAACATTGCATACATATATCATACATATCATTGCATAAACAGGTTCCAGGACAGTCTTGTTATCTTCTTCGCTGTTTATTTCAGCTGCTCTTGAACAAATAGTTAAGGAGCTTCAGACCCACAATGCTCAATTCCAAGAAATGTTTCTAAATCTGGCTAAGGGACAGGAAGATTTGAAAGCTCTGATTCTCAAGGACAAGAAGAAGAAAAAGAGGCCAGTGGGTGTTCTGAATTTGGGAAGAAGGTTTAAAGGACCAGTGAGGTAAGTTTCAAAGCTCGCAACTCCATCAAGAGAGAGAAAGACAATCAGGAAGGAGAGCCAAGAGAAGAAGACCATAGTACAAGGGAGTCTGAAGAAGACGGAGTTGATTACACCGAGGAACAATACCCTCCCATTGATGATAAGTACAAACAGTTGGAGGAGCGTCTCAAGGCCATGGAAGTTCAGAAGGTACCTGGCTTGGATTTCACAGAGCTAGGGTTGGTTTTCGGAGTGGTTATCCTGCAAAAGTTCAAAGTGCCCGCATTTTCTAAATATGATGAGGTCTCATGTCCTAAGCTGCATCTCAGATCTTATGTCAGGAAGATCCAGCCGCACACTACTGACAGGAATTTGTGGGTGCATTTATTTCAAGACATCTATCGGGGACTCAATTAGAGTGGTTCTATCAGCTGGGGGGAACCAACATCCGTAACTGGGAAGATCTGGCTGCTGCTTTTTACAAGTAGTACCAATATAATGATGACCTCACTCCAACCCGTACACAACTTTAGAGAATGTCTTTGGGTTCTGGAGAGGGCTTTAAAGATTAAGCCCATAAATGGAGAGACCTTGCGGGAAGAGTCCAACCTCCATTGTCTGATAGGGAGTTGGTGGACATGTTCTTGGGCACATTATCCAGGCCATTCTTTAACCACCTAATTGGAAGTTCTTCTGTTGGGTTTACTGAATTGATCTTGACGGGTGAACGAGTAGAGGTTGGCATTAGAAGTGGTAAGATACAGAGAGATGCATCCTCCAGTACTGTAAAGAAACCATTCACTAGAAAGAAGGAGGTCAGTGCTGCATATGGCCAGAAGCATCAGAAAAAAGCTGGACATCATCAGACGGTAGGTGCTGTTATAATTTCCAATCCTACACCAAACCAACAAAGGAACAATCAGGGTAGACCAGATGCGCCTAGAAGAGAGTTCACCCAGATCAACATGACCTTATCCCAGGTCTTGCCACATCTGTTGAAGTCCAATTTAGTAACCCTGAAGGAAGCTCCTAAGAATCCCAACACTACATCTCCTTGCTACAATTCAAATGCTCGGTGTGCTTACCATTCTGAAACTTCGGGGCATGATACAAATGATTGTTGGGCTTTGAATAACAAGTTGCAAGACCTTATTGATACAAAGGATGTTGAATTTGATTCCCCTGAGACTCCCAACGTCATAACTGCACCTATGCCTAAGCATGGTTCGAGAATCAATGTTATAAATATTGTCTCTGCCACAGAAGATGCTGACAGTAGCTATGACCTGGACAAGTGGATCTTCCCAACCATCAGCGGTGGACTCATTAATTGGGAGGCAAAAGACTTTGTTCCCATCTCTTTTATTCAAGAGTAATTTGTCTTTTGTTTTTGAGGATATGTAATATTTGAACAATTGAAACATTAAAGCCTTGTGTCTTACCCGAGGCACAATGGTCTGTTTATAAGAGTCATTACTTCATTTTCATATGTCATCAATAAAACATTAGACGTTTCGCATACAAATTTTACGCTCTTTGTTTTTATTCCTCTTTACTTTATAAAAAATATACAGTTATGCTCTTACACACACTCACATATCAAACTGCAAATCCATATCCACTATGGATCCCATTGATAATGGTTCTTCTATTGCTCATTATGACTTTGAAAATCCAATCAACCAAGCCGAGGACGAATGTGAGGAAGATTATGAGGTACCAGGAGAGCTTGCCAGACTGTTACAACAGGAAGAAAGGGAAATACATCCTCATGAGGAGCCAGTTGAGACAGTGAACTTGGGTACTAAAGAAGACAGAAAATAAGTCAAGGTAGGTGCTAACTTGGAGCCCAGTGTCAAATAGCGGTTAATACAGATGCTACATGACTATGTTGAGGTTTTTCCTGGTCATACGAAGAAATGTCGGGACTTGACACTGATATTGTGGTTCATCGCCTACCTACAAAATAGGATTGCCCTCCAGTGAAACAAAAGGTTTGTCGTATGCGGCCTGAGATGTCAGAAAAGATCAAGGTCGAGGTTATGAAACAGTTCAATGTCAGTTTCTTAGTTGTCACGTCTTATCCATAATGGGTCCCCAATTTTGTTCCAGTACCTAAGAAGGACGATAAGGTACATATGTGTGTGGATTACAGATACCTGAACAGGGCAAGTCCCAACGATGACTTTCCGCTTCCCCATATTGATGTTCTAGTTGATAACACCACATAACATAAAGTATTCTCCTTCATGGATGTTTTCTCCGGATACAATCAAATCACAATGGCACCCGAGGACATGGAGAAGACGACCTTCGTCATACAATGGGGCACTTTCTTCTATAAAGTTATGCCATTTAGGCTAAAGAACGCCAGGGGTAACCTATCAGCGCACCATGGTAGCTTTGTTTCATGATATGATCCATCACGAGATAGAGGTCTACATTGATAACATGATAGCCAAGTCTCAGACTAAAGGGGAGCACCTTGATCACCTACATAAACTTTTTGACAGGCTGAAGAAATACAAACTAAGGCTAAACCTGAATAAGTGCATTTTCAGAGTAAGATCCGGTAAGCTCTTAGGTTTCGTGGTCAGTGGCAAAGGCATTGAAGTGGATCCTGCAAAGTTCAAAGCTATACAAGAAATGCCAACTCCTCGGACTGAGAAGGAAATTATAGGATTCTTGGGACGCCTAAACTATATTTCCAGATTCATTTCACATCTGACCGCTACTTGTGAGCCAATCTTCAAATTATTAGAGAACTCAATGCGGTGTGTGCTGGGGCAGCATGACGAGTCTGGTCGAAAAGAGCATGCAATATACTACCTTAGCAAAAAGTTTACTGACTGTGAAACAAGATACTCACTGCTCGAGAAAACTTTATGTGCTTTGGCATGGGCTTCTCGCCGACTAAGACAGTATATGTTGACCCACACTACTTTGTTGATATCTAAAATGGATCCCATCAAGTACATTTTTAAGAAGCCCGCTCTCTCTGGAATAATAGCAAGATGGAAAATGATCCTGACCGAATACGACATTCAATACACAACCCAGAAAGCAATTAAGGGAAGTATACTAGCTGATCATTTGGCTCATTAGGCTGTGGATGACTACCAATCCATGAATTTTTAGTTCTCGGACGAGAACATCATGTTAGTAACTGATTGTGAAGAACTTGGACCGGATGAAGGACCTGAAAAAGGATCCCGATGGAATATGGTTTTTAACGAAGCTTCCAACGCTCTTGGTAATTGCATCGGCCTTGTGATCATATCTCCTAAAGGTTATAATACTCCTTTCACTATTAGACTATGTTTCAACTGTACCAACATAATGGCTGAGTATGAAGCATGTATCATAGGTCTCAAAGTTGTAATCGATTTAAGGATCAATGTCTTAAGTGTGCTTGGAGACTCGACTTTGGTAATCATCTAGATAAAAGGATAATGGGAAACGGAGCATCCTAATCTCATCCTGTACAAAGAGCATGTGTTGACACTAATCCCATACTTTAAAGAAATTACCTTTGAGCATTTTCCACGAGAGGAAAATCAACTAGAGGACGTGCTAGCTACAATGTCATCCATGTTCAAGGTCAGGTGGGATAATGAGGCTCCTCAGATCACCATTGAGAGGATGGACGAGCCATCACACTGTCACAATATTGGCATTGAAGAAGTAATGGACAAGACTTGGTTCCATGAAGTCAAAAGATATCTTGAAGGCCAAGAATATCCTGAAGGAGCTTCAGTCAATGATAAGAAGTTCCTAAGAAGGTTCTCTTCTAATTTCTTCCTCAGTAACAGGATCCTCTACCAGCGCAACCACGACTCTACCTTGCTTCGGTGTGTAGAAAAGGTTAAGGCAGAAAGGATTATGGCTGAGTTGCATGAAAGTACCTTTGGAACTCATTCCAGTGGGCACTCAATGGCTAAAAAGATCCTATGGGCATGATAATACTGGTCCACCATGGAAACAAACTGTTATCAGCATTCGCGGACTTGTCACAAATGCCAGATCTATACTAACAAGATACATGTGCCTCCAGTTCCTCTAAACATCTTGACTACTCCTTGGCCATTCGCAATGTGGGGCATCAACATGATTGGAGAGATTAGACCGGCAACTTTTAATTGGAACCGCTTCATCCTGGTTGCCATTGATTACTTCACAAAATGGGTCGAGGCGACTTCATTTTCTTCTGTTGCCAAGAACGTTGTGGCTCGATTTATCAGACATAACATCATCTGTCGATTTACAGATAATGGTACTAATCTCAATAATACAATGATCACCGAGCTCTACACACAATTCAAAATCCAGCATCATAACTCTTCTCGGTACAAACCAAAGATGAAAAGAGTTGTAGAAGCTGCTAACAAAACATTGAGAAAATCATATAGAAGATGACGATGATATACAAAGATTGGCATGAGATGTTACCATTTGCTCTTCATGGTTACCGTACCACAATGCATACATCAATAGGGGCAACTCCTTTCCCTTTGGTATACGGTATGGTAGCTGTCCTGCCCATTGAGGTCCTCCCATTTGTGATCAAGAACATATTTTCTAGTGGAGCCATGATCTTAACCACTATGGACGGTGACGACCTTTTGCACCCTGTAAACGAGGACATAGTTAAAAGATATTACTCATAAATAAAGACCCGCTAGGTAGACTGGCCTAGGAAAAAATTAGGGCATCCCGGCGAGCCAAAAGGGTTCCGGAAAAAATTAGGGATATACATGAAAAAATCTATACACTCGGAAAGTCGAAAACCTAAAAAGGCAGCTTGAGAAAAAAGGGTATCCCGGTGGACTGAAAACCCAAAAGGGCGGTCCAGGCAAAAGTTAGGGATTTAAAGCGTATAACTATGTCTCGTTGAATCACCTTACACCCAATCTTCAGTATCAACTATCAAGCTCAAGCGGTACTAATCAATCCAATCAACTTTGGACAAGCAGCGGAAGGGATGAGACACTCAAAGACATACATGCAATAGCAGAATAGGAACCCAATGGGATTTTTTTCACATAGCTGTCTTTCTTTGTATATTATTTTCGTATAATTTCCATTCTTATGATGACATTTTCTTACTAGGATGCCTGTCTCCTTGTACTGAAACACTTATTCAAGTTAATACAAAACTATTCCTTTGAAAGTGAAAACTTCTGTTTTTATTTTTCAGTTTTGTGTGCGAAAATGTCCAATGATTATTTTTTGAACATATGCATTTGAATATGATTACGGCTTATAAATACATACCTAAAAATAGAAAGACATTTGCTAATGACTTTAAGAAGCAGGACAATATCTAAGAGCCATCCACAAAATCCCCATATATGTCTTCCCCGATAGATACCTTCTCCAAGCAGGTACAGAAGCAGGGGCATTCTACTACAAGGTCACTGCCACATTCTCAACATGGAGCCTAATGGTGTCAGGTGTTCTCATATCCCCAGCGGAGCAAGAATCCCCAAATTACTGCTCCAACATCCCCCAGTGAAATCGCCAAGCTTCTCAAGATTCCTCATTAGGATTCCATAAAAATCCCCAAACAATGCGTGAAGTTTTCCTTCCCCAACACAATTTATTTCTCTAACAACGGGAGTTCATCTCCCAGTATTTCAACTTCAACAAATATGAGGACCTACATTCTTCACCCCCGGCAACAGTCGGGGATTTATTTTCCCTATTTCAACAACACAACAATAAAACAACTTACACATTCATACATTGCATCCATACATCATTTCTACAAAACATCATAGCATATACAACACAAAAGCATATATCACAAACTCATTTATTTTGAGAGCATCATGCAATTCATACATCATGACATCGCATGAAACTGACTTTACCTTTCTAGTTTGAGTTTGTAGAAAGACAAACACTATCAACTTATACAACAGGTAAAGCAATAATGCCCAAAACCAGGCGAGAAAAGGATCTACACGACCAAATGGTACGAACTCCCAAGGCAAGACGGGTCTACCAACAAATGCAGCAGGCTATAGATTAAGGCCCGAAACCGGACGGGGAAACTATCTATGTTACCAACAAAATAAGTCTCAGATTAACACCTGTGGCAAGCCAGGAAAATTATTTGTTGGATAGCTTGATTGTAGATTAACACCTGAAACAAGCCAGGAGAACTATCTATATAAGAAGATTGAATATTAATACGTGTGACAAGCCTGGAAAACTATCTTTCTTTCTTAGGTCAGAGATTAATACCTATAACAAGCTAGGGAAACTATCTCAATGACCGACAAAAACAAGTTCCAGATTAATACCTGTAACAAGCCAGGAAAGCTATCTTTCTTTCTCAGGTCAAAGATTAATACCTGAAACCAACCAAGAAAACTATCTCAGTGACCAACAATTTTCAAGTTCTAGATTAATACCTGAAACCAGACAGGACAACTATCTGCGAACAGATGATTTGTAGATTAACACCTGAAACCATACAGAAAAACTATCTACATGACCAGACGAAGCAATCTCAGACAGGTTCTTTCTAATACATTTTGAGGTAACAGTTAATTCCATTATCCCCAACAAGTTACTGTGAAACCTGGATTTTAACTAGAAAGCAGCAAACTCCAATCTCTTCAGCATAGAGATAACTCCTCAGTAGAGTCATGGACATCATCAACCATCCGTGTTACTTCATGCGAGTGTAAATTTCTGGGCACTCTAGTGTTCAATCATCTTTCAGCTTCAGATCACGAAAGGCAGACAAGCCAATCTAAATCCTCAAGTTTAAGAAGATTGAACAGGGGAAGCTGTTGTACCCCAAAATTCTCCCTCCCATTTTTACTCAAAGCATTCTCCTATAGATCCTCAATTGCTCAAGGTTGACCAAGAATTGACCAGACAAATTCTTCTCCTAAGCAATGAACCTCTAACTAGGGTTTCACTTCACATCAAGATGTATGAGCTCCAAAGGTCCCAAATGTTTTATATGGTCCTATTATGCCTTTAAGATTGTCCATGACAAATTTCATTCCTTGCACTACAAGTTTGCTCAGTTAATTTCTCAAATGCTAGAAAATCAATTGTACTAGTTCAAAAGTCAATTGTTGCCTATATACAATCAAACATCAAGATTTTTGGTCAACCTAAACATTTTGAAATTATATCCATCATTTTATCAAAGGGTTGATCATGATTCCTCAAGAAATGTCCCCAATTCATCAAAAGTCAAGAATTACTAAATTAGGGTTTCTATAGGAAAAATAAACCAAACTTTGACCAGACATAAATTTCACATACTTCATCAATTTTCCCCAACCAAATATCATATTGAATAAAATCTCATTCCCTACAACTTCTCTTCATCCCTCAAGTCCAATAAATGCACCATTTGAAAGATACAAGCTCAGACATTACAGGTCATTTTCAGAAAGTCAACAAAACCCACTTTTTCCCAATATCTTTTACATTAAGATAACATATTCAAATGCAAAATTGATCAAAATAGGTATTTAAGTATACATCTTAGGATTTCCAAAAAGTCAAATATCACCATCATGAGATAAAAATTGAGCAAGTTATGGCCTTCCCAAGTTGGGAAAATATCAAGAAATGTACATTGAGCAAATTTGAACTTTTAAGGCAATTACATAACTTTTTGGACTTCAAACACTTTCATGACCTCATGAAGAGCCCCTAATCTCATTTTTCCATGCCTTACATTTTTTACTTATTTTGTACATATTTATTTTAATTTATTTCAAATGAATATAAAATAAAATGTATAAAATATTTAGAGGTGGGTCTTGGCATTTGGGCTGGTGTTTTGGCTTTCCTTAAAGCCCAAGAATTCGTGCAAAATGTACAGGTACATTGCAAATTTGAAAAAAGACAAGATTCTACATATTTGGCCAACTTTCAAAATGACATTCATGGCTTTGAAAGCACATGTTTAAGGCTGTTTAGACCTTTGCTCTCTTGTCTCCTCCATCTCCACTATATATACAACACACTTGCATATCAAAAGGACACGAAAGAACAACATATAGACCACATTCCAAACTTGAAATTTTCAAGAAAAAGTCAAACTCCATATTCAAAAACCAGTGAAATTCAGAGGCTTTAGAGCCTTCAGCAACCATCCATGGACATCACTGGTGGTTTCACGATCACCCTCGAGCGCTGAAGCATTAGGAAACGATCCTTACACTCACGGTTTGCTCTTGTATTTTTCAATTTCGATTTCACTCATTCATTCATAGTAAACATGATTTGAGCGCATATTTGTGTTCATGATCGTCATGGGAATGTTTCTGGATAGTTTAATCAAAGTTTGAGTACAGGTACAATAAGTTGCCATGGATAGGGTTCCGAAGCTCCAAATTGGGGAACCCTAGCTAGAGGAAAAATTGGACAAAATTAATGGTACCATTGTGTTCAGAAAGAGATTTCCATTCGAACCATGCCCTTGTGTGGAATTTATCTTTGGTATTTTACATTTTTGAATGTTGCAGGGATGTAGCCACGACGGAAAACTGTCACTAAAGCTTTTACCAACGGAAAGTCCGTCAGTAAAAGTCTGGTACAAAACGAAGAAGATGATGGCTCAGCCCACACATCTCCTTCCCATTGGATCATTCAAACCAGTGCGTGTGTTTTTATTTTTCTCAATATATTTGACTTGATTTTTTATATTATATTATTGTTTGATTTTATATAACGAATGACATGGTAGCTCAGTTGTGAAGGGAGAGGACCTGGGTTCGAGTCCCAGGTCCAAAATTTTCTTACTTTCCTAACATTTTCATGCAAATCTAGTGCTCATCATGGCCTATTATTCACCTTACAACATCAGTCTAAGCCATCAAATGTAGATCTGATCTGGATCAGTGCATCCAACGTGCAGGTTCACCTTGCACTCTCCAGGCGCGTCCTCACTGGATCTAAGGGCAAACTTGGGCTCTATTCAACTTGGGGCAACAAATTCAACATCAAACCCCCCTATTTCTTTCAACACACAGGCCCATTTTGCAATTATACTTATTTTTATTTCTTTTTTTTAATTATTTTTTGTTTTCTTTGTCATTTATTTAATTCAACATAAAAATCAAAATAATTACAAAAAAACACAGGACTAATTTCTCTTTAATTAAATAATTAATTTCTTTAATTGGTTAATTAATTAAACTTTAACTTTTTCTTAATCTAAAATAAATTAGAATTTAGGATCTAATTTAGTTTTTAATTATTTTTCTTTTCATAACAGAAACAATTAAAAAAAACTTAGATCTTTTTCTTAAATTAATTTTATTTTCTAAATAGATTTTAGGACAATTTTAATTATTCTCTTAAATCAAAAACAATAACAATAACAGGAATTTTTACTTACTAAGTTTTTAGACGTACTTTCAATTTTCGCGCGTTATTTATTTTCCGCGTTTTTTACATTATTGTAACTGTATATTGGTATGTAATAGTTAATAGGTCTTTTTACTGCTTTTTTATTTTTCTTCCCCCAAATTTTTGTACATTGTAAATATCCCCCACCCTGAAGCCATGTAATAGCGTAGGGTTTATTTTCGTACTTTACATTCTTCCGTACATATTAACTGTTAGTAATTAAGCATGTATGACAAGATTGAAAAATAAAGCGTTATCAAACCTAATGATGCAAGATAAATAACTGAATTGAACATAATTTGCACATACGCACCTCTAGGGTATCCCACTTCGGTTTCCTTCAGAAAACGGTTAAAATTCTTGAAACATGAGAAGTTTTAGTGGTTGTCCTCTAGTTTGAAAGATCACAAGTCCCTCGATGATCATCTCAATGTTTCCTCGATTTAAAGTGATCTTAGAACTTTAGGCCAGTTACTAAAATTCCTTGCCAAGTTTCCTTCATGACCGTATCGTTCCTTCGATGTCCCTCAAACATCCAACAACTAGGGCTAACTACTCACCAATAGTAGGATAGAGTTGTCTAAAGGATAAGAGGAAAATAATAACCTTTTTCAAGTACAAAGTAGATAGCTGTTAGAAGTTTGCTCAAAACATTTTGCACTTACACAAATACTATTTTTCAAAAAAAACTTTTTTGAAAACACTTTGTTTACTTTCTCCACTATCTCGAGAAACATTACAAAGTTCTTCATACTAAGGCATTTTCAAAAACATTTTCAAATACACAAAGCATAAAGGTATTTCAAAATGAGCAAACCTCTAAGAGCCTGTAGAAAACTACGGAAGGAAAGGGTGCTAACACCTTCCCTTTCGATAATCTACCCCCTTACTCAGAAAATTCTCGAAAAGGTCTCTTTCTGTTCTTTTCACTCTTTCCTTAATTTGGATAAAAGAAAATCCGGTGGCGACTCTTGCTTACCGCAACATTTGCAACCACAAACACAAAACCAGTATTAAACAGTCGGTTCTGCCACCGTATCACAAATGCCCTTCACAGACCTTACTATTCCAATGCCCCCAAAGAAATATTCATCCAACATGGTTTGTTACTTTGATATTCTTTCAACTTCTTTACTTACATTAAAAATATATTTGTGTTTTACTAAATCAATTACAGGTAATGCATATTTTGGAATGGTATTTCTCAACTTCCAATGATTGTCCAGACAGTTGTAGAGTTACGAGCATATTCACAACAAGTGGAAGAAAGGAATATCCATTTCACTCAACAAGGAAAAGTAAGAAAAGATGTATCATACTTAAATTGTGGGTTTCACGAGTCCCACATCGATTGATAACAAGTGAACATTAATGTCTATATACGATCCACATACATTATCCAATGAATTGAGAGCTGGTTGAGTAAATGGGCCTTTAATAAAAAATGGGCTTAATCCCAAGTAATATATTTTGATAATTAATTTAATTTAGTCTCCAAGTCTCTTAATTAAAAATATTAAAAAAAACTAAGGTGGCATTTAATTACACAGTCAGCAAGAGTGTCACATGCCACGTCAGAAACTCAAAGGGAATCTTGGACAGTAAGATTTTATGTTTTGGAATCTATATTTGTTAAGGGGAAAACTTTATTTTTAAAAGGGGGGTAAATCAAAACTCGTTACTATTGCAGGAGGATAAAGTGCATTTAGCCCTATATATATGCAAATGTACATATTACTAACTTTTAGAGCTGCTATCTTCTCTATTATCTTCTCTACAAACAACAACAATGAAGAATCCTAAATGAACTTGTTATCTCTATATCTTCTACATATGCATCTACCTGGAATAAAACCAACAAAGACATATAAGAACTAAACTATATAACACTTTGTGATACGGTGGCAGAACCGACTATTATACTGGTTTTTGCGTTTGTATTTGCAAATGTTGCAGTAAGCAAGAGTCACCACCGACTTTTATTTCATCCAACAAAGGAAAAGGGAAAATAATAGAAAAAACCTTTTTTGAGATGTTTTTGAGTACGGCGGGTAGATTATAGAAAGGGAAGGTATTATCACCCTTTCTATCCATGGTTTTCCATGGGATGTTAGGTACTTGCTCATTTTTGAAATTGCTTTTGTGCTTGTGCTTTTAAAATTTTTTGATATTTGCCTTAGTGCGGCATTTCACTTTATGGTAACCCATATATCAGTCCTCAAGGATGTGATAAAATATTTTTTTAAAACTTTGGTTAGAAAAGTGTTTGAAAGTGTAAGTGTGAAAATTTGTTTGAGCAAGTACTTAGGAGTTTCTACCTACTCGAAAAAGATTGTTCATTTTCCTATTTCCTTTAGACAATGCTATCCTACTATTAAGGAGTAGGTAGCTCCATCGTTGGAGTTTGATGGACAATCGAAAGGGACGTTTTTACGGTCACATAAGCAATTGTGATACGGTGGGAGAACTGACTATGGTTTTGCGTTTGTTTTCGCAAATGTTTCGGTTGAGCAAGAGTCGCCACCGACTTTTTATTTTATCCTAAGGAGAGGTTTAAAAAGCACAGCAAAAACCTTTGAGATGTTTTCTTGGGTTCGGGGAGTAGATTATAGAAAGGGAAGGTATTAGCACCCTTTCTATCCATGGTTATCCATGGGCTCTTAGTTACTTGCTTAGATCAACTTGCCTTAATTTTCAATTGTTTGAAATGGTGCTTTGTGTGTGTGGGTTTGAAAATGTTTTGAAAAGAGGCCAATGTGGTGGAAACCTTTGTAATGATCCATGTTGGGATGTATACAAAGGTGTATGTCTTTTGAAAAGGTTTTCATTTGTTTTTGAAATTTGTTTTTTGAAAGTGTAGTGATGTGTGGTTTAGAAAATAGGCAAGTGTTTTGTTTTGCAAGTTTGATTCAAGTAACTAAGAGGTTGTCTACTCCTAAATTTCTCAAAGATTATTGCTATGTTTTAACCCTTTTAACAAGTTTGTTCCACCATTACATTTGGTGGACAATCTTATGTTAGGATGTGAAAGGGACGGGCGCGGGTCATCGTTTAGACCATAATTGCAATGGTGCCAAGTACCTTTGGGCAATTTTCTTTAAGGGACTTGATCATTTTTAGGCAACTTTTCGAAAGCGTCATCGAGGGACTCATGATCATTTGATTGTGTTTGTTTTGCCCAAAGAGACCTAACATGAAATATGGCCCATTTATTGAAGGCAACAAGTGGAATACCCTAGGGGGTGCAAGTGTGTTTAGTGTTGTCCATTTTCATGCTTGATTGTCTTGAAATTAGGTCAAACTATTTTTGTTATTTTTGATTCACATACAAACCCTAATTCTAACATGGCATATTTAGAAAGCAATAATGTGCGGAAAATAAAATTACTAAGCTATTACAACACAATATATGGGAAAGGGGGTACAAATGTTCAAATGGGGATTTTGACAAGGAATTTAAACCTAGACTATTATATCAATATTGAATTATTCACAAGATAATTGATTGCACAAATTAAATGGAAATAAAAATAAATATGCAAGATGCAAAAAGGATTTTTATATGTATGAAAAAAAGGTATTTTTATAGGTCAAATAAACAAAATAAAAAGGTATTAATTTTTGGATTTTTTATGTTTAGGGCAAAACCCTAATTTTATTAAATAAAAGTATATATTATTTAATATGTACAAATATTATTTATTATATACAAAAGTAAAATAAAATGAAGTATATTTATCAAAAAGGTATTTTTTAATGTTAAATATTAATAAAAATAAAAATGTATATATTTTGTATTTTTTTGCCCTAAATATTCTAATAAATATATATGTATTATTATTATTTACTAAATATATATTATATGTACAAAATAATAATATTTAATATTTATAAAAAAAAAGCATATTTTATATAAAACATTTTCAAAAGATAAAATAAAATAAAAATGGAATAAAAATGTATTTGCATTATTTTTAGTATTTTAAGTGAAAATGTATTTATATATTTATTTATGTACAAAATATCAATCTAAACAAATAAATACCTAATAAATATGAAAATGGTGTAAAAAATATTTTTTATATTTTTAATATTATAAGAGAAAATAAATAAGTCAGAATAAAAAAGAAAAGTCAAAAAAATCATAAAAATAAGCAAAATGGGCCTAGGGGGTGTAAAAGTAACAAAAGGGTGCAAAAAGAAATAGCAAATCAGGCCCAGCCCATGAAGACCTTCTTCAACCTCCAGACTGTTCTTGGTCAAAAACGCGCGCTTGGTACATGAATTCAAACATCCTGATTCCTTGAGTTTTAACAAAAACTTACAACACCAAAAATGTTAAGCATTGAATCACGAATCCAGACATATAAAGAACTCATCCTAACTCTCAGAAATGAGAGAGAATTTCTTCTCCCCCAATTCCTGACCTAGTTTTTCTTCCATGTTCAGACTTAAAATTCTCTAAGCATACATAATATAAATGAAATCTAATCACATGGGCATGTTCAGGGCTATGAATGTGATATGTTTTCTTCACAAACCTAAAGCTAACAATGCCTATATTGAGAGATAGAACTTCATGAACATACCAGTTCAGTTGGAATCGTGCCTTGCAATGGAGGAGCTTTCAGGGTAAAATGATGATTTGTACAGCTTGCCTGAAGTGTAGTGATTCTATTCCAATGCTTGGAGTGTTTTGAATCGTGCCTAATCAAGCTGCAGAAGTCCACCTGTAAGATAGAAAAATGGAAATGGCAAATGGTGCTATGGCTGTTACAGTCTCAGTTCAAGGTTTGGAATAGTTTATGTGGATATTATGGAATGTGTTTGAAGTGTTTTTAGCAGGAATGCATGGAAGGGATGAGAGTTGGAACTCAAACTGCAAGGATGCCCTGTTTTGGGCAGTTCAATGGTGATTCTGTGAATGAGAAGGCAATGGAGATGTTAGGGTCGTGTTCTAGCTCAGAATGGATGTCTTGAATGTGTTTGATAACTTTGTTTTAGGCCTGGTTAGCTGATATGAGAGTTGGTATGTGATATGCTATCTTTCTTACACTTTAAGCAACCAATGGCCAAGTTGAGTTTCTAGCTTGTACAGGCCCCCCTAATTGTGCTGACCCCAGTTTGCACAATTGCCTCTCTCAATTACAGCCCGGGCATCCTTCAAGGACGCCATCTTCAACGGAAAGTCTTCTTCAACCACTGTTTCAGCCGATGCCAACGTTGGAGGTACTTCCTCAAAATGCTGAAAAGGGGTTTCAATAAACTCCCCGTCCATCTCGATATACCGGAATGAATTCAAGTGACTAACCATGTATTCCTCCTCACCCTGTACAATAACAATCTTCCCTTTGACAGAGTATTTGAGCTTTTGGTGTAGAGTGGATGTTACTGCCCCAGCCTTGTGAGTCCAGGGTCGACCCAACAAGCAGGAATAAGATGGACGAATATCCATTACATAGAATGTTGAGTCGAAGACTTGGGAACCCACACGAATAGGAATGTCTACTTCGCCATGCACCATCCTCTTAGAACCGTCGAAGGCTCTAACAATGATGTTACTAGGTTTCAATTCCAGGCCCTCACAATCCAAGCGATCCAATGCCTTCTTGGGCAAAACATTCAGGGAAGAACCGGTATCCACCAACACGTGTGCGAGAGTAGTGCCCCTGCACTCTATAGAGACGTGCAGGGCATCATTGTGATTTTTCCCTTTGGCGGTAAGGTCAGCATCTGAGAACCCCAAACCATTGTCAGCTGTCAAATTAGCCACACAGTCAGTGAATTGATCTGCAGAGGTCTCTTGCGGCACACGGGCCGTTTTCAGAAATGAAATCAGGGCTTTTGCATGGGCCTCTGAGCATAGCAGCAATGATAGCATAGAGATTTTGGAGGGGGTATGCCCCAACTGTTCAACAACATTGAAGTCACTCTTTTTAATGATTTTAAGGATTTCCTCCATTTCTTGTTGGGAGGCTTCGACAGCAGTCTTTTTTGGTGCCACCGTCCTGGCAGGCAAATCGGTAGCAACTTCTTTGCCCCGAGCATCAGAGGACTCGGCAGCAGTAGTAGACACAAGAACTTGATTTGGAACATGCACACTTGCGGGTGTGATGATGAGAGGTTTTCGGATAACTGGTGGTGCAATGTCCGGCGAGAAGAGCCTGCCAATGCGAGTAATCTTGGCGGGACCAGTGATGTTACTGATACTGGTATTGGTGTTGAACTCCTGCTTCACCCCAAGCACATACACGTCGGCCCCATAATGCCATGGGACAGCTTTATCAGACTCATAAGGGAGAGGCCCCGGAACAGTAATAGTAATGGGTGCAACAGACATAATTTGGACTGGCTTCCTCGGGGGAGCTTTGGTAGGATTGTAAATTGTGACAACAGATATTTCTTCAGCGGAAACAAACGGAACAACAGTTTTCTTGAACATAATTTCTTTGCTATCCATCAGGCTTTGGATGCCTGATTTCAGCAGCGGACAACCGGTAGGGATAACAGCACACAGGAGGCAACCCTTGCTACAACCCAGAAATAAACCGGCTAGTAGTAAGTTCCTCTTAACAGTCAAAAGAGGGGTAGCAACAACGTTCACCGAAACAGCATACAAATCTTCCTCGATGGCATTTACTCTATGCTGGGGCATAGGAGCAGTTACAACATTTGGCCTCTCAGGCGCCTCAAACTGAATTTCCTTTGCGTCGATAAGGTCTTGCACTTTATTTCTCAAGGCCCAGCAATCATCAGTAGTATGCCCGGGGCTATCGGAATGATAAGCACAGCGGGCATTTGGGTTATATTTAGGAGATGCAGTATTCACGACCTTTGGAGCCTCTTTGATGGTCACCAAGTTGGTTGATAACAGTTGTGGTAAGATTTGTGACAAGGTCATACTCAGCCGAGTATACTGCCTCTTGGGCCTTTCTCCTCTTTGTTGATTGTACTGCTGAGGAGCAGCAACAGGCTTTGAAATGACCAAGGCATTGACGGCTTGGCGACTTTCTGGCTTGACTTGTCTTCTAGGACCATAGACTGCACTTGCTTCTTTCTTGAAAGGCCTTTTCTCAGTACTTGCGGAGGCAGCTTTTTGTATCTTTCCTGATCTGATGCCAGCTTCAATTCTTTCACCTGTCAGGATCAAATCCGTAAACCCAGCGGAGGAGTTACCAACCAAATGATTGAAAAATGGACCAGACAAGGTCCCTAGAAACATATCAACCAGCTCACGATCAGTCAATGGAGGCTGCACCCTGCCAGCCAAATCTCTCCATTTTTGTGCATATTCTTTGAACCCTTCGCCCGTTCCTAGAGACATACCCTGAAGTTGGGTACGCGTAGGAGCGAGATCAGAATTGTATTGATATTGTCTGTAGAATGCGGTTGCCAAATCTTCCCAGTGTCGGATACTAGTTCCATCTAGTTGATAGAACCATTCAAGCTGTGACCCCGAAAGGCTATCTTGGAAGAAGTGAATCCAAAGGTTCTTATCTGCCGTGTAAGGTTGGATCTTCCTTATGTACGACCTTAGATACAGCTTTGGACAGGAGCCCCCGTCATATTTGGCAAAGGCAGGCGCCTTAAACTTGTGTGGGATTACTACCCCAGAAGATAACCCCAAATCTCCGAAATCCAGCCCCGGCACATTCTGAATCTCCATGGCGCTCAAGCGGTCCTCTAATTGCTTGTATCTGTCAGCAGCAAGTGGGTATTGTTCGTCATTGTAGTCCGTCTCGTTGTAAGAGACTGCAGGACTAGGAGCTCCTCCCCCTTGGGGACTGTCTTTCTCAGCAGAAGAAATAGTTGGATCAACTTCATTATGGAGTGTGTTCCCAAACCTGCGTCCGGTGTTGAACAATGCAGTCCTCTTTTTCTTCTTCTTCTTCTTCAGGAGTAGAGCCTTCAACTCTTGCTGACCTTGGGCCAGGCTCAGGACCATTTCTTGAAACTGGGCACTTTGGGCCTGAAGGGCCTTGATTGCTTGCTCACTGGATGAATCCGGATCCATGATGACTGTTCAAATAAACAGCGAAGAAGATTAAGCAACCTGTGGAAAGGGTACCTGCTATGCATATGGTGCAATGAGATGCGTATGTTTTATGTTTTCAAAGACAAACAAGATTCAACTTTGTAGACAAAAGGGAAACACACTTCATTAGATTCAAATTTTAAATTGTTCAACAACTTTCCCTTAGGCATTACAAGAATGAAAAATACTGAAAAGGGAATAAAAAACTGTAAAAGGAAATATCCAAAGCCCATCAGTGCTCCCATGGCCTCCTCTTCTCAGTGTGGATGTAGTCATTCAGGACCCGCTCTTCCTCCAATTGCTTAGCCAGCCTTTGGATCTTCCGTTCCTGTTCGTTGAACTTTTCCCGATAAAAATCCCGTTCTTCTTTTAGCTGCGCCCAAGATCTTTTCATTGTGTCAAAATCAATGGGTATCTGAGGAGGGAGGACAGTTGGAGGAACCCCGTCTTTATCAGGAGATTCAAGAATGATAGGTCTGACAGCTTCGTACGGCATACCTAACTTCTGAGCACGGATGCAGACCCATCTGCAATAGGGTTCCATTGGTAGGGAAGTCTTTGGTCCCAACTCATGTGGGTCAGCCTTGTGAATTATGTCCCAAGCCTTAATGAATCCATTGCGTAGTTTGTCACTGTCTGCCTGAAATTCAAAATGGAAGTGAGGAACCAACATTTCATGAGGCCCTACTCTTCTGGCTCTTCCAAACTGGCGGAGAGCTAAGCATGGATTATAAGAGATTCCTCCTTGGATACCAATCAACGGAACATTAGGGTATTCTCCGCAACGATCAATAACAGCTACCTCATCCAAACCTCTGAGATTCCAAGTGATGTCATTATCAGTGAGAGACATTAACCTCTGAGCCCAACCCTTTCCTTCTTCATTCTTCAGCACAAACTTAGGAAGGTGCAAAATAAACCACCTCACTAGAAAATGAGCACAACACCACGGAGTTCCCCGTTTTCGGGCAGTACGAGCATAGAGTTGTTGCAGGATATCACCCAAAAGAGTGGGTACAGGATTCCGAGACTTGAAGATCCTTATGGCATGGATACTGATAAAGGTGTCAGGATTTAGGAACAATACCAGACCATAAATTAAAAGAGCCAGAATGTCTTCGTACGCCTTGAAGTCTAAGTCATTCCAGAAATCATTAGCTTTTCCAACCAGAAATTTGACCAAAAAGCCCTTAACTCCACTTCTAGTTTCCCAGTTAGCCAATACCTCTTCTTTGGTCAAGGGGAGAACTGCAGCAACCTCTTCAGGCCTAGGAGTCTTTTCCAAACCAGTGAATGGAGTTTGCTCCAAGACAGGGATCCCAAGCAAATAAGAGAATTCTTCCAGGGTAGGGACCAGCTGGAAGTCTTGAAAGGTAAAACAATGATATAGGGGGTCATAAAACTGGGTTAGAACACTTAGCAGTTGTTGGTCCCACTTTGCAGTGATCAAGCCAAGGAGAGAACCATGCCTGTTGATGAAGGAAGTAGTGTTTGGAATCCTACCAACCAAATCCTTGAGCAAAGTTGGTGGTTGAACAAAGTTGAGCCGGATAGTATTCCTACGCACGGGCATCATGATGTCCTACAAAATAGAGCAAAGATGAAACTTTTTTGTCTTTGAAATGGGTTAGTCCTTAATAAAGGATGCATGCAATGGTATGATGGCATGATGCTATGATGAAGCACACCACAAGTATTCACACAGGCAAGCATGATAAGGCACACAAGTCACACAAGACAACCCTTAGGTTTCAGGCCAGCATGAAGTTTAGGTATTACCCTCTTTTAGTTTTGTTGGTTAAAACCTGTCCTATCAAAAGTAACCGGGTTCTAGAGGATCTCAAATCATTGACTACCCTCAATCGGTCATAACTCCAGCATCGCAATCTTTTCTTGCGGCCAGAACCATCGCGAGAGTTTAGCCTCAATGAGTGTAGCATACTGCTACTGTTCTAATGGCCATGTTTGGTCAATTTAGGGTTATAAGGTCGGTTGGTGTTTAATGACTCCTTAGAAGACCCATATTCTCCTCATTGCAACACAAGGGATATAGGTACAAACCAAGGTGCCACACCAATGTAGCCACTGCTTCACCCATGCCGGTCTACGCCGGACAGGTCCCTCACAGATTATGCTACCTAAAAAGGGTACTCCCCAGATCCGGGTTAGGATCTATGAAACTCCGATGCAAAGCCCACAAATATAAAAGCAAACAAGGCAAACAATTGAAAACAAAGGTGATCTAAGCCCTAAGGTTACTCCACTTTTAGTTTATCCCCAGCAGAGTCGCCAGTTTTGTGATACGGTGGGAGAACTGACTATAATTTTGCGTTTGTTTTTGCAAATGTTTCGGTTCAGCAAGAGTCGCCACCGACTATTTATTTTATCCTAAGGAAAGGTTTAAAAAGCACAGCAAAAACCTTTGAGATGTTTTCTTGGGTTCGGGGAGTAGATTATAGAAAGGGAAGGTATTAGCACCCTTTCTATCTATGGTTATCCATGGGCTCTTAGTTACTTGCTTAGATCAACTTGCCTTAATTTTCAATTGTTTGAAATGGTGCTTTGTGTGTGTGGGTTTGAAAATGTTTTGAAAAGAGGCCAATGTGGTGGCAACCTTTGTAATGATCCATGTTGGGATGTATACAAAGGTGTATGTCTTTTGAAAAGGTTTTCATTTGTTTTTGAAAGTTGTTTTTTGAAAGTGTAGTGATGTGTGGTTTAGAAAATAGCCAAGTGTTTTGTTTTGCAAGTTTGATTCAAGTAACTAAGAGGTTGTCTACTCCTAAATTTCTCAAAGATTATTGCTATGTTTTAACCCTTTTAACAAGTTTGTTCCACCATTGCATTTGGTGGACAATCTTATGTTAGGATGTGAAAGGGACGGGCGCGGGTCATCGTTTAGACCATAATTGCAATGGTGCCAAGTACCTTTGGGCAATTTTCTTTAAGGGACTTGATCATTTTTAGGCAACTTTTCAAAAGCGTCATCGAGGGACTCATGATCATTTGATTGTGTTTGTTTTGCCCAAAGAGACCTAACATGCAATATGGCCCATTTATTGAAGGCAACAAGTGGAATACCCTAGGGGGTGCAAGTGTGTTTAGTGTTGTCCATTTTCATGCTTGATTGTCTTGAAATTAGGTCAAACTATTTTTGTTATTTTTGAATCGCATACAAACCCTAATTCTAACATGGCATATTTAGAAAGCAATAAAGTGCGAAAAATAAAATTACTAAGCTATTACAACACAATATATGGGAAAGGGGGTACAAATGTTCAAATGGGGATTTTGACAAGGAATTTAAACCTAGACTATTACATCAATATTGAATTATTCACAAGATAATTGATTGCACAAATTAAATGGAAATAAAAATAAATATGCAAGATGCAAAAAGGATTTTTATATGTATGAAAAAAGGTATTTTTATAGGTCAAATAAACAAAATAAAAAGGTATTAATTTTTGGATTTTTTATGTTTAGGGCAAAACCCTAATTTTATTAAATAAAAGTATATATTATTTAATATGTACAAATATTATTTATTATATACAAAAGTAAAATAAAATGAAGTATATTTATCAAAAAGGTATTTTTTAATGTTAAATATTAATAAAAATAAAAATGTATATATTTTGTATTTTTTTGCCCTAAATATTCTAATAAATATATATGTATTATTATTATTTACTAAATATATATTATATGTACAAAATAATAATATTTAATATTTATAAAAAAAAGCATATTTTATATAAAACATTTTCAGAAGATAAAATAAAATAAAAATGGAATAAAAATGTATTTGCATTATTTTTAGTATTTTAAGTGAAAATGTATTTATATATTTATTTATGTACAAAATATCAATCTAAACAAATAAATACCTAATAAATATGAAAATGGTGTAAAAAATATTTTTTATATTTTTAATATAATAAGAGAAAATAAATAAGTCAGAATAAAAAAGAAAAGTAAAAAAAATCATAAAAATAAGCAAAATGGGCCTAGGGGGTGTAAAAGTAACAAAAGGGTGCAAAAAGAAATAGCAAATCAGGCCCAGCCCATGAAGACCTTCTTCAACCTCCAGACTGTTCTTGTTCAAAAATGCGCGCTTGGTACATGAATTCAAACATCCTGATTCCTTGAGTTTTAACAAAAACTTACAACACCAAAAATGTTAAGCATTGAATCACGAATCCAGACATATAAAGAACTCCTCCTAACTCTCAGAAATGAGAGAGAATTTCTTCTCCCCCAATTCCTGACCTAGTTTTTCTTCCATGTTCAGACTTAAAATTCTCTAAGCATACATAATATAAATGAAATCTAATCACATGGGCATGTTCAGGGCTATGAATGTGACATGTTTTCTTCACAAACCTAAAGCTAACAATGCCTATATTGAGAGATAGAACTTCATGAACATACCTGTTCAGTTGGAATCGTGCCTTGCAATGGAGGAGCTTTCAGGGCAAAATGATGATTTGTACAGCTTGCATGAAGTGTAGTGATGCTATTCCAATGCTTGGAGTGTTTTGAATCGTGCCAAATCAAGCTGCAGAAGTCCACCTGCAAGATAGAAAAATGGAAATGGAAAATGGTGCTATGGCTGTTACAGTCTCAGTTCAAGGTTTGGAATAGTTTATGTGGATATTATGGAATGTGTTTGAAGTGTTTTTAGCAGGAATGCATGGAAGGGATGAGAGTTGGAACTCAAACTGCAGGGATGCCCTGTTTTGGGCAGTTCAATGGTGATTCTGGGAATGAGAAGGCAATGGAGATGTTAGGGTCGTGTTCTAGCTCAGAATGGATGTCTTGAATGTGTTTGATAACTTTGTTTTAGGCCTGGTTAGCTGATATGAGAGTTGGTATGTGATATGCTATCTTTCTTACACTTTAAGCAACCAATGGCCAAGTTGAGTTTCTAGCTTGTACAGGCCCCCCTAATATGCTTCATAACTCAGTTTTGATCAGTGTGATTAACTCCTAAACTTGTGCCAAAGAGATTTCAAATGTACTTGCTTGGATTTTCTTTAGACATAAAGTGTAACTTTTCAAGAATGACTATTTTACTTTTTCCATTTATGGCTTAGTTCTCCATGTAATGACCAAATGCATAGAACAACATCTTGGCACAATGGTCTTGCATTGAATTATTGAGTGAAAATGGGATTAGAGGCCTGAAATGTAGCTAGCACATGCTGAGTTTGAAAATGCACAAGTTATGGGCATGTAATTTGGCAAAGAACAAAGTGAGTTTTCTCCATATTGCCAAATTCGATTCTCCCTAACCATGAGGTTGTTTGATGAGTTCTTGGACATTTTGGAAATATTGGAATGTGTACTACAATCCATCTTTGAAATGCAAATTGAAATTCCAAGTGGAAGTGTATGAAAAATGGTCTTGAAGTTAGGTAAAAACCTTGTCTAAAATAGGTCAAATTTTCTCTAAGTTAAGAATGGTTTGGTACCCTTGTTCCAAAAATTGTAACTTGAGATACAGGCTTCTTTTGGGAAAACTTTGTGAATCAAAGTTGTATATTATGCAATAGGCTACAACTTTCATGTTTTGACTTTTGCTTGAATCCAAATTAATCTTGGTGAGAAAGTGGGGCAAAGTTAGGAAAAAATTAGGGTTTTTCATAACTTAGAAAAATTCTGTTATGAAAAATCTTCATTTCAAACCCTAATTTGCATTTCTTGATTTCTTGATGAACAAGTTTCATGTTTTGGTATGTTTTGATTAAAAATGAATCTTGACACTTGATTTTGACCAAAAAGTCAAAGTTTGACTTTTCAGTATACAGTCAAAATTGATCAATTGACTGGGGAATTCAACTATCAATCTTGTGCATTTGGGATCTTTTGAACTTGTTAAGCATGTCAAGATAATTTCATGGTGTCCTTGAGTCCATATGTGAGCTTGGTTTGCCATTGGCTAGGTCAAACAGTCAAAAATTGCCTTTGTGCAGTCAAAACCCTAAAAATGACCATTTTGCCCTTTTGGTGCTCTGATCAAATTTCTTGTGGAATTGTGATCCAAACTTGATCAAATGGTCCATATGAGTTCATAATGTTGATGTGGGTCAATTTTCATGAGATTTGCCTGTCAATTAGCCACAGTTGACTTTTTCCCCAATACAGTTGATTTCTAGGTCAACTGTCCAATTGACTGGGCAAAATTTGGAATCAAGACTTGAAACTTGGTATGGATAAACTTGGGAGTCCAAAATGAAGCATGAAAGTCATCTTAGGCATTTTAGGTCAAAATATCTTTGTTCAAACACAAACCCTAATTTGGGTCAACAGTGCAAGGAGAAGTCTTGAGCAGAGGAAGCCCTAATTGGATCTTGAGCTCCAAGGGTTTTGTGATGAGAAAATGTTGAGGCAATGGGAGGGCAAATTTTGTGGTACAACAGCAATGATTAGGAAACCTTAGTAGTTACCCTAGGGTCTTAAAGATCTTTCCGAGGCAACATTCTAATGGATCATTTTTGATCTTTTGAGACTAGAGGGAAACCACAAAAACTCTCTATACTTCATGACCATTTACCGAAGGCAACTGAAGTAGGATAAACCCTAGGAGTGAACATCTGCATGTGTTTGATTTCAGTTGATTATCTTTGCATAATTAGGGTTTTCTACTGTTTTAATTTCATTTGTCTTTTGCATACAATCCTATTATCGATCATCTAGCAATTAATAGTTGCAGAAATTAAAAGCAGAAAAGTAAATCTATGCTGTTGTACCCCAAAATTTGCCCTCTCATATTCCTCAATACATTTCAAGTGAGGTCTTCAAATTGCTCAAGGAAGTCCAAGGGTTGACAAGACAAGCTTTCTCCTAAGGCAGTCTACCTCAAATTAGGGTTTCATGTTGCATCAAGATACTTGAGTCCAAGGAATCCAAAATTCTCACCATTGTCCTAATATGTTCTCAAGATCATCCAAGTCAAGTTTCAAGCCTTGTAGAGAAAGTTTGCCCAATCAATTGCTCAAAGGTCTGAAAATTGACTATGCTAGGGCAAAAGTCAATTGTGGCCCACATACAGTCAAACTTCAAGATTTTTAGTCAACATTCTCATTTTGAAGTATTATTCATCATTTGATCAAGGGTTGATCATTATTCCTCAAGGATTGCTCACAATTCATCAAAACCCAAAAGTTGCTAAATTAGGGTTTTATAGGAAAAGTCACTCAACTTTGACCAAGCATAGCTTTCTCATACTTTATGAGAAATGACCCATCCAAATATCATTATTAAGAGGATGAAATGATCTACAATCCATATTCATCTCCAAAGTTCAAAATATGCACTCACAAGAAGTTATGAATTTGGACATTATAGGTCATTTTGAAAAGTAAACAAAAACACCTTTTTTGTCAAAGCTTCATACATTAACATGGTAGACTAAATTGAGATGAGACCAAAAGGGTTGCTTAGAGGACATCTCAAGCTTTCTAAAAAGTCCAATAACACATTCAAAGAGTCAAAATTGAAGAAGTTATGCATTGGTGAAGTTAACCTTTTTTGCAAAATTTCCAAAAGTCAAAAGGGCCTCAAATTGCAATTTTTGTCAAATGGGCCTAACTTTTTGCACTTGTTTTGAATTGGTAGCATGGTCCACGAGCCCTAGCTCTTTCCACTTTTCTTAATCTTATTTTTTCTATTTATTTTGATTTTTTATTTCAATTAAATCAATTTAAATCAAAATAAATCATGAAAATATTCAACCATTCAAACCTCAAGATTTTGTGCACATTTCAGGTCCCATATACAGCTAGAAAATGAATCAAATCATGCAAAGCATAGGTGTGCACAAAAAGATTGATTTTGGCCTATTTTGGAAAGATTTTCATGAAGATCAAATCAAGATCAAAAACTATAATTGCCAAAGCTTGAGAGCATATTTGTAAAAATAATTCCATCAGTGGTATATAGTGGACAATTGTAGACAAAAAAAGAAAAGGCTTGGAGGCGTGAACAGGCAGAACCAAACTTGAAAAAATTCAAAGAAAGTGCTAATCTCATTTTGTACTTCCAGGCATTTTTAAGATTCCTAAGCCATCCCATTCGCATCCTGGACATACAAGGAAACTATACTAATCAAGAACAAGCATTTTCCTGCGCTAAAACTCAATTTAAGTGGTTCACGACATTGAACTTTTCTTAAAATCGAATAACGTTATTTTGGTACTTGTAGCATGAATTACTTACATATTCTTGTTCCTTGAAGCATTTGCAAGCTATCCATAACAGTTAATTGCATTTTTGTTGACTATATCAGAATTCACCATTTCTAGGGTTCTTGGTCTCGTTTTAGGGTCTTTTTATACAGGAAAAATTGGTCCACAAGAAGGGCACCATGATGCTCAGCAGGCCAAGATGAATCAGTCCACAACATCAAATTTCATTTATTGTGCCTGTATGTGATTTTGAAATATGCAGGGTTGGTAGCGAAGGACCTTTGTCCGTAGGTAAAAATCATTGAACCTTTTAGCCACGAAGAGAGGACAGGGACGATGGCGTGGCATCACCCTACTCGCCCATTTGAATTTGCATGCAAAATAATGTTTGTTTTGAGTGTTTTTCATATTATTAATTATTATTATTTGACATACAACACAAGCGCGTAACTCAGTTGGTAATGAGGCTGGTGGAAAAGGCCATAGGACCTGGGTTCGAATCCCAGGTCCCCTATATATTTCATGTTCTTTTCATTTGTATAATCAGGTATGTACGTACCATGAAGATCACCATGGACTATCATCTTCCAACCATCAGATTACCCACCATCCAGATCTGAAGGCCATCATGTGATGATCCACCAAAAGCCTTGGTCAATGCACATCATGGAATCTTGGAAATTCAAAGTGGATCAATTTCTTTTGGGCCCAAAATTGCTATTCACACCCCTCTGAATTACTTGCAAACAGACCCATTTTCTTTTTCTTTTCTTTTATATTTTCTTTATTTTCTTTATTTAATTATTTTTACTAACACAAAATTAATTCCCTTTTTATCAAAAAATCATAAAAATAATTTTTCATCCAATTAGATTTAGTTTATTTTTTTTACAAACAATTAATTTAATTAGTTTATTTAATTTATTAGGTAACTTTAATTCTTTTTATAAATAAATTAAAATCAATTAGAAGAATTAGGTTTTTTTGTCTAAATTAATTCTTATTTCTCTTTTCTTAAATAACCAAAAACACAAAAAATATGTCAAATGTAAATTATTTTCTTTAATTTAATTTAATTTTAAAAACCTTATTTTCTTAAAATAATAAAAAACAACCAAAAAAATAATCTTTACTTTTATTTAGGGTTAGACGGGGTCAAAACCCTATTGTTCTCTCGTTCTCGATTCCTCGCGCGTCTATTTATTTTTACAATATTGATGTAATTGCTCATGGGATGTAATAGATTAATTAGGACTCTTTTCATTTATTTATCATTTTTGCGGGTTTTTTTGGGCTATGTAATTAATACCTGAAGCCTTGTAATAGCATAGATTTACTTTACGCACTTTAATTTCCGAAAAATATTAACTGTTAGATGTATGGTAATAGGGTTGCATGACAAGAATGTATGTTAAAATTAAAACAGTTAGTAAACCCTAATGTGTAAAGATAATAACCTGAAATTGAATTACTCGCACATGCGCACTCCTAGGGTATACTCTCACTTCGGTTTCCTTCGGTAAACGATCATTAAGTATAGGATATTTTAGTGGTCACCCTCTCGTCTAAACAAAGATCAAAAGTCCCGTTCGGAAATATTGCCTCGGAAAGGTTGCCTCGGAAAGGTTGCCTCGGAAATGTTGCCTCGAATATGATCTTAAGATATTAGGGTTATTACTAAGACGTCCTAACATTGCTTTAGTGATCGTACGTCCCTTTCGAATTGACCCTTACAATTCCAACGATGGTGCCACCTACTCAATAATAGTGGGATAACGCTATCTAAAGGAAATAAGAACAGAAACATTATTTTTTTTTAGTAGGTAGATGCTAGTAGGTACTTGCTCAGAACAAACTTTTCCACACTTACACTCTTTTCAAACAAAGTTTTCAAAACGACTTCGTAACACTCTTGAAGACAGAAGAAAGGGTTAAATCGAAGTAAAACAAAAACCTTTTTTTTCAAATCAAACACACACAAGCAATTTTGAAAAGATGAGCAAGTACCTAAGAGCCCATGGAAAACCATGGATAGAAAGGGTGCTAACACCTTCCCTTTTTATAATCTACCTCCCGTACTCAAAATCTCAAAAAATGAATTTTTCTGTGTTTTTTTCCTTTCCGGTTGGATAAAATAAAAGTCGGTGGCGGCTTTTGCTTACCGCGACATTTTGCGAATACAAATGCAAAATGCAAACCAGCATTACAAAACAGTCCGGTTCTGGCCACCGTATCACAGATCTGGCAACTCTGCTGACGAAGATATAAGTGGGGTATACCTTAGGATTAGTTCATCATAAATTGCTTCTCTTATTTGTTTTGGTTTCTTTACTGTTAAAGGGTTTTGTATCAGAGTTACTATAGATCCTAACCCGGATCTGGGGAACACCTTTTAGGTAAGTAGCAATAGACTGTGAGGGAACTGTACGGCGTATACCAATATGGTTGAAGCAGTAGCTACAGTGATGTGGCACATTGGTTGGTACCGGTATCCCTTTTGGAGAAACAAGGAGAATACAAGGCTGCTATATGGGTCGTTAAGCATCAACTTACCTTAGAACCTATAATTGACCAACTTGGCCATAGGAAGTAGTGAGATAGCCGGTCTCGGTATAAAGATGGGAACTAGTTGATACTCGATACTACACTCATTGAGACCATACTCTCGAGATAGTTCCGGCCGCAAGAAAAGATTGCGTGAGCTGAAACAATGACCGATGGAGGATGGTCAGTGATATTGAGAACCTCTAGAACCCGATTACTATTATTAGGACAGGTTGAAAGCAACTGAACTTCAAGAGGGTAGTACCTAGACTCCATGCAAGCCTGAAACTTAAGGGCTCTTGTGTGACTTGTTTGCCTTTACCATGTCTGTTATCTGCTATACCTGTTGTGTGTTTTTATCATGACATCATGCATTATAACATAGCATGCATACTTCATTACGCTAACCATTTCAAAGACCGAGGGGATTTATATTTGTTCTGTTTTGTAGATTATGGCTTCCATACGCAGAAATACCATTCAGGTCAACTTCGTGCAGATACCTGCTCAACTCAGAGAGTTAGTATCAAAAGTTCCTGATACTTCTTCATTCGTTAGAAGAAATGGTCAGCTCCTTAGTTTGGTCACTTCAAAGTTGGATGAGCAGATGATGAGCGTCCTTTTCCAGTTCTACGATCTGGTGCATCACTGTTTCACCTTCCCTAATTATCAGCTAGTTCCCACTTTGGAGGAGTTCTCTTACTTACTGGGCATATCCATCCTCGAGCAGACGACCTTCATAGGTTTAGAAGAAACTCCTAGGCCAGAGGATATTGCTTCAGCCTTACATCTAAAAAGGGCTAATGTAATATCCAACTAGGAGACACAGAGCGGGGTTAAAGGTTTCTTAGCCAAGTTTTTGATTGATCAAGCTCAACAGTTCTGGGATAACTTGGACTTTCAAGATTTTAAAGACATCTTAGCTCTCGTCACCTACGGCTTGGTTCTCTTCCCAAATCCAGATTCCTTCATAGATGTGAATGCGGTCAAGATCTTCTTGTCTCGTAATCCTGTACCTACTCTTCTGGGTGATATCCTACATGCCCTCTATACTCGTACCGTGCGAAGAAGGGGGACCCTCATGTGTTGCATGCCGCTGTTGGCGAGGTGGTTTATTTTTCACCTCCCCAAGTCTGTATTGAAGAATGAGGAAGGTTTAGGTTGGGCTTACATGATAATGTCCCTTTCTCATACGGACATTCTTTGGAGTTCTAAGGCTATGGAGGACACTGTTGTCATTGAGCGATGTGGGGGATACCCTAATGTCCCATTTCTTGGAATTAGAGGAGGAATAACCTATAGTCCTTGCTTGGATCTACGACATATTGGTCGCGCTCGGAGAGACGGTCCTCATGAGCTACTGCTTACAGATATTGCCTTTGACTACAAGGAGGACGTTGACGAGCACCGCCGAAGGTTTATACGGGCCTGGGGCATGGTGAAAAGGTCTGACCCTCACGATTTTGGACCGAAGACTTCTCTCCCTATGCAACCTTACCTCTAGTGGGTCCGAGCTCAAGCTCAAAAGCTGGGGATGCCCTATGAAGCGGTGCTGCCGGTGATTGTGGAGCCTACCAATGAAGAGGGTGTTCCTTATACGATCCTTTATCCATACATGCCTACTGATCTTGGGGCATTGAAGAGATCCTGGATTCAGTTGAAGGAAGAAAGGGATGCCTACCGTGAGAAGTATCATGAGCAAGAAAGGAAGATCTGGAAGCTCACGAGACAACTTGAGAATGAGAGGATAATCAATGATTATGTCAGCATGAAGGGGAAACGACCATGGGATTTCTGATATCTTTTATTGTTTCTAGTTTAGATTTACTTTTCAGTTATTTCCTTTGTAACGCCTTAAAGGCATTGTTAAACATTTTTTTAATCTAATATAGTGTGTTTTATTTTGTTTTACAAATTTAAATCTCCCAAAGTCTTTGAAATCATTTCATACGCATTCCCTTATCATGCACATCATTATAGGTACCATTACAGGCTTCTCATCTTCTTCACTGTTTATTTCAGCACAAAATGTCCTCTGAAATACCTATCGATCAGGCCATCAAGGCTCTTCAGGCACAAAATGCCCAATCCTAAGAGATGTTCTTGAACTTGGCTAAAGGGCAGGAAGATTTGAAGACTTTCATCCTGAAGGAGAAGAAGAAGAAGAAGAAGGTGGTTCTTATGAATATGGGTCACAAATTTGGGAATAGGTTGCGACATGAAGCTGATCTGTCTCATTCATCCAAAGGAGGAGATAATCAAGAGGAAGAAAAGGGTCCTAGCCCTGTGGTCTCTGATAATGATACTAATTTTGATAATGAACAGTACCCTCCTGCTGAGGACAGGTACAAACAACTTGAAGACCGTCTGAGTGCTATGGAGATTCAGAAGGTCCCTGGGCTAGACTTCGGAGATTTGGGACTAGCACCGGGGGTGGTGATCCCTCACAAATTTAAAGCTCCGGTTTTTGCTAAGTACGATGGAGTATCTTGTCCAAAACTCCATCTCTGCTCGTACGTAAGGAAAATCCAACCTTACACTGCTGATAGGAATCTGTGGGTACATTTCTTTCAAAATAGTCTATCAGGGACTCAGCTTGAATGGTTTTATCAATTGGAAGGAGCTAATGTCCGCAACCGAGAGGACCTTGCTGCTGCTTTCTACAAGCAGTACTAGTATAACACCGACCTTGCTCCCACTCGTACTCAGCTTCAGGGTATGTCTATGGGTGCAAGCGAATGTTTTAAGGACTATGCTCAGAAGTGGAGAGATCTGGCTGGAAGAGTCCCACCCCCTCTGTCTGATAGGGAGTTGGTTGATATGTTTCTAGGGACATTGTCTGGTCCATTCTTCAATCATCTGATCGGAAGCTCGTCATCTAGGTTTAATGAATTTATTATGATTGGGGAGAGAGTAGAAGCTGGTATCAGAAGTGGCAAGATACAGAAGAATACGTCGTCAGGCACAGTGAAGAAAGCTTTCACTGGTAAGAAAGAAGCTAGTGCAGTTTATAGCTCGAGGAGCCAAAACCGACCTGAACACCGTCAAGCAGTGAATGCAGTGGTAATATCAAGACCCATCATTGCCCCATAACGCAAAAATCAGCAAAGGGTGGAGAGACCCCAAAGACAGTACACTCGGCTTAATATGACCTTGTCTCAAATTCTACCGCAATTGTAGAAGACCAACCTGGTAACTCTGAGGGAAGCCCCGGATAATCCCAGCACCACATCTCCGCTGTATAATCCAAACGCCCGCTGTGCCTATCACTCTGATAGTCCGGGTCATGATACGAACAACTGCTGGGCTTTGAAGAATAAAGTGCAAGATTTGATTGAAGCTAAAGAGATTGAGTTTGACGCTCCGGAGAAACCCAACGTCATAACTTCATCCATGCCCAAGCATGATCATGGAGTGAATGCAATTGAAGATGATGAAGAAGAGTCAGATATCGACAACTAGATCTACCCGACTACCAACGGTGGCTTGAACAACTGGACGGCGAAGGACTTTGTGCCCGTTTCTTTTATTACACAGTAATAGACTTTTGTTTTGAGATTTGTAACAGACAGTTTGAAAATTTACGGCCCAGTGCCTTTCCCGAGGCACCTTGGCTTTGTTTGTGAGGGCTTATTATTTGTCATTTTCATATATCATCAATAAAGCATTGCACGTTTTCTCGCATTCCAAATTTTGCGCTCCTTGTTTTTCCTTTCATATCTAACTTTATCGAAACAACTATTGTCTTACACACACTCACATATCATAATGCAGATCCACATCCACTCTGGATCCCATTGATAACGACTCTGCTACTGCCAATTATGACTTCGAAAATCCGATCAACCAAGCCGAGGACGAAGGTGAGGATGATTGTGAAGTGCCTGGGGAACTTGCTAGACTATTACTGCGGGAAGAGAGGGCCATACAGTCGCATGAAGAGCCAGTGGAATCAGTGAATCTCGGTACAGAGGAAGACAAGAAAGAGGTTAGGATAGGTGCAAATCTGGAGCCTAGTGTCAAGCAGCGGTTGGTACAGATGCTATGCGACTATGTTGAGATCTTCGCTTGGTCTTATGAAGATATGCCTGGTCTAGACACCGATATCATGGTACACCGCCTGCCAACTAAAGAAGTTCGTCCTCCGGTAAAGTAGAAGGTTCGCCGTATGCGCCCCGAGATGTCTGAGAAAATCAAAGTAGAGGTCATGAAATAGTTTGATGCCAATTTTCTAGCTGTCACTTGTTACCCGCATTGGGTTGCCAACGTTGTTCCGGTGCTGAAGAAAGATGGTAAGGTTTGGATGTGTGTGGACTATAAGGATTTAAATAGGGCGAGCCCCAAGGATGATTTCCCACTGCCTCACATTGATGTTTTGGTCAACAACACCGCACAACATAAGGTCTTCTCCTTTATGGATGGTTTTTCTGGTTACAATCAGATTAAGATGGCTCCCGAAGACACGAAGAAGACAACTTTTGTTACGTAGTGGGACATTTTCTGTTATAAGGTAATGCCTTTCGGGTTGAAGAATGCTGGGGCAACTTATCAGCGCGCCATGGTCGCTTTATTCCATGACATGATTCACCATGAGATTGAGGTTTATGTTGATGACATGATTGCAAGGTCCCAGACTGAAGAAGAACACCTTGACCATCTCCAGAAAATGTTCGACAGGTTAAGGATGTACAAGCTGAGGTTAAACCCGAACAAGTGCACCTTCGGGGTGAGTTCTGGTAAGCTGTTGGGTTTCGTCGTTAGTGATAAAGGTATTTAAGTGGATCCTGCAAAGGTGAAGGCTATGCAGGAGATGCCAGCTCCCTGAACGGAAAAGGAAGTTAGAGGCTTTTTGGGACGTCTGAATTACATTTCCCGATTCATTTCACATCTGAATGCTACTTGTGAGCCAATCTTCAAGCTGCTGAAGAAAGATCAAGTGGTAAAGTGGAATGATGAATGTCAGATCGCTTTCGAAAGGATAAAGGAATATCTCCAAGAGCCACCTATTCTGATGCCTGCAGTTGAAGGAAGACCTTTGATCTTATACTTGATAGTACTCGACAATTCAATGGGGTGCGTGTTGGGGCAGTATGACGAGTCTGGCCGAAAAGAGCATGCTATTTACTACCTTACCAAAAAGTTTACCGACTGTTAGACCCGATACTCACTGCTCGAGAAAACTTACTGCGCTTTGGCATGGGCTGCTCGTCGGCTGAGACAGTATATGCTGAGTCACACTACCCTATTGATATCAAAAATGGATCCAATCAAGTATATCTTCAAAAAGCCTGCCTTGTCCGAAAGAATAGCAAGATGGCAGATGATCTTAACTAAGTACGACATCCAATACACAACCCAAAAGGCAATCAAGAGGAGTGTGTTGGCAGATCATTTGGCGCATCAGGCCGTGGATGATTACCAGTCTATGAATTTCGAGTTTCTGGATGAGAACATCATGTTGGTAACTGACTGTGAAACACCTGGACCGGATGAAGGACCTGAGGAAGGATCCTGATGGTCTATGTATTTTGACGAAGCTTCAAACGTGTTGGGTAATGGCATTGGCGCCGTAATCATATCTCCTGAAGGCTGTCATACTCCATTTACCGCCCGACTATGTTTTAACTGCACCAACAATATGGCGGAGTATGAAGCGTGCATCATGGGCCTTCGAGCAACTATTGACCTAAGGATTAAGTTCTTGAGTGTGTTCGGAGATTCCGCTCTAGTGATCAGTCAGATCAAAGGCGAGTGGGATACGAAACACCAAAATCTTATTCCTTACAAGGAGTATGTATTGACGTTGCTTCCACACTTTGAGGAGATAGCCTTTGAACATTTCCCCATAGAGGAGAATCAGTTAGCGAACGCGCTAGCTACCATGTCTTCTATGTTCAAGGTCAGGTGGGACAATGAGGATCCCCGGATTACCATTGAGAGGTTGGATGAACTCGCACATTGCTGTGATATTGAGACTGAAGAGGTAGCAGATAAACCCTGGTTTCACGAAGTAAAGAGGTATCTTGAGGCTTAAGAGTACCCCGAGGGTGCATCTGTTAATGACAAAAAGTTCTTGAGGAGATTAGCGGTGAAGTTCTTCATCAGTAACGATATCCTTTACAAGCGTAATCATGACTCAACCTTACTGCGATGTGTGGACAAGAACGAGGCATAAAGGATTATGGTAGAGCTACATGAAGGTACTTTCGAAACTCATTCCAGTGGACATACCATGGCAAAGAAAATCCTACGGGCAGGATATTATTGGTCTACTATGGAAGCTGATTGTTACCAACATTCTCGAACTTGTCATAAGTGCCAAGTCTATGCTGATAAGGTGCACATACCTCCAGTTCCTATGAACGTCTTGACATCTCCTTGGCCTTTTGCAATGTGGGGCATCGACATGATTGGCGAGATCAGACCTACTGCGTCTAACGGGCATCGTTTCATTCTTGTAGCAATCGATTATTTTATAAAGTGGATTAAGGCAAATTCCTTTGCTACAGTAACCAAGAATGTCATGGCGCGGTTCCTCCGACACAATCTGATCTGTCGATACGGTGTACCAGAGAGGATCATTACGGACAATGGTACAAATCTCAATAATACGATGATCACCGAGCTCTGCAAGTAGTTCAAGATACAACATCACAACTCTTCTCCCTACTGGACGAAGATGAATGGGGATGTTGAAGCAGCTAATAAGAACATCAAGAAGATTGTGCAGAAGATGACGATGACATACAAAGACTAGCATGAGATGTTACCATTCGCTCTTCATGGGTACCGCACCTCATCACAGATGTCAACAAGGGAAACACCCTACTCTCTGGTGTATGGCATGGAGGCAGTCTTACCCATTGAGGTCTAGATACCCTCTCTCCAAATTATGAAGGAAACAGGTTTGAGCGAGGACGACTGGATCTAGACCCATCTTGATCAGCTGAACTTAATCGATGAAAAGAGACTTACTGCTATTTGGCATGGTCAAACATATCAAAAGCGGATAATCAAGGCATTTAATAAGAAAGTCAGACGACAAGAGTATCAAGTCGGGGATCTGGTAATCGAATGGATCATACTGCTGCAAGGTGATCCCAGGGGAAAATGGACCCCCACTTACGAAGGGCCATTTATGGTTAAGAACATTTTCTCAGGAGGAGCTGTGATTCTAACCACCATGGATGGTGACGACCTTCCTCACCCCGTCAATGTAGACATAGTGAAAAAATACTACGCATAATCAAAGACCCGCTAGGTTGACTGGCCTAGGCAAAAATAAGGGCTTCCCGGCGAACCAAAAGGGTTCGGGCAAAAATAAGGGATGTAAATGAAAAAAACTATACACTCGGCAAGTCGAAAACCTGAAAAGGCGACTTGGGAAAAAAAGGGTATCCCGGTGGACTGAAAACCCGAAAGGGCGGTCCAGGAAAAAATTAGGGATCGAAGCGTAACACTATGTCTCATTGGATCATCTTGCAACCAGACTTCGGTATCGACTATCAAGCTCAGACGGTGCTAATCAATCTGATCTACCTTCAACCAAGTAGCAAAGTGATGAGATGCTTAAAGATATAAAGGCAATAGCAGAGTTGGAACCCAATGGGATTGTTTCACATAGCTATTTTTCTTTCTTTTACACAAATTGTATAATTTCTATCTTTCGGCGGCGTTCTCCTACTAGGACGCCAGCCTCTTGTACAAAAACGCCTAATATAGGACAACTTCAAAATTAATACAATTCATTTTACAATAAATTTCAAAATTATTTTTCTTTTCCTGTTTTGTTTTGCAAGAACGTCCAATGATGCATTTTTGATATATGCATTTGAAAATAATTGTTGCTCATAAATATTCACATGCGAAACAAAAGACAATTACTGGTAATTTCAGGAACAAGGGCAAACATAAGTGCCCAAACCTGATAGTTGCTCTACCCACCAGGCACAGGGACAGAGCCAGCCTGAGAATATGACTAAAAGTACATACGCTCCCCGCAGAGTAAAAGGTACCCAAATACAATGGTGTTAATTCTCCCTAAGCAGGGTTTATCTATCACCAACACTAATGAAATACCATCCCCAGTGGAGTTTATTTCTTCCACAAACAGAAATTTTATCCCCGACAGAGTTTATCATCGCCAACAACGGTAATTCATACACAGCCGAGGTTATCTCTCCAAATCAGCGGATCTTCTGGTAGAGTACCTCTATTCCCCACAGAGTCATTCTCTCACCAGTCTATTCTCCAGCAGAATTATTCTCCTGCTAAGTTATTCTCGAACCATCTTCGGCCGTTATCCCCAGCGGGCTGAACTCAAATGTAAATTATTTTCTTTAATTTAATTTAATTAGTAATTAGGTACATATTTAATTTTAAAAACCTTATTTTCTTAAAATAATAAAAAACAACCAAAAAAATAATCTTTTCTTTTATTGAGGGTTAGACGGGGTCAAAACCCTATTGTTCTCTCATTCTCGATTCCTCACGCGTTTATTTATTTTTACAATATTTATGTAATTTCTCATGGGATGTAATAGATTAATTATGAATTTTTTCGTTTATTTATCGTTTTTGCGGGTTTTTTTTGGCTATGTAATTAATACCCAAAGCCTTGTAATAGTGTAGCTTTACTTTCCGCACTTTAATTTCCATAAAATATTAACTGTTAGATGTATGGTAATAGGGTTGCATGACAAGAATGTATGTTAAAATTAAAACAGTTAGTAAACCCTAATGTGCAAAGATAATAACCTGAAATTGAATCACTCGCACATGCGCACTCCTAGGGTATACTCTCACTTCGGTTGCCTTCGGTAAACGATCATTAAGTATAGGATATTTTAGTGGTCGCCCTCTCATCTAAACAAAGATCAAAAGTCCCGTTTGGAAATGTTACCTCGGAAAGGTTGCCTCAGAAATGTTGCCTCGAATATGATCTTAAGACATTAGGGTTATTACTAAGACTTCCTAACATTGCATTAGTGATCGTACGCCCCTTTCGAATTGACCCTTACAAATCCAACAATGGTGCTACCTACTCGTTAATAGTGGGATAGCGCGGTCTAAAGGAAATAAGAACAAAAACATTCTTTTTTTCGAGTAGGTAGATGCTAGTAGGTGCTTTCTCAGAACAAACATTTCCACACTTACACACTTTTCAAACAAAGTTTTCAAAACGACTTCGTAACACTCTTGAAGACAGAAGCAAGGGTTAAATCGAAGTAAAACAAAAACCTTTTTTTTTCAAATCAAACACACACAAATAATTTTGAAAAGATGAGCAAGTACCTAAGAGCCCATGGAAAACCATGGATAGAAAGGGTGCTAACACCTTCCCTTTTATAATCTACCCCCCATACTCAAAATCTCAAAAAAGAAATTTTTCTGTGATTTTTTCCTTTCCGGTTGGATAAAATAAAAGTCGGTGGCGACTCTTGCTTACTGCGACCTTTTGCGAATACAGACGCAAAACACAAACCAGCATTCCAAAACAGTCTGGTTCTGGCCACCGTATCACATATGCTATTACAAAGCTTTGGGGAGGGGGATACATAACCAAAAACTAGGGATTAAACAATAAATAATATATGGTAAACCCTAATTAAAAGCTATTACAAACCCGAAGAAAATACAATAATTGGAATTAAAAATAAAATATTGCGCGCGAGAATAAATTAAGTATCCTAAAGAATCTAGTTAATAAAGAAGATTTTTTTTTGATTGAGAAAATTAAATATTTACAAATTAAACCTAATTTTCTAATTGATTTTAATTATGGAAAAAGAAATTAAATTACCCTAATTAAATTAATCTAATTAATTAATGAAATTAATTAATAAAAAAAAATTCTAATGTTTGGTGATTTTATGATTTTAATAAAAAAGATTTTTTTTTGTTGAAATAAACAAAATAAATAAAATGAAATAATAAAAAATAAGAAAGAATTAAAAAGAAAATTGGGCCTGTATGAAGTGAATTGGGGGTGTGGAATGCAATTGCCAAGGCCCAGATTGGTTGGCCCATGTTCCTTGCGTGTGATCTAGTGTGGCTCTTGTCTGAGGGTTCACCATGTGCAGCTTTTGATATATGTTGGATCTGGTGGTTGGATGGATCCAATGGCTAAAGTTTGGAGCGCATGATGGGCACACATAATAGTGACGCACTAAATCTGCAGGAAATTGTTAAGAAAATAATAAAAGCACACGCTTGGGATCGAACCCAGGACGTTTGCTTCATAGGCGCGCCCTTCCACCATCTGTGCTAGCTGGACTATTTGTAAATATAATAAAGCAAATAAAATATAATTGAAACAAAGTGCCTTGCCCAGAAACACATGCCAATTTCAAATGGGCCAATGGTGTGCTGCCATCTCTTGTCTTCTTCCCCATAACTGTTGTTTTTGATATCAGCTTTTACCTACAGACAAAACCGTCACTAAAGGCTATAATGATAGTTTTTGTTTGTAGCTACATCCCTGTAAGATTCAAAAATATAATACAAGCAAGATAAATCAAAACCAAAGGCATAGATCAATTGCAAATCATGCCCTGAGTTCATTGGTACCCATAATTTGGTCTAATTTCGCCTCTACGGAGAGTCCCTAATTTGGGACCTTAAAACCCTAACAATGGCATTGTGCCATTCCTGCCCTTGAACTCAGATTAAACCATCCAGAAACAATGCAAATATGATAACAAGCATGGATATGTGATCAAAATATGTTTATAATGGGTAAATCAATAAATCCGAGTTTGAGAAAAATATGCAAACCGTGGTATTGTAAGGTGCGATTTCTGAAGGTTTCAAGCCTTGTGGATGATAGGAATAGCTTCATGGGTGCACGTGGATGATTACTGAGGACTCAAAACTCCTTGAATTGGCCTACGGAGCAAAATCTGATTTCCTCTTTCTTTGCAAAAGTTGACGTTTCTTCTCTCAATCCACACGGCCAAACCTTGTCCTTATGCTTTTGATATGTTGTATATATATGATGGAATGATTTAGGTCAACAAAAACTGATCATATCTTTGTAAATTATGGAGATTTGATTTGATTCTTTGCCTTGTATGATTTGTTTCTAAAATAGACCAAATCATGATTTTTCAATCCAAATAGCCCTTGCACGATTTGGATGATTTTCTAGCTGTTCAATGACTCATAATATGCTCATATAATCAAATCTTGGATTTTACCTCATTATTCTACTATTTAAATTGATTTATTTTGATTTAAATGGATAAAAAAATCAAAATAAATAATAAAAATAATAACATAATAAGTGAATAAGCTCAGGGGTCATGGGTCCTCTCAGGGACAAATTTCATACAAGAAAACATGGGCACATCTGGAAAAAAAAGTCATTTTGATCAATGTTGACTTCATGCACAGTTCCAGAAATTGGTCAACATTGACAATACATATCTCCCTCAATTTTAACCCTAAG
Source organism: Vicia faba (assembly GCA_948472305.1). Lineage (NCBI taxonomy): Eukaryota > Viridiplantae > Streptophyta > Magnoliopsida > Fabales > Fabaceae > Vicia > Vicia faba. The sequence goes on from OX451735.1 coordinate 336,615,525, forward strand.
AAGGTGTTCTTGGACTTTTTAGAAAGCTTAGGATGTCCTTTAAACAAAACCTTTGGTTTCATCTTCATTGGCTCTTCCATGTTCATGTAAGAAGCTTTGACCCAAAAGGTGTTTTTGTTGACTTTTTGAAATGACCTATAATGTCTGAATTTATATCTTTTCATGAGTACATTTCTTGAACTTGAGGGCTAAATATTAATGTTAGGGAATTGGATTCTCTTCAAAATGAGCCTTGGATGAGAAATTTCTGATAAAGTATGAGAAAGTTATGCCTGGTCAAAGTATGGTTGACTTTTCCTAAAGAAACCCCAATATAGCATTTTTGACTTTTGATGAGTTAGGAGAATTTCTTGAGGAATCATGATCAACCCTTTATCAAATGATGGATAGTAATTAAAAATATTAATTTTGACCAAAAATCTTGAAGTTTGACTGTATGTGGGCCACAATTGACTTTTGACCTAATATAGTTTATTTTCAGGCATCTGATTAGTTGACTGAGCAAACTTCTTGTGCAAGGCATGAAACTTGGCATGGATTCATTTAGGACCCTTGCAACTCAACCATCTTGCTTGAAATTGAAACCCTAGTTTGAGGCTCATTGTCTGGTCAATCCTTAGGCATCCTTGGGCAAGTTGAGGACTTCTAGGTGTATGTTTTGAGTAAAAATGGGAGGGAAAATTTTGGGGTGCAACAACTGCCCCTGTTCAATCTTCTTATACTTGAAGATGTAGATGGGCTTGTCTGCCTTTCGTGATCTGAGGATGGAAGATGATTGAACACTAGAGTGCCCAGAAATTTGCACTCGCATGAAGTGAATGTTGAACGATAATATCGGGAATGGGCTTACAGATGCCATTTGGAAGGTGATGGAGAATCTTCGGAGATGGGCTTAAAGATGCCATTTGGAAAAGATAACTGAAATTCGTCGGAGATGGGCTTAAAGTTACCATCCAAAAAAGATATTGGTTGTGTAAGAGATTCCTTTGCGAGAATTCCTGTACCTGCCATTGAGGAGGGCTTCATCGGGGAATTTTGATTTATGTCCTGGGAAATTGAGTCTAGGAGTTTCAGTTGTCCATTACTCTACTGGGCAATATGAAATTGACCGTATCTGGTCGAGTCCAGGTTTTAGCAGTGCTGTAAAATGTTGTGTGGAGATAAAAGAGAAGGAACCTGGATAGTATGGTTACTTTGAAATGAAAGCCTGGATAGTAGGTCTATGAGAGGGAACCTGGGTAAGGTTTCTTCATGATGAGTTTGGGTAAAACTGTATCTGAACCGAGAAGGAACTTGGGTAAGGTTGCTTCGTGAGGAGTTTGGGTAAAAATGTATCTGAACCGAGAAGGAACCTGGGTAAGGTTTCTTTGTGATGAGTTTGGGTAAAACTCCATTTGAACCGAGAAGGAACCTGGGTAGGGTTGCTTCAGAATGAGTCTGGGTAAAACTACATCGGGAAATTGTAAGGAGGAACCTGGGTAGGGTTGCTTCAGGATAAATTCGTGTAAAACTTCAAAAGGAACCTAGGTAAAGTTACTTCGGGCTAAGTCTGTGTAAAACTTCAGAAGGAACCTGGGTAAGGTTACTTCGGGCTAAGTCTGTGTAAAACATCAGAAGGAACCTGGGTAAGGTTATTTCAGGATAAGTCCATGTAGGGATATGGGAAGGAACCGGGATTGTAGGGTCACTTCGTGATGAGTTCGTGTGAAACTTTATTTGGAAAATTATGAGAAGGGACCCGTGTAAGATTTTTCAGGATAAACCGTGTGAAGCTGCATTTAGGAGAGACCCGTGTAAGATTGCTTTGTGACGAACCCGTGTAAAGCTACATTTGGTCGCGCATATAATTACTATGTTTAGTTTCAGGAGCTAATCTTGGACCTACTGGAAATTTTTGATGATAACCATCTTTCCTGGAAAGGTAGATGATTAATTATATGTGATGCATGAAATGCATTGTGTGACGATGTTCTCAAAATAAATGAGATGATGTTGTATGCAATATGTGCGCGAACGTCATGATGTATGAACATGAAATGATATTTGTGACATATCCAAGTCTGGGAAAATAAATCCCTGACCGCTGCTGGAGGGTACTGGAAATTGACTTCCTAACCATCGTAGAAAAAGTGGTTCTTCTACTTCTACTGGGGATGGCGAACGGAGTTGACTATGTAGTGGATTTTCTCCCGTTTGTGAATATTCTTCCGGGGAGAGACTCTACTTGAGAATAACTCTGTGGGGGAATAACTCTGTTGGAAGGTGAGCTTCCGTAGCTGAAGTAATAAGCTCTGTTGGGGATTGAGCTTCTGTATTCAGAGAAATAAACTCTGCTCGGGAGAAAACCATATGAACCACTTGCGATTACAAAATTTGTCTGGGGAACATAGATGTCGGTTCTCTGAAGGAACTTGGCTGGGGATAGTAACTCCTATTTGGGGAAGCCGATGTCAAAGCTTTAGTTGCCTATACTCTGTGGGGAGTGTATATGTTACTAGGACGCATGCTAAGAATACAACAATGACTTTGCATCAGGACTTTTCTGCCCCTATACCTGCTGGAGAAAGTACCTGCCGAGGCTTTATGGATAGCTTGAGTGTTTTCCCAACTCATGAGGTGCTTGGTAACCGTCAATCAGAATGATAAGTCTTCTATTGATAGTAAAGTGACAAGATGACGGGACATAGTCGTACGCTTTAATCCTTAACTTTTTCCTGGACTGTCTTTTCTAATTTTCAGTCCACCGGGATACCCTTTTTTGCCCAAGCCGCCTTTTTAGGTTTTCGACTTGCCGGCTGTACAGATTTTTGTTTTTATCCCTAATTTTTTTTGCCTAGGTCAATCAACCTAGCGGGTCTTTTTTCATTCGTAGTATTTTCTGACTATGTCCACGCTCTCAAGATGTAGGGAGTTTTCACTGTCAATAGTGTTGTGTGGTAGTATTGTCAAAAATGTTTTCTTGATGGCACATGATTCGTTGCTGGAATGCGTGTGTAATGCTCCAAGTGATTCAGATGGAGATCTGCCCCTGGTTATTTGGCACTTTTGGGGAGACTTCCTCAGGTGTGTTTAGACATCATGCCCCTTGATTATGGAAGACCTGTTATTGGAAGTGTCTTTCCCGCTAAGGTGATTCTATCCATTGAGAGGATGTTTGTTCATTGAATATCCATTGTGCAGATTTCTCTGCTATCAAACAATTAGTCATATGCAAACAATGTCATTTAAAGAATGCAAAACTCATGTATGTCTTGAAGAATTTTTTTTTAAAAGTGTGTTTTGTGTAGTAAAACAAAATTTGCAAGAATGTGATATCAACTCATGGTTCGTAATAAGTCCTACAGGAGTCAGGATACTTATGTAACAATATGCTCTTAAACTAACCCATGCTTCAGCTAGTACTGTTAAGGGTTATAACGTGGCCTGGTTCACGGTTTAAGAAACAAAGGATAAAGGCTCAAAATTTATTTGTACCCACCCTTTCTTCGTGATGTCCTTCAGTCCTATGCTCAGTTAATTACGCGTTTAGAATCCTAGTTGAGTCCTGGAGTACTGTCCTTAATGTTCCGGTGATGGTTCAGATACTGGAAGTTTATTTTGAATAGGAAGTCATCTTTTTTGTAGAGGATTTGTAGGACCTATTTATTTTTTATTTTACTATCCCTGTCTTTTGCCTGAACTGTTTCTTTTTGTGATTACAGTCAGCGGGATGCCCCAGTTTTTTTCTTAAGTCTCCTTCATAGGTTTTGACTTAACGGGCTTTTATTTTGCAAAATAATGACTGCCTGCTTTGATGATTATGCGGAACCATCACCATCTTCTGATTTGGAAGGACGTCTTTGAGGCCATTCATTGTCTATGAAGCAAGAGATTGCGATTGAACGCGCCTCTGAATTAACTTAGAAAACTACCCTGTCCCAGGTTATGATTAAGGGTTTTAATTTGTGTGAAAGAAAAACTCCTACTTCTTTGGCTCAAAGGGATTTACTATGGATTATCTTCCTTATAACTCCGCTGTTTAGGATTTGAAACAACGCTTGTACATCGTCAGCAAGGTCTGTTCAAAAGCATACTGTAGAGATTGTGGTATCGTTTTTGTCATCCTCCCTCTAAAGGCTTGGAGCTTTTAATCAAGAGTTGAATATCACGAAAAGGAAGTATAAAGCAGTTTAAGCATAGTGAAAACAAATTATTTCAAGACAAACATGTGTAATGCATTAATGAAATAACAAAGTTTTGACATGACAATAATTGTTCGAATAAGCAAAGAAAATACAACTTGAGAATTCAAATGAACAAAAATGCTTTCAATCCTAGCCATGATTTGGAATGGGAATAGTGATCATGTTGGGAGTCTCAGGAGTGTCGAATTCAATCTCCTTGGTGTCAATCATATTCTGAATCTTGTATTTCAGCACCCAACAATCGTTAGTATTGTGCCCCGGGCTTCCAGAATGATAAGCACACCTTGCATCCGGATTTTAGTTAGGAGAGGAAGTTTAGGATTTGGATGAGGGTCTATCACCGTGATCAGATTCATCTTCAACATGTGTTGCAATACTTGTGACAATGGTATGTTGATTTGGGTAAACTTCCTTTGAGATATTTCTACCCTTGGCGGATTGTTCCGTTGTTGTGGTCGTTGTGCGCGTGCCAAATTAGAGACCAGCACTGCCCCCACATATTGGTGGTAGTCTGCCTTATTATGCCCCTTCTGGCCATGCAACATTGGCTTCCCTCTTACCACCAAATGGATTCTTCTCAACACTAGAAGATGTAGCCATCGGGATCTTCCCACTTATGATACCATTTTCGATCCTCTCTCCTGTCAGAACCATCTCTGTGAACTCGGATGAGGAACTCCCAATTAGAAAATTGAAAAATGGTCCTGTCAGAGTGCCCATGAACATGTCTATCATTTCACGATCAGTCAGAGGAGGTTGTACTCTACCATTTAGATCCCTCCACTTTTGTGCATATTCCTTGAACCATTCTTTCGAGCCCATGGACATATTCTGCAGTTGCAGTCGAGTTGGTGCCAGGTCAGCGTTATATTGGTACTACTTGTAGAAATCAGTAGCCAAGTCTTCCCAGGTATGGATGTTGGTTTCTTCCAACTGATACAACCAATCCAGTTGAGTTCCAGCCAAACTCTCTTGGAAGAAATGGACCCATAACTTCCGGTCAGCAGTGTGAGGCTGGATCTTCCTCACATAGGAACGAAGATGAAGCTTGGGACAAGTCACCCCATCATATTTTTCAAATACCGGAGCCTTGAACTTCGGTGGAATAACAACCCAAAACACCAAACCCAGCTCTTCAAAATCCAGCCCTGGTATTCTTTGGATCTCCATTGCGCTCAGACGATCCTCTAGTTGTTTATATTTGTCCTCGTCCAGAGGATACTGTTCATCATTGTAATGAATGTCATTATCAGAAACCTTTGGGCTAGGGTCCTCCTCCCTTGTCTCTTCCTCTTGTTTCTCCCTTTCTTTGGACAAGGAAGTCAGATCAACCGGTTGCTTCAATGGTCCCTTGAATCTTCTACCCAGATTCAGGACACCAACAATCTTCTTCTTCTTCTCTTTCAGAATAAGGGCCTTCAGATCTTCCTACCCTTTAGCCAAGGCTACGAACATTTGCTGAAATTGGGCATTTTGTGCCTGGAGGTCCTTGATACTTTGTTCAGAAGACATTTTTGCTAAAATAAACAGTGCAGAAGATGAGAAACCTGTTATGAAACCTGTTTATGCAATGTCATGGATGATATGCGTATGCAATGATTTCAAGGATTCTTAAAGGCTCAAATTTGTTTAACCCAAAAGAAACATACATTAATTATATTAATAAGTTTGAATTGTTACAAAGGGTGCCTTTTAGGCTTACAATCAAACAAAACTAAACTAAAAGCAGAAGAAAAATTAGGTTTCCCATGAGCGCATCCTCTTTGGTGCAATGTAGGCGTTTAGATTCCTCTCTTCAAGAAGTAGCCTAGTGAGTTGCAGGACCTTCTTCTTGCTGGCGTAGACTTGAGTTTCAAATGTATCCCGCTCCTCTTTAAGTTGAACCCGGGATTTTTGTAATTCCTCATGATCAGTTGGCATGTCAGGATGGAGAACAAGATAAGAAGTGTCTCCTTCAGCAACTGGTTCCACAATCGTTGGTATGACAGCAGGGTAAGGCATCATAAGGCTTTGAGCATGGGCTCACACCCATTTGAGGTAAGGCTCAAGAGGGATTGAGTTCTTGTGCCCTAGTGTCTTGCTATCAACTCTATGTACCATTCCCCAAGCTCGCATGAACCTTTTACGGTAACCCTGAGCATTATTCTCGTAGTCGAAGATGATTCCTTGGATAAGTGTATTATGAGGACCATCCCTTCTCGCACATCCAAACTGTCGCAGCACAAAACAAGGGTTGTAAGTGATTCCTCCCATAATGCCTAAGAAAGGGACATTAGGGAATTCTTCGCGTTGATCAATGATGGCAACATTCTCCGAGGATCGAGGACACCAATGAATACCTGAATGTGTAAGAGTCATTAGCCTGTGAGACCATCTCAAACCTTGTTCATTCTTCAAGACGGATCGGGGTAGGTGCGAAATAAACCACTTAGCCAAAAGAGGAGTGCAACACAGAAGGGTCCCTCTTCTCTTTATAGTGCGAGTATGCAGAGAATGAAGGATATCTCCAAGCAAAGTAGGTACCGGATTGCATGACAGGAAAACCTTAACCATATTCACATCTATAAGTTGGTCCGAATTAGGAAACAATACTAACCCGTAGATGAGAAGGGCTAACACCTCTTCAAAAGCTTGTAGGTCCAGGGTATCAAAAAAATGATGAGCTTTCTCAAACAATAACAGCCAAAAAACCCTTGACACCTCTCCTGGTTTCCCGATTTACTACCACGTCAAACCGTTGTAAGGACAAAGCTTTAGCAATATCTTCGGGTTTAAGGTATCTTTCCATGCCATTGAAAGGTACCTTGTTAAGAATAGGCACCCCCCAGTAATAGAGAGAAATCTTCCATAGTAGGCACTAACTGATAATCCGGAAAAGTGAAGCAGTGATGTAGAGGGTTAAAGAACTGGAAGGTAACTTTTAACATTTCTTCATCAGGGTTTGAGGTGACCAAGATGAGAAGTCGACCATGTCTTTCAATGAAGGGAGAGCTTTCAGGAACCCTTGATATAAATTCCTTAAGCTAAGGAAGTACCTTTACCAGACTGACTTGGATAATGAATCTGCGGGCGAGGGCCATGTCGTACAAAACAAAACAAAAGTAAACCCTAAGAATCCTTGAAATGGTTAGTATGATATGCTATGTTATGATGTCATGATTATGCTCAGATATAGCAGATATATCAAACACATGCAAATCACACAAAGACCTTAGGTTTAAGGCTTGCATGGATTTTAAGGTATACCTTCTTGAAGTTGGATTGGTTCAACCTGTCCTAAATATAGTAACCGGGTTCTAAGGGATCTTAATATCAATCTTTTCCCCAAATTTCATCCCAATAGAAAATTGACTCTCCACCAAACAAAACTTGAGAGTCAAACCTCAATGAGTTTAGCATCGAGTATCAACCGACTTTGGGTTTACACCAAAGAAGGCTATCTCACTACGTCCTAAAAGCCAAGTTGGTCAATTAAGGTGCTAAGGTCAATTGATGCTTTATGATACGACACAGCGGCCCCGTATTCTCCTTGATTACTCAAGGGCTACCGGTACACACCAAAGTATCGCATCAACATAGCTACTATTTCAACCGTGTCGGTATTCCCCGCACAACTCCCTCACAGTTTATTGCTACTTACCTAAAAGGAATTTCCTCGATCCGAGTTTAGGATCCAAATAACCCAAACAGATACCCTTAAAAGTAAATCAGACAAGACAAACCAAAGAAACAATTAAGAATGACCTAAATCCTAAGGTGAACCCCACTTTATTATAAGTCCCCAGTAGTGTCGCCAGTTCTGCGATACGGTGGTAGAACTGACTGTTATACTAGCTTTTGCGTTTGTATTCACAAATGTTGTGGTATGCAAGAGTCGCCACCGACTTTTATTTCATCCAACAAAGGAAAAGGGAAAAGAACAAAAAAAAACCTTTTTTGAGATGTTTCTGAGTACGGGGGGTAGATTATAGAAAGGGAAGGTATTAACACCCTTTCTATTTGTGGTTTTCCATTGGCTCTTAGGTACTTGTTCATTTTTAAAATTGCTTTTGTGCTTGTGCTTTTGAAAAGTTTTAAAATTTGCCTTAGTGGGGCGTTTCTCTTTTATTGTAACCCTTGTATCAGTCCTCAAGCATGTGATAAAATGTTTTTTTTAAACTTTGGTTTGAAAAGTGTTTGAAAGTGTAAGTGTGGATATTCGTTTGAGCAAGTACTTAGGAGTTTCTACCTACTCGTAAAAGACTGTTCATTTTCTTATTTCCTTTAGACAGCTCTATCCTACTATTAAGGAGTAGGTAGCTCCATCATTGGAGTTTGAGGGACAATCGAAATGGATGTTTTTACGGTCACATAAGCAATGATTAGGAAACCTTAGTCGTTACCCTAGGGTCTTAAAGATATTTCTGAGGCAACATTCTAATGGATCATTTTTGATCTTTTGAGACTAGAGGGAAACCACTAAAACTCCCTATACTTCATGACCATTTAACAAAGGCAACCGAAGTGGGATAAACCCTAGGAGTGAACATTTGCATGTGTTTGATTTCAGTTGATTATCTTTGCATAATTAGGGTTTTCTACTATTTTAATTTCATTTGTCTTTTGCATACAATCCTATTATCAATCATCTAGCAATTAATAGTTAGGGAAATTAAAAGAGGAAAAGTAAATCTACGCTATTGCAAAGCTTTGGGGAGAGGGTTAAATAACTAAAAACTGGGGATTAAACAGTAAATAATATGTGGTAAACCCTAATTAAAAGCTATTACAAACCCGAAGCAAATACAATAATTGGAATTAAAAATAAAATATTACGCGCGAGAATAAAGTAAATATCCTAAAGAATCTATTTAAATAAAGGTATTTTTGATTTTTTTTATTGAGAAAATTAAATATTTGCAAATTAAACCTAATTTTCTAATTGATTTTAATTATGGAAAAATAAATTAAATTACCCTAATTAAATTAATCTAATCTAATTAATTAAATTAATTATTAAAAAAAACCTAATTCTAATGTTTGGTGATTTTATGATTTTAATAAAAAAAAGATTTTTCTTTGAAATAAACAAAATAAATAAAATGAAATAATAAAAAATAAGAAAGAATTAAAAAGAAAATTGGGCCTGTATGAAGTGAATTGGGGGTGTGGAATGGAATTGCCAAGGCCCAGATTGGTTGGCCCTTGTTCCTTGCGTGTGATCCAGTGTGGCTCTTGTCTGAGGGTTCACCATGTGCAGCTTTTGATATACGTTGGATCTGGTGGCTGGATGGATCCAATGGCTAAAGTTTGGAGCGCATGATGGGCACACGGAATAGTGACGCACTGAATCTGCATGAAATTGTTAAGAAAATAATAAAAGCACACGCCTGGGATCGAACCCAGGACGTTTGATTCATAGGCACGCCCTTCCACCATCTGTGCTAGCTGGACTATTTGTAAATATAATAAAGCAAATAAAATATAATTGAAACAAAGTGCCTTTCCCAGAAACACGCGGCAATTTCAAATGGGCTAATGGTGTGCTGCCACGTCTTATCTTCTTCCCCATAACTGTTGTTTTTGATATCTGCTTTTACCTACGGACAAAACCGTCACTAAAGGCTATAATGACAGTTTTTGTTTGTATCTACATCCCTGCAAGATTCAAAATATAATAAACGCAATATAAATCAAAACCAAAGGCATAGATCAATTGCAAATCATGCCCTGAGTTCATTGGTATCCATAATTTAGTCTAATTTCACGTCTACAGAGAGTCCCAAATTTGGGACCTTAAAACCCTAACAATGGCATCGTACCATTCCTACACTTGAACTAATAATTAAACCATCCAGAAACAATGCAAATATGATAACAAGCATGGATATATAATCAAAACATGTTTATAATGGGTAAATCAATAAATTCGAGTTTGAGAAAAATATGCAAAATCGTGGTACTGTAAGGTGCGATTTCTGAAGGTTTCAAGCCTTGTGGATGATGGAAATAGCTTCCTGTGTGTGCGTGGATGATTATTGAGGACTCAAAACTCCTTGAATTGGCCTATGGAGCAAAATCCGATTGCCTCTTTCTTTGTCAAAAGTTGAGTTTTCTTCTCTCAATCCACACAACCAAACCTTGTCCTTATGCTTTTGATATGTTGTGTATATAGGATGGAATGATTTAGGTCAACAAAAACTGATCATATCTTTGCAAATTATGGAGATTTGATATGATTCTTTTCCTTGTATGATTTGTTTCTAAAATATATCAAATCATTATTTTTCAATCCAAATAGCCCTTGCACGATTTGGATGATTTGCTAGTTGTTCATTGACTCATAATATGCTCATAAAATCAATTCTTGGATTTTATTTCATTATTCTACTATTTAAATTGATTTATTTTTTATTTAAATGGATAAAAAATAATAATAATAATAAAAATAATAAAATAATAAGTGAATAACCTCAGGGGTCGTGGGTCCTCTTGGGAACAAGTTTCAAACAAGAAAAATGGGCCCATTTGGAAAAAAAAGTCATTTTGATCAAAGTTGACTTCATGCACATTTCCAGAAATTGATCAACTTTGACAATACACATCTCCCTAAATTTTAACCCTAATAAGGTGTTCTTGGACTTTTTAGAAATCTTAGGATGACCTGTAAACAACCATTTTGGTTTCATCTTCATTGGATCTTCCATGTTCATGTAAGAAGCTTTGACCCAAAAGGTGTTTTTGTTGACTTTCTGAAATAACCTATAATGTCTGAATGTATATCTTTTCACGAGTGCATTTATTGAACTTGAGGGATGAATATGAATTGTAGGGAATTAGTTTCTCTTCAAAATGAGCATTGGATGAGAAATTTTTGATAAAGTATGAGAAAGTTATGCCTGGTCAAAGTTTGGTTGACTTTTCCTATAGAAACCCTAATTTAGCATTTTTGACTTTTGATGAGTTAGGAGCATTTATTGAGGAATCATGATAAACCCTTGATCAAATGATGGATAATACTTGAAAATATTAATGTTGACCAAAAATCTTTAAGTTTGACTGTATGTGGGCAACAGTTGACTTTTGACTTAGTACATTTGATTTTTAGGCATCTGAGCAATTGACTGAGCAAACTTCTTGTGCAAGGCATGAAACTTGGCATGAATGATCTTGATAACATATTATGGAAATGGAAGTCATTTATGACCCTTGGAACTCAACCATCTTTCTTGAAATTGAAACCCTAGTTTGAGGCTAATTTCCTTAGGAGGAGGATTTGTCTTGTCAATCCTTAGGCATCCTTGGGCAAGTTGAGGACCTCTAGGAGTATGTTTTGAGTAAAAATGGGAGGGAAAATTTTGGGGTGCAACACACTTAAATCTTATAACTATTATAATTTAACACAAACCAATGTAACAAAAACAAATCAAGAATCTGTTATAACCCACCATTAAATATTCCTAAAGTTATACCATGATACAAACAAAAATTTATTTGAAATTAACTCCAATACAATCATAACTAACCTTCCACACAACAACAACAACAACATTGCAACATAATTTACCACACTAATGACGACATAGTATCTCATCAAAACTCAAACTTATATATACTCAAAATTCTCATCAATGAAAGTGTCACAATACCTTATAAAATTTTCATCTCAATAATATATTGACACCAATCCTCCTTAATTTCGTCTTTCGAGTAAGTAGAAGACTTGAATTCATCAAAGTACTACATAATATAATATAATATGATTTAGTTAGAACTAATTAATTAGATGAAATGTGTTAAATATTAAAATAAATCATAAGTTAGAAATCCATACCATGGTTGGAATCTCTATTTGATTCAAAAGAATAATTTCTTTCATAAACCCCAACATGAAATAACTGCAATCTATAACATTACACTGAGGAAGACACTACACATGGAAAAAATACGAATATATATCAGTAAAAAAAGATTTTTAGAATGAAAATCTATACCATTACATTGACGAAAACACTACACATTGAAGTTATAATGAAAATCTAACCCATTATCAGTATTAAATGGTAAAAAAATAACTTTTCTATATCTTTGTTTGTCATAAATGCATAGACAAAGTACTCTTTGACTTCATCTGGTCTTTGATTGATTAATCGTGTGTTGATATTATTGGGAGATAAGAAACATAATCTTTGTTCCAATTGATGCGGGTGCATCAAGTTGTCATACATGAACCTTAAATAAAAAACATCATTAACATTAAGACTATTCATTGAAATGAGTAAATAAATTGTTCAATTAATTAAATAAAGTTGATCGAAGTATACCTAATGTATGTATTGATAAAACCGAGGCCTAATTCCAAATGTCTAAAACTTGATCCATATCCTCTTTACTAATTGTTTCGTAATAGGAAAAACCAACAATACCTTCCTCCATAGGTATATTACGAGTACCTCCGTCAGTCAAATCTAATATTCCTAATAATGTCTGAAGGCACGACCTATACCGAGAAGTAGGATTTTTTTAGATGCGGTTTTTGCAACATCCTTTTTTTGTGTGGACATGTTGCTAATTTCATGCTTCTTACTCCTACTGACTTATTGCATCTCTTTAGCATGAATCTAAAGGTCAGATGCATATAAGTTAGGTGAAGTATAAGATCATGAATTAACATTATATATATATATATATATATATATATATATATATATATATATATATATATATATATATATATATATATATATATATATATATATATATATATATATATATATATATATATATATATATATATATATATATATATATATATATATATATATATATATATATATATATATATATATATATATATATATATCAATGCACCTTTTTTTATGCAAATGACTCGATTTACAGCATAATCCTTTTGACTTTTGATTTGGATTTTGTAGGAGTATAACATTACCATAAAAAATGTATGTTAAATGGTCGTAAAAAAATTTGAATACTTAAAGGTTCATAATGGTTTTCAACATACTTCATCATCTATGCAAACGTGGTTTGACGACCATGCAACATACGATCCTATTGCCTCTCCCACAAATGTTGCATCTGAAATATCATCAGGTAAAAGTAATGGCACATCCCCCTCTAAAGAAATATGAATTTATACTTTAAAAAATCCAGCAGGGAGCGATTTATGGTGAAGTACTTCTCCTAAAATGTTATGCATTTTTCCCTTGCCAACCATGCGATAATTCGATGATGATAAATAGAGCTGACATGGTGAAATGCCATAAACCAATAATAAATATGAAATTGATAATGTGTATATATGTTATTTAAAACAATTATTCTAATTCATAATAATATATATTACCTTGGGTATTTTCTGTTTGAAAGCACAATTAATACTATCTTTGTCACTAGTATCCTTGAACCCTGAATCTTGTCTTTCGAACTGATGTCTTTCTTTATCCTTTTCCAACTCACGAACTTTAGCGTTTAATTTTTCTAACTCTTCCATCAATTCTTTATTGCTATGGCCTTTCCTCTTTTGATGTTTACCGAAATATGTTTGAGCCACCCCAAATCCCTTACCCCGCACACGATCGGTATACTCAGCAATGTAACGCCCGTTAATTTAATTAATTATTTAATTAAATTATTTTTTGGTTATTTGTTGAAGTTGTGAGATGTTGAGAGTTTTTGGTACATTTGTTAGATTATTATTAATTAATTAGTTGATTAATAATAATAATAATGTTGGAGTTAATAGAAAATTTGTGTTGGGCCTATTTTATTGGTTGGATGTAGTAAAATGGGAGTGTGAAAGTTAAGCCCAATTGGACTAATGATATAAGGTTAATCTGACACAAGGATTTGAGTTAGTTGGTGATTAAGAGTTTGAGTATGCTGACCGTAAGAGCTGCACTAGGGAAGGAGCAAATTGCCCGGAGTCGAGCAGAGCAAAACAAGGATTACAGTCGGAGCTTTAGTTGAGCGAACTTTAATCCAGGTAAGGGTGGGGTTTTGACCTTATAATGAGATTTATGATGTGTATTATGTGGGAATTGGCCGTTTGTATGACTGTGTGTGTTGATGTTTCTGGATTTGTCATCAAAGTTTCCCATTTATTCATGACGTGGTCGTTTAGGGAGTTATCGTACAATGTTTTAATGAACCTGTTTTAGGAAGTTGCCTGGTTGTCATGTTGAGGTCGTTTCGAGTGGTCTGTATCATTTCCCGGTAGAATCGATGATTAGGTTAGTGTAGTTTATCACTGGGTGTTGTGGTTGTTATGATGCTATTATGTTCCAAGCAATTGGCAGGAAATTAGGAATTGTTGTTATGGTCGTATTAAGAGGGTTTATGCGTGACAGTATTATACAATGAACGAATCTGTTGATAGGAAATATAGTTGCCTATTATTGTGGTATTCCGAGCAGTTGGTCGGAAGTTATGAATTGTATTTATGTGGTTGTTATGACATCGTGTTGTTATGTGTTGTTGGCCAATCTAGTGGTCATGAAGGATGTTGATGGTGTTAAGTGTCAAGGGGTGTTTAGGCTGCAAAGTGTGTCAGGGAATATATGTGTTGGATGTCGAGCGACATTAGGCTGCGAGGCATGTTGAGGAGCACGATATTATTGTCGAGCGGGACGAAGTTGCAGGTTAGGCCGAGGAGTATAAGTTAATTGTTATTCTTCTTAGTTGTTGTGTAAGTTGTTTTGAGTTGAGAAATTAGAGGTTGATGATTTATGTTAAGATGCCTCTAATGATGGGCAGATATTAAGTTGCAGGCTTATGGCCAATGTTGATTTATGTTGTTTTATGTTGAATTATTATTAAGTTATAGGCTTATGCCAATGTTGTTGTGTTGTTGTGATTGTTGTTGTGAATTTTATTGATAATGCAAAGTTGCAGGGAATTTTAAATGACGATGAATCACCTCTATTTACTGGTAATAATGGTGATATAGGCTTATGCCTTGGGATGAACATGATTGTTGTGAGTATGTGATAGTGAATTCATTGAGTCACATACATTTGCATATTTTGCGACGGCCTGGACTGGAAAGTTACGAAGAAGGCTTACGCCTTGTTGATGCCTCTATTAATTGGTAATTTTTTAAGATGGGAGTTCTGCTTCGTTTCTAAGTTGGGAGTTTTGCTCCATTTTTAAGATGGGAGTTATGCTCCATTGGTACCACATGCATATGCATAGTAACAAGTTACATTTCACGTTGCATATTGAGTTGTCGTGTTGATGAATTAATTATTATGTTTCGTTGATGTTTTGTTGTGATTGATGTTGTTTAAAGTTGTGAAGTGGTGATTTTTCATAGACTAATTCTAATGTAATATTTATCATACATTCGATTATATTATTCTATATCTCACCCCTTCTGTTTGAATGTTACCCTGATGGTGGTAACATACAGGTAATCCAGAGTGAAGGCTGTTTACCTTCAGTAGTTCGAGTCGGTGTCATTGCTCTGATATGTAACACTCGGGGGGATGAACACTTGCTATTTTATTGTTGTTATTATTTAAGTTGTTGAACTCTAAGTTATTTTTAGTTGAATTCTTGTTATTTGAAGTTGTTGGACAAAATGATATATTGATTCTGCTGCAAAGTTATGAAAGTTGTTGATTTTAAAAAGATCAATTTATGTTTGTTGTTGGTTCATCCAAGTTAATGTGTTATGTATCTATAATGAATGACGTTGTTTTAAGTTGAATTTGTAGTATCCTGATCTAGTTGTGGAATTTCATAACTCTGATTTTATATATAATTGTCAGGTAGAATTGGGGTGTTACAAAGTTGGTATCAGAGAAAGTTGGTCTATCCTGCCAAGTTGTCCAATGTTATTTGTCCCTTAGTACACAACAAGTGTGTGGAACACTGTCAGTTTTTTCTTGCTTTTCTAATCGATTGTATGCAGGAGTTGGTTTGAAGATAAGTGGGGGAGAAGGTTTGCATCTCGGATGTGTTTCGGTCATAAGATGTTGGTTTAGTATGTTGTTGTTTGCGACAGTGCAAGCATTATTGAAGTCTTGTTGTTTCCCGAATCCAAAGGTGACATGGATTAAAGACTTTGTTTGTTACTCAAGTTGGAACATCTATGATGATCATATATTGCTGATGTTTACATCTCGAAGTATGGGGAGAGATGTAACGTTTGATTATATACGAGTAGAGTGTAAATCCATGATGTTTCTGAAGGTGATTGTTAAGAACAAGGATAATTTTTAGAAGGTTGAATTTAGAAAGTTGCGATGTTTCAGCACTATTGGTGGACTGTGAAGTTGTCAGTTTGAGTAGCCCTCGCGTAATATGGCGATGTTTGAACGGTGATAGAGTGACAGATTGTTGTAGACCTTATCGTGGGATCCTTGTGAGTGATTGTAAAATTTGTTGAAATTGTTGGAATGTTTTGAATCGTGAGTCAGAGTTGGAAATGAGAGGAGATGAGTACGATTTCAGGAATGGTAAGTGTTGGTACTGGTACAAAGAAAATCTTGTTCTGATGTTATCCTAAGGTGTGTATTAGTATGTCGTGGCATGACGTCAGTGTTCGCATTTTCAAATTACTTTGGAAATTAATATCTTGTGTTATGAGTATCGGTTGATGCTCCGTTTGAATCTATCAGGAGATATAAATATATTCTATCCATCAAATATGGTTGATGCATTCCCATAGGGAGGGACTTTGAAGTCGTTTATGAAACTAGGGGCTTTTTGGGCATAAATAATTATTACCGCAGTTGTTCGAGATGAGGTCAAGCATAATATGTTGTTGACGAATAAGTTGAGAAATGAGATTTTCGGCATTAAAAAGTATAGGCGTTCATCATTTCAAGTATGGGGTGTTGCACGTGAAGAGAGTTTTGTAGAACTTAAGAGAAGATTGACGACTGCTCCGGTATTGGTTTTGCCTAATCTGAGTGAGTCATTCGTAGTGTATTATAAATGCGTTTAAGAAGGGATTTAGTGGTGTGCTAATGCTGAATGGACAAGTTGTTGCTTGTGTTTATAGACGACTCATAGTTCATGAGAGGAATTATCCTATGCGTGACATAGAGTTAGCAACGATGGTGTTTATGTTGAAGATTTGGAGACATTGTCTTTTTGGTTCTAGATTTGAAGTATTTAGCGACCGTAAGAGTTTAAAGTATTTATTTGATCAGAAGGAATTGAATATGAGACAATGAATGGTTGGAGATGTTGAAAGATTACAATTTTGGTTTGAATTATCATCTAGGAAAAGCGAACATGGTGGCTGATGCGTTAAGTCGAAAGTCTTTACATATGTTAGCAATGATGGTTAAAGAGTTGGATTTGATTGAAAAGTTAAGAGATATAAGCTTAGTTTGCATAGTGACACTAAAGAGTGTTATGTTGGGGATGTTGAAGATTAACAATGATTTTCTGGACGGTATCAAAGAAGCTCAGAAGTTAGATGTGCAGGGTGTGATTAGATTATGTAATTGAATTTGTATTCCTGATGATGCTGAGATGAATAAAGTAATTCTTGAGTTGGATGATACTTAACCTTCGTGTGAGGCTAAGTAAGTATAATATGGACCGTGTAATAGGGTTAGCGTTGGTGTCTCATCGATAAGATCAAATGAGAGGGAAATTATGGGAGTATTTGTAAACCTCATTGGAAATTATTGGATTATGGTGCTTTAGGTGACTTGAGTACAAGTTCTAAAGGAACACTATTATGGTTTGGTAATAATGGTTTATACTCCGTTATGGTTGTCGGCTATCTATTAACAAATTGATGAACTGATCACCCTTAATCTCTTGTTGATAGTAGACGAGATCGTGTTGGATGGTACAAACTTGTCTTACTATCTTAATAGTGTGTAAAGTGACTGATATTGTATCCTGAGGATAGTCGCTCATCAGTTGTGCGAAGTGATAAAGGAGTGGCTAGGAAAGAGTTGAGACATATATGCGAGCTAACATCGCAAAGTAAAAGATTGAGAATATCAAGTGAACAACGATTTTATGGTGGGTGTTAAATAAAGTATGAAACTATGTTGAGACTTATGAATCATATAGTTGACATCAATTTTAATGAGGATGGTGACTTAAGATGGATGATTAGAGTTGCACAACTGAAACGTGATGTGGTGCAGTTGTATGCATGTACAACTATTAGAAGTGAAGTACTAAATATATGAAGCCTATGGTAATGATATGTCTTGATCTACATGTTTGATTTGGTGGATTATTGATATAGGGATGATGTGCCAGGGTATTGTGTTTTCTCGTAAATATTAGATGATTTTATACGAACAAGAAAGACCTTTAGAGACATTTCTTGAATTCAGGGGGTAGGTTATGAAAATGGAAGGTGCTAACACCCTTTTCATCCGTAATCATCTACGGGCTCTTTGTTTCTAGATCACTTTAAAAACACTTTGTTTGAAATGTGTTTGTGATGGGTTTTGAAAATATTTTTGAAAAGTGCCTTCATTTAGGCAAACTTTGTAATGATTCTCGTCTCTATAAGAATGTATATAAAGTGTTGACTTTTGAAAATATTTCATGTTTGAAAGTGTTGGTGTGTTTTTGAAAGATGTTTTGAAGATGTTTTGTGAACAAGCAACTATGAACGTTCTACCTACTAAAAAAGTATTAGTTCTTTTCCCCCTCCTTTCGATATTGCTATGTTGCCATTGATTGATAAGAAGCTATCATTGGATGTGAAGGGACGTGTGTGGGTCATCGTATAATCATAGAATGTAATGTTGTGAGATACCATATAAATTTTGTAAGGGTCTAAGATCATCTGTGAAGGCAACATTAGAAGGGTCATCGAGGGACTATGATCTTGTATTCGTGGGTCATTTGCTAAAGTATCCCACATGCGAGACATGACTATTTTCTTAAGTCAACAAGTGGAGTTAATCCTAGAGGTATATGTGTGTAAAGTGTTTGTTTTCATGCATTGTTTTGTCTTGAATTAGGGCTTGCTACTTGTTGGTTTTAGTCTTACCATACAAACCCCAATTATTAGCATATATATGAAAGCGACAAATTGTGAAATGTAAATATCCTACGCTATTACATCATTTGGGGATGGGGATACAGATTTACAAATGGGGAGAAAATAATTAAACTTAATTACCATTACAACCATATTGAATGAATAATAATATACAAGAATGAATAAATGTACAAGAATGTAAATGGAAAAGAAAATTGATTTTTTGTTTATGTTTTTGTTAAGAAAAAGTTTTGACCTAATTGACTAAAAAGGAAACAATTAACTAGTCTAAATTAATTTTAAAGAAATAAATCTAAGTCTAAAATAGAAAAGAAACAAAATTAATCGAGAAAGCATTTTTAGAGTTTTGTAGAATATAGTTTTAATTTAATTAAACTAGTATACAAGGTTAATTAATTTAAAAGTCCTAAGTTCTACATTAATTTTAGTTAAAAGAATATAAAATAAACTTAAGTCTAATTATTAATTTAATTAAGAAAAGAATTTGGTTAGAGGAATGTTTTTTGGTTTTTTTATCTAAAAGAAATTAAATGAAAATATACTAAATATATAAATAATAAATATAATATATTTTTAGTATTTTTTATTTAATAAAATGATAATAATAATAATAATAATAATAAAAATAGAAAAAAAATAAAATAAAATATAACAATTAAAGTCAGTTGGGTTAAAAAATAAAAATGGTGGTTAACAGTAGTAAAGGGGCGCCAGGCCCAAAAGTATTTTTTGTTCAAATGGATCTAGGTCCAAAAGAAAGCAGGGGGGTAAGAAGCCAATAAATGCTCTAGGCCTAAAACAAATCCAGCTCCCTCTGGTGATCCAGTATGGGCAGTCTTGAAGGGTGCATAATGGGGACATGCATGTGAGGTATAAGATTTAATGGCTTGGCTGATCTGATTGTGATGGAGAAAGGTACATGGTACACACGCTAGTTTGGCTTGCACTGAACCTGAAATAAGAAAAAGTGAAAAAATAAAAGGGTACCACTGGGGCTCGAACCCAGGTCCCTATAGTCACAGACGCGCGCTTTTACCATTGAGGTGGTTATACATCCGTTAGTTTATACAAAATCATAAATATATATCATAAACACGTTCTTGAAGACATGTTAATCTTCTTCCTCGCGCCAACCATGGACAAGGAAATTTGAAAACTATAACTCTCTCATTTCTCCATTATTTACAAAATTATATACATGAAAGTTGTGTATTTTTTCCCCACGAATCCAACCATGTAAATTATGTAAGTTAAAAGTCAAAGATGAAGATTAAATTTGTTGGCTCCAAACTGAAACCTAATTCTTTTCCAAAAATTTCAAATCTAAAATTCTCTACACATAGTCAATATAAATGAAAACTATGGACATGGTTAGCTTTAGGGAAATGATATCTACATTTTTACTTCATAATGTATGTACAAAAGATGCTTGTATCAAGATATTGATGTTTAAAAACTTACCTCTTGCAGCTGGATTCTTGAATGAAGTTTGAGCAACCTTTGAGGTGTCCTAATGATCTGTTTAACTTGCCTGGAACTCCTTGAGTATATTCCAACTCCTACTTTGCTTTGAAAGTCCCTGAAGGCCCCTACTCAAGTCAACTTGCAAGCTTGATGTTTGAAAATGGTGAATGATGAAAATGAGATTACACAAATGTAACAGGTGTTGGGATGACTTTATTATTATGTATAGAGAGTGTGTAGATGATTAGATTTGAAAACACACAAGTGGTTTTTGATTTGGGGGTTTAAAACTCAAAAATGTCAAGTTATGGCAAGTTCTATGCAGCAGGGTGCTTGGAGGTGTTTGAGAAAGCTTGAGCTCGTGTCCTAAGTTGCATAAGAGTGTTTTGGTATATAGGAAAAGGTTTGGAGACTTGAGATGCTCAGAAGTACAAGATCACATATTTTGGCTTCTTGACTTGTTTTTGAAGTAAGGTTAACAAACATGGTTTCAATGTATAGTACAAGAATGGTCTGAGTAGTTAGAGGCTCTAGACAAGTTTCTTATGGCTTTGAGATTGTATGTGATAAGAAGTAACAAGTTCAAAGCTCAAGGATAGTGGACTTTGTGATTAAAGCCACTTTTCCAAAATGGAAGTGTGAACTTTGTTCCATTAATGGAAATGCAACTTGGATAATGGCTCAAATGCATGGACAATGATGCTATAAATTGTGTAAACCATTAATTATGGAGTGAAACAAAAATTTAAGGCATGCAAAACCAATATTATGCAGCATGGCCTTGATATTTGAATTCTTGTTCATCACAAAATGACTTATAATTCAAGTTTAAAACCCTAACTTCATCTTCTCGATTCTCTCAGCTCAAGCATGATCTCAATGAGTTCTTGGAATTTTTAGAAAGCTTTAAACACCCTATACAACCTTAAAGTTTCACATTTTGAAAGTAGCAACTTGGAATCATGTGAAAAGTTGTCATGAACTTGGTACCAAAAATCTGCCTAACTATGTCAAATTTTCACTAAGTGTTTAAGAAAAAGTTCATGACTTTATGGCCTTATAACTCAAATCTAAGCATTTTTTGGACATGATCCATCTAATACAAGTTTTAAGAATTTATCAATATATACAACTTTCATGTTGAAAGTTTTCCTTGAATCATCTTGCATCATAATGGAAAATTGGCATGAAGTCAAGAAAAAATAAGACTTAAAATTCTTAGAAAATTTTCGAAGTCTTGAAAATTTTGACTTTTCAAAATGAATTTTGAATTTCTTGATTTCGTGATGATCAAGTTTAAAATTTTTGCATGTCTTGATGAAATGTGATCTTTGAAACTTAATTTTGATCATAAAGTCAAAGTTTGACTTTATAGTGTACAATTAACTTTACATCAGTTGACTGAACTTCATCTATCAATCCAATGATCTTGAGAAATGAATTGAACCATGAAATTAGGTAAATATAATACATTTGAATCCTTGATATCATGTTTCAAACCAATAATTCCTGTATTAGGTCAAAAGTAAAAAATCAAGCCTTCTCAATCAAACCCTAATTTTAACCATTTTGCCCTTTTGGTGATTTGATCAATTTTCTTGGGGAATTGTGAGCCAAACTTGATCAATTGATACATATGAGTTCAAAATATTGATATGGGTCAAAAATCTTGAAATTTGAATGTAAGTTGGCCACAGTTGACTTTTTTTACCCAATACAGCTGATTTTAGGTCATATGATCAATTGACTGATCAAACTTGAACTACAAGACTTGAAATTTGACATGAGCAATCTTGAAGGTCCACAATGATCCACGAAAGTCATTTGAGGCATTAAAAGTTCATTTGTCCTTATGGAAACGCATACCCTAATTTTGAGGTATTAGTGTTAAGGAAGTGTCTTGACCTAGTCCATACTTGTGCAAGCTTGAGCCATTGAAGATCTTGTGAAAAATAACTTGAAAAATGAGAGGAAACATTTTGGGGTACAACAGCTGCCCCTGTTTAATCTTCTTAAACCTGAAGAGTTGGATTGACGGGTCCACCATTCGTGACTTAAAGGTGAAAGATGATTGAACACTAAAGTGCCAAGAAATTTGCACTCGATGATGTGTTAATTGTATCGGGGATGGGATTAAAGATTCCATTTGGAGAAATGATGAAGAGTTTGTCGGAGGTGGGCTTACAGATGCCATCATTAGAAACTGGAAAAGATATCAGGATAAATCTTTTGGTCAATTTACACTGAAATTGTAGGTGTTTTTTACATATCTTTAACTGAGAGAAATAACTCTGATCTAGAAGAGATCTTGTAATTGGTGACTTCACTGGGGAAACAATTCTAACCAGAAGAGGCCTATTGGTTTCCTATTATTAACTGGAAGAAGTGAATCTAGCCAGAATGAAACGGTTGATTGCCTATTATTAATTGGACGAAGTAAATCTAACCAAAAGAGGAATTTTGTTTTGTTGATTGACCTTTCCTGCAAGAAAGAGGGTTAGTTGCATGTAGAGGTATGCATGACATAATGATATTATCAAAATAAATGAGATTATGTTGTATGCATTTGTCATGTATGTAATATGATGTATAAAGTTGAGAAATTATTGAAGCGGATCTTTGTATGGGGAAAATAAATCCTTGGAAAATGCTGGGGAATTTTAGGAAGTTTAAATCCCGGACTACTGCTGGAGATGAAAGGCATGTGTATCTTCAAACTTTTTTTGAAATGTTTCCGCTGAGGATCTCTTCTTTGTTGTTTGAGGAGAACTCCGCTGGGGAACATTGATTTTTGCTCTTTGTTTGAGGAAACTCTACGGGGAATGTTAATTTCTGCTTAAGGGAAAGAGTTCAGGATTTTTAGTTGTCCATAACTCTACTGGGGAGTTATTTCTTGACTGGGGAGAATAAAAGTTAGCTGTTATCTGGTAGAAATCCAAGTTTCGCAGTGGCTTATTGGGGATAATAAAGCTAACTGCTATCTGGTTGTATTCTAGTCTTCGCAGGGACTTACTGGGGAAGATGATGTTTGCTATTATCTGGTCGAATTCCAGGCTTCGTAGAAAATTTGAAGTTAAACTGTTATCTGGTCGGATTCCAGGCTTCATAACAACTCACTTGAAAAGACGAAGTTAACTATTATCTGGTCGGATTCCAGGCTTCATAGTAACTTAGATGAAAGGATGAAGTTAATTGCTATGGAGTCGGATTCCAGGCTTCACAATAACTTACTTAAATTAATCTGTTATCTGGTCGGGTTCCATGCTTCACAAAAAAAAGAAGTTAACCTGGTCGGATTCCAGCCTTTGCAACAACTTACTTGGAAGGATGAAGTTAACTATTATCTTGTTGGATTCTAGTTTTTGTAGTAACTTAGATGTAATAATTTGTTATCTGGTTAGATTCCAAGCTTATAGTAATTTGCTGAGATTAAATGTTATCTGGTCGAATCCTAGGCTTCATAGTAACTTAGATGAAAGGGTAAAGTTAATTTCTATCTAGTTGGATTCTGGACTTCACAAAAACTTATTGAAGTTAAACTATTATCTGGTCAGATTCTAGGCTTCGCAGTAACTTTCGGAGATAGTAATGACTCCATTGGGATTGTAATGACTCTACCGGGGATTAAGGGGTTTGGTCCATTGTAATATTCTGAGAACCAAACTCAAGCTAAGCAATTTGTAATTTGTTGGGGAAATAAACCCTATTGAAGCGACCATTTTGATGACCTACTGGGGAAGTGAATTTCTTTTGGGAGAAACTTCATAAGGCTTCCTCTTTAAGACCACTTCAGTCGGGGAGAAGGTTTTAAAGAGATTGGAATTCTGGATGTCTGAAGCCACCCCAGTGGAGATAATTTGATTGAAGTAACTCTGTGGGAATGTCCCAAATCTTGAAGTAAATATTCATCCCTGTTTTTTTAAGTGTTTATTTGTTAATAGTTTAATCTTGTTCATATGCATATCTTCATTCAATTTTAGTCATTGGACATTTTTGCACTCCAAAAAGAAAAAACTAAAAGTTTGCACTTCAAAGTATATTTGTATTTGATGTTTTGCCCATAAATAGGCGTTTTTGTACAAGGAGACAGAGATCCTAGTAAGAGGAAATCGTCAAAATAATGAAAAGAAATACAAAGTGAAAACAAAAATAATAGCCATGTGGAAGTGATCTCATTGAGTTCCAACTCCGCTATTGCCCCTATGTCTTCGAACATCATCCCTTGTCGTTGAAAGAAGTTGATTGAATTGATCTTGGAACATTTGAACTTGAACCTTGGTAATAAAGCTGACTATAAAGATTTCCATGGGACATAGTCACACGTTTTAATTCTTAACTTTTTCCTAGACCGCCCTTTCTGGTTTTCGCCCACCCGGATACCCATTTTTGCTCAAGCCGCCCTTTCAAGTTTTCGACTTGCTGGGTTTATAATCTTTTGTATATATGCCTTATTTTTGCTCGAACCTCTTTGGTTCGTCGGGATGCCCTTCTTTTGCTTAGGTATGTCAATCTAGCGGGTCATTCTATGTGTAGTATTTTTTAACTATGTTCGTCTTCACGGGATGTGGGAAGTCTTTATCATCCATAGTAGTCAGCATCATGGCTCCACCAGATAACACTTTCTTAAAAAAATGGCCCTTTATAAGTGGGAGTCTATTTTCCCCTGGGATCGCCTTGTGGTAAAATGATGCACTTTATTACCAAGTTTCCATTCTGTTAAACTCGAGGCTTGATCTTTTAGTCGAAAGTCTTGATCATACGGTTTTGATACATTTGACCATGACAAACATCAACCAGTCTCTTCTCATCAATCAAATTTCAACTGATCCAATCTTGTATAAATCCATTCGTCATCTCCTAGGTCTGCTTCTTTCATGATCCTTATGGAAGGAATCTGAACTTCCACAGGTAAGACAATTTCCATGCCATAAACTAAAGAGAAATGAGTTTCCCTAGTTGATGTTGGTGCCGAAGTACGATAGCCATGAATAGAAAATGGTAACATCTCATGCCAATCTTTGTAGGTCACCACCATCTTTTACACAATCTTCTTGATGTTTTTATTGGCAGCTTCTACTACGCCATTCATCTTAGGTATGTATGGAGAAGAATTGTGATGCTTGATTTTGAACTGAGTATTGAGCTCCGTAATCATAGAATTGTTGAGATTGGTTCCATTTTTAGTGATGATCCTTTTGGGGATACTGTAACGGCAGTCGAGGTTATGCTTGATAAACCTGGCTATAACGTTCTTTGTTACTGAGGCAAATGAGGCAGCTTCGACCCATTTGGTGAAGTAATCAATAGAAACAAGGAAGAAATAGTGTCCATTGTAAGCAGTAGGTTTGATCTCTCCAATCATGTGAATGCCCCACATTGCAAATGGCCAAAGAGCAGTCATGAAATTCAAGAGAATTGGAGGTACATAAACTTTGTCAGCATAGATTCGACACCTATGGCAAGTCCTCGAGTGATGGTGACAATGAGTTTCCGTTGTGGACTAATAGTAATCGTCCCTCAGATTCTTCTTGTCCATAGTGTATCCACTAGAGTGAGTCTCAAAGTTGCCATCATGCATGTGTTCCATGATCTTTACTGCATCCTTCTTGTCCACACAACAGAGCAGAGTAGAATCTTGGTTTCGCTTGTACATGATTCCTTTACTTAGGAAGAATTTATTTGAAAATCTTCACAAGAATTTTTTTATCATTGATGGAAGCTCCATCAGGATATTCTTGTGCCTCAAGATATCTTCTTAGTTCATGGTACCACGTCTTCTCTTCATCATTGTCAATCTAGTAATAATGTACAGGTTCGTCAAATCTTTCAATTGTAATTCGAGGGGTCTCGTTATCCCAATTGACCTTGAACATGGAAGACATTGTTGCCAAGGCGTCTGCCAACTAATTTTCTTCTCTAGGGAAGTGTTCAAAGGTGACCTCCTCAAAGTATGGTATTAGAGTCAACACAAGCTTTTTATAAGGAATCAAATTAGGGTGCTTGGTATCCCATTCTCCTTTAACTTTACTGATCACTAGAGCAGAATCTCCGTATACATCCAAGAACTTGATCCTTAGGTCAATGGAAGCTTTTAGACCCAAGATGCACGCCTCGTACTAAGTTATGTTGTTCGTACAGTCGAAGCACAATCTAGCGGTGAAGGGTGTATGGAAACTATGATACGGTGGGAGAGCTAGCTTGGGTGTTTTGCGTTTGATCACAAATGTTGTGGTTAGCAAGAGTCGCCACAAAATTTTCTTTTATCTAAAAGGAAAGGTGAAAAAGCACAGGAAAGACCTTTGAGATTTTTTCTTGAGTTCGGGGGGTAGATTATGAAAAGGGAAGGTATTAGCACCCTTTTCATCCATGGTTTTCCATGGGCTCTTAGTTACTTTCTAGATCACTTGCTTTTGTTTGAAAGTATTTTGAAAGTATTTTGAAAAGGTGCCATCGTTTGGGCAAGCTTTGTAAAGATTCTCGTTCGTAAAAATGTATACAAAGTGTTTGATCTTTTGAAAATGTTTTCAAGTTTGAAAGATGTTCTTGAAAGTGTTGGTGTTTGTTTTGAAAATAGCAAGGATGTTTTTGTTTTGAAATGGAGCAAGTAACTAGGAACAATCTACCTACTCAAAAGTCTTTCATGTTCATTTCCTTTTTCCTTTGACATTTTTATCTTACCATTGATTTGGTAAGTAACCCTATCTTTGGATGTAAACGGGACGGGCGTGGGTCATCGTATAACCATGATTAGCAATGTTGCAAGGTACCTTAGCATTTTTATTTAGAGACTAAGATCATTTTGAAAGGAAACTTAGATAGCGTCATCGAGGGACTATGATCTTGTATTTTGCTTGTTTTTGCTAAGATACCTCACATGTGTAATATGACCATTTTGTAAAGGCAACCAAGTGGATTTACCCTAGGGGTGCTTATGTGCAAGTGTATCGTTTTCATGCTTGATTTTGTCTTTGATTAGGGTTTTCTAATTGATTGGTTTTAGTATTTCCATACAAACCCTAATTACTAGCATTTGTATATAAAGCGATAAATTGCGGAATTTAAAATTACTACACTATTATAATACTAGTTGGATGGGGGTGTACAAATTACAAATGGGGATTGCAAGAAAATAAATCCTAATTATCTATTACAACCATATTGAATTTGAATAAATGTACAAGAAATTATATGAATATACTGTACAAGTATGAATGGATAAGGAATGAATTTTGTTTGGATTTTTGTTAAGAAAAATAGTTTTGACCTAATTAACTTTAAAAAAATAATTAACCAAAATAAGAAATTAATATTAAGCCAATAAAAGAAATTAATTTATTAAAGAAACAAGCTTTTTTAGGGTTTTGTTTGTGAAAAAGTTTTAGTTAAATTAAACTAGTATAAAAATTAGTTAATTAAATGAAAACCTAGGTTCTAAGTTAATATTTTAAAAAAGAAAACAAACTTGGTTCTAATGTTAATTTATTTTGAGAAAATAAATTAATTTGTTTTAAGAAAATATTTTTAATGTGTGAAAATAATAATCAAAACCCTAACTTTTAATTAATTTACAAATTCATTATCAAAGATAAAATAAAGTGTGATTAAAATAAATTTATTTTTATGTAAAATCAAATAAAAGCCTAAATCTATTTTTTATGATTTTTGTATTAAGTAAAACTTATTAAAATAAAATAAATAAATGAAATAAGAAAAATAGAAAATAAAATAGGACATAGGTTGTGTAAGTGAATCAGGGGGTGAGAAATGAAAAAAAAACATAAAGCCCAAGAAAAGAGGCCCAACGCTGCCAAAAAAGAAAAGTCAGAATGTGAAAAATATGAAAAATCCAAAAGGGTACCATTAGGGCTCAAACCCAGGTCCCTATAGCCACAGGCGCGCGCTTCTACCACTAGGGTGGCTATATATCCGTTTATATAAGAAAAACAATAAATATATGATAGTAAACAAGTCCATGGCCTGAACTTCATCTTCAACCTCACGCCAAGCCAGAGCCTTTGTATCTTGTTCAATTCTCAACAAAAATGAAAAATGTAAATAGGTAACTTGTAGCAAATTTCCTCACGATTTCAGAAATGCAAAGAAATAAAATTATAGATTAAAGACAAGCATGAATTTTAATGGCCCTAATCTGAACCCTTAAAATCTCATAAACTCCAATCTTAAAATTCTCTAAGCTGAAACAAAATTAATGAAAACTATGGACATGTTTAGCTTTAGGGCAATGATATCTACATTTTTCATTCATAAATAAACCATTAATGATGCCTGTATGAAGAGTTCAAAAGTCAGAAAACTTACCTTGCAAGAGGGTATTAGGTTTGGAGTTTGAGTATCTTTCAATGAGTTCCAATGATTGGATTAACTTCCTCAAGTTCCCAGGAAGCTAATGTGATCCTTAGCTTGAGCTGAAAGTACCTGAGGAGTTCTGGAGAAGTCAAGGTGCAAGGTGTTGTTTTTGAAAATGGTGGATGATGATGGAGGTGTTAAAGGGGTGTTACAGGTTTTAGGATTGTTTGTGTATGTTGTTTAGAAACTTTTGAAAGTAAAAGGCAAAGAAACGCACGAGCAAATTTGGAGATTGGATTCAAAACTCAGAAAATGAGAGGTTTTAAAGTGTTTTTGGTGATTCTGTGTTCTTGGTCTTTTCAAGGCTTAAGCATGCGTGGGATTTGTGGCAAATGACTTGTGTATGTATAATCAAAAGGGTTTGAGTGCTTTGAATAGTCAGAAGTACAAGTTACAAGCTATTTGCTATGTTACTTGATTTTCAAGAAAAGTGGGAAAACAAGTTTCAAGAGGAAGTACAAGCATGGGGTGAGTGATCGTAAGTGTCTAACAATTTTCTCTTGAGTTATGAGACATGTATGATCAGAAGAGAACAAGTGCAAGGCTCAAGAATAAGTTTTATGCAAAAATCTACTTTATCAAAATGACATTGTGCACTTTCTTCCCAAAATTGATATAAAGCATGACCTTGCATTGAATGCTTGAATTGAGAACTCTAACAGCTGAGCAAGCAATTAATAATGGAGTGCCTAACAAGTTTTAGGCCTGCAAAGTAGAAGTTATGCAACATAACTTTGAATTTTGAATTTTGTTCATCACAAAATGACTTGTAATTCAAGTGTGAAAACCCTAACTTCATCTCTTCGATTCTCCCTACTAAAAAATGATCTCAAGGAGTTCTTGAACAATTTGGAAAGCTTATAATGTTCTCTACAACCCATCTTTGAATCACTTTTGAAAATTCTCTTTGGAACTATATGAAAAAGTTCCATGAAGTTAGGTCAAAATCCTGACCAAATTAGGGCAAAATTTCACTAAGTGTTTTGTTTCATGACCATGTATTCTTAAAATTATAACTTCAGATCCAAGCACTTTTGGAAGGAGTTATGTAAAGAAAAATTGTAGATTTCATGGAGGTCTACAACTTTCATGTTGAAAGTTTCTTCTGAATCAACTTGAATCATGGTGAAAATTTTGCTCAAAGTTGTGAAAAAATAAGAAATTTTCAACACTTAGAAAAATTTCTAAGTTTGGAAAATTTAACTTTTCAAAATGAAATCTTGAATTTTTGATTTCTTGATGAATAAGTTTCATATTTTGACATGATTTAATGAATTATGATATTTGACATTTGATTTTGACCAAAAAGTCAAAGTTTGACTTTTCAGTATATAGTTGACTTTTGATCAGTTGACTGAAAATTCATCTGTTAATCCATTGGACTTGAGCAATGTTTTGAGCCATGTCATTAGGTAAAAATGATGCAATTAGAATCTTGAGATCATACCTTAAATTAATTGATCATTTTCTAGGTAAAAAATCATAAATTGCCCTTTCCCAATCAAAACCCTAATTTTGACCATTTTACCCTTTTGAAGATTTGATCAAATTTCATGAGGGATTATGGTTCAAAATTGATCAAATGATACATATAAGTTTAAAATGTTGATGCGGATAAAAAATTATGAGGTTTTATTGTAAATTGGCCACAGTTGATTTTTCCCCAATACAACTGATTTTTAGGTCAACTGCTCAATTGATTTATCAAAAGTGTGATCCAAAGCTTGAAACTTGACATGGGTAATCTTGAGGGTCCATAATTATCCATGAAAGTCATATGGGGAATTGGGAGTTCAAATATCCTTGTGCAATCTCAAACCCTAATTTTGTTCATCAGTGCTTAAGGAGGTGTCTTGAGTTGATCAACCCTAGTGCAGTCTTGAGCCAAAGGAGATCTTGTGAGCAAATTCTTGGTAAATGAGAGGGAAAATTTTGGGGTACAACAGCTGCCCCTGTTCAATCTTCTTAAGCCTGAAGAGTTAGATTGGCGAGTTATTCCATTCGTGTCTCGAAGGTGAAAGATGATTGGACATTAGAGTGCCCAGAAATTTGCACTCGGTGATGTAATGGTAGAGGGAATGGGATTAAAGATGCCATTTGAAGAGATGATGGAAAGTAGTTGGAGATGGGCTTGTAGATTCCATCCAAAAATGATTTCTGAACTAAATCTAAAAGAGAATCTGAATGAGTATCAGAATGGCGTCCGTGTTTGGAGCGTATCTGTATTGTATTTGAAAGTTGAATCTGAATGAGTATCAGAATAGCTTCCGTGTTTGGAGCGTATATGAACTGTATCTGAGAGTTAAATCTGAATGAGTATCAAAATGGTGTCCATGTCTGGAGTGTATCTGAATTGTATCTGAAAGTTGAATCTGAATGAGTATCAGAATGGTGTCCGTGTCTATAGCGTATCTGAACTGTATCTGAGAGAGAATCTGAATGAGTATCAGGATGGAATCTGTGTCTGGAGCGTATCTGAATTGTATCTGAGAATTGAATCTGAATGAGTATCATAATGGCGTCCATGTCTGGAGCGTATCTGAACTGTATCTGAGAGTTGAATCTGAATGAGTATCAAGATGGCATCCTTGTCTGGAGCATATCGAAAATGTATCTGAGAATTGAGTATGAATGAGTATCAGGATGGAATCCGTGTTTGGAGCATATCTGAATTGTATCTGAAAGCTTTTAAACATTGTTAATGGTAGCTATTGATTAACCTTATCCTGAAAAGGGTAAAATGTTAGCTAATATGCAATGTCATGTTGTATGAAATGCATGGTATAATGAGATTATGATATATGCATTCATGTTATCGATGTTTATGATATATGGATGCGATGTATGTGATCTAATCTGTTGCATTGCTTGTTGGATTGGGAAAAATAGATCCCCGACTGCTACTGAGGATGCAGAGTGTAAGTCCTCATGTTTTTGAAATGTTGATGAATTTCCGATTAGAGAAATAAACTTTGTTGCAAGTGAAACTCTGTGTATTGCTTGTGAAATCCAGTTTGGGAATCTTGAGAAATTTGGTGACTTCTGTCGGGGAGTGATAACTGGAAGTTTTGTTCTGCTGGGGATTAAACTGCACACTGTGGGAGATTTTATGGAAATAGCTTAAAGAGGTTTCCCTATTTCCTAAAGCCATTAGTGATTATCTTTCTATTTTGTTCATTTGTAAATGGTAATTACGTAAAAAATGCATATGTTCAAAAATAAATCATTGGACGTTTTTGTAAACAAAACATAAGAGTAAAGAACAACAGATAGTTTTGTACTTTCAAAAGGATATCTTTGTATTGACTTTGAGTAAGTATTTTTGTACAATGAGACAAACATTCTAGTAAGAGAATGTCGTCGTAAAAATGAAAATTTGATACAAAGAAAAAGATAGATACGTGAAATAATCTCATGGGGTTCCCATTCTGCTATAACCTTCGTTTCTATGAGCATCTTATCTATTTGTTTCCTTGTCCGAAGCTGATTGAATTGATCAGAGCCGTCGAGTTTGCAGGTTGTCTGTAAGGTGATCCAACAGGACATAGTCATACGCTTTAATTCCCTAACTTTTTCCTGAACCGCCCTTTCGAGTTTTCAGTCCACCAGGATACCCTTTTTTGCCCAGGCTGCCCTTTCGGGTTTTCAGCTTGCTGGGTGTACATATTTTTATTTTATCCCTAATTTTTGCCTGAACTTTTTTTTTTGGTTCGTCGGGATGCCCTTGTTTCGCCTAGGTGTGTCAACCTAGAGGGTCTCTTATACGTAGTATCTTTTGACTATATCTGCGTTCACGGGGTGCGGCAGATCATTGCCATTCATAGTGGTTAAGATCATTGCTCCACCAGAGAATATGCTTTTGATCACAAATGGTCCTTATCATGTAGGAGTCCATTTGCCCCTGGGATCACCCTGCGGTAGTATGATACGTTTGATCACCAAATCCCTGACTTGATACACTTGGTGTCTGAATTTCTTGTTGAAAGCCTTGATCATCTGTTTTTGATACATTTGACCAAGATAGATAGTAATAAGCCTTTTCTCATCAATCAAGTTCAATTGATCAAGACGATTTTGTATCCAATCTTCTTCATTAAGCCATGCATCCTTCATAATTCTCAGAGAGGGGATCTGGACCTAAATAGGCAAGACAACCTCCATGTCGTATACCAGAGAGTAGGGTGTTTCCCCGGTTGATGTGTGTGCCGTGCTACGATAACCGTGGAGAGCGAATGGTAGCATCTTATGCCAATCTTTGTAGTGACTGCCATTTTCTGTATGATCTTTTTTATGTTCTTATTTGCGGCTTCGACAACACCATTCATCTTTGGTCGGTAAGGGGAAGAATTGTGGTGCTGGATCTTTAATTACACGCACTGTATGGTGATCATAGTGTTGTTAAGATTCATACCATTGTCTGTGATGATCCTCTCCGGGATACCGTACCGATAGATGAGGTTTTTCTTGATGAACTGGGTGACAACATTCTTGGTAACGGAAGCGAAAGAGGCCGCCTCAACCCACTTTGTGAAATAGTCAATGGCCACCAAGATGAAGCAGTGTCCATTAGAGGCTATTGGTTTGATTTCCCCAATCATATCGATGCCCCACATAGCAAAGGGCCAAGGAGCCGTCAAGACATTCAGAGGATCTTCTTTGCCATCATATGCCCATTGAAATGGGTGCCAAAAGTTCCTTCATGTAACTCATCCATGATCTTTTCTGCCTCAACCTTGTCTATGCAACAGAGCAAAACAAAGTCAAGGTTGCGTTTGTAGAGAATGTTGTTACTAAGGAAGAACTTAGCAGAGAATCTCCTTAAGAACTTCTTATCATTGACTGAAGCTCCTTCTGGATATTCTTAAGCCTCGAGATACCTCTTGACTTCGTGAAACCAAGGTCGATCCACAACTTCTTCAGTATTAATCTCGTGACAGTGAGTTGGTTCATCCATTCGTTCAACGATGATCTGGGGAGCCTCGTTATCCCATTTAAGTTTAAACATGGATGACATTGTGGCTAGTACATCTGCTAGCTGATTTTCTTCTCGCGGGAAATGCTCGAAGGTAATCTTCTCAAAATGTGGGATCAACGTCAACACATGTTCTTTGTAAGGGATAAGGTTAGGGTGTTTGGTGTCCCATTCCCCTTTTATCTGGATAATGACCAAAGCTGAATCTCCGAATACATTTAAGGATTTGATCCCCAAATCTATGGCAGCTTTAAGACCAAAAATGCACGCTTCGTATTCTTCCATGTTGTTTGTGCAGTTGAAGCAGAGTCTTGCAGTAAAGTGAGTATAACATCCTTAAGGAGATATGAGTACAACACCAATACCATTGCCGAGTGAATTGGATTCCCCATTGAAAACCAGGGTCCATCGGGATCCTTGTTCAGGTCCGTCATATGGTGAGAATTCTTCACAGTTGTTTACCATCATGATGTCTTCATTTGGGAATTTGAACTTCATGGACTGGTAGTCATCCACAGCCTGATGAGCTAGGTGATAAGCTAGTATACTGCCCTTTATTTCATTATGGGTAGTATATTGTATGTCATATTTTGTCAGGATCATCTGCCATCTCGCTATTCTCCCAGAGAGGGCAGGTTTCTCGAACATGTATTTTATTAGATCCATCTTGGATATCAATAAGGTAGTATGGGTAAGCATATACGATCTTAGCCGGCGAGCAGCCCATGCCATAGCGCAGCAAGTTTTCTCGAGCATTGAATATCTTGTTTCACAGTCGGTAAACTTTTTGCTCAGGTAATAAATAACATGCTCTTTTCGGCTAGACTTATCATGCTGCCCCAGCACACACCCCATTGAATTTTACAAAACAGTTAGATACATGATCAATGGTCTTCCTTCGACTGGTGGCATTAAAATATGAGGCTCTTGCAGGTATTCTTTGATTTTGTTGAAGGAAGTTTGGCACTCATCATTCCACTGGACTACTTGATCTTTCTTCAGTAATTTGAAGATTGGTTCACAAGTAGCTGTTAGGTGAGAAATGAATCTGGAAATTTAGTTTAACCATCCCAAGAATCCTCTTACTTCCTTCTCGGTACGAGGAGCAGGCATTTCTTGTATTACTTTCACCTTGGCGGGAACCACTTTGATACCTTTATTGCTGACAACAAAACCTAAGAGTTTACCAGACCTTAGTCCAAACATGCATTTATTTGGGTTCAACCACAACTTGTATTTCTTTAGTCTCTCAAATAAATTCTGCAAATGACCAAGATGCTCTTCTTCTATTTGAGATCTGGCTATCATGTCGTCCACATAGACCTCTATTTCGTGATGTATCATGTCGTGAAATAGAGCTACCATGGCACGCTGATAGGTTGCCCCAACATTCTTCAGCCCGAATGGCATAACCTTGTAAAAAAATGTGTCCCACTGTGTGACAAAGGTTGTTTTCTCCATATCCTCAGGCTCCATTTTGATTTGGTTGTAGCCTGAGAAGCCGTCCATGAAGGAAAACACTTTGTGTTGTGCCGTATTGTCAACTAAAATATCAATATGGGGAAGCGGGAAATCATCCTTAGGGCTTGCTCTATTCAAATCTCTATATTCCACGCACATTCGTACCTTGCCGTCCTTTTTGGGCACGGGAACAACATTGGCAACCCATTGTGGATAAGAAGTGACGGCCAAGAATCCGACGTTGAATTGTTTCATGACTTCCGCTTTGATCTTCTCTGACATGTCTGGTTGCGTACGAAATACCTTTTGTTTTACCGAAGGGCAATCCTATTTTATAGGTAGACGATGTACTACGATATCCGCGTCAAGTCCTGGCATGTCTTCGTACGACCTGACAAAGACCTCAACATAATCATGTAGCAACTAAATCAGACGCTCTTTGAAACTGGGTTCCAGATTGGCACCCACCTGTTGGCTCCTAAATTCGACACCTTTGTTTTGATTGATGTCAGCCATTAAAGCTGAAAGATGCTTTCGACTGGCTAAGTCTGTCGAAGTAGCCGTCGAAAGATGGCAAAAATACTTAGAAGATTTCTTCCAAGGAAGAAGGCTGCTTGCCTTCGACGTCGAAGGAGCTTCTCGTCGAAGATGTCTCTTGACGAACGTGTTCGATGGTCCAGAGTGGAGCAGTTTGAAATTCAAGCTTTTTGGAGGGAGAACGGTTTCCAGCAGTTACTACGTGCAAACGTGCAAGGATCTGGAGCGTCAAGCGTGGAGAACGTGCCAAGTGGATTGATCTCGAAGCAGTGTAACTGCCCGACGGTTACTTGGAATGTTTTTGTATAAATAGGAGTAGACGTGTAGTTTCTCGCGTGTGTTCACAATTCTATACATAGTCACTCATTTAGATTCGAGTACCCAGCGTGTGAGAAAGAATTGTTGAGAAATGTATGTGTGAAACACCAATTTTATCAATTAAAGTCATTTATTTTCCCAGAATTTTACTTGCTTTTCTCCTTTAAATTCCTGTCGAACCTTTACTTTAAAGCCTTGTTTATTTTACCAAGTCTTTCCTTTATGCAATTTACTTGAAACCTTTTATTTAAAGCCTTATCCAACTTAATCAAACTTCAAAATCAACCTATGTCCATAGGATCAATCTGATCGATCCTGCGAGTAACCAAATAAGTAACCATTTGGAGGATCAGCGGTTGTTTACCAAAACCCGAGGTAAACAAATTGGCACACCTGGTGGGACAGTGTGTTGATTGTTGAAAATAATCTCACCTTTTCGAGTTGTATGTTATTGAGAAGTGGTAGAATATACACTAACGATAACAATACTGGAAGAGGAAGGGAAGAGATGGCGAATCCGCCAAACAATAACGAAATCCCACAAACGAGTGTGGGAGCAACGGTTAATATGACCGTAAGTGAAGCGACGAATGTTGGTTCGATACCAGCAGTATCGGTCACAACCACGGGGCCAATTACTTCGTTAACAGGCCCCAGAATACCTTTGGGAACTCCCCCACCAAGGGGAAATTTAGGCACAAGGCCTGTGGTTCCCCCAGGATTTATTCCATTCTATGGCATGCCAACTTCTGAAGTGGCAAGCCTAACGAATGCTGCGTCCACTTATTCAGACCCTTTCGTGAGTGCCTCTTCGCCACTCCAAGGCTCTGGAGTAGGCATGGCGAATAGAAATAGGACCCAACTCTTAGGAGGAACGTCCCAAGTAGCCCATGGCCTTACAAATGCCTCGACAGCAGTCTTGAGGCAACAAATGGACGAAAGCAACCATGATATGGTGCAAATGTTGGCACAAACCTTGAGTACAGTGCTAAATCCTCTAATACAAAACACTACTCAATAGAATCTGCAAGTTACAGCGCAAATGACGCGTTTGGCTGACTTCTTTGGAGTGCCCCCACCTATTCGACAGCCCCAAAGGGCGCAAATAAGGGGAAATCAGGGGATATTTGTAGAGGAAGAAACCACCATTAACCAGGCTCAACAGCCTGTCGAAGAAAACCTTAGGGCACGATTGGAACAACCTGTCGAGGAACCTAGGGTAATAGCCCCAGAGGTAAGGTTAGTTAACAGAAACCAAAATGCTGACGAAGTGGTTCAGCATATCCAATACTAAAACATGGGTTTGGAAAACAATCTGGCAACCATGATCGAAAGGATCATGAATCAGAACGGAATGAACATGGGCTTTCGAAGGCCCAACTTTACATCTCCATTGTCAGAATATGTGTTACAAACGGACTTACCTCCTAGAAGCAAAGTCCCCAAATTTACTAAGTTTTCTGGGGACACGACAGAATCTACTGTCGAACATGTGGCGAGGTATTTGATCGAAGCAGGAGACATTTCAAATAATGAAAACCTGAGGATCAAGTACTTCCCAAGTTCTTTAACCAAGAACGCGTTTACTTGGTTCACAACTCTCCCCCCCAATTTGATCCATCATTGGACCCAGTTGGAAAGATTGTTCCATGAACAATTCTATATGGGGCAAACCAAGATAAGCCTAAAAGAACTGGCCAGTGTGAAGAGACGTTTCACTGAACCTATAGACGAATATCTGAATAGGTTTAGGTTGCTTAAGGCGAGATGTTTTACACAAGTGCCAGAACATGAGTTGGTCGAAATAGCCGCAGGCGGTTTAGATTATTCCATTAGGAAAAAGCTAGACACCCAGTACCTGAGAGACATGGCCCAACTGGCCGATAGAGTTCGACAGGTCGAACGCCTCAAAGCTGAAAAAGCTAAGGCGACGAAAACTCACAAGAGAGAAAGAATAGCGTACGTTGAGATGGACGACGAAGATCTAGAATCCTTCGACGATACTTTAGCTGTCGAAGAAGGAGAAGTCGATTTAGCAGAACTAAAACAAGGGCCACCATACTCTTGTAAACAGTTAGTCCCCTCAAATGGGAAAAATCCCATTGGTCCAGACAGGACTAACGATAGGTTCCCAAAAAAGACTTATAGTTTTGACATCACAAAATGTGATGAAATATTCGACTTGCTAGTTAAAGATGGCCAAATGATAGTACCCCCTGGGGTAAAAGTACCTCCTCTTGATCAAAGAAAGAAGAGAGGTTTTTGCAAATATCATAATTTTTTGGGCCATAAAACTTCTCAATGTTTTCTTTTCAGGAATCTTGTGCAAGACGCTATTGAGGAAGGGAGATTAAAGTTTGCTGACAAATCCCCCATGGCTGTCGACTCCAATCCACTGAAGGCTGAAGCCCACTATGCAGAACCCTCTGAGGTGAACATGATAGAGGCAACCAGGATCCAGTCGAAGAAGCCAGGCATTACCATGGTCGAAGTCTCAAAGGACCACATCAACATGCCAATTTTTGGCAGTTTTTCTGGAAATTTATCCAGGAAGACAATTGAAGCTGTCCAGAAGGCGGTCGAGAACCCGAAGTCGGAGACTGCTGAAGCCCAAAAAACTGGACCAAAGACCAGTTCCCACTTGGCCATTGTTCAAGGCCAGACGGAGAATCTGGAGACACAAATGAAGCAGTTAACTCTTGCTAGCAAAGATACAATGAATATCAACATGGTTGAACTTTCTGACCCAAAAGCATCAGAAGAGGCCATAAGGCAAGAGCAGGCTAATAAAACGGCTTTCCCTAGGGAAAACGAAAACTTGGCAGATTTTTTACAAAGATGCCAGAAGAAGAAATCAGAGGTGATGCTGTGTCCAAGATGCAGTTCGATCTTTGATAAAAAGGCTGCTGAGCACATTCAAGGCGTGAGAGCAGCGAATAAGAGAAGGGAGAATGCTGACCTTCGACATGATCCCAGAAGGGGTTCTAATCAAGACAAGAGGCCATTGACCTTTAGGCCTCCAACAAATGTGCCAGTAGACACTTGGTACAAAACTTCTGGCCGAAAAAGGCCAAATGAAGAGAAATGGCATTCTTTCGATGTGCCAAGAGGTTCCTCTCTGACTCAAAAGAAAGAGCCTCAAGTTGCTGCACCTAAGGCTACACAAGTGTCCAGCAACTACAAGGGTAAAAATCCTATGTCTCGATCTCAGTGGAGGAGATATCAAAGGAGACGAAAAGCTGAAAGGGAGGCTGCCAACGAACCTAAGGCAGAGACTAGTTCGAATGTTCCTCAAAGGAAACAAAGAAAGCCTCTAGAGAGAGAACCAGTTACCAACAGGCTAGTTTGGCCTAACCAAAGTGAAGTCGAAGACGAAGATGATGCTGAGTCCGATGATACTTTGGATATAATGGTGAATATTGTTTCAGTGTTGCCCAGGGAATTCAATCGACAGGTAGAAGTCGAAGCAAGTGACTGGGAGGTGGAACAAGAAATGGCCAAACATAGGCCAGTGTGCTATTTTGTCATGGACAATGGCACTACTGAGGAACAAAATGGCTTCTTCGAGCCACCTACAGAGGCGATGAAGAATCACCTCAAGCCTTTGTTCATAAGGGCTAAACTCGAAGAGACCACTGTGAATAAAATATTGGTCGACTGTGGGGCAACCATTAATATTATCCCTCACTCTATGCTAAGGAAGATTGGCAAAAGAGATGAGGAAATCAAACCTCACAATATGGTCCTGTCGAACTATGAGGGCGGCATTGGGACCACCATGGGAGTGATCCAGTTAGACATCAAAGTAGGGTCAATCCTTCGACCAACTATGTTCATGGTCATATCGGCCAAACCTAACTACAACCTTTTGTTAGGCCGTGAATGGATTCATGGTGTTGGCGCTGTGCCTTCATCGATGCATCAAAGACTGTTGCTATGGCGTCCAGATGGGATGGTCGAAAACATAGAGGCAGATCAAAGCTACTACCTAGGCGAAGTGAATCACTTGGGTGTGGCAGATTTCGACAAAAACTTGGCTCACATAGGGCCATGTCCAACTCCTGACTTCGACATGGCGCCAGCGCCAAACACCTTTTGTTCCCTATACCTGCATCCTGAGCATGGTTTCCAGTGGGACAGAGAAGACTTGTCCCACATAGACTTCAGTGGGTTAACTGATATCCAACCAACTGGTTGGGGAAGTGAATTCAGTGATAATGACTGAGTCACAGTCTTTGAAGCGAATTTCGGCTTATGTAGCCGAAACCAAGATGATAACGGCTCTCGAAGCCGAAGTAAAGTACATGGCCACACAGGCCAATGATCAACAATTATCTGCTGTTGGCCCAGGAAAGGATTTCGATCCAAAACCTCCTGATATCATGCCAGACGAAATGCAGGAACAGAGGCTCGACGCTATCTATGACGATGAGCCTTTGGGCTTCGAAAAGGATCCCTTGGCGAACAACATTAAGATGTTAGCACAAGACCCTTTAGAAGAAATCAACTTAGGCGAAGGATCAGAGAAAAGGCCAACTTACATCAGCGCCAAAATTGATCCAGAACTTAGGTTGGAAGTAATCCAATTGCTGAAAGAGTTTAAAGACTGTTTTGCATGGGATTATGACGAAATGCCTGGTCTCGACAGAGGATTGGTAGAACTTCAGTTGCCAATCAAACCTGGGAAGAAGCCAATCAAGCAAAATCCAAGGCGCTTCGCTCCTGAGATACTGTCGAAGATCAAAACGGAGGTCGAAAGACTTCTGAAATGCAAGTTCATCCGTGTTACAAGGTATGTCGAATGGATTGCAAATATTGTGCCAGTAATTAAGAAGAATGGTACATTAAGGGTGTGCATAGATTTCAGAGACTTGAATGCTGCCACCCCCAAAGATGAATATCCTATGCCTGTGGCGGAAATGCTAGTCGATTCTGCCGCTGGCTATGAATACCTGAGTATGCTCGATGGTTATTCAGGATATAATCAAATATTCATTGCTGAAGAGGATGTGTCGAAAACAGCTTTTCGATGCCCTGGGGCCTTAGGCACTTACGAATGGGTAGTGATGCCTTTTGGCCTAAAAAACGCTGGGGCAACGTACCAGCGAGCAATGAATACTATCTTCCATGATTTTATTAACACTTTTATGCAAGTTTATATTGACGATATTGTTATAAAATCTGTTTCCAGGAAGAGCCATATTGACCACCTTCGACAATCATTCGAAAGAATGAGAGAACATGGTCTGAAGATGAACCCTTTGAAGTGTGCGTTCTGTGTGAAAGCTGGAGATTTCTTGGGCTTCGTTGTCCACAAAAAAGGAATCGAAATCAACCAGAACAAGACAAAGGCAATTCTGGAAGCGAAAGCGCCATCGAATAAGAAGGAATTGAAATCTCTCTTAGGCAAGATAAATTTCTTAAGAAGGTTTATATCTAATCTAAGTGGGAAATCTCAGGCCTTTTCACCCTTACTTCGACTGAATAAAGAGGGGTTCGAATGGGGGCAAGAGCAACAAGAAGCCTTCGACAAAATCAAAGGGTACCTCACGAAGCCACCTATTTTGGTGCCTCCTTGTAGAAATAGGAGTATGAGATTGTACATAGCTGCATTTGACAAAACTCTGGGAAGTATGTTAGCCCAAGAGGATGATAGTGGAGTCGAAAGACCCATTTACTACCTCAGTCGAGTTTTGAATGATGCAGAAACTAGATATAGCGAAGTTGAAAAATTGTGTCTATGTCTGTATTTCTCTTGTACAAAACTCAAGCAATATATAAAACCAGTTGATGTTTATGTTTCGTCTCATTTTGATGTTTTCAAATATATGTTGTCGAAACCTATCTTGCATAGTCGAATTGGCAAGTGGGCATTAGCATTAACTGAATACTCCTTGACCTTTATGCCTCTTAAGGCAGTAAAAGGACAAGTGGTTGCAGATTTCATAGTCGACCACTCAATTCAAGTCGAGGATATTAACTATGTGGAGATAGAACCTTGGAAATTCTACTTCGATGGTTCCAGCCATAAAAATGGAACAAGAGTAGGAGTCTTGATTATTTCTCCAGATAAAATTCCAACAACATTCAAGTACCAAATAGAAGGTTCTTGTTCGAACAATGAGGCTGAGTATGAAGCTCTAATTACTGGCCTTGAGATATTGTTGGAATTGGGGGCAACTCGAGTCGAAATAATGGGAGACTCAGAGTTAGTCATTAAGCAAGTCACAAAGGAATATAAATGCATAAGAGAAAATCTCATTATGTACTTTGTGATAGCAAATCGTTTGTTGAAAAAATTTGAAAGTGTCAATATTCGACACATACCCAGAGTCGAAAATCAAATAGCCAATGACTTGGCACAGATTGCATCTGGGTATAAGATTTCA
Source organism: Vicia faba (assembly GCA_948472305.1). Taxonomy (NCBI): domain Eukaryota; kingdom Viridiplantae; phylum Streptophyta; class Magnoliopsida; order Fabales; family Fabaceae; genus Vicia; species Vicia faba. The sequence goes on from OX451735.1 coordinate 336,658,209, forward strand.
AAAACGAGATTACAAAGAGCAATCGAAGTTCGAGAGAAGATAAGAGCAACTTGTCTATCACCAACAGACTTGGAATCGACGAGACTAGGATATGCTGATCACAGTAACTTCGAGATTTCGTTCATTGATAATTTGTCAGAGCAAGATTGGAGGAAACCCATTGTGGACTATCTTCAAAATCCAGGAGCTTCGACAGAACGAAAAACAAAATACAGGGCGTTGAGTTATGTACTCATGGGAAATGAGTTATTCAAGAAGACGCCTGAAGGGGTGTTGCTGAAATGTTTAAGTGAAACTGAAGCATACATAGCCCTTTCGACTACGCATGCTGGGGCATGTGGGGCTCACCAAGCAGGCCATAAGATGAAATGGTTGTTGTTTCGACAAGGACTATATTGGCCCACTATGCTGAAAGATTGTGTTGAGTTCGCCAAAGGTTGCCAAGAATGTCAAGTTCATACAGGCATCCAACATGTACCAGCAAGCGAACTTCACTCGATAGTGAAGCCTTGGCCCTTTAGAGGATGGGCGTTGGATCTCATTGGTGAGATTCGACCAGCATCATCAAAGAGTCAGAAATACATATTGGTAGGCATTGATTATTTTACTAAGTGGATCGAAGCTATCCCTTTAGTCAATGTGGACCAAGAAAATGTCATTGAATTTATTCAAAAGAACATTATCTTTAGATATGGAATCCCTGAGACAATCACAACTGATCAAGGGTCAGTTTTCACTGGTCGAAAGATGCAGGAATTTGCTCAGGAAACAGGTTTCAAACTCCTAACATCAACGCCTTATTATGCACAGGCGAATGGTCAAGTCGAAGCAGCTAACAAAGTGGTGATTGGCTTGATAAAGAAACATGTTGGGAAGAAAGCAAAGAATTGGCATAAGACGTTAGACCAGATTTTATGGGCTTGTCGAACGTCCCCAAAAGAAGCCACTGGGACAACACCATATAGGCTAACTTTTGGCCATGATACAGTGTTGCCAGCAGAAATTTGTCTTCAATCTGCAAGGGTTCAGAGGCATTATGATATTCCTTCTGAAGTTTACTGGAACATGATGTTAGATGAACTGGTGGATTTAGACGAAGAGAGATTACACGCTCTCGACTTACTCAGGCTTCAGAAGAAAAGAGTAGAAGACTCTTATAATAAAAAGGTAAAACCTAAGGTATTTTTGCCTGAAGAACTAGTTTGGAAGGTAATTCTTCCCATGGATCGAAGAGATCGAAGCATGGGGAAATGGTCACCCAAATGGGAAGGACCCTTCAGAGTTATCCAAACTTTTTCTGGTGGAGCCTATGAAGTCGAAGAGTTAAGTGGAGATAAAAGGCTCTTGAGAGTAAATGGTAAATATTTGAAAAAGTACAAACCTATACTTCAAGAGATAAAAATAAAATAATAAAAGAACAAGTCTAAAGTAACCATAAAAATGCCAAAATGGAAAATTTTTATTAATTTCAGCCAAGATGGCAATTGTTGTCGAATAACGATTACAAAGTATGGTTACAAAAGAGAATCAATCAAAAGGTAAGAGAATTCCTGAGTCGAAGATACTTGGCATGCTGCAGCTCCAACCTCTTCTTGCACCAGGAGTTTTCTTGCACTAGTTTGGCAATTTGAGCGTCGAGGCTTTGGGCCCTTTCAGCGAATTCCAGGCCTTGCTTGATCTCAGTCTGGCTCTCAGTGTCTGAGATGGTCGAAAGAATTTCCTCCTGGAGTACAGTGTTGGCGTTTATCTTCGCCTCTATCTCTGCGATTTGTGCCCGGAAGGAAACATTCTCTCGCTCAAGGGCATCAACTCTTTCCTGTGCAGACGCTTTCTGTTTCGACAACTCAGCAATTCGAGAAGTCGAATCTGAGACAGCAGTCCACGCAGAGGAGCTTCTGCCATACAACACCTCGAGCTGACTGTTAAAACCTCGTTGGCGCCTGTAATCCGCTGAAACTTGATCAATCATAGAGTGTAACTCCATGATCAAGTCTGAGATTTCTGGGGCTACAGCTTCAAAGTCGACAGCATTCAAGACCTCTTTTAAGCATGATGGAGCAGTGGGGTCCCCCTCTAAGGTCTTCATCAAGTCCCTCTTGAAGAACTGGGCCTTAACCTTCGCCAATGCATCATCAAGAGGAGAAGTTTCAGTAGACTTCCCCGACAGGGTAGGAATTTCTTGACTAGTGTCAGACGAACTCTTACTCTCGATGATTGCATTGAGGTAGCTGACAGGGTCAGTTTGTTTCAAGAGTTCCAAATCCTCTTTTGACCTGTGCTTCGAGGAAGTAACCCTTGCAACAGTATGATCTTGGGTTAGAGGCTGTTGAATGCTGAGTGCCTCGACTGGTTGCTCTTCGACTTGGACTGAGGCGGTACCAGCGTCGACTTGTGGTTCTTCGCTAGCGTCACCCTGGTGTCCTTCGCCAGTACCACCTTGGTGCTCTTCGTCAACAGCACCTTGATTCTCTTCGCCATTGCCTTGGTCCCTTTCTTCAGGATTCTCTTCTGACAGGTCCACCACTTGAACCGTTTCTGGTTGTTGTTCCTCCACTGGCTGTGGTTCTTCCACCATAGGTTCTTCTGTTGTTTTCTCCACTGTTTCAGCATTGGCCTCATTCTCAGTATGGGCTTCGTCATTGCCCAAATCTTTTTCCTGAGGCCTGCTAAGGTCAGCAGATTCCAGAGTTTCTGAAGTCCTTGGTGGAGAACTTTCAGTAGTGTCCTGAAAAAGAGAAAGAAGACACATCTTCAGATGTCGAAAGAGACACAATCGAATACGGGTATCTATGCCTAAGTTATAAAAAAGGGTCCAATAGATTACCTGTGGATTAACTTCAGCCCCAGGGCTGGAATTGTCACTCTCGACAGGTTTGTTAAGAAGAACGTTCAGTTCCTCCTCAGTTGGCTCCTCGATGATTACTGGAGGTGGCCCAGGCTTTCTCACAGCAACCTTTATTCTGACGGTTCGACCTTCAGGAGCAGGAGCAGGAACAGAAGCGTCCTTCGTTAACTTTCGCCTCTTTAAGGGAGCAGGAGGGGAATCACTTTCGTCATCACTCCCAGATTCGACCACCAATGCTGCCCGTTTCTTGGGCGAAGGGGCCTAGAAAACCAACAGGAATTCGATTGAATAATTGCATCGAAAATCAAAAATCGAAAGCCAGAAGAAAAATGAAGAAAATCTGGTTACCGATACAGGAGGCTTCCTCGAAGAGCCTTCCCCCTGTTGGTTGCTTATGGTCTTCGCCGGCGCTGTAGTCTTCGCCGGCGGTGGAGGTTTTGCTGAAGGGCCTCCTCCTTGTTGGCCTTCTGTAGCCTTCTTGGCTAGAGGCTTTCGAACAACTGAAAGCAAAAGAAAAAGTTAACAGGCTAACAGTCGAAGAGAAAGACAAAAAGTAATGTGAGAGCATGAACTTACATTTCTTTACTTTGTCCAACACAAGGACAAAAGACTTCTGCAACTCAGCCATGAAGTCCTTCTCGTCGAAGAAGTACTCAGCATAATAGCTTCTCCACCACTCCTTGAAGGATGGTGAGCAAAGGAAATTAAGCTGGTAGTCAAACAACGAGAGGATTGTTCGACCAGCATATCTTCCGATATGCTTGATGGCAGCTTCTTCTGTATAATCGTTGCAGAAGTACAACATTGACTTCTCTCTTTGAAAGATCGGAGAAGGCAGGGTTTGGATAATACCAAACTGGCGAGATACCAGATTTGGTTGATAGGCAAGTAGACTCAAATGAGTCTTAGAACTCTTAAATCGAAGAGGCATGATCCTCGGTGTAAGGAACGCCTCCCAAAGTATTGTATGCTCATCGACATTGGGACCACTCGACTCCTTTGGATGTGGCCTTGTAAACCATGCTGGCCCCACCCTTCGTTGAGCAAATGGAGCCATAGTTGAAACAAATTCCTTCCTTCGAGCGAACATGAGAACGAAGTTGGTGAAGGTTTGTTGAAACTCCAGCCCATCTTCCACAGGTGTCAGCAGAGCCAGCCTGATGCCTTCGACGCGCCTGTTTGCTATTGCTGGCGCATGTTCATTTATCTGAACCTTCTTGGGTAAGAAAGATTCGAAAGTGGCGTTGAGCCACAGTTGAAGTAGCCAAAAAGGTCCAGCGAGTAGCAAACTGGCCCTGTCCTCGACATGTTTCAGAAGAGTGGCCCCATTGCTGATCGAGTCATAGAGGCTAGCCAGAATTAGTTCTGCCAAACAGATGTTTTGGCGGTGATGCAGTTGGGTAGCAAGAGTGACCATCTTTTTGGTCACTTGTAGAGACTTCGAGCAAAACACAAAGCGAGTTAGCCATAAGGCTAGAAACGCTATGTGTTCGACATCCGACACCGTATCTGTCGACCTGTCGTGATAATGGTTGATGAAAGTGGTGTATGTTGGCTTGGTCTCAGAGAAGCCAATTTGGTCCTCCGACATCTCCTCCGGGTCGAAGTAATCTCCGGTTGGTCGAAGGCCAGTAATAGCTGCCACATCGAAGAGTGTGGGGGTTAACATCCCACATGGAAGATGAAATGTAAAATGGGAGTAGTCCCAGAACAACAGTGAAGCTATAAGCATCTCTGGGGAGTAGTTTAAGCCTGTCTTCGACAGCATCACTAAGTCGAAGATTCCCATATCCTTCCAGATTGGAGTTTGATGCTTCTCCAACTTTGTTAGCCAAGCAACATAATCGGAGGTCAGATTAGGGCAAGACCTGAAGACCCTAACACTTCTGTTGAAGAAGCGGAGGTCGATTTTTTCGCGTGTAGGGTCTTCGTTGTCTTCTGCGTCTTTCTTGGCGCATGCTACTGGCTTGAGTTTCTCGACGATGGGGAAATAGCTCTTGATCTTCAGAGCTTCAGAGATGCTTGGATTCATGGGGCCAGACATTGCAAAAATCTGGTTGGAGTATCCAACCGGGATCATCAAGTGGCGCGAGTAAGCATCGCGAACGGAGATGTCAGAAGGTTCAGGAACCCTTCGTTTGCCTGTAGAGTTTACTACCGGAGCAGTGACGAAGACTTTGGGTTTAACATGTTGTTCAGTTGGTGCGTTAGCACTGGGAGCAGTAGAAGCAGAGGCCATTGTTGAGGTTGAAGATGAAGTGAAAGAGGAAAAGTTTTCTGCAAAGAGAGTAAGCTTGTACGAAAACAAGGAAGTTTGAAGGCTAGTTGGCGTAAAAAGTCCCACAATGGGATATTCACTACTATTTATAGTAGTGGGAGAAATCCCCAATAACGAGGACATTAAATGCCATTTAATGCTGCAGGAATTAGTGGGACGCGTGGCAGCCCCTGGTTGTTTTGGCCGTTTCTGCAGAAGTAGAGAGACGCAGCGTGCGTCCTCGTTTTTGAGAATTGTCATAATGACAAATTCTGAAGTGACGTTTGGTACTGCACGCCGTACTGAAAGTGACGTCCTAGGATCAAATCAATGATGGTTTCTTGGGATTGCCAATAGTTGGTAAAAAGCAACAAAAAGTGCACAAGTTAACTTGTGACTAAGCGTGGAAAGACAGGTGTCGAATGGCGTTTTCAAAGAATGCCTTTTTCTTTCAGAGTCGAAATAAGGCATTCTTGGGGGGCAATTTGTTGGCTCCTAAATTCGACACCTTTGTTTTGATTGATGTCAGCCATTAAAGCTGAAAGATGCTTTCGACTGGCTAAGTCTGTCGAAGTAGCCATCGAAAGATGGCAAAAATACTTAGAAGATTTCTTCCAAGGAAGAAGGCTGCTTGCCTTCGACGTCGAAGGAGCTTCTCGTCGAAGATGTCTCTTGACGAACGTGTTCGATGGTCCAGAGTGGAGCAGTTTGAAATTGAAGCTTTTTGGAGGGAGAACGGTTTCCAGCAGTTACTACGTGCAAACGTGCAAGGATCTGGAGCGTCAAGCGTGGAGAACGTGCCAAGTGGATTGATCTCGAAGCAGTGTAACTGCTCGACGGTTACTTGGAATGTTTTTGTATAAATAGGAGTAGACGTGTAGTTTCTCGCGTGTGTTCACAATTCTATACATAGTCACTCATTTAGATTCGAGTACCCAGCGTGTGAGAAAGAATTGTTGAGAAATGTATGTGTGAAACACCAATTTTATCAATTAAAGTCATTTATTTTCCCAGAATTTTACTTGCTTTTCTCCTTTAAATTCCTGTCGAACCTTTACTTTAAAGCCTTGTTTATTTTACCAAGTCTTTCCTTTATGCAATTTACTTGAAACCTTTTATTTAAAGCCTTATCCAACTTAATCAAACTTCAAAATCAACCTATGTCCATAGGATCAATCTGATCGATCCTGCGAGTAACCAAATAAGTAACCATTTGGAGGATCAGCGGTTGTTTACCAAAACCCGAGGTAAACACCACCTTGACTTCTTTCTTGTCTTCTTTGGTACCTAGGTTAATTGTGTCCACTGGTTCTTCGTAGGGCTGTATGGTCCTCTCTTCTTGTTTTAGTAACCTGGCGAGTTCCCCTGGAACTTCACAATCTTCCTCACCTTCGTCTTCAGCTTGGTAGATTAGATTTTCAGAATCATAGAAGGCCATAGCAGAATTGTTACCCATGGGATCCCGAATGGATGTAGATCTGCAATTTGAATGTGAGAGTGTGTAAGAGTATAGCTATATTTGAAAGAAATGAAAATGTAAAAAGAAAAACAATGAGAACAAATTTTGTATGCAAAAACGTCCATGATTCATCGATGTCATATAGAATTGAGATAATAACCCTTACAAATGGACCATTGTGCCTCGGGTAAGACACAAGATTTTAAGAGTATGAATTTTTTAATATTACAAGTCCGATAAAATTTTAAAGACAAATTATTGTGGGATAAAAGTGACCGGGACAAAATCTCTAGCTTCCCAGTTGCTGAGCCCTCCATTGACAGTTGGGAAAATCCAATCCTCCAGGTCATAGCTATTTTCATCATCCTCCATGGCGTTGACTTCGTGGTTGCTGATCTTCAAGGGTGGTCCTCCGGGACGAGCGCATCGTACAACTTTATGGGCTCCTGAAGTGAAACCCAAACCAAAAGTTTCAGATTTGTATGGGATATCTGGGAGTTGGCCCCAAATAGTGCACCCACCTTCTTCTATCACTGCCTTGGCATCTTTTAAAGACGATATCTTGAGCGGAGGCCTTGTAATCTTTGGGACTTGAGAAACAAACTTGGTTACTGCCACAGTTTGCGGGACTTCTTTAAAGTGCTGGAATGGAGTTTCAATAAATTCACCATCTAATTCCACATATCTGAAGGAATTTACATGATTGGCCATATACTCTTCTTCTCCATGAACAATGATGATTTTCCCCTGAATTGGATATTTCAGCATTTGATGCAACGTAGAGGTAACGACACCAACATTGTGAATCCACAGTCGGCCTAATAAGCAGGAATATGAAGGGCGAATATCCATTACATATAAAGTTGAATCAAATGTTTGGGTTCCAACTTTTATGGGGATGTCCACTCCCTCATGCACCATCCTCTTTGAGCCGCCGAAGGCCCTCGCTATTATGTTTCTAGGTTTCAAGGTCAATCCTTCATAGTCAATCCTATCAAGAGCCTTTTTAGGCAACACGTTAAGAGACAAAACTATATCCACCAAGACATGAGCCAAAGTCGTACCCCTACATTCGACTGAGACATGCAATTCCTCATTATGCTTCCTCCCCCTTGGCGTTAAATCAAAGTCCTAAAAACCTAAACCATTATCTGCAGTCAAGTTGGCTACGCAGTCTTGGAATTGATCGGCAAATGTTTCTTGGGGTACATGGGAATTTTAAAGGAATTTTACCAAGGTGTTTGCATGAGCCTAGGAACATATCAATAAAGCAAGCATGGAAATTTTTGATGGAGTTTCCCCCAGTTGCTCGACTATGTTGTAGTCGCTTCTTTTTATAATCTTTAGAATTTCCTCCATCTCTTTTCGAGAGGTCTCAAGGATACCTACTGATTGTGCCTTCATCCGGCCAGGCTCAACCAGAATACCTTTTCCTCGAGTCTCGATTGACTCGTCAGTAGGAATGTCAGTAGGGGTGATAACAGGGATTGTAACAGTTTAGTCAACAGGAGTATTAGCAGAGACGATTGCAGGATTAGGAATAGCCTTTGGAGGAGAAACAACAACAGGAATGATATCGGATCCAGAAATAGCTTTTGGAGGAGTAATTTTTGGAGAGAATACCCTTCCACTTCGGGTTATCTTGCTAGTCCATGCGATATTACTGATATCAGAGTCAACTTTCTCGGAACTTGAATTTTCAGCAGCTGGTCAATCTTGCTTGATACCTTGATAGTAGACATCACCTCGATAATTCCATGGGACAGTTTTGTCTGACAAATACAGGATTGGTCTAGACATTATAATTATCAACGGAGCTACTTTAGGAACTGATGTAATTTTAACGGGTCTTTTGGTGGAGACCCTGGAAGAATTGGCGGAAATGGTCACAATGGAAACATCATTATAAGAAACAGTTGGAATAGAAGTCTTCTCGAACAAAATCTCCTTGTCATCTATTAGGCATTGAACGCATGTTTTTAAAAAATGACAGCTGGTTGGTGAGGATAAACAAAAATGACAGCTTTCATCATAGCCTGGGAATACACCGGCCTTTAACAAGTTCTTTTTGATAGTCAGGAGTGGGGTCACAAGTTCATCAACCAAAGTAACAAACATATCTTCCTCAACAGCGTTGACATCATGGTCGTGCTTGGGCATAGGGGCAGTAATAACATTGGGAATTTCTGGCGTATCGAATTCAATCTCTTTGGCTTCAAGAAGGTCTTGTACCTTGTTCTTCAAAGCCCAAAAATTGTTAGTGTCATGGCTATGACTCTCAGAATGGTATGCACAGCGGGCATTAGGATGATAGTGAGGAGAGGTTGTGTTAGGATTCTTTGGAGCTTCTTTCAAAGTCACTAGATTGGATCTTAACAAATGTGGCAATACTTGAGATAGTGTCATATTAATTCGGGTGAATTGTCTGACTGGTCTTTCCGTTCTTGGCTGGTTGCTTCTTTGCTGAGCAGGCGCAGGTTTAGGAATCATGACAACCCCCACCATTGGACGACGTTCAGCCCTATCTTGACTTATCTGAGGATATACAACAACAAATTCTTTCTTTCCAATGAATTATTTCCTTACAGCAACAGAGGATGCATCTTTTTGAATCTTCCCATTATTTATCCCGGCTTCCACACTATCTCCGATCAATATTAATTTGGTAAAACCTGCCGAGGAACTCCCAATCAAGTGATTAAAGAAAGGACCAGACAGGGTGCCCAAAAACATGTCTACTAACTCTCTTTCAGATAGGGGAGGCTGGACTCTTACTGTTAATTCCCTCCATTTTTGCGCGTAGTACTTGAAGCCTTCACTTGAAACCATGGCCATACTCTGGCATTGAGTACGGGTGGGAGCAACATCAGCGTTATACTGGTATTATTTGTAAAAGGCAGCGGCAAGATCTTCCCAATTACGAACAATGGCTCTTTCTAGCTGATAAAACCAATCAAGTTGAGTTCCGGACAGGCTGTCTTGAAATAAGTGTACCCATTAATCCTTGTCAACAGTATGAGGTTGTATTTTCCTCACATAGGACTGGAGATGCATTTTGGGACACGAAACTCCGTCATATTTGGCGAACACCAGCTCCTCAAAGTCCAGTCCACGCACTTTTTGGATTTCCATTGCACTTAACTGTTCTTCCAGATGCTTATAGTTGTCGTCGGCTGGAGGATGTTGTTCTTCAGAATAATTTTTTTCTTCCTCTTCCTCTTTTGAATCTGGTTGGACAACTGCTTCCTTGCCTTTCCCATATTGACTGTCTTTCTCACTAGATGACGTTGCAAAGTCTAGGGTCCTTCTTGCTTGTCCTTGGAACCTTTTTCCCATATTTAGAACTCCGGTTATTTTCTTTGCTTTCTTTTTCTCTTCAACCAGCAAGGTCTTTAACTCTTCTTTTCCTTTGGCTAGAGTTATGAACATTTGTTGAAATTGAGCATTTTGTGCTTGGAGGTCCTTCACCGTTTGCTCGAGATCCATCTTACTGAAATAAACAGTAGAAATATGATGAGACTTGTTGCAAGAAACCTGCTTATGTTATGATGAATGGTAAATGCATATGCAATGATTTCAAGGATTTTAAAGATTCAAATTTGTTTTAGACAAAAAAGGAAACACACGTTATATTAATAAATTAAAGCTTGAGTGCATCAATGCCCCTTTGGGAAAAAAAATAAAAAAACTCTAAGATGAAAAGGTTGTACGCATCCTCTTTGGTGCGATAGGCATTCAGAGTCTTCTCCTCATGAAGTTGCTTAGTGAGTTCCAAGACCTTCTTCTCTCTAGCGTAGAATTGGGCCTTGAAAGTATCTCGCTCCCCCTGGAGTTGTATCCAATCTCTTTGTAAGTCTTCAAGAGAGGTGGGCATGTCAGGATGCAGGATAGTGTATGGAACATCTCCTTCCATAACAGGCTCATTGATTACTGGGAGAATGAAGGGATAAGGCATCATAAGACTCTGAGCACGAGTTCGTATCCATTTGAGGTAAGGCTCAAGAGGGATGGAATTCTTATGCCCCAATGTCTTGCTATCTACCTTGTTCAATATCCTCCAAGCTTGGATAAATCTCAGGCGATGACCTTGATCGTCGTTCTCGTAGTCAAATACCAAACCTTGGATGAGCATCTCATGAGGGCCATGCCTTCGGGCGTAACCAAACTGTCTTAAGGCTAAACAGGGGTTGTAGGTGATACCTCCCCTAATGCCAAGTAAAGGGACATTAAGGAAGTCTCCACAACGGTCGACAATAGTAACATTCTCTATGGATCAGGAACACCAATGGATGTCTGAATTTTTGAGCATCATCAACCTTTATGACCACCTTGAACCTTGCTCGTTCTTCAGTACAGATTGGGGAAGATGCGAAATAAACCATATTTCTAAGAGAGGAGTGAAACACATAAGGATACCTCTTTTCCTCATAGTGCGAGTGTGAAAAGAATGTAGGATGTCCCCTAGAAAAGTAGGCACCGGGTTGCAAGATATAAAGATTTTGACGGCGTTCATGTCTATGAGTTGGTCAAGATTTGGAAACAAAACCATCTCATAGATGAGGAGAGCCACAATTTTCTCAAAACCTTGCAGATCCAAAGAGTTCCAACAACTTTGGGCTTTCTCAAACAAGAACCTACCTATGAAACCCTTGACACCACTCCTTGTTTCCCAATTAGTTGTGATATCAGATGATTGCAAGTGTAGAGCTTGAGCAATATCTTCTGGCTTTGGATCTATTTTCGTACCATTGAAAGGTAGTTGATTAAGAATTGGAATCCTCAAGAGTTTGGAGAATTCTTCCAAAGTTGGCACAAGTTGATAATCGGGAAATGTGAAGCAATGGTGTAAAGGATCAAAGAACTGAAAGAGCACCTTCATCATGTCTCCATCAGTGTTGGAGATGACCAAGTTTAGTAGGCGACCATGTCTCTCGGTAAATGGAGAATTTTTAGTAATTCTTGATGCTACCTCTTTAAGTTGTGGAGGGATCCTTACAATATTTACTTGAATGGTTTTCCTGTGAATAAAATTCATGTCCTACAAAACATAACAAAAAATAAATCCCAAAATCCTTGAAATGGTTAGTGAATGAGTATGATGTTATGATGTTCATGATGTTATGTACAAGTAAATATACACAAATAAATAAAACAAGTCCTTGGGTTTAGGCTTGCATGGATTCTCATATGTAAGTACCCTCTCGAAGTTTAGTTGGCTCAAACCTGTCCTAGTAATAGTAATTGGGTTCTAAGGAGCTCAATATCACTGGTTTGTTTCCTTGGTCATTATTTACGCACAAGCCTCTTTAACGGAGACTGAAATATCCGAAAAAACCAATCCTCAATGAGTGTAGTATCGAGTATCTACCAACTTCGGACAGCACCAAAGACGGCCATCTCACTACGTCCTAAAGGCCAAGTTGGTCAAGTAAAAGGTTCTAAAAGTTCATTAGTGCTTCATGACATCACTCAGCGGCCCCGTATTCTCCTTGATTAACTCAAGGGCTACCGGTACCCACAAATATGTCGCACTAACGTAGTTATTGCTTAGACCATGTCGGTATACCCCGCACAGTTTCCACAACGTACTTGTTACTTACCTATAAGGTATCCCAAATCCGGGTAGAGGATTCAAACCCAAACAAAGAACCATAATGTAAGTCATATAAATTAAACAAAGAAAGCAAGTAAATGTGATCTAAGCCTAAGGTAACCCCACTTTTAGAATTTTCCTAGCAGAGTCGCCATTTCTGTGATACGGTGGGATAACTGACTTAGGTGTTTTGCGTTTGATTGCAAATGTTGCGGTTAGCAAGAGTCTGCACCGACTTTTCTTTTATCCAAAAGGAAAGGTGACAAAGCACAGGAAAGACCTTTGAGATTGTTTCTTGAGTTTGGGGGGTAGATTATGAAAAGGGAAGGTATTAGCACCCTTTTCATCCATGGTTTTTCATGGGCTCTTAGTTACTTGCTAGATCACTTGATTTTGTTTGAAAATGTGCTTTGTGTGGTTTCTGAAAGTATTTTGAAAAGGCCCCATCGTTTGGGCAAGCTTTTTAATAATTCTCGTTCGTAAGAATGTATACAAAGTGTTTGATCTTTTGAAAATGTTTTCAAGTTTGAAATATGTTTTTGAAAGTGTTGGTGTTTGTTTTTAAAATAGAAAGGATGTTTTTGTTTTGAAATGGAGCAAGTAACTAGGAACAATCTACCTACTCAAAAGTCTTTCATGTTCATTTCTTTTTCCTTTGACATTGTTATATTACCATTGATTTGGTAAGTAACCCTATCTTTGGATGTAAACGGGACGGGCGTGGGTCATCGTATAACCATGAGTAGCAATGTTGCAAGGTACCTTAGCATTTTTCTTTAGGGACTAAGATAATTTTGAAAAGCAACTTAGACAGCGTCATCGAGGGACTATGATCTTGTATTTTGCTTGTTTTTGCTAAAATACCTCACATGCGTAATATGGCCATTTTGTAAAGGCAACCGAGTGGATTTACCCTAGGGGTTCTTATGTGCAACTGTATTGTTTTCATGCTTGATTTTGTCTTTGATTAGGGTTTTCTAATTGATTGGTTTTAGTCTTTCCATACAAACCCTAATTACTAGCATTTGTATATAAAGCAATAACTTGTGGAATTTAAAATTACTATGATATTACAATACTCGTGGGAGGGGGGTGTGCAAATTACAAATGGGGATTGCAAGAAAATAAAGCCTAATTATCTATTACAACCATATTGAATTTGAATAAATGTACAAGAAATTAAATGAATATAATGTACAAGTATGAATGGATAAGGAATGAATTTTGTTTGGATTTTTGGTAAGAAAAATAGTTTCGACCTAATTAACATAAAAGAAAATAATTAACTAAAATAAGAAATTAAAATGAAGTTAATAAAAGAAATTGATTTATTAAAGAAACAAGCTTTTTTAGGGTTTTGTTTGTGAAAAAGTTTTAATTAAATTAAACTAGTATAAAAATTAGTTAATTAAAAGAAAACCTAGGTTCTAAGTTAATTTTTAATAAAAGAAAACAAACTTGGTTCTAATGTTAATTTATTTTGTGAAAAGAAATTAATTTGTTTTAAGAAAATATTTTTAATGTGTTAAAATAATAATCAAAACCCTAACTTTTAATTAATTTACAAATTAATCATCAAAGATAAAATAAAAGGTGATTAAAATAAATTTATTTTTATGTAAAAAATTAATTTAATTAAATAAAATCCTAAATCTATTTTTTTAATGATTTTTGTATTAAGTAAAATATATTAAAAGAAAATAAATAAATGAAATAAGAAAAATAGAAAATAAAATGGGATAGAGGCTGTGTAAGTGAAACAGAGGGTGAGAAATGAAAAACAAACATAAAGCCCAAGGAAAGAGGCCTAACCCTGCCAAAAAAGAAAAGTCAGAATGTGAAAAATATGAAAAATCCAAAAGGGTGCCACTGGGGCTCGAACCCAGGTCCCTATAGTCACAGGCGCACGCTTCTACCACTGGGGTGGCTATACATCCATTTATATAAACAATATAATAAATATATGATAGTAAACAAGTCCATGGCCTGAACTTCATCTTCAACCTCACGCCCAGCCAGAGCCTCTCTATCTTGTTCAATTCTCAACAAAAATGAAAAATGTAAACACGAAACTTGTAGCAAATTTCCTCATGATTTCAGAAATGACAAGCAATAAAATTATAGATTAAAGACAAGCATGAATTTTAATGGCCCTAATTTGAACCCTTAAAATCTCAGAAACTTCAATCTTAAAATTCTCAAAGCTCAAACAAAATTAATAAAAACTATGGACATGGTTAGCTTTAGGGTAATGATATCTACATTTTTCATTGACAAATAAACCATTAATGATGCCTGTATGAAGAGTTCAAAAGTCAGAAAACTTACCTTGAAAGAGGGTATCGAGTTTGGAGTTTGAGTAGCTTTCAGTGAGTTCCAATGGTTAGATTAGCTTCCTCAAGTTCCCGGGAAGCTAATGTGATCCTTAGCTTGAGCTGAAAGTACCTGAGGAGTTCTGGAGAAGTCAAGGTGCAAGGTGCTATTTTTGAGAATGGTGGATGATGATGGAGGTGTTACAGTGATGTTACAAGTTTTAGGATTGTTTGTGTATGTTGTTTAGAAGCTTTTGAAAGTGAAAGGCCAAGAAACGCATGAGCAAATTTGGAGATTGGATTCAAAACTCAGAAAATGACAAGTTTTGAAGTGTTTTTGGTGATTCTGTGTTCTTTCTCTTTTAAGGGCTTAAGCATGCGTAGGATTTGTGGCAAATGACTTGTGTATGTATAAGCAAAAGGGGTTTTAGTGCTTTGGATAGTCAGAAGTACAAGTTACAAGCTATTTGCTATGTTACTTGATTTTCAAGAAAAGTGGGAAAACAAGTTTCAAGAGGAAGTAAAAGCATGGGCTGGGTGATTGTAAGTGTCCTACAATTTTCTCTTGAGTTGTGAGACATGTATGATCAAAATAGAGCAAGTGCAAGGCTCAAGAACAAGTTTTATGTAAAAAGCTACATTATCAAAATGGCATTGTGCACTTTCTTCCCAAAATGGATATAAAGCACGGCCTTGCATTGAATGCTTGAATTGAGACCTCTAACAACTGTACACGCAATTAATTATGGAGTGCCTAACAAGTTAAGGCCTGAAAAGTAGAGGTTATGCAGCATAACTTTGAATTTTGAATTTTGTTCATCACAAAATGACTTGTAATTCAAGTGTGAAAACCCTAACTTCATCTTTTCGATTCTCCCTACTCAAAAATGATCTCAAGGAGTTCTTGGACATTATGGAAAGCTTGTAATGTGCTGTACAACCCATCTTTGAATCACTTTTGAAGATTCTCATTGTAACTATATGAAAAAGTGCCATGAAGTTAGGTTAAAATCCTGACCAAATTAGGGCCAAATTTCACTAAGTGTTTTGTTTCATGACCATGTATTCTTAAAATTATAACTTGACATCCAAGCACTTTTGGAAGGAATTGTGTAAAGAAAATTTGTATATTTCATGGAGGTCTACAACTTTCATTTTGAAAGTTTCTTCTGAATTAGCTTGCATCATGGTGAAAATTTTGTTCAAAGTTATGAAAAAATAAGAAATTTTCAACACTTAGAAAAATTTCTAAGTTTGGAAATTTTAACTTTTCAAAATGAAATCTTGAATTTTTTATTTCTTGATGAATAAGTTTCATATTTTTAGATGCTTTAACGAATTATGATCTTTGACATTTGATTTTGACCAAAAAGTCAAAATTTGACTTTTCAGTATACAGTTGACTTTTGATCAGTTGACTGAAAATTCATCTGTTAATCCATTGGACTTGAGCAATGTTTTTGAGCCATGTAATTAGGTAAAAATGATGCAATTGAACTCTCGAGATCATGCCTTAAATCAATTGATCATTTGCTAGGTAAAAAATCAGAATTTGCCCTTTCCCAATCAAAACCCTAATTTTGACCATTTTGCCCTTTTGAAGATTTGATCAAATTTTTTGAGGGATTGTGTTCCAAACTTGATCAAGTGATACATATAAGTTTAAAATGTTGATGTGGATAAAACATTATGAGGTTTGACTGTAAATTGGCCACATTTGACTTTTTCCCCAATACAACTGATTTTTAGGTCAACTGCAAAATTGATTGAACAAAACTGTGATCCAAAGATTGAAACATGAAATGAGTAGTATTGAGGGTCCAATATGATCCCTGAAAGTCATATGGGGCATTGGGAGTTCAAATATCATTTTTCAATCTCAAACCCTAATTTTGGTCATCAGTGCTTAAGGAGGTGTCTCGAGCTGATCAACCCTAGTGCAGTCTTGAGCCAAATGAGATATTATGAGCAATTTCTTGATAAATAAGAGTGCTAATTTTGGGGTACAACAGAAACCCTCAGGAGAAATAATCATAACACCAATTCCACTTCCCAAGGCGTTGGAAGCCCCCATCAAAAACCATAGTCCATCAGGATCCTGGTTCAGGTCCGTCATACGGTCCAGGGTTTTCACAGTCAGTTACTAACATGATATTCTCATCCGGGAAGTCAATGTTCATGGATTGGTAATCCCAAATAGCTTGATGGGCCAAATGATCCATAAATATACTTCCCTTGATGGCCTTTTATGTTGTATATTGGATGTCATATTCAGTCAGAATCATTTGCCATCTAGCTATTCGTCCGGAGAGAGATGGCTTCTCGAAGATATACTTGATAAGCTCCATCTTAGAAATCAATAGAGTGGTGTAAGTTAACATATACTGTCTTAGCTGGCGAGCATCCCTTACCAGAGCACAACAAGTTTTCTCGAGCAGTGAATATCTGGTTTCACAGTCGTTAAGCTTTTTGCTAAGGTAGTATACCGCATGCTCTTTTCGGTCAGACTCGCCATGTTGGACCAAAACACACCCCATAGAATTCTCTAAAATGGTCAAGTACATAATCAAAGGTCTTCTTTCAATTGGAGGAATCAGGATATAAGGTTCTTGTAAATATTACTTGATCTTTTCAAAGACAGCTTGGCAGTCATCGTTTAATTTGATTACTCGATCTTTCTTCAAGAGTTTGATTATTGGCTCACAAGTAGCTATTAGGTGAGATATGAAACGAGCAATATAGATAAGTCGACCCAAAAAACCTCTGACTTCCTTTTCAGAACGGGGATATGGCATTTCTTGTATGGCTTTAACCTTTGCAGGATCCACTTCAATACCTTTTCCACTAACGACAAAACCTAAAAGTTTTCCAGATCTTACCCCGAAGGTGCACTTGTTAGGATTCAACCTTAATTTGTACTTCTTCAATCTTTCAAATAACTTGTGTACGTGATTAAGGTGCTCTTCCTTAGTCTACGATATTTAAATTATATCATCCAGATAAACCTCTATCTCATGATGGATCATGTCATGAAATAGAGCTACCATAGCTCATTGATATGTTGCCCCTGCATTCTTCAAGTCTAAAGGTATAACCTTGTAACAAAAAGTGCCCCACTGTGTAACAAAAGTGGTTTTCTCCATGTCCTCGGGAGCCATCTTGATTTGATTGTAACTAGAGAAACCATCCATGATGGAAAGACTTTTTGTTGAGTCGTGTTTTCAACCAAGACGTCAATATGCGGTAGAGGGAAATCATCTTTGGGGCTTTCCCTATTCAAATCCCTATAGTTTATGCACATACGGTCCTTTCCATCTTTCTTCGGCATCGGTACCGCATTGGCAACCCATTGAGGATATGATGTCACAACCAGGAAACCTACATTGAATTTCCTCATTACCACAATTTTTATCTTCCCAGATATATCTGGCCCCATACGATGCACTTTTTACTTGACTGGAGGGCAATCTTTCTTTGGTAGACGATGAACCACTATGTCAGTATCAAGTTCTAGCATATCTTCATACGACCAAGCAAAAACTTCAACGTAGTCATGCAACATCTGGACCAATCTACCTTTGATACCGTCTTCCAAGTTGGATTAGATCTTTACCTCTTTCTTGTCTTCCTCAGTACCTAGGTTGATCACTTCAACTGGATCTTCATGTGGTTGAATGGCTTTCTCCTTTTGCATCAGAAGTATGACTAGTTCCCCTGGTATTTCATAATATTCTTCGCCTTCGTCTTGGGCTTAGTTGATTGGATGTTCAAAGTCATAGCTGGCAATAACAGAGTCGATGGCAATGAGATCCGGAGTGGATGAGGATCTGCAAGTGTGTGTGTGTGTGTGTATGTGTGTGTGTATGTAAGATACATGGCTATTTTGAAAAATGCAAATAAGAAAAGGAAAGAAAATGAGCATAAAATTTGAATGCAAAGAATCCAATGTTTTTCATTGAATGATCATATGGTACATCAACATGAACATAACCCTTAACAAATGGACCATAGTGCCCCGGGAAAGCCATACGACTTAAAGTCATTGTTTGAAATGAAATTACAGAAAAATTTCTTGAATTGATAAAAACAGTAAATAGTAATTAATCCTCGTTGAAGGAGATGTGAATGATATCCTTGGCATGCCAGTTGTTGAGCTCTTCATTGGTAGTTGGGTAGATCCAATCTTCAAATTCACAGCCATCGTCGGAGTCTTCAAGAGCATTCACTTCATGATTACCAATACGAAGAGGTTATTTTCCTATGCGAGCATGTCTGACCTCCTTTTGAGCTTTGGCGGTGAAACCCAAATCAAATTTGTCCGCTTTGAAAGGAATGTCATAGAGTTATCCCAAAATAGTAAAGCTTCTATCTTCAACCACAACACGAGCGTCCTTGAGTGACACCATTCTTGGCATTACTTCATAAGCTTTTGGAACATCAGGAGTAGCAATGACAACCATGGGAAGAACCACTTCGAAGGCTTGGCAAGGGGTCTCTATAAACTCATAATACATTTCCACATACTTGAATGAATTCAGGTGGCTAACCATGAACTCTTCTTCACCATAAAAAGTAATGATCTTTCCTTTGATTGGATATTTCAATTTTTGATGAAGAGTGGATGTTATCGCTCCTTCCCCATGTATCCAAGGGTGACCAAGTAGACAAGAGTAAGGGGGAAGAATGTCCATTATGTAGAAAGTAGAATTGAAAACTTGTGAACCAACTTTAATGGGGAGGTCAACTTCCCCATGCACCATCCTATTGGATCCATCAAAAGCCCTTACAACTATATCACTTGGCTTCAAAACCAAACCTTCGAAATCCAAAATATCTAAGGAACCTTTGAGCAAGACATTTAGAGAGGACCCAATATCCACCAATACATGGGCTAAAGTAGTTCATTTGCATTCAATGGAGACATGCAACACCTTGTTATGATTTTTTCCAAATGAAGTCAGATCAGCATCAGAGAACCCCAGTCTGTTATCAACAGTCAAACTCGCCACACAATTTTCAAACTGATCGGTTGTGGTCTCTTGAGGAACATGTGCCTTCTTTAAGAATTTGATCATTTCCTGAGCATGAGCATCAGAAAAAATTAACAAAGATAGTATAGAGATCTTAGAAGTGGTTTGCCCTATCTTCTCTACTATCTTGAAATCACTCTTCTTTATAATCTTCAAAATCTCCTCCATTTCTTGTGTGGAGGTTTCCTCTGCAATAATTTATTTTGCAGATGCCTCCGTCCTGGATGGCTCAATCATCTTTTCCTTTCCCCTAGCATTAGTGATAGGTTTGTCAATATAAATGCGAACAAGTGTGGTTGTAGTGGTTGGAGGTGAAATGTTAGGAGAGAAGATTCTCCCTGTCGTTGTCACCTTGCTAGAGCCAGTAATGTTGGTAATGTAATCAGTCTTTTATTCATCAATCCAGGAGTCTTGCTTAATTCCATGGTAGTATACTTCGATGCCATAATTCCAAGTTACTGCCTCATTGGAATAATAAGGAATTGGCCCTGGTGCGATAATTATCAAGGGAGCAATCTTTGGTTCGTTAGAAATCTTAATAAGACCTTTTGAAGAGATCCTAATAGGTTTATTGGATATGGTGATGATTGATATGTCTTTAACTTCTTCAGTCAAACTTTTTACAGCTGCAGTTCTTTCAAACATGATCTCATGATTATCTATTAGATGTTGAACACCCTTTTTCAGCCATTTGCATCCATTATTTTGCATAGCACATCAATCACAATCTTTAAGACAACCAGGGAAAACCCCAGCTCTCAACAAAATTTCTTTAACAATGGTTAGTGGAGTAGTCAAGTCTTCAACAGAGAAAACAAAAGAAGTGTCTTCAATTTTATTGACACCTTTGCCATGATTTGACATTGGTGCAATAATTACATTTGGAGTTGTAGGTGGATCAAACTCAACGGTTTTGTTGTCAATAAGGTCTTGAATTTTGTTTTTCAAAGCCCAAAATTGTTCAGTGTCATGTCCGGAGCTATTGGAGTGATAAGCGCATTTGGTGTTAGGGTTGTACTTTGGTGATGAAACATTGGGATTTGATGATGGATCACACAATGTTACCAAGTTAGCCTTCAACAAGTTTTGCAAGGCTTGAGATAGTGACATGTTGATCCTTGTAAATTGTCTTCTTGGAACCTCATGTCTTTGATGGTTGGCTTGTTATGGTTGTCTTTGAGTAGAGGGTGGACTGGAGATTAAAAAAACATTGACAAATTGACGATGGTCCTTCTTGGCATGGCCTCTTGACCCATATATGGCATTGGTTTCCTTTTTTCCAGCAAAGGGATTCTTCATAGTATTTGATGTAGAGGCAGAAGTCATGAGACTTTTTCCACTTTTGATACCGCTCTCAACCCTTTCACCAATCAAGATTAACTCATTGAAACCAGATGATGAGCTTCCAATTAACAATTTGAAATATGGTCCAGTTAATGTTCCCATGAACATATCCACCAGCTCCCTATCAGCCAGTGGTGGTTGCACTCTACCAGCAAGGTCTCTCCATTTTTGCGCATATTATTTGAAACTTTCATTGGAACCCATTATCATTCCTTTAATTGAACTCTAGTTGGCACTAAATCAGCGTTGTACTGATAATGACGGTAGAAAGCGGTGGCCAG
The DNA here is from genome assembly GCA_948472305.1 of Vicia faba. Classification (NCBI taxonomy): domain Eukaryota; kingdom Viridiplantae; phylum Streptophyta; class Magnoliopsida; order Fabales; family Fabaceae; genus Vicia; species Vicia faba. The sequence goes on from OX451735.1 coordinate 336,679,330, forward strand.
ATCTTCCCAAGTATGAATGTTGGAACCCTCCAACTGGTAAAACTATTATAACAGAGTTCCAGAAAAAAATCTCTTGAAAAAGTGTACCTAGAGCTTCTTATCAGTAGTATGTGGTTGTATTTTGCGAACATAGGACCTCAAGTGAAGTTTTGGACACGAAACTCTGTCGTACTTAGCAAAGATTGGAATCTTAAATTTATGGGGGATAACAACTCCAAGTACCAAGCCCAAATCATCAAAATCCAAGCACAACACGACTTGAATTTCCACAGCTTTCAACCTATCCTCCAGTTTCTTGTACCTATCCTCAGTCGGTGGATATTGTTCATCAAAGTAATCTTCATCCTCATAAGTTTGATTGATACAACCCCTAGCACGTGTGTTTCTTTCGTCTTCATCCTGATTCTCATCTTCCTAGGATGACTCTTCTACTACTTGAACCTGTCGTACAGGGCCTTTGAATCTCTTCCCTATGTTGAGCAGGGCCTTATTCTTAGTCTTTTTCTTGGTAACTAGTAGTGACCTCAGTTCTTGCTACCCTTTGTCCATGTTAAGCAAGGTTTCATGAAATTGAGAATTTTGTGTCTGCAAGTCTTTCACCGTCTTCTCAATATCCATCTTATGGAAATAAATTGTAGAAAGATGAGGAAACCTGTGTCGGAAAACCTGCTTATGTTATGATGCATGTAATGCGAATGCAGATGTTTTTCAAGGACCTTTAATACTTAAACTTGTTTAAACAAAGAAGGAACATACATTAAATAGATTAATAAGTCCAAATGATTACAAAAGGTGACTTTTGGGATTACAGTGGAAGAAGTAAAAATAATATAAAATAACTCCTAAAATAAAAAGGACTCAAGCTTCCCATGAGCGCATCCTCTTTGGTGCAATGTAGGCATTCAAACTCTTCTCTTTATGAAGTTGTCTCGTGAGCTCCAAAACCTTCTTCTCGCTTGCTTAGAACTAGGCTTCAAAGGTGTCACGGTCTTCTTTGAGTTGAATCCACGATCTTTTCAATTCCTCGAGAGTAGTAGGCATGTTAGGATGAAGGATATTATAGGGAACATCTCCTTCGACAACAGGCTTCATGAGGATGGATAGAAAAGCCTCATATGGCATCGTGAGGTTTTGAGCGGGAGCTCGCACCCACTTGAGATAAGGATCCAAAGGAATGGAGTTCTTATGCCCCAACGTCTTGCTATCAACTTTGTTCACCATGCCCCAGGCTCGTATGAATCTTTGACCGTAACCTTGGACCGATATTCCTTGGACAAGTGCATCATGAGGACCATCCCTTCTAGCATATCCAAACTGTCTCAAAGACAAACAAGGATTATAAGTGATACATCCCTTAATGCTAAGTAGAGGGACATTAAGGAATTCGCCGCAACGGTCAATAATTTTAATATTCTCCAAAGATCGAGAACACCAATGGATATTCGAATGCGTGAGTGACATCGACCTATTAGACCATCTCATGTCCTGCTCATTCTTCAAAATAGATCGAGGTAGGTGCGAAATAAACCACCTAGACAACAAAGGAGTACAACACATAATAATTCTTCTTCTCTTCATGGTGCGAGAGTGAAGTGAGTGCAAGATATCTCTAAGTAAGGTAGGCACCGGGTTACGAGATAGAAAAATATTGACCACATTCACATTTATGACTTGGTCTGGGTTAGGAAATAATACCATTCAATAGATTATAAGAGGCAAAATCTCCTCAAAAGCTTGCAAGTACAGAGTATCCAAAAAGAATTAAGCCTTCTCAAACAAAAAATTGGCTAAAAACCCCTTAACACCACTTCTTGTTTGCCAATTTACCTCAACGTCGAACCGTTGCAAATGTAAAGCTCGAGCAATCTCCTCAGATCTTGGGTCTCTTTCAATACCAGTGAAGGGTAATTAATCAAGAATGGGCACTCACAAGAGTTGAGAAAATTCTTCCATAGTAGGCACTAATTGATAATCAGGAAACGTAAAGCAATGGTGCTTAGGGTCAAAGAATTGGAAAAGCACATGTACCATATCCTCTTCAAAGTTTGTGGTAACCATGTTAATGAGATGACCATAATTCTTGGTGAACGGAGAATAATTTGGAACCCTTAATACTAATTACTTAAGTTGAGGAGGAACTTTCACAAGGTTGATTCCGATAGTGTGTCTTCACATTGAAGCCATATCCTACAAAATAGCACAAAGATAAATCCCAAAATTCCTTGAAATGGTTAGTGTAAATACAATGTTATGATGTCATGATGTTATGTGCAATTAAACATATACAAGTAAACAAAACAAGTCCTTTGGTTTAGGCTTGCATGAGGTTTCATTGGTAAGTACCCTCTTGAAGTTTAGTTGGTTCAACCTGTCCTAGAAATTAATCGGGTTCTAAGGAATCTCAATATCATTGATCTTTCTTCATTGGGAATTGTTTTAGCGTAAGCCTATATTTTGGCGACCGAAATATCCCAAAAGTCCGATCTCAATGAGCGTAGTATCGAGTATCAACAATCTTTGGACTGCACCAAAGCTAGCTATCTCACTACTTCCTAATGGCCAAGTTGTTCAATTAAAGGTTCTAAGGTTTGTTTGTGCTTCATGACATTGCTCAGCAGCCCCGTATTCTCCTTAATTATCCATAAGGGATATCGGTACCCACAAATATGTCACACTAACATAGCTATTGTCTCAACCATATTGGTCTACCCCGTACAGTCTCCATAATTTTTGCTATTTACCTAATGATGTTCCCCGATCCGGGTAGAAGATCAATACAAACCCAAACAAAAGACCCATAAATGTAAAGCAAACAAATGAAACCAAGAAATAATTTAAAGGTGATCTAGCTCTAAGGTAACCCTACTTTTAAGTTCATCCCCAGCAAAGTCGCTAGTTCTATAATACGGTGAAAGAACTGTCATTGGTGTTTTACATTTTATCATAATTGTTGTGGATAGCAAGAGTCATCACCGACTTTTCTTTTATCCAATAAAGGAAAGGGTGAAAATAACAGGAAAGACCTTTTGAGATATTTCTTGAGTTCGGGGGGGGGGGGGGGGGGGGGGTAGGTTATGAAAATTCTTTTGAAAATTATCTAAGGGCTCTTAGTTGCTAGCTCACTTTAAAAATTCTTTGTTTGAAATGTGATTGTGATGGGTTTTGAAAATATTTTTGAAAAGGTCCTCCATTTAGGCAAACTATGTAATGATTCTTGTCTCTATAAGAATGTATACAAAGTGTTAACTTTTGAAAATATTTCATGTTTGAAAGTGTTGGTGTGTTTTTGAAAGATGTTTTGAAGGTATTTTGTGAGTAAGAAACTATGAATGTTCTACCTATTAAAAAAGTCTTAGTTCTTTTTCTCCTCCTTTAGATATTTATATCTTACCATTGATTTATAAGAAGCCCTATCATTGAATGTGAAGGGACGTGCGTGGGTCATCGTATAATCATAGAATGCAATGTTGTGAGATACCTTAGCAATTTTGTAAGGGTCTAAGATCATTTGTGAAGGCAACATTAGAAGGGTCATCGAGGGACTATGATCTTGTCTTTGAGGGTTATTTGCTAAAGTATACCACATGCGAGACATGACTATTTTCTTAAGGAAACAAGTGGAGTTAACCCTAGAGGTCTATGTGTGTAAAATGTTTGTTTTCATGTATTGTTTTGTCTTGAATTAGGGCTTGCTACTTGTTGGTTTTAGTCTTGCCATACAAACCCTACTTACTAGCATTTATATGAAAGCGACAAATTGCGAAATGTAAATATTCTATGCTATTACATCATTTGGGAATGGGGATAAAAATTTACAAATGGGGAGAAAATAATTAAACTCAATTACTATTACAACCATATTGGATGAATAATAATGTACACGAATGAATAAATGTACAAGAACATAAATGGAAGAGAAAATTGATTTTTTTGTTAAGAAAAAGTTTTTGACCTAATTGACTAAAAAGGAAACAATTAACTAGTCTAAATTTATTTTAAAGAAATGAAATAAAATTAATTAAGTAAGCATTTTTAGTGTTTCGTAGAAAATAGTTTTAATTTAATTAAACTAGTATACAAAGTTAATTAATTTAAAAGTCCTAACTTCTAAATTAATTTTAGTTACAAGAAAATAAAATAAACTTAAGTCTAATTATTAATTTAATTAAGAAATGAATTTGGCTAAAGGAATGTTTTTTGGTCTTTTCATCTAAAAGAAATTAAATGAAAAATATACTAAATATCTAAATAATAAATATAAAATTTTTTTTGTATTTTTATTTAATAAAATAAAATAAAATAATAATAATATTAATATAAAAAATAAAATAAAATAAAATATAACAATTAAAGTTAGGGGGTTAAAAAATAAAAATGGTGGTTAATAGTAGTAAAGAGGCGCTAGGCCTAAAAGTATTTTTTGTTCAAGTCAGAAAAAAAATTAAAATAAAATAAATTGGCCTGTGTCCAAAAGCAAACATGGGGGTGAGAAGCCAAAAAATGCTCTAGGCCCAAAACAAATCCAGCACCCTCTAGTGATCCAGTGTGGGCAGCCTTGAAGGATGCATCATGCATGTGAGGTGTTGGATTTAATGGCTTGGCTGATATGATGGTGATGGAGAAAGACACATGGTACACATGCTAGCTTGACTTGCACTAAACCTGAAATAATAAAAAGTGAAAAAAAGGGTACCACTTGGGCTCGAACCCAGGTCCCTATAGTCACAGGCGCATGCTTCTACCACTGGGATGGCTATACATCAGTTAGTTTATACAAAACCATAAATATATATCATAAATGCGTTCCTAAAGACATGTTCATCTTCTTCCTCGCGCCAGCCATGGACAAAGAAATTTGAAAACTGTAACTCTCTCATTTCTCCATCATTTGCAAAAGTATAAACATGAAAGTTATCTATTTTTTCACCACGAATCCAACCATGTAAATTATGTAAGCTAAAAGTCAAAGATGAAAATTAATTTTGTTGGCCCCAAACTGAAACCTATTTTTTCAGAAAGTTCAAATCTAAAATTCTCTACACACAGTCAATATAAATGAAAACTATGGACATGATTAACTTTAGGGCAATGATATCTACATTTTTACTTCAGAATGTACGTACAAAAGATGCTTGTATCAAGATATTGAAGATTGAAAACTTACCTCTTGCAGCTAGATTCGTGTATGAAGTTTGAGCAAACTTTTAGGTGTCCTAATGATTTGTTTAGCTTTCCTGGACCTCCTTGATTATATTCCAACTCCTACTTCGCTTTGAAAGTCCCTGAATCTCCCTACTCAAGTCAACTTGCAAGCTTGATGTTTGAAAATGGTGAATGATGAAAATGAGATTACAAAAATGCAACACGTGTTGGGATGTCTTTTCTATGATGTATATAGAGACAATGTGGATGATTAGATTTGAAAACGCAAGAGTGGTTTTTGATTTGGGGGTTTAAAACTCAAAACTGTCAAGTTATGGCCAGCTCTGTACAGTAGGGTGCTTGGGGGTGTTTGAGAAGGATTGATCTCATGTCTTAAGTTGCATAAGAGTTTTTTGATATATAGTAGAAGGTTTGGATACTTTATATGGTCAGAAGAATAAGATCACATGTTTTGGCTTCTTGACTTATTTTTGAAGTAAGGTTGACAAACATGGTTTCAATGCATAGTACAAGTATGGTCTGAGTAGTTAGAGGCTCTAGACAAGTTTCTTATGTATTTGAGATTGTGTGTGATCAGAAGAAATAAGTGAAAAGCTCAAGGAGAGTGGACTTTGTGATTAAATCCACTTTTCCAAAATGGAAGTGTGAACTTTGTTCCATTAATGGAAATGCAACTTGGATAATGGCTCAAATGCTTGGAAAATTGTTCTATAAGTTGTGTAAACCATTAATTATGGAGTGAAAAACAAGTTTAAGGCATGCAAAGCAAATATTATGCAGCATGGGCTTGAGATTTGAATTCTTGTTCATCAAAAAGTGACTTATAATTCAAGTTTGAAACCCAAACTTCATCTCTCCGATTCTCTCAGCTCAAGCATGATCTCAATGAGTTCTTGGAATTCTTAGAAAGCTTGTAACATCATCTATAACCTTCATTCTCGACATTTTCGAAGTATAAACTTGGAATCATGTGAAAAGTTGTCATGAAGTTGGTACCAAAAATATGCCTAACTAGGTCAAATTTTCACTAAGTGTTTAAGAAAAAGTTCATGACTTTATGTTCGTATAACTCAAAATATAAGAATTTTTTGGACATGAGCCATCTATTACAAGTTTGTTGAATTCATAAAGATCTACACTTCATGTTGAATGTTTTCCTTGAATCATCTTGCATCATGATGAAAAATTGACATGAAGTTAAGAAAAAATAAGACTTAAAACACTTTGAAAATTTTCTAAGTCTTGAAAATTTTGACTTTTCATAATGAATTGTTACTTTTTTGATTTATTGATGATCAAGTTTCAAATTTTTGCATGTCTTGAGGAAATTTGATCTTTGTAACTTAATTTTGATCATAAAATCTAAGTTTGACTTTACAGTGTACAATTGACTTTTCATCAGTTAATTGAACTTCATCTATCAATTCGATGATCTTGACAAATGAATTGAACCATGAAATTAGGCCAAGATGATGCATTTGAAATCTTGATATCATGTTTCAAACAAATAAGTCATGTATTAGGTCAAAAGTCAAAAATCAAGCCTTCTCAATCAAGCCCTAATTTTAACAATTTTGCCCTTTTGGTAATTTGATCAATTTTCTTGGGGAATTATGATCCAAACTTGATCAATTGATACATATGAGTTCAAAATATTGATATGGGTCAAAAATCTTTAAATTTGACTATAATTTGGCCACAATTGACTTTTTTACCCAATATAGTTGATTTTAGGTCATTTGATCAATTGACTGAGAAAACTTGAACTGCAAGACTTGAAATTTGACATGAGAAATCTTAAAGTTCCATAATGATCCATGAAAGAAATTTAAGGCATTAAAAGTTAATTTGTACTTGTGGAAACTCAAACCTTAATTTTGAGGTATCACTATTGAGGAAGTGTCTTGACCTAGTCCATACTTGTGCAAGCTTGAGCCATTGATGATCTTGTGAAAGTAGCTTGAGAAATGAGAAGCCAAATTTTGGTGTACAAAAATCTTGTTCTTTGTTATAAAATGTGTATCTATTAATTGCGTATGTGCTATAAGAAAACACGTGCAAACTAGGACCGTATGATAAACATCTCAACCTATGTGTTATTGCAGTTGGATCTAATTCAAACATTGAATAAATATGATCCTTGAACGATTGTATAAAACTTTGATTATGCTCTCGTACTATCCAATTTTCATTTCTATCCGGATTTAAACCCCACAATACATCCTTATGCATTTCAACAAACGACCCAACCACATTGTCATTGTGCAGAACATGCAAATGCACTTGATTCTGTTCAGCCCTTGATATTGTCACAATTTTATTTCCAATTGAATTTTCTCCTTCCTTCCTTTCGAAATTATGAGATTTGGGTAGTTCAATGAATTTAATATTGGACAAATATTTAGGACAAAACTCAACCTCTTCTTCAACAATGTATCAGACAACCATACAACCCTCTGACCGAATTTGGTTTTTCACGTACCCTTTTAATATTTTTATATAACGCTCAATAGGGTACATCCATCTCATATAAGTTGGTCAACACAATTGTGTATCTTTCACAAGATGAAAAACAAGATGTACCATAATGTAAAAAAACGAGGGAGGAAAATACATTTCAAGCTCACACAAAGTAATAACTATTTATTTTTGCAATATTGGTAAGATCTCAGGATCGATCATCTTACGACAAATTGACCTGAAGAAAAAACACAATTTAGTTATGGCGCTTCTTAATTTTTCTGGAAAAATAGAACGTATACCTATTAGTAGAAAATGCTTCATTATAACATGGAAATCATGTGTCTATAAACTCTTTAACTTGAGATCTTTCATAAACACAAGTCTTCTAATATCTGAAGAGTAAGCTTATGGAACTGTAACTTTAATTAGAAACTTACACAATATTTTTTCTCCTTTCTAGATAAAGTATAAGAAGCAGATGATAGATATGTTTGTTTTCCTTTTTTCATGGGTCCTAATTCAGTGGTTATTCCCATCTCTATCAAGTCCTTTTTTTCTTTAATGCCATCCTTAGACTTTCCGTGTATATTAATTAACGTACAAATAACACTTTCAAATGATTTTTTCTTCAATATGCATAACATCAAGAGAATGTCTTAGATACAACGACTTCCAATATGGAAATTCCAAAAAATTGACCTCTTCTTCCACCCACGTTTGACAAGCGTAGATGCAAAAGGCTTACCAAACTGAGTACTCATATCTTTCACCTTTTCAAAAAATTTGTCACCTGTCAAAGTAGGTGGAACTCTACCATGTTATGGATTTCCATTGAATGCCTTTATCCACCCACGATAGTGATGATTTGAATTTAAGAATCTACGATGACCAAGAAATACATTCTTTTGACAAAATTCCAATCGCTTCTAATATGTGTTTTCTTCACAAATGGGACACACTTTTTGACCTTTAATTCTATACCATAATAGATTTTTGTATGTTGGAAAATCATTAATTGTGCCAAACAACATCTCCCTCAAATTGAAACCTTCTTTCCTATATCCATCATAAACCTCCACACCGTTCTCCCATAAAATCTTTAAATCTTCGATTAAAGGCGTCAAGTATATGTCTATGTCATTCTCTGGTTATTTTGGCACATAAGTTAACATAGATAACATCATGTACTTGCGCTTCATACATAGTCATAGAGGTAGGTTATAAATCATAATAATTACAGGCCATGTGGTATGTGAGATACTTTGAAGACCATACGGGTTCATTCCATCAATAGATAATGCCAAGCAAATGTTTCTTGCTTCTTCTCCAAAATCAGGATAATCATTATCAATTTTCACCATTGTGGTGAATCTTCTGGATGTCGAAACTTTCAATCAATAATTCTTTCATCTTTATGCCAAGTCAAGTGTCTTGCATCGGTTTCACTATGAAACATGCGTCTAAATCTTAGAATTATAGGAAAATACTATAAGACTTTTGCTGGTGACAATTTTTTCTTATATCGAGATAAACCACATTTAGGGCACTCATTTAACTATGCATATTCGTTTCGAAACAAAATTCAATCATTTGGACAAGCATGTATCTTATCATAGCTTATTCAAATAGAGCACAACATTTTTTGTCCTCATAGGTTCGATTAGGAAGATAATTATCCTTTGGAAGTATATCTTTCATAAAGACTAATAAATTTGTGAAACTTTTATCCGACCATCCACTTCTCGTCTTTAAGTTGTGCAACTTTAATACTATAGGCAGTCTTGTGATTTTAGTGCAACCTTTATACAATGGTTTCTCTGTATCGCTTACCAACCTCTCAAACATTTTAGGATAATCCTGAAGATCTTCTTCAAGTGCTTCTACAATCTCTTCGACTCGATCAAAATCGTATATATCTGTGCCATTTTCGTCTGAAGCATATTTCGTACTATCCCACAGTTCAACATTCTCGTTACTTTTCTCACCATGAAATATCTAACATGTATAACTTCGATCAATTCCATACCTCAGTAAATGTGATTTCAACCTAACTGCATCAACCCGACCCCCATAATAACAACCCAAGCAAAGACATTTCATTCGAATGGGTTTTCAGAATGTTCAACATCAAACTTAACGAGTTCTAATACCCCATTCGCGTACTCTATTGACTATCAATCGTCATACATCCATTTTTTATCCATGGTTTTACTACTAAGTAAGCAAAACAAAAACACTATACTTATTCACGCAACTATAGCAAAAGAACAACTAATTACCTGTTGAGAAGTCAACAACTTCTTTAACCACACACTGTAAGGTTCTTGGAAATGATCTGAACTTCACTCTTCACAAGTAACCCCTAGCAAAGATATTCCTGACCAACGTTTATCACGCTGGAAAATAAAGGAATGAGAAGTTATATACATGAATGATCAGAAAAAGGAATGACAAGTATACATATGTATCAATTCAACATGTGGAATACTAACTTTGTTATATATGATAATTAATTGAATTGACAATGGTTAATTTTTTGAGATAAGTTGAATTTTCAAGTTACCACTTTTTCTAGCTTTAGTTTTTACTTTTGTTTTGTTCAGATTTTTTTAGTTTTTATTTTTATTTAATATATAAACTATAGATAAAATATAGAGGTACATATTGGTGGTAATATGATTGATATGTTTAAATGCTCCCTTAATGTATGGATGCTTTCAATTCAGCACAAAAAATTCCTTAGTACAAAGTTAAAAGTATTTTGTTCAAATATATAAACTTAAAATCACATTAGACCATAATTAGACTACTAATCAATTAATCCATGGAATAATATCTAGAAATTTATTTACAACAAAATCCTAAAGAATGTACAGATCAATAAAATCACGTTATACATCAATATCTTGGAAATTTTCTCAACTTTCAACAAAAAAATTTCATTTTCTATGTAAAAATTATAAAAGAATTTCTAAAATTATTTTATCTAGTTCTTGCAATGAAGACTCTATTGTATTAAATGGAATGCAATATCATTTGAAATAAGATACATAGACATGAGAAACAAAGGATAAGCCCGGAGCTTCAATATTTAAAAGAAGCCCATGCAAAGACTAGATCTGTAGTGGGATCAAACTAAAGTTGACAGTGCAATCCCTCCTACGCTGCAGCAAGATATATATGATAAAAACTGTCAGGACACATAGAGTTATGGGAAAAGAATTAAAATATAGAATATCTCATTTATGTTCAGAAAAGTCATCAATCTGTCCATCGAATTACTTAAATTACTTCAATTTAGACTTTTCACAAAACTTCAATTCAGACTTTTCACCAACCTTCAAACCATGTTTTGCCAACTATTGAACCAAATCCAGAACCACCATATGAATCACTGCATGCAATTGTTATGACGAGTGATGTGCCAATTATTGAAGTTCATGTTATTCACAAAGCTTCAAATCAAGTTAGTAAACCAATTCCAGTTACATCTCATCCCTTTCCTACTAATATCTCACTTCCACAAAAATCAAACCATGATTTTCCCACACCAACTCCACCTCATGTTTTTCCAACTTCTAGAAATACCAGGTTTGGAGTTTAACATGATGAAAGACACTATCTAGACTATAATGGGGTGACCCTTTTTGTCTAAATAAATTTCAAGAATAATATAATTGGAATCCAACAATCTAATAAAACAGCTATATTAATTAGCATTTTATTCATATTCTATCACTATATTCAATTAAAATTTATTTTTATCAACATATGTATCTTGTTTCATCTAATGAGCTTACTTAAAAGTAAGTTATGGCAAAGTAAGTTATGGCAGACTCGATCTCACACTCACATTAGTTCTTATAATATGATATGATCTTTCATCCTAATATCAACAAACTCAGTAGTAGGATCCTTTATGTAATATTTTATCTTATGAAGTCGTGCACCAACTATGGCTTGTAACAATCCTTAAAATTCAAATTCTGATTTAGATATTACCAATACCCATATAGTAAGAAAAGATTAAACTTAAGGGCTACAATGTCAATATAATTATGCTATTTTATAATGCTATAACACTAATATAGCCACTATTTGACAAGGCAAACAAATATGATGAAAAGAGAGCAACAACCGATAGCACAATGCATAAGGTGAGAGTGCACATCTACCCTGTCTCATTTTGATCATTTCTAATATACGATTCATTCCCTCTAATATATGATCCATTCTCAATATCAATATTACCTTGATCTACACTATAATCATCAATCACTTTGTTTACATAACGTCAGACAACTGAGTCAAATGGTTAGTGGTATCTTGTTCTACCAAAATAACCAAATTTTTAGTAAATATTGTGATGAAATACAATATGAGAAGAAATCTGAATTATTCTCATTAACTTGTAATTAACAACACACAAAATTTTATATTACATGGTACTAAAAGGGGAAAAACAAGAAACTAAATCAGTCAATTTTTTTTGTAAGGAATAGGAATTAGTTATTAGTTAAGATCGAGAGTTAGCTAAGCCTCATTATACACAATTTCAGTCTTTAATTCACACAAAATTTAACACATTTATTCAATATATATATATATATATATATATATATATATATATATATATATATATATATATATATATATATATATATATATATATATATATATATATTGTGAGCAGAAGAGTTAGGTCTCAGACTGTAAAGAAGGAACAATTTACACACATGAAAAGAAGAAGAAGTGACATGTTATGTGAACACCAATGCCAGTACCATCTGAACAGAAGAATCAACCATGAAATTTTCTTCGAGTTTGAGAAATCAATGAACGACAGAAGTTCGTATGGGAAATCAACGGCGAATGAGAGGAAAGTAAATAAAGTACCATAGTGATGTCGATGCCGAAAATTCACAAAGGAAGTATGGTTGGGACCGAAATGGGATGTGCATAGAGAGATAGCTGGACTGAGGTTTGGCCGTGATTTGTTATTGAAGGCTGGCCGGTGTAAACAATGAGCGGTGAGGTTGACGGAAAGTGAGCAAAAAAAGAGTATGGAAGGATAACGGAAAATCAACGATGGAAGTTCGTATGGAGAGTTTGTGAGTTTAAGATTGAGAGATTTGCAGATTGAGGTATTTTGAGATTGAGGGTTTTCTGTGAATTTGGGAATTTCGTTTTGCAGAAGAAGACCAATGGAGAATAGAAAGTAAATACTCAAAAACTAGATTTTAATATTTTATTTCAATTTTAATTAACCTTAGGCAGCGCTTTTAGAAAGCGCTTCCTAAAGTATGGCTTTAGCAACGCTTTTGGCCTATGGAAGCGCTTTCTACTGTTCGGCCTATGGCAACGCTTTGAATTTAGAAGCACTTTCTAGATTTATTTCAATTTTAATTAACCTTAGGTTGTGCTTTTAGAAAGTGCTGCCTAAAGTGTGGCTTTAGCAGCCCTTTAGGCCTATGGCAGCGCTTTCTTCTGTTGGGCCAATGACATCGCTTTCTTTAATGAACCTAAGGCAGTACTTTTTCTCAACTTTAAGTAGCGCTTTTTTTGTAAAGCATTATCTAATGTATATAATTTTAAAATTTAAAAGTTTATCGGGACATATAGCAGCACTTTGGTACAGAAGCATTGTCTGAGGTACGCTGCCTTAAAGCAGTTTGGCATAGTGTCGACACAATGGCCATAACAGTTTGAAGTATCTCGGCACTAGGCTCGACACATTGGCCATAACAGTATGAAGCATCTCGGCACTTGGCCATGCACAATGGCCATAACAGTATGAAGTATCTCGAGACTAGGCCCGACACAATGGCCATAACAGTCTGAAGTATCTCAACACTAGACCCGACACAATGGCCATAACTGTTTGAAGTATCTTGGCACTAGGCCCGACAAAATTGGCATAATAGTATAAAGTATCTCGGGACTAGGATCGGCACAATGTCCATAACTGTCTGAAGTCACATAAACAAGGCAGCTTTCGGTTCCCGACGCGGAACGAAACTGCACTTAGGGAAAAACATATGTTTCTATTCAACATGTTCGCTAAGCAAACCTACAGTGAAGGCCCGATTCGCTAAGAAAACTAGTAGCGAATAATTCCCTTTTAAGTCCCAAATTGTCGCTAAGACAATCAGGTAGCGAGATTTTCCTACGCGAACCTTAGATCGCTAAGCAAAAGTACTTAAACTAAGAAAACCAGAAATTCACAACTATGTCATTGACTAATCAGTGGTTTTTCCATCTTTATTTACAGTTAAATCTAGTTAGAGTTTCTTTATTTTGTCAATTGTTTTATTTCATTTTTCTATGTTTTATGTGTTGGTTATGTATTTTGTTATTATCAGGTTCAAAGGAACAAAACCAGGAAAATCAGTGCGAAAAGTGAAAATTCGTAGTGTCGGAGGAAGTATCAGAAACCAAGCTACAGGGTGCCTGACACGGCCACCCATGTCACCTGACACGGGTCTTGTTAGGAGAAGATGCACAACTTTAGGCCAAGGCTAGGAATTCTATTTTTTGGAGTTTTAAGTGTCTCTGATCATTAAGGGTACTTTGGACATTTTTGCATTGATGAGGGATGACCTAATACTATTAAAACATGTTTGTGAGAAGGAGACGAGGACTTTTGAGTGGAAGAATATTTGTAATGATAAAGATTGGGGCTTTCAAGAGATTTGGAGACAGAGATTCCTTCATGCGCGGAAGCAATTGATGATCAAAGAATCCTCACGTTTTGTAATGTCTAATTTTATTATTTCTTTTCTTTTTAATACCATGAAAGGCTAAACCCCCCAATGTTTGGGGGGTTACCCTGATTTGGAAATGTATTGAGTTTAAATTCATGGTGTTGATACAATAGTTTTTTTTCAATTTAATTATTCAATGTTCTTATGCCTTTCCTATAAGACAAATAGGGATTGTTCCACGGTTAACAATTAGGGTTGCACCGCCTTTGTTAAATTTTTTGAACAATTAGACTATAGTAGATATCACCTTGGACTAGGGAAACCCTATAAGTCACCGGTAAAATCTTGATAACATCACTGCTTGGTTTAATAATAATTCACTAAGGACTTAGGTATTTGGATGAAGGACCAAAGGTTTTCTCACTAAGGACTTAGGGAAAAACAAACTAAAGATTTGGTAGTTGAAAGTAATGAACTTATTGAAGAGATCAAGAATGAAGGTTAATACAAGGTCAAATCACACAATTACCCTAGAATGCTCATCATATCTTTGGAAAAGCCGTTTTATATTTCTGCTACTTGTTAAGTTACAATTCCAATACCAAACCCCATATCCAGTTTTGTTTAATTGAACTACAAATTTAACTCGATAATCTCATGTAGTCCTCGAGATCTACATTCGAGGAATTTCACTGTTATTACAAGGGGAAAAATAATACACTTTCTATTTTTCCTATTAAGTTTTTAGCGCCGTTGCTAGGGACTGCCGAATTATAGAGTTTAATTATAGTTCAATTAGAATTTTGTTGCTCTGCAACTAAAATTTATTTTATGTAAGTTTTATATTTTATTTATTAATGATTTTTCCTAACCTTTGCATGCGGGGAAAACCCTCAGCTGAATTTCCTTTTGATATACAGACTCAAGTTTGGAATCAGAACCCGAAACTATGGGTGAAAACTCACCACCACTAGAAAGACTTCTTGGGGATTACAAAGGAGAAAATGCTCTAGCAGGTCAGTTGAATGTTGTGAATCAATTGGTTAATGTTGCAAATTTTCAAGTGCATCCTACAACCATCTGCCAGCTCGAGAACAAATCTTTCACCGAGAAGATCAATAAAGATGCCAATAAGCATCTGTAGAGATTCCTCACCATTTGTACTACTTTGAATGTTGAGGGGCACTCTGAAGAAGCCAAGAAATTAAGGATGTTCTCGTTCACTATGTGTAAAGAAGATGAAGAGTGGTTTTACTCATTGCCTGCTGGAAGTATCACCACTTGGGAACAGATGGAGAAGACTTTTCTTGATGAGTACTTTCCTACGTCTGTTTATATTCGCAGATATGATATTGTGAATTTTAAGTATAAGGAGTGAGAGTCACTAGGTGATACTTATAAGAGGTTCAAGAGGTTATTAGTAGCCTGCCCCACTCACAACATGGGTCAAATGGAGAAAATGAAAATGTTTGTAAATGTCTTTCGAATGAAGACAAATAAGCTTATTGATGCAGCAGTCGGTGGCTCATCCAAATTTACAACAACCACTAGTGCGAAGAATATTATTAAAGCCATTGCTGAAAATGAGCATCTGGAGCTATATGACAGGGCTGTGAGTAAACTAGAGGGGGTGATTGATCTGACGTTAGAAATTAATAAGCAGCTAAAAATTGAAGAAGCAGTTGTTGCAGAAGTAGAAAAAAAGCTGAAAGCAATGAACATGGGTACTCAACAAGTAGCTCAGGTTCAACAAGAATAGAAGGTTGTTTGTGAAATTTGTAGTGGTCCATACCTTATTGTGCAATGTATTGCACCTCCATAACAAATTGAGGGGATAAAATTCTTGAGGCAAAGTAACCCATATTCTAACACCTATAATCTTGGGTGGAAGAATCATCCTCACTTCTCTTGGAAAGATCAGCAACAACAATCTCCTCAGAAGGCAGAGTGGGAGGTGGATATTGAAAAGATGGATGCTCACACCTCTCAATTTCAAGAAGAGACAAGGAGTAATCATAGGAATACCACAAATACAATAAAAAATTTGGAAGTTCAAATGGGACAAATTCCACAACAGGTAACGCTGTGAGCACAAGAAATTCACAAAAAATCATGAGAATGTTAATGTTGTCACAAAAAGGAATGAGAAAGCTATTGAAGAAAGAAAATATGAGGTAAAATTTGATGATAGTATCATAGAAGTAGATTTGGAAGTGAGAGAGAACAAGAAAAAATAGGAAGAAAGTGGTATCACCTGTGAAGCTAGTTGAAGAGATAATTAAACCAACAATCAAGTTATCGTATCCATCTCGAGTGGCAAAAAAGGACACGAAATATAAAGAGTTTAATAAATTTTTCAAATTGTTTAAAAAGCTAGAGATCAACATACCGTTCTTTGAAGCACTCGAGAAGATGACCTTGTACCAGAAATTCATGAAAGAGGTATTATAAAAAAAGAGACCAATAGAAAATGAGCAGGTACTCGTGGATGAGAAATTGTGTGCAATCACACCCGAGAATAAATATCATATCAAGAAGAATGATCCGCAGTCGATTGCAATACCGTTCACAATAAAAGACAGAACTTTCAGGAGGGTTCTGGTTGATTCTGGCTCTAGTGTGAGTTTAATGCCATTATTGGTTTTCAAGAAGCTCAGTATTGAGAAGATAAGCGGGAGTGGGACAAAATTGAAATTTGATGATTACACCATCACACAGTCATATGGGATAATTGAAGATGTATTAGTGGAAATTGACAATTTTTTTCCTAGTTGATTTTCAGGTCATGGACATACTTGAAGATGAAGAGACTCTTATCATTCTTGGTCGACCATTTATGCTGACTAGTCGATGCAATTTTGATATTGAGACAAGTAACCTGACACTGAAATCATTTAATGAGGAGATAACCTTAAAGATGTTTGAAATCAAGAAGCAAGGTGTAGGTGGAAAGAATAAATCTTCAGTCAGAATGATCAAAGTAGAAGGAGAGGGCAATAGTTCAAAATCACTCCCAGAAGAAGTCTCAGGAAAAATCTCTCAGGTGGCATCAATAAAAATTCCTAAGTTCAGCCAAGAAGGAAAGAAGAAAAAGAAGAAGGAACACGTAACTGAGAAGATGGAAGTTGGAAGTGGTTGGAAGCACAAATGGGTTGATACTTTTGATCTGAATGAGTTCTAGATTGCAAAAGAGACAAGTAACAATATGTGGAAGAGGAAGTATCCCCCATAAGGGAATGAACCGTCGATCCATGCGACGTTAAATGAAGCGCTTTGTGGGAGGCAACCCACGCTTCTAATAACTTATTTTTTCTTTTTCTTTTGTTTGTAGGTAACAAAAAAGGAGTCTTACTGGTGAAAGCTAAGAGGCAGCAACTGGTGTTGGATTTCCCTCTGTAAGTCACCTTCCTCGCGCTTGTTCTAAAACATTGGGGTCAATGTTTAGTTTAAGTTTGGGGGGGTTTTATTGCTTTTCTTCTTTTTTTAATTATTTATTATTTCTATGTGAATTGTTGTGTAAATACACGAGTTGAAGTCCTCCAAATTTGGCCGAAAAGTTTTGTTTTGATCAACAACATGGTTCACATAGAGTTCTAGAATAGTATATAGAGACAAAGGGATGGTTGTTCGAGGGTAGGAATTTCATAATAACGTGACCGAGATACGAGTCTAACGTGTAAATTTGTACCATAGTACTTGAATCCTGAGAAGTATTCCTTGAGTAGTTTATCTTGACAGTCTGGCATAATATAGATTCACATGCATGTATGACTAGTTGAGAAATAAACAAAGCTGACACCAAATGATGAAAAGGCGGTAAAAGGCAACTGGATCGCTAAGTTTGGCGGTCCATAAACGATAATATATAAACTGAAAACTTTTTAAAATTTGATCTGAAATTATAAAGGAGAAAAAGCTCTTATTTGGTGCCTGAGCAAAAACTTTTCTTGATCAATCTTGTCCGTTTGACGATCATCAATAATTATCATTGCCTGAATTTGACTATCTGAATGAAAAAGGAGGAAAATCAGAAAAGACTTAAGTACAAAGCATAGTTAGAGAGGTATCTTAATAGGAAGCTCGAGATTAAAAGGGTCTTACAGAAACTCCGAGCGTCATATGAACATCAGACGAACTGCTTTTTGATCAATTTGAATGGATGTCCCACGTATGAGTATCAGGCTGCTGTAATTTTCATGAGTTCTTGTAATGGCCTCTTGATGTCAAGCAACAATTTATGTTTGGGGGAGTTTGATCAGTGGTTTTTCCATCTTTATTTATAGTTAAATTTTTAGTTATAGTTTTTTTAAATATTTTGTCAAGTGTTTTGTTTCATTTTTCTATATCTTATGTGATGGTTGTGTATTTTGTTGTTTTCAGATTCAGAGGAATAAAACCAGAAAAATTAGTGCGAAAAGTGCAAATTCGGAGTGTAGAAGGAAGTCTTATAAACCAAGTGTTGTACCCCAAAATTTTCCCTCTCATATTTCTCAAGACATTGCAAGAAAAATCTCCAAGTGGCTCAAGATTGCTCAAGAGTTGGACAGTCAAGCTATCTCCTAAGGCAGTCAAACCCAAATTAGGGTTTTGTGTTGCATCAAGATCCTTGAGTACAAATGACCTAAAGTTCTACCCAATGTCCTAATATGTTCTCAAGGTCATCCATGTCAAATTTCAAGCCTTGCAGAGGAAGTTTGCTCAGTCAATTGCTCAAAGGGTCCAAAAATCGACTATGCTAGGGCAAAAGTCAATTGTGACCTACAAATAGTCAAACTTCAAGATTTTTTGCCAAAATTATCATTTTGAAGGTTACTTCATCATTTGATCAAGGGTTGATCATGATTCATCAAGGATTGCTCAAAATTCATCAAGACTCAAAAGTTGCTAAATTAGGGTTTTGTAGGAAAAGTCAACTCAACTTTGACGAAGCATAACTTTATCATAATTTATGATAAATGACCCATACAAAGCTCATTTTGAATAGGATGAAATTTCCTACAATCCATCTTCATACCCCAAGATCAAAATATGCACTCACAAGAAATTATAAATTTGGACATTATAGGTCATTTTTGAAAGTCAACAAAAACACCGTTTTTGCCAAAGCTTGTAACTTGAGCATGAAATATATAAATTAGATGAGACCAAAAGGGTTGTTTATAGGACATATCAAGATTTCTAAAAAGTCCAAGAACACTTTCAAAAGTTCAAAATTGAAGAAGTTATGCATTGTTGAAGTTGGGCATTTTTGCAAAATTGCCAAAAGTCAACTATCCCCAAAACTCCAAATTTTGTCAAATGGGCCCATTCTTTTCCACTTGATTTGAGCTTGCATCATTGTCCACGTGTCCTAGCTTCATCCATGTGTCCATTTATCAATTTTATTATTTTATTTGATTTTTTATTGATTTATTTCATTTTAAATCAAATTAAATCAAATAAAATCCCAAAATTTGATTACATGAGATTTTTTGCTATTTTCAGGATTGGGTTCTCATCAATATCATCATCAAATTCGTATCACACAAAATCATGTGCAAAAAGATGGTTTTTTGACAAATTTGGCAAGTTTTCAAATGGAAATCAAATCAAATATGCAAGCCATGATGGGAGAAGATTTGGACCATAATTCTTGACCTAATGCATTCCATGATACATATAGAAGCCAAAGGACACGAAAAAAGGTTAGAGGCTGCAAGGATAATCAAGACCAAACTTGAAAAAGTGGTGAAAATTTTGAAATTCAAAGTCATAGCAAGAGGTGATCTCAGAAGCCAAGAAGGATCTCAATCAATTCCTGGAGGTTCACTGAGTTGAAACCAACCCAAAGCAAGCTCCCATACACGCCCAAACGCGCTGTAAGTATCACATTTCTTAGCCCTGTATTCGAAATCATAACTCTCGATTCTTGCATATTTCTGGAAAATCATTGATATATTTATGATTCTCATGAGATTTCTAAACTTTTGGCAATACTTAATTTGATTTATATGGACTTTAACCTCATAACAGCATGGCTAGGGTTACATTTTGGACTTTAGGTATTTGTGTTTAAGGTGAAATTGATTCTTGTGATAGGCATGGTTGCACTCAGGAGAGGGAGACGAACCCAACCATGTCTTAGAAGGTCGTTTGTATGGCCTGGAGTTGATTTTTGGATTGACCTGCGCATTTAGCTGCGGATCCAAATCCGCAGGTAAAGTTACAGGGGATGGAGGTAGGGGACAAAGACGTGTCAATACCCCAATGGTCGGTTGGAATAATTCGCGCGTTTTGTTTATTTCTGGTCCATAAGAGATGTTTTGTTTTATTATATATTATTCTTATTTCATTAACAATTGAAACACAATGGCCTAGTGGAAGCAAGCGCTGGCAACATCCAACAGGACCTGGGTTCGAATCCCAGGTCCCCCATGCGCTTTGTTATTTTTCTTTTTCATGTAATCAGGTACAGATCCAAGCGTGAAGCCTATCATACATCCTCAATCATCTGATGGCCAGATGGTCATAGGCCAAATTTGGTGGCCGGGAGCTGATGGTCTACCATAGACCCAATCAACGTGTACCCACTGAATCAAGAAAGTCAAACAAGGCCAGCGCCTGATGGGCCTCAAAATTGCTTCCCAAACACTCCAAAGCAGGCCCATACCCCTCTCTCTCTATATTTTCTTTATTTTGTTTTTAATTATTTAGTTATTATTTCTATTTAATTAACTAACCAATCATTTTTTTTCCTTTATAAAATTAAAACCAAAAAATATTTTCTTTATTAAACTAAATTTTAGAATTTTATTTTTTATTAACAAATCTATTAATTAATTTAGGCCATTAATTAGAATTGACTTTAATATATTTCTTTGTAAATAATTAAAACTAATTAGACTTAATTAGGTTTTTACTAACATTAATTTATTTTATTTTATTTCTTTAAATACCAAAAAACCCAAAAATATTTATTTTCATTAATTAATTTATTTATTTATTAATTTAATAATTAACTTAGATAATTTCTTTCTTAATTCAAAAACAAACAAAAAAAATCTTTTCTTTAAATAACAAAAGGGTCAAAACCCTAAACTTGCGCTCGATTTAATTTTCCGCACGAGATCTATTTATTCAATATTGTACTTGTTCCCGAAATGTAATAGATAATTATGACCATTTAATTATTTTATCGCTTTATTTATTTTTCCGCATTTAAATTTTAAAGGGTTGCTTTTGGCGATGTAAATACCCGACGCCTTGTAATAGTTAGTTAAATTTCCGCAATTTATTTTCCGCAAAATATAACTATTAGATATTTGATAATAGGTATGCATGACAAGATTGAATGTTTCAACCTAAAATCAACATAGATCACCTTTAACATGTACACAGATAAAATTAACTGAAAACGACACACTCGCACATGTGCACTCTTAGGGTACACCCAACTTGGTTGCCTTCGTACCCGGTCATTAAGTATAGGTAACTTTAGAGGTTGCCCTCTTGTCTAAAAGATCATAGTCGCCTCGAAACGATTGCCTCAGATATTGTTGCCTTAAAACAAATGATCTAAGACATTAGGGTTACCGCTAAAGTGTCCTACCATAGCTTTAGTGACCGTAAGTCCCACATTTGAATTGACCCTTAAACTCCAACGACGATGTTACCTACTCATAAATAGTGGGATAACATTGTCTAAAGGAAGATAGCATAGAACGATTCCTTTTTCGAGTAGGTAGATGGTTCTCAGGTACTTGCTCTTTCAAAAAAAAACAAAATCTTTTCACACTTACACTTTCCGAACAATGTTTTCAAAAACACTTCGTACACTCTTGAGGACAAAAGCAAGAGTTAAATCGAAGATTTCAAACAAAAACTTTTTCAAACCCACAAGCACAAAGAAAGCAATATTTTTGAAAACAATATGAGCAAGTACCTAAGAGCCCGTGGATAACCACAGATAGAAAGGGTGTTAACACCTTCCCTTTCTATAATCTACCCCCCGAACCCGAGAAATATCTCAAAAAAAGGAATTTTTCTGTGCTTTTTTCCTTTCCTTGTTGGATAAAATAAAAGTCGGTGGCGACTCTTGCTTACCGCGACATTTGCGAAAACAAATGCAAAACGCAAACCAGCATTCTAAAAAATAGTCAGTTCTTCCCCACCGTATCACACCAAGCTATAGGGTTCCTAACACGGCCACCCATGTCACTTGACAAGGGCCGTGTCAGGAGAGGATGCACAACTTTGGGAGAGGAGGTTGATGTTGACATGGGTTCCCGTGTCAGCTGACACGAACCGTGTCAGAAGGTCTGGGTGAGAGCATGATTAAAAGCGAGAAATAGAGGCTGACACGGGTGCCCGTGTTGCATGACACGGGCCGTGTCGGCCAAGGCGCTAGGAATTCTGATTTTTGGAGTTTTAAGTGTCTTGGATCATTAAGGGTACTTTGGACATTTTTTCATTGATGAGGGATGACCTAATACTATTAAGACATGTTTGTGAGAAGGAGACAGGGACTTTTAAATGTAAGAAGATTTGGAACGATGGAGATTGGGGCTTTCAAGAGATTTGGAGACGGATATTTCTTCATGCCCAGAAGCAATTGAGTATCGAAGAATCATCACGTTTTATAATGCCTAATTTTATTATTGCTTTTATTTTTAATACTATGAGAGGCTAAACCCCCCAATGCTTGGGGGGTGTCCCTGATTTGAAATGTATAGAGTTTGAATTCATGGTATTGATATAATAGTTTCTTTTCAATTTAATTGTTTAATGTTCTTATGCCTTTCCTATCAGACAAATAGGGATTGATCCACAGTTAACAATTAGGGATGGACCGCCTTTATTAAGGTTTTTGAACAATTAGACTATAGTATAGATCACCTAGGACTAAGGATACCCTATAGGTCACCGGTAAAATCTTGATCACATAATTGCTTGGTTTCATCATATTTCACTAAGGACTTAGGTATTAGGATGAAGGACCAAAGGTTTTCTCACTAAGGACTTAGGGAAAAAACAAACTAAAGATTTAGTAGTTGAAAGTAATTAACTTGTTGAAGAGATCAAGAATGAAGGTTAATAAAAGTCAAATCGCACACTTACCATAACATGCTCCTCATATCTATGAAAAATCCATTTTATATTTCTGCTACTTGTTAAGTGACAATTCCAAAACGAAAACCCATATATAATTTTGTTTAACTGAACTATGAATTTAACTAGAAAATTTCACGCAGTCGTTCAGATAGATATTAGGGGAATTTCCCTATTATTACAAGGGGGAAAATAGTAAACTTGCTATTTTTCCTATCATGGACCCACCAACAAGGATCATGAGGGAAATATACAACATGTATAATCGAGGTTTAATAATATAGATGGGATCAACACAAGAAATATCATCTAATATACATAAACTTAAGGTCAAATATGCTTATTTAACACCATGCAATTCAACCTTCATGTTACATATCTCACAACTTAACTAAAATCATAATATCTAAGCATATTCATAAGGAGCATTAAAATACCTTTCCAACGCTTTCGACAATGCTCTGTTTCGAGTTGTAAAACTCAAGTTATGACCATTTTAGTAAAAAAAACACATTTGGTGCAATCTGCGCACATTCCCTAAGCGAAGACAAAGTCCACTAAGCAAATTTGACTGAACATAACACACATTTTAGGGTTCTATCACCCATTTTTCCATCCCAATATATTCCAATTCAAACACCAACATGAATTAATGATCCATGGCATATAAGGACAGTAAAGAATCACATTTTCATCAATTTATCACACGTGCATCAAGTGTATCTCAATCAAACTCGGGATCATACAACTTCCACAAAACCTACCCCAAGTTCCTATCTAAAGGAACTCACCTTGTAGATGATGAAATTGCCTCCACAGGAGGATGAGGATGAGAGAAATCAGTTTGGGGTTGGCTTTCTTAAGTATGCAAGATGAAGAAGTTGAAGTTGTTGCTTGGTCTTCTTCTTTCTCCTCATAATTTCGCGAGTTATTCTTCTTCCTTTCTCAAGAGTTTTTTTTTAGCATAAAAAAAGAATGAGGTTGCATCCAAACAAGGCCTTGATATTTTATTTAGGATTTTGACCTACTTTCCCCTCAACTAAATGGTATTTACCAAATTGCCACTTAGTTCTATTTTAACCATGTATTTAGGATCTCTACATGACCCAATCATTTATTATGTTTAGGGAATCTGGAATTTTCGAGTCTAGAATTTTCATTGAAGCAAAAATGAGGCAGAAAGAAGAGTCACTATAATTGTTATTTATCCCAAGAGAGGGAAAGGAAACACTGAGTAAACCTAAAGGAAGGAAAGAATATGGTCTCACAATCAAGAGAAAGGGTAATATAATCGATTACGCAAGGGGGAGGTATTAACACCCCTCACGCCTGTGCTACTCCATAAGATCCACTTAAGTTTGTTCTAATCAAAGGGTGTATAAAAATCTAAAGCTTAATTCTAAGGGAATGCATGCAAAATATATACAAAAAGAAAGTTTTTATTAGTTGTGAACCTTTGCGCCTACGTACCACCTTTCGTGCAATATGGGATTAGGGCACTCGTGGTTCACCTAAAAAGGTGTTTTGGTTTTTTGTGTGTTTTTTATGAAGAATGCTAGCGAAGAATCTCATTTTTGAAAAGGTTAAAAGAAAAATTTTGAAGACAAAAAGGTTTGCATTTGTTTATGTTTTTTACCTTGAAAAAGGATTTGTGATTTGAACCATATTAAAGACTTTGATTGAAAGAAACACAAGGTTCGGGAATGGACCCCCTCATGTTCCTCCAAATGGTTTATTAATTGTGACAAATGGTTCACATAATTATTTATCACGTTTTTTGACATTTTCTTAAGAGAGAAGTTTTAGTTTTAACATGAATGCAAAAGATAAAGACTAAACAAAAGGGGATCTCAATCCCATAAGTTATCATGCTTGTGGACCTAAAGTTGGGATCAGAGGGAGATATGCCTAATGTTGTCATGCATGGAGTTCTAAACTAAGGTCTATTTAGTTCAAACTTAGAGAATAATGAACTAAAGATCCTATGGGGAACATGGCAATCTCACAAAAGATAAAAAGAAGAAGAAAAGGAAGAAACAAGTAATCATAAACTTATATAAGAGAGAAATTAAGTTAACATCACAATTAAGCACTTAGACAAGGTACTTAAAGTATACCCACTTGGATAAGAAATTAAAACACAAACAATCATGTATATAGGTGGATACCTAAATAAGAAATCAAGAAGGAAGAGAGATGGAAACACATCAATAAAGTATACAAGCATAAGGATAGATACCTAATCAGGCAAGAAAGTATGAGAAGAGATGGAAATACATCAATTAGACAATTATAGAATAAATGACAACATCAAGTACGCAAGCATATAGGTGAAGTCCTAAAGAAGCAAGAAAGTAAGAGAAGAGAGGATAAAACATCAAACAAGGATGATATCACATCAAGTATCAAAAGAAGAATATTGATGGTAACGCACCAAAATATACGATGGAGATAGATGGTAAAACATCAAGCATACATGTAATAAGATGACAAAACATCAAGTCTCAAATAAAATAGAAGGATGATAAAACATCACTAAACACGCAAGTCAATGTGATAAAACACATAAGAGATAAAGATCTCACAACCAAAATTGAAGAAGTGAAGAAGGAAAGTAAGAGAGATATGATAATAAATCAAAGAGGAAAGGTATAAAAGCACATAAAAATAGGGTTCTAGTTCTGGTCCTAACATGATATACACCTTAGACTACCCTAAGCATAACAACATGAGTCAAGATGTAAAAGAATTTACCTAACTAGGCAAGTAGAAGTGCAAGTGTGCATTTAGAAGACAAAACATCAACACATGTCAAAATAATCAATCAAAATTAAAGACAAGAGGTGAATAACTAAGTCTAAACATGATTCAATACATCACAAATTATCACCAAGAGATTACTTGTAAACGAACATCACACAATCAAAGCAAGTAAGCATGATGAAGGAAGATGAAACTCAAATAGGTTGCAAGAAGGGACTTGTGTACCAAGTAAGTAACAAAACAAAAAGGGGATGTCTAAACAATCCCCTAAGGGTTATTCAAAAGATGTAGATATCTAAAGATCACCATAAAAGGCAAAAAGTCAAGCACACTAGTATAAAAGCATTCATGTGTCAAGTCTCTAACCAAGCATGGTATAAGAAGGTGATGACGTAAGATAAATGTAGAAGTGTACAAGTAATAATCAAACACATCAAGGGATTATCATTATCACACAAGTATACTTGAGAAATATTCACATCAAAGTTATACAAGGAAAGGATCACAATCAACCCTAAATGAACATAAGTCCTCATGCATTGCTAACAAGCAAACAAGTTGGAAAAGAAAAGGTAATGTGAAGAAGAAGAGGTAAACATAGACATGTTATACACTTATCAAAAACCTCTGGTCGAGAAGAATTTCAATTAGTCATTAAAAACATGGTTCAAACACCAAGGTACACAAACTAGCATTAATCAACATTGTGATGTGAAGTGGAAACAAGTGTGTGATCAATTGAACATGGCATAATTCTTCAATTAAGAGTGAGTTCAGAAGAAAACACTAGAGTTTAAGAAACACCATTAACCTATAATTATCACTAGGGAATCACTACTAAATCACATATAAAGGTGAGTAGCAAATGACCTTTAATATCACACATTCAAACGTCACAAGCATAGGGAAAAAGTTGCATACATGGCACACAAGGGAAGTGACCAAAGGAGACAAGAAATCATATTAAATTTAGAAAAGTAAAAGTCGAATGATGAAAGCATAGTCGAAGAATTATGGAATGTGTGACTTGTGGAATAAGTTAAATCAAGATGAGGTTTGATAAGTGAAAATTGTAGATATTTTTATTTATATTTTTTGTTACACTAATCGACTTTTTGTTGTTAATATCTTTGAATAAACTCGACTTTTGTGTAAATATGTTTATTTTGTGTTTATTTGTGTTTTTATGTATATATTGTACCGTTTGATGTTTTTCCATTCATTTGTACGTATTTGTTACATTTTGGAGCATTGAGGAATAAGGTGTCGAAGGCATGGCTCTGGATGCGCGTTTTCGGAATAAAAGACCAGTTCTGAGACTATTGTACCCCAAAATTTTCTCTCTCATTTTTATTCAAGACATTCTTCAAAGGATTCTCAAATACTCAAGCTATTCAAGAGTTGACCCGTTAAGGCTCCTCCTAAGCCGAAGGTTTACAACTAGGGTTTTGAGTTTCTCAAGGAAATTTGGGTTGAAAAGGTCTCAAATGATTTCCATGATTCTACATAGGTCTTCAACAATGTTCATGTCAAGTTTCAATTCTTGCATCACAAGTTTGCTCAGTCAATGGCTCATATGATTTAAAATAAACTGTATTGGGTAAAAAGTCAACTATGTTCAACATACAGTCAAACTTCAAGATTTTTTGTAATCATAAACATTTTGAAGTGATATTCATCATTTTATCAAGGGTTGATCACGATCCCCCAAGGAAAGCTCTCAAATCATCAAAAGATAATAATTATCAAATTAGGGTTTCCTTAGGAGAAGTAAACTAAACTTTGACCATGCATAACTTTCACATGCTTCATCAACTTTTCCCTAACCAAAGCCCATTTTGAAGAAAATTAAATTCTCTACAACTTTGATTCTATTCTCAAGTCCAAAAAAAGCTTCATTTGAATGATATGAGCTAATACATTATAGGTCATTTTCAAAAGTCAATAAAAGACACTTTTTGTCAAGGCAACTTACATCAAGATAATATCATCAAAAGAAAAAATGATCAACATAGAGATGGTAGAGTATATCTTGAGTTTCTAAAAAATCCCAAGATCATCTTGAAAATATGCAAAATTGAGCAAGTTATGGGTTGCATAAGTTGGGAAATTTTGAGGAAATTCATGAAGTGCGAGATGAGCAAAATTTAAGTTTCGAACCAATGGGCCTAGTTTTTTATGTTTAAACATGTTCATGATATGTTAGAGGACCCCTTAAAACCATTCCCTTTTTTATTTATTTTTATTTATTTTATTTGATTTTTTATTCATTTGAAGCAAATTAATTTAAAACAAATAGTGAGGCTAATGGGTCTAGGCACATGTTTGGATTTTTGGATCAGTCAAGAGGCCCAAGATGGCATACACAAACTATCCAAACCGTGCATTAAAAAGGGCAAGAACATCATAAATTTGAAAAATTTTCAAATATTGATTCTTGTTTCAAAAACCTGGTTAATGGGTTGATTCATTTCCATATTGGTCAAGCCTCATACACCCTCTATAAATACTGAAGCAAAGCAAGCCAAAAGGACCACCAAAGGATTAAATAACAAACCAGTCAAAATCTCCAAAAAATTTCAAAGTTTAGGTTTATAATCAAACTTGTGCCTCAGCAATCTTTAAGCTGATCTAGGCATTCCATCATCTTCTTAAGATCCCTAGGAGTTAGGAATGACCATCACCCTCCGCATATCAAACACAAAAAGTGCCCTCATATCAAGTCCGGTTTGGTATAATTTTTATGTATTCAATATTTTAAAATATACATTGTTAACCGATCTAACGCATGCAAACATGTTTATATCAATGTTTAGAACAAGTTTGATGTAACGCATATGAGCTTTAATGCTTAAATCGCAGAATGCCATGGTTAGGGCTCCGAAGCTATTGAGCTTCGAGCTGAGCAATATAATGAGTTTCAGGCCAAACCAATTGTACCATTAAACTTATAGGGTTTGTTTTAGTAGGATATGATATTTTTGGATCTTTGAAATGGACATTCTTGCAGGTTTAAGATTTTTGCGTGGAGGGGATGACTGGAGGTTGACTCCAGTGTCCCTGAGATAAGTTGACTCCGTGGACCCACTAGGACGCGTGTGTTTGACAATTTGAAATTAGCTGGCGTTTAGTGTTATATTGTTATGGTTTGCTTGTACTAACAGATGAATCATGCCACCCAGTGGCAACACACGCGCACTTAAGGCCTTCATGCTCCTTGTCCTAGGTTCGAGCCAGGAGAAAGGCCTTTTTATTTTTTCTTGTATCATCCTTGCAGATTCAATTTGTACAAGGCAGGCACGCACATGATGTGTATCCTCAATCAGCACCATCAGATCATCAAATCACAAATCCAGCGCTCCAAAACAATGGTGACCATGGTGCACTCTAAGGAATGCTTCCCCACTAGATCACACGTAGCTCCTGGGCTCAGCTTTAATTGGGCCTAGCAAACTCTGGATTGCAACCCCATAACTTGTTTACAGCGCAGCCCATCTAATAGTTTTTTATTTTCATTTCATTTTTGATTTAATAGTTTTTTTAATTTTTAATAAAAAAATCATAAAATCAAACAAAAATTAGGTTTATGATTTAATTTAATTAACTTTTTTTACAATAAAAATTAATAAATTTAAATCATTTTTGAGATTATTTTGTTAATTAAAATTAGTTAGAATTAGGTTCAAAATCTTTTTTCTAATTAAAATTAAAAACAAAATATTTTTTTTTTATATACTTAGAACTTTTTAGGATTTTAGATATTTCCTCTCTTCCATTCTCCCCGCATTTGTTTACTTTTTTCGCATTATTTTCATGAATAGTTATAACTTCTCAAAAGGATGTAATAGTTTAATTTGGGACATTTACATTTTCCCCCCATTTTGGTTTGTACTCCCCCATCCCGAAGTGACGTAATAGCGTAGTTTATTTCTCGTATCTTTATTTTTTTCCTCTCTCTCTCTATATATATATATTTATATATTTAACTTCTAGATGTAAACTAATAGGTTTGCGTGACAAGATCTAAAATCAAACGTTAGAAAACCTAAATATCCAAGACAAATAACTAAAACACAACACACTTTGCACACGCGCACCTCTAAGGTACCTCCACTTGTTGCCTTTGGAAAATAAGCATTCACGTCTCTCGAACGTGGGAAATTTTAGCAGATACCTTTTGGTTAAAAGATCATAGTCCTTCGATGACCCTTCGATGCTGCTTCAGTAAATGATCTTGATACCTTAGGGTAATTGCTAAAATATGTTACGAGTTGCCTTCGTGACTGTACGATGACCCTCGCTTGTCCCTCAAACATCCAATAATAGGGCTACCTACTAACTAATAGTAGGATAACACTATTTAAAGGAAGGGAGGAAAAGAACAAAGATCTTTCAAGTAGGTAGACAACTTGTAGTTGCTTGCTCATAAAAAAAATCATTTTGTCACACACACACACACACACACACACACACACACACACACACTCACACACACACACACACACACACTCTTTTTCTAAATATTTTCAAAGACAAAACACTTTGTATGCATTCTCAATGATACAAGAATCATTACAAAGTTCGCCGCACTAAGGCGTCTTTTCAAAAATATTTTCAAATACACTTACACCAAAAATCATTTTTAATGTGAGCTAGCAAAAAAGAGCCCGTAGATAACTACAGATGGAAATGGTGCTAACACCTTCCCTTTTCATAATCTACCCCCCGAACTAAAATTTTGAAAAGAAGGTATTTCTTGTTCTTTTCACCCTTTCCTTTATTGGATAAAAGAAAAGCTGGTGGCGAATCTTGCTAACCGCAATATTTGCAATAAAAAGAAAAACCAAAAAAGTCAGTTCTCCCACCGTATTACAGAACTGGCGACTCTGCTGGGGAGTAACACTAATAGTGGGGTTACCTTAGAGATAGTTCATATTTTAAATGTTTTCCTTGTTTGACTTGCTTTATTTATTCTTGAGGGGATGTTTGGGTATTCTTGTAAAGATCCTATACCCGGATCTGGGGCACTTTAGATAAGTAACAATAGATCGTGGAAACTGTACGGCGTAGACCGATATGGTTGAAACGATAACTACAATAGTGTGACATATTTGTGGGTACCGGTGTCCCTTGAGTTGAATCAAGGAGAATATGGGGATACCATATCGACTTTGGTGCAAGACTGAAGTTGGTTGATACTCGATACTACACTCATTAAGATCGGACTTTCGGGATATTTTGGTTGCAAAAACAGATTGGTTGTGCTGAAACAATGCCCAATGAAGAAAGATCAATGATATTGAGATTCCTTAGATCTCGGTTACTTCTTTTAGGACAAGTTGAACCAACTAAACTTCAAGAGGGTACTTACCTATAAAATCACATACAAGCCTAAGCCTAAGGTCTTTGTGTGTTTTGTTTGTGATTAATTATTCATAACATCATAAGTATCATAAAATTCATACCATTTCATCTCCTAACCATTTCAAGGACCAGGGAATTTATCTTTGTTCTATTTTTCAGACTATGGCTTCCACTCACTGAAATACCATCCAAATCAGCTTCGTAAAAGTGCTTCCTCAACTCAAAGAGTTAGCATCAAGGGTTACTGAAGATTCTCCCTTCACCAAAAGATATGGCCGACTTCTTAATCTAGCTACCTCCACCTTTCAAGAAGACATGATGTTTGTGCTCTTTCAGTTCTTTTATCCTATACATCATTGTTTCACCTTTCCCGACTATCAATTGGTGCCTACATTGGAAGAGTTATCTAAACTATTAGGAGTGCTTGTGTTTGATCAAATTCCATTCACTGGTTTAGAGGAAACTTTGAAGCCTGATGTTATGGATAAGGCCTTGCATTTCAAGAGATATGACGTTGCATCTATTTAGGAAACAAGGAGTGGAGTTGGGGGTTTTCTAGCCAAGTTCCTATTAGAGAAGGCTAGACTGTTTTGGGAAGATATGGATTTTAGAGATTTTGAAGATGTCTTGGCTCTTCTAATCTATGGTTTAGTTTTGTTCCCTAATCCGGACCAACTCATAGATGTGAATGCTGTCAAGGTTTTTCTTTCTCGTAACCTTGTGTCTACTTTGCTTGGAGACATTCTACATTGTTTTCACACTCGTACCATGAGGAAGAGAGGGACTCTTATGTGTTGCATTCCGTTTCAGTCTAGGTGGTTTATTTTGCACCTTCCTCGATCGGTATTTAAGAATGAACAAGGCTTGACATGGTCTCAAAGGATGATGTCGCTCTCTCTTTCAGATATTTATTAGTGTTCCCGATCTCTAGAGGATGTTTCTATCATTGATCATTGTGGGGAGTTCCCTAACATTCCACTCTTGGGCATTAGGGGACGCGTTACTTATAACCCTTCTATGGCACTACGACAATTTGTCTATGTTCTAAGAGATGACCCTCATGACACACTCATCCAAGGAATTGTATTCGACTACAAGAAAGATGTCCAAGGTTACCATCAAAGGTATGCACGAGCTTGAGGCATTGTAAACAAGGCTGATAGCAAGACTTTGGGGCATAAGAACTCTATTCCCCTGGAGCCTTACCTCAAATGGGTGCGAGCTCATGCTCAAAATATCATGATGTTGTATCCAGCCATCCTACCAATAGTTGTGGAGCCTATTGTTGAGGGGTGCTGTACCCCAAAATTTTCCCTCTCATATTATCAAGATTTTCCTCACAAGATTTCTTGGACTCAAGACAAGATTAGGGTTTGCTCAGCTTAAGACACCCCCTTGCACTGATAACCTAAAATTAGGGTTTGAGTTTGCACAAGGATTTTTGGACCATAAATGCTTCATGTGACTTTCATACACCGTCTTGGACCCCTAAGATTGCTCATACCAAGTTTCAAGCCTTGAATCACTTTTTTGCTCAGTCAATTGGACAGTTGATCTAAAAATCAACTGTATTGGGGGAAAAGTCAACTATGGCCAATTTACAGTCAAACTTCATGATTTTTTTATCTAAAATAACATTTTAGGCTCATATGTACCATTTGATCAAGTTTGGATCACAACTCCTCAAGAAATTTGATCAAATCATCAAAAGGGCAAAATGGTCAAAATTAGGGTTTTGACTGAGAAGGGGCAATGTCTGATTTTGTACCTAGCCAATGGCCAATTGAGTTCAAGCATGGTTTCAAGGATTCAATGGAATCATCTTTACCTAATCACATGGTTCAAAAGATCTCAAGTTCATTGGATTGACAGATGAATTTTCCAGTCAACTGATCAAAAGTCAACTGTACACTGAAAAGTCAAACTTTGACTTTTTGGTCAAAATCAAGTGTCAAGGGTCATAATTAATTAATATATGTCAAAACATGAAACTTGTTCACCAAGAAAACCAATTTTGAAAATTAGGGTTTTGAATTTGAAAATTTTCATAACTTAGAATTTTTCTAAGTATGGAAATTTTCTTATTTTTTCCCAACTTTTCACCATTTTTTCACCATGATGCAATTTGATTCAAAGAAAACTTCCAACATGAAATTTGTAGTACTCCATGAAATATACAACTTTGCTTCACAAACGTTTACCAAAAGATGCTTGGATCTCAAGTTATGAATTTGTGAATAGGGGTCCATGAACTAAATAACTTAGTGAAAATTTGCCCTAATTTAGGCAGGTTTTTGACCCAACTTCATGGACATTTTTCACCTAGTTCCAAGAGGTATCTCAAAATTCATTTCAAAGATGGATTGTATAGAACATTGCAAGCTTTCTAAAATGTCCAAGAACTCTCTAAGATCATTTTGGTTAGGGAGAATCGAAGAAGAGAAATTGGCATTTTGTCACTTTTGATCAAGCCATTTTTACAAAGTGTCAAGATGCAAATCTGATCTTGGATGCTTGTACCTTGCATTACAGGTCCTAAACTCATTATACACTCTATAATTAAATGAAAACTCAGAGGATAAGGGCATTATCTTTACTTTTGGAGCATTATACAAGAAATAATTCCATAAATGGCCAAAAGTTCACAATGCCATTTTCATAAAGCAAGCTTTTTGCAACTTTATCATTCTTGAGCCTTGGAGTTGTCCCTTTGGTGCAGGCAATTTCCACAGATCACAAGCAATGTATACCAACTCTTTGCATCCCTAAAACTAGCCAGTACAAGCATGTTGCACAAGTCATCTCACTTTTCTTAGAATGCAAGAAAGTTGGCCAAAAGTTCAGAACTTGTACAAGCTGATAAAGGGTGGACTTTGTATCATTCTAGACATATTGACAAACTTGTTACAAGCTAGAACACGAATGCATAACCTCTAAAACTCTCCAAAACATAAAAACTTCATTTTTCTGCCCAAACATCCAGCTTCTGCAAAATCCTTGATAACTTCATTTTGGCTCGTGCGTTTTGACTTTTAACCTTTAGAACACTTCATCCACATCATATCCAAGCTATCCAAGCCTTTACATTGTTGTTGTAACCCCTGTTTCAGCCATTGCCATTTTCACTTTGGAAGCTTGCAACTTGACTTCTACAAAGACTTCTGGCCATCCACAAAGCAAGCTAAGCATTGGAATAGCTTGAAGGAACTTCAAGGAAGCTCACACGATCCTCAGGCCTCACTCAAAGTCCCCACATTGCCATATCCAAATCCAGCTGAAGGAGGTATTTTTCAAAACTCTATCTCTCTATTTAGGCATCCTTAAGCCACGATTTGTGAAGCAAAAATGTAGTCCTTAACATGGTGAAGCTGTACATATGCATATTTGTCATTTATATTAACTTTTCCATGAGAATTTGAAACTTGAAGTTCCTGAAATAATTAGGTCACAAATTAGGGCTGATTAAATTCTCTCTGATCTTTGAGAGTTAGGTTACAAATTTTATATCATTGGAATCGTGAGATGAAATGCTACATGTTTCATGTTACAAGTTTTTGTTTTTATGCAAGCATGAGCAATTTGCAAGTTTGAAGGGAAAACGCACGCAAGCTGAAGGACAGGGACGAAGTGGTTGTCTTGGGCTTTTTGTTGTTTCTGGCCTTTTTGGTTTTGATATTCACAGCCCCTGAATTCCTTTTGCACCCCCCTGACTTATTTTTTATATTTTTGCATTTTCTTGCATATTTTTATTTTTTGTGTTTGTATTTATTTTTTCTAATGATAAAAAATACCCAAAAATAATTTATTTATTTTCACACTTTTATTTTATTTTTTATTATTTTTTTGGCATAAAAAAATAGTTTATTAGGTTTATAGACTTTATTTTCTTAAATAAATTGTAAATATATTTAAAAATACTATATATTTTTACTATGATATTTATATACATAAAATATTTATTTTCATACATATTTTAATTTTTAATATTTGTGCATAATATTATTTATTATTTTCTTGAACATAAAATGAACAAAATAATAAAAGGAAACATATTTTTTTCTTTTAATTTGAAAACTAGGGTTTCATCCCTCCAAAAATAACAATATTATTTTTCCTTATTTTCTAGGGTTAATTAATTTTATTTTCTCATACAAAAAATTAAATACAAGACATTTTGCATAAATACATTTTTATTGCATTTTTAATATTTGTATTTTTATTTAATTTGTACATAATTCAATTGGGTTGTAATAGTATTTTAGGGTTTATATTTGTGCAATATCCCTATTCAAAAACTTGTATCCCCCCTCCCATAATAATTTTTGTAATAGCTTAGTTTACATTTACGCAATTTATCGCTTTATATACTTGTGTAGTAAATTAGGGTTTTGCATGATAAGACCAAAAACAAACAAATAGAAAAGACCTAATACAAGACAAATTAAAAGCATGTAAAATGACACACATTGCACACAAGCACCCTTAGGGTTTCACCCACTTGGTTGCCTAATTTAAATTGGCCATGGTATGCATGCAAAGTATCTTGGCAAAACAATACAAAGATAAGATCACAGTCCCTCGATGACACTATCAAAAGGTTGCCTAAAACAAAATGATCTTGGTCTCTCAAACATGCTAAGATACTTGGAAATATTGCTATTATGGTCATACGATGACCCACGCCCGTACCGTTTAACATCCAAAGATAGGGTTGCTTACAAAATCAATGGTAAGTCAACAATGTCAAAGGAATAAAAATCCACAAGACAGACATTTGAGTAGGTAGATAGATTCTAAGTTACTTGCTCCATTTCCAAACAATCCTTGCTATTTAAAAATACTATATATTTTTACTATGATATTTATATACATAAAATATTTATTTTCATACGTATTTTAATTTTTAATATTTGTGCATAATATTATTTATTATTTTCTTGTACAAAAAATGAACAAAATAATAAAAGGAAACATATTTTTTTCTTTTAATTTGAAAACTAGGGTTTCATCCCTCCAAAAATAACAATATTATTTTTCCTTATTTTCTAGGGTTAATTAATTTTATTTTCTCATACAAAAAATTAAATACAAGACATTTTGCATAAATACATTTTTATTGCATTTTTAATATTTGTATTTTTATTTAATTTGTACATAATTCAATTGGGTTGTAATAGTATTTTAGGGTTTATATTTGTGCAATATCCCCATTCAAAAACGTGTATCCCCCCTCCCATAATAATTGTTGTAATAGCTTAGTTTACATTTACGCAATTTATTGCTTTATATACTTGTGTAGTAAATTAGGGTTTTGCATGATAAGACCAAAAATAAACAAATAGAAAAGACCTAATACAAGACAAATTAAAAGCATGTAAAATGACACACATTGCACACAAGCATCCTTAGGGTTTCACCCACTTGGTTGCCTAATTTAAATTGGCCATGGTATGCATGCAAAGTATCTTGGCAAAACAATACAAAGATAAGATCACAGTCCCTCGATGACGCTATCAAAAGGTTGCCTAAAACAAAATGATCTTGGTCCCTCAAACATGCTAAGATACTTGGCAACATTGCTATTATGGTCATACGATGACCCACGCCCGTCCCGTTTAACATCCAAAGATAGGGTTGCTTACAAAATCAATGGTAAGTCAATAATGTCAAAGGAATAAAAATGCACAAGACAGACATTTGAGTAGGTAGATAGATTATAAGTTACTTGCTCCATTTCCAAACAATCCTTGCTATTTTCAAAACAAACACACACACATTTTCAAAACATTGCCAAACAACTTTCAAAACATTGAAACATTTTTCAAAAGACAAACATCCTTATATACATTCTCACGAACGAGAATCATTACAAAGATTGCCTAAACAAAAGTCCTATTTTCAAAATACTTTTAAAACCACACCAAACACAAAGCACCATTTCAAACAATTTCAAAAGCAAAGCAAGTGATCTAAGAAAGTAACTAAGAGCCCATGGAAAACCATGGATGAAAAGGGTGCTAGCACCTTCCCTTTTCATAATCTACCCCCCTAACTCAAGAAAACAT
Organism: Vicia faba; assembly: GCA_948472305.1. Taxonomy (NCBI): domain Eukaryota; kingdom Viridiplantae; phylum Streptophyta; class Magnoliopsida; order Fabales; family Fabaceae; genus Vicia; species Vicia faba. The sequence continues at coordinate 336,716,939 of OX451735.1, forward strand.
CTCAAAGGTCTTTCCTGTGCTTTTTTACCTTTCCTTTTGGATAAAATAAAAGTTAGTGGCGACTCTTGCTAAACCGCGACATTTGCGACGAAACGCAAAACCTCAAGTCAGTTCTCCCACCGTATCACAGAACTGGCGACTCTGCTGGGGATCAAGATAAAAGTGGGGTTACCTTAGGGTTTAGATCACCTTTATTTGCTTACAATTGTGTGACTTGTTTGCTTTACATTTTGGTTCTATTGTTTGGGTTTGAAATCCTCCACCCGGATTTGGGAAACAATATAGGTAAATAGAAATAAGTTGTGGAAACTGTGTGGGGTATACCGACACAGTCTAAGCAATAGCTATGTTAGTGTGACATATTTATGGGTACCAGTAGCCTTTGAGTCAATCAAAGAGAATACGGGGCCGCTGAGTGATGTCATGAAGCACTAACGAACTTCTAGAACCTTTACTTGACCAACTTGGCCTTTTAGGATGTAGTGAGATGACCGGCTTTGGTGCTGTCCGAAGTTGGTAGATACTCGATACTACACTCATTGAGGGTTGGTTCCTTGGAATATTTCGGTCGCCGTTAAGAGGCTTGAATTGAAACAATGAACAAGGAAACAATCCGGTGATATTGAGCTTCTTAGAACCCGATTACTATTTCTAGGACAGGTTGAGCCAACTAAACTTCAAGAGGGTACTTACCTATAAAACCCCATGCAAGCCTAAACTAGGAACTTGTGTGATTTTCTTGTACATATATACTTGTGCATAACATCATGGACATCATGAGCATCATATGCATCCACTAACCATTTCAAGGATTTTGGAAATTCATCTTTGTTCCTGTTTTGTAGGTTATGGATTCACTTCGCAGGAAAACTATCCAAGTCAACCTTGTAAGAATTCCTCCACAACTCAAGGAGCTAGCTTCAAGGATTCCTGAGAACTCTCCATTCACCGAGAGGAACGGTCGTGTACTCAACCTAGTCACTTCCAACATAGAGGAAGACATGATGAAGGTTCTCTTCCAGTTCTTTAACCCTTTGCATCACTGCTTCACATTTCCTGACTACCAGCTTGTGCCTACTTTGGAAGAATTCTCTCAACTCTCGAGGATTCCTATTCTCAATCAACTACCTTTCAATGGTACATAAAGAGATCCAAAGCCAGAAGAGATTGCTCAAGCCCTGCACTTGTACTCATCTGATGTCACAACCCATTGGGAAACTAGAAGTGGTGTCAAAGGCTTCTTGGAAAAGTTCTTGTTTGAGAAGGCCCAAAGCTGCTGGAACTCCTTGGACTTACAAGCTTTTGAGGAGATTGTAGCTCTTCTCATCTATGGGATGGTCTTGTTCCCCAATCCCGATCAACTCATAGATATGAGTGCTGTCAAAATCTTCATGGCTCGCAATCCGGTGCCTACATTGCTTGGAGACATCTTGCACTCTTTTCACACTCGTACAATGAGGAAAAGAGGTGTTCTCATGTGTTGCACTCTTCTCCTGGAAAGATGGTTTATTTATCATCTTCCCCAATCAGTTTTGAAGAATGAGCAAGGTTTAAGGTGGTCACAACGGTTGACGACTCTTACACATTCAGATATTCATTGGTGTTCTCGATCCAAAGAGAATGTTATCACTGTCGACCGTTATGGGGAATTCCCTAATGTCCCTCTACTTGGAATTAAGGGAGGCATCACCTACAACCCCTGCTTGGCTCTAAGACAGTTTGGTTATGCCCGAAGGGATGGCCCACATGACATGTTGATTGAAGGCTTAGTTTTCGACTTCGACAACGACAATCAAGGACTTCGTCAAAGGTTCATCCGAGCTTGGAGGATGCCCAACAAGGTAGACAGTAAGACCTTGGGACACAAGAATTCCATCCCTCTTTAGCCTTACCTCAAGTGGGTACGAACCCGCGCCCAAAGTCTTATGATGCCTTACCCCTCCATTCTCCCAATGATTATAGAGCCAGTTAAGGAAGGAGAGGTTCCATACACCCTCCTACATCCTGACATGCCAACATCACTCGAAGACCTACAAAGGAGTTTGATACAACTCAAGGGAGAACGCGATACTTTTGAAGCCCAATTCTACGCTAGCGAGAAGAAGGTTTTGGAACTTACTCGGTTGCTTCACGAAGAGCAGACTCTCAACACCTACATTGCACCAAAGAGGATGCGCAACGTCTTTTTATCTTAGAATTTTTGTACTATTTTGCCCTAGGGGCATTGATGTAATCAAATTCTATTTTATTAATATAACCTGTGTTCCTTTTTGTTTGACACAAATTTGAACTTTAAAATCCTTGAAAACATTGCATGAATACATATCAATTATCATGTGCATAAACAGGTCTTTGGAAGAAGTTTCCTCATCCTTCTGCTGTTTGTTTCAGAAAAATGGATCTTGAACAAACGGTTAAAGACTTGCAAGCTCAGAATTCACAATTTCAATAGCTACACTTGACCTTGTCCAAGGGGCAGGAGGAGCTCAAGACTTTGCTAGAGAAATAGAAAGAGAAAAAGAAGAAGAAGCCAGCCGATGTGGTTATCATGGGTAGAAGGTTTCAGGGACAAGCCAGACGGATCTTGGAATTTCCATCAACCTCTGAGGAAGGGGAAAGGAAACGTAAAGAGACAATAGTGCCATCAGATTCTGAAGCAGAAGAAGAGAAGGAAGAGGACTACTCAGAACAACAGTACCCTCCGGCCGATGACAAATACAAACACTTGGAAGAGCGTCTAGTTGCTATGGAAGTGTAGAGAGTACCGGGGCTAGACTTTGAGGAGTTAGGATTGGTGTCTGGAATAGTAATCCCTCCGAAGTTTAAAGTTCCATTGTTTCCTAAGTATGATGGAGTGTCTTGTCCCAAGATGCACCTCCGCTCATATGTCAGGAAGATACAACCACATTCTGCAGACAAAGACTTGTGGGTTCACTTTTTCCAGGACAGTTTGTCAGGAACACAACTTGATTGGTTCTACCAGTTGGAGAGAGCAGATGTCCATAATTGGGAAGACTTGGCAGCCGCCTTCTATAAACAGTATCAATACAACACTGATTTGGCACCAACCCGTACTCAACTCTAGAGTATGGCCATGGTATCCAATGAGGGCTTCAAAGACTACGCCCAAAAGTGGAGGGATTTAGCCGGAAGGGTGCAACCACCTTTATCTGAAAGGGAGCTAGCGGACATGTTCTTGGGAACTCTGTCAAGTCCTTTCTTTAATCATCTGATTGGAAGTTCCTCTACAGGATTTACTGAGTTGATTCTAACTGGCAAGAGGGTGGAAGTCGGTATTAGAAGCGGGAAAATTTAGAAAGATGCGTCTACCTCTGCAGCTGTAAAAAAATCCCTTCACTAGAAAGAAGGAAGTGTCTGCTGTTTATTCATAGAGGAATCAGGGAAGAACCCAATGATGACCAACAATGGGGGCCGTTATGATTCAAAAGTCTGCATCAGACCAGCCAAGAAACAACCAACCGAGAAATGATCAGCCGAGGAATAACCAGCAAAGGGTGGAAAGGCCTGTAAGGAAATTCACCAAGATAAACATGACTCCAGCTCAAGTCCTACCACATCTTTTAAAGTTGAATCTGGCCATGCTAAAAGAGGCTCATAAAAATCCCAATACTGCATCTTCCCACTACCATCCGAATGCTAGGTGCTCTTACCATTCTGAAAGTCCAGGGCACGACACCAACAACTGTTGGGCTCTGAAGAACAAGATTCAAGATCTGATAGATGCAAAGGAAGTTGAATTTGAAGCGCCTAAAAAACCGAACGTTATCTCCGCTCCAATGCCTAGGCATGGACACAATGCCAGTGCTGTTGAGGAAGACTTATTTGTTGACACTGTGGATGAATTGTTAACTCCGCTCCCAACCATCAAGTTGAATTTGTTAAAGGCTGGTGTGTTTCCAGGATGTGACAAAGATTGTCATATTTGCATGTCCCCATCATTTGACTGCACTCTGTTGAAAAAAGGTATCCAACAACTGATTGATAATCAGGAAATCTTGTTTGAGAAAGCTCCTGTTTCACCCGTTCTAGTTCCAGAAGTTTCTATAATAACCATATACGCCAATCCTTCCAGGGTCCCTAAAAGACCCGTTAGGATTACATCCGCTCTAGTGACTACTCCGTTGAAGATGACAATGCCCGGCCCAGCCCCATACTAATCAGATAAAATGGTACCATGGAATTATGGTGGATAAATCTACTACCATGGTGTCAAACAGATTGAACAAACTTTTGAAGAAGAAAGCTCCGAGGAGGACAATTCTGACATCAGTAACATTGCCGGAACAAGCAAAATTACCCGTAGTGGGAGAATTTTCTCTCCAGATATTGCCCCTCCAAAGGCAGTCTTTGGACCCATGGCCATTCCAAAGATTACTTTTGTGCCCGTGATTGTACCTGCAAGTGTACCCGCCAACAATGACAACACAATTCCCATTCCTACTTCCACTGCTGAGAATAAAGGAAAGAATGCTCAAGAGGAGCCTGTCCTGACGAAGGCTCAATCACTAGCTATTCCTGAAACATCCAAGAAGGAGATGGAATAAATCCTAAGGATCATTAAGAAGAGTGATTATGATGTGGTGGAACAACTGGGGCAAACCCCCTCCAAAATATATATGTTAGCATTGTTGTTATGCTCTGAGGCACACGCTAAAGCTTTGGTAAAATTTCTGAAGACAGCTCATGTGCCGCAAGAGACGTCTGCGGATCAATTCCAAGAGTGTGTGGCCAGTCTGACAACTGACAATGGCTTGGGTTTCTCCGATGCTGACTTGACCTCCAAAGGGAGAAAACACAACGACACACTACATGTCTCAATGGAGTGTAGGGGAACCACCCTAGACCATGTCTTGGTTGATACTGGATCATCTTTAAATGTCTTGCCAAAGAAAGCCTTTGATAGATTAAATTGTGAGGGGCTGACTTTAAAACTCAGCAATATCATTGTGAGAGCATTTGACGGCTCTAAGAGGATGGTCCATGGGGAGGTGGATGTAACACCCCAGTTTTAATTATTTGATTTATTTAATTGGGAATTTATTTTATTAGAATTAATAAAATAAAAAGAATTATTTATTTTGGAATATATGAAGAAAATAAAAGAAATAAGAAATAATTTTTTTTTAAGTTATTGGGCTTGGATGTTGTTAGTAAGGAGTGGGGGTGCAAAAGAAATAGGGATATGTTTTGGAACTCAAGTTATTTTTCTCATTATTCACGATAACACAGAGTTTGGGAAATTTGGGGAAATAGAGCTCTGAAGGTGAGAAGAACGAAGAACATCGCTCAAGAACTCAAGCTGCAATTTGATAAGGTAAGGGGGGATAATACTCGATTTACTTTTGCTTATGGGTTTAGGCACGGTTGATTTGGATAATCGTAGGGAGAAACCCCAATTGTTAGATGTTCTTAGGGATCAATACCCTTAGGATTGAACCTTGTTAGAAAAGGTTTAGGTTCCCAATTTTATGAATCAATTAGGGATTTTAGGTTCCTATGGTGGATTGGATGTCTTTGTACTGCATTGCACTGCCGTAGAGAGGTATTTTCGTGCAAAAATATGGGTATATGAGCTGCTGTAAGAACAGAAAATTTGGGTTCGCACTCATCAACACGGGCGCGTTGATTTACGCGGGCACCCGTGTTGATTCACTGTAATGCTGATAAAAATGTGTTTTCTGGCCACAATTCAACACGGGCGTGTTGATTAACACGGGCACCCGTGTTGATTCACTGTGTTGGCATAAATATGTGTTTTCTGGGCACAATTCAACACGGGCCGTGTTGATTCACACGGGCACCCGTGTTGATCCCCTGTATTGTCAAAAAAACGTGTTTTTTGGACACATTTCCACACGGGCAGTGTTGTTTTACACGGGCACCCGTGTTAAACCTCCTGTGTTGGTTTTTGATTTTTGTTTTCTGTGCGTGCTGTTATGTACGGATTGATCCTGTTTTGATGTGCAGTGTTTGACATGTTTTGAATATGTTGTTTATTGATTTCCTAGTGTTGATTGATGCTTGTATCGAATGACGATTGTATGTTATGATACCGACACTATATGGATTTTATTGTCATGCTTTTAGATGATGTATCAAGCATGAATTATGATATAACTTGATATGATTGATGTTTAATAGTATGCTGAGTGATTATATGCTATTCAGATCATGTTATATTTGATATTGTTGATGTTGCATGATATGTCGATTGATGTTAATAGTATGCTGAGTGTTACATACTTTACATATCATGTTGCATTTGTTAATTCCCATTGTGTGGAATTAACATGGTGGCCAATATACGTGTCCGCGATTTAATGGAACGTTGAGGTGGTAGCCGTGTCCGCGATATAATGGAACGGTGAGTTATCCGTGACCCAAGATTTAATGGGGCGGTAAAATGGTACCACATGCATGGGTGTGTTGCATTACATTGAATATGACATGAATGGATGATTTTTCCAATGTTGTATTTGATTGATTGTATGCATGTAGTGATACTAAATTGTTAACGATGTTTGATGTTAATAGTAAGCATGAAAAGTATGATATTATGAATATATGAATTGTAAAGGTTTTTGTAATCTATGAAACATGCTAATTGTTGGGTGATGCTTATGGTTTCCGAATTGATTGTTATGAACGTATAATCAAATGTATAGTTGAGATGCTCACCCTTACTGTTGAATATTTTAGATTGAGGAGATTCGTTCAGATGCTTGGCGAAGGCTTGTCGTTTTTAGTTTAATTCCGTTTTAGTATTGTCCGGGTCATGCTCTGATAGTTGTAACTCTGGGAACGTTTGTTTGTCGAGCTGCTTTAGTCAGACTCGTTTATTTCCTTATATTTGTTATAATATGATGTTGACATTTTTCCAGGTGTTAATCCCTGATGATTTTGAAAATATTATAACATTGGTTTTATTAATTAAATTATTCCGCTGTGTAAACATGTATGAGTTACTACTATGATTATGCATGACAGGAACTTGTTTTATTAAAAGAGAATTGTGACATCCTCGTTGATACATGTACTCTGAAATTATAATTTTAATTATTCGCGAAAATTTATTCGGGGTTTTTAGAGGGTGTTACAATAGTGGTATCAGAGCATAGTCGGTCGTTGGGACCAGAGTCTTGAGTCAGTCATTCCTTTTGTATGCGACTAGTGCAAGGTAACACTGTCGATACTGTATTCTGATGAAGAGTATGTTTTGATTCTCAGGAACATGGCTGGAAGAGGTAACAGACGAAATGATGCTGCACTAGCTGAGGCTTTGGGGATGGTAGCTGGTGTACTTGTTGGAAACCCAACTGGAGGCGTGATTGGTGCTGATAGGCAATTGGGAAACTTCCAAAGGAACAATCCTCCGTTGTTCAAAGGTACACATGACCCTGAAGGTGCTCAGAAGTGGCTGAAGGAAATCGAAAGGATTTTCCGTGTGATTGATTGTGCTGAAGATCTGAAAGTCAGATATGGTACGCATATGTTGGCAGAAGAGGCCGACGACTGGTGGGTTGCAACAAGGACTGAAATGGTTCAGGATGGAGAGGCACTGACTTGGGCTAACTTCAGAAGGGCTTTTCTGAGGAGGTATTTTCCTGAAGATGTTCGGGGAAGAAAGGAAATTGAATTTTTGGAGCTTAAGCAGGGCAATCTGACTGTTAGTGAGTATGCTACTAAGTTCACTGAGCTGGCAAAGTATTATGCTCACTACAACAATGATGAGGCTGTAGAATTCTCTAAATGTATCAAATTTGAGAATGGTCTCCGAGATGAGATTAAGCAGGGAATCAGGTACCAGCGTATTCGTAGATTTTTTGATCTGGTGGATTGTAGCAGAATCTTGGAAGAAGATATTACCAAGAATAGGTCGTCTCACTCTCGTGGGGCTGTTGATAAAAGAGGAAAGCAACATATGGACCGTGGCAAGCCATATGGTAGAGATAACCAGAAATCAGGTGGATGGAAAATGCCTAGTGGGGGAGATTCTAAGGCTCCTATCAGATGCTACAGGTGTGGTGAGTCTGGTCATCACATTCGAGATTGCAAGAGTGATGAGAAGAAGTGCTATAAATGTGGAAAGACTGGTCATTTGTCTAGTGATTGCAAAGGGAAGCCTGTTACTTGTTACAATTGTGGCGAAGAAGGTCACATTCGTCCGCAGTATCCTAAGCCTAGGAAGGATCAGTCAGGTGGAAAAGTGTTCGCTTTGTCTGGATCTGAGACTACTCCAGAGGATCGATTGATTAAAGGTATGTGTTTTATTCATGGCACACCTTTAGTTGCAATTATTGATACTGGTGCAACTCATTCTTTCATTTCTTTGGATTGTGCTGAGAGGTTGAAACTTGACATATCTGGTATGCGAGGTAGCATGGTTGTTGATACTCCTGCATCGGCTTCAGTGACAACTTCACTTGTATGTAGGAATTGTCCTATTGAGATTTTTGGTAGAGGTTTCGGTATAGATTTAGTGTGCCTACCGCTTGAACAAATTGATATTATCCTTGGGATGAACTGGTTGGAATTCAACCGGGTTCATCTGAACTGCTTTGCTAAGACGGTGATTTTTCCAGAAGCAGTTGGTGTCGAGAATTTGACTATGACTGCTAGGCAGGTACAAGAAGCAATGGAAGACGGTGCTAATGTGTTTATGTTACTTGCTTCGTTAGATGCAACAGGAAAGGTCAAGGGTGGTGAATTGCCAGTGGTGTGTGATTTTCCAGAAGTCTTTCCTGATGATGTTGGTGAGTTACCTCCTGAGAGAGAAGTGGAATTTTCTATAGATTTGATTCCTGGTACGAGACCGATGTCGATGGCGCCATATCGTATGTCTGCGTCTGAGTTGGCTGAATTGAAGAGTCAATTGGAAGATTTACTGGAGAAGAAGTTTATTCGTCCAAGTGTTTCGCCTTGGGGTGCTCCGGTATTGTTGGTTAAGAAGAAAGAAGGTTCTATGAGACTGTGTGTTGATTACAGGCAATTGAACAAAGTAACCATTAAAAATCGGTATCCTTTACCGAGGATTGATGATTTAATGGATCAGCTAATTGGAGCCAGTGTATTCAGTAAGATTGACTTGAGATCTGGATATCATCAGATTCATGTGAAAGCGGAAGATATTCAAAAGACTGCTTTTCGAACGAGGTATGGGCATTATGAATATTCTGTTATGCCGTTCGGAGTTACTAATGCACCTGGTGTTTTCATGGAATATATGAACAGGATTTTTCATCCGTATCTGGATAAGTTTGTTGTGGTTTTTATTGATGACATTCTGATTTATTCCAAGAATGGCGAAGAGCATGCGGAACATCTCAGAATTGTGTTAGAGTTGTTGAAAGATAAGAAGTTGTATGCAAAGTTGTCCAAATGTGAGTTTTGGCTGAATGAAGTTAGTTTTCTTGGACATGTGATTTCTAAGAATGGTATTGCAGTGGATCCTACAAAAGTAGAAGCAGTATCTCTGTGGGAAGCGCCGGAGACTGTTTCTGAAATCAGAAGTTTCCTTGGTCTTGCAGGTTATTACAGAAAGTTTATCGAAGGATTCTCAAAGTTAGCATTGCCGTTGACGAAGTTGACTCGTAAAGGACAAGCGTTTATTTGGGATTCTGATTGTGAGAAAGGTTTCCAAGAATTAAAGCGGAGATTGACTAGTGCTCATATTCTGGTTTTGCCGAATCCGGTGGAATCTTTTGTGGTTTATTGTGATGCATCTCTGATGGGATTAGGTGGTTTTCTAATGCAGAATCAACAGGTAGTTGCGTATGCTTCGAGACAGTTGAAGGTTCATGAAAGGAACTATCCTACTCACGACTTAGAGTTGGCAGCAGTTGTATTTGTCTTGAAATTGTGGAGACATTATCTGTATGGTTCGAGATTTGAAGTGTATAGTGATCATAAGAGTTTGAAGCATCTTTTCGATCAGAAAGAGCTCAATATGAGGCAAAGAAGGTGGTTGGAATTTCTCAAAGATTATGATTTTGGTTTGAATTACCATCCTGGTAAGGCAAATGTGGTTGCAGATGCTTTGAGCAGGAAATCCTTGCATATGTCTATGATGATGGTTCGTGAATTGGATTTAATTGAACAATTCCGAGATTTGAGTTTAATTTGTGAAAGTACTCCGAAGTGTGTTCGTTTGGGTATGTTGAAACTTACTAGTGGTATTCTAGAAGAGATCAGGATCGGGCAGAAATCTGTTGTTAATTTAGTTGATAAATTGACATTGATCAACCAAAGTCAAGGTGGTGAGTTTAGAATTGATGAAAATGATGTTATGAGATTTGGCGATAGAGTTTGTGTTCCTGATGTCGCAGAAATCAAGAAGAGTATATTAGAGGAAGGACATCGCAGTGGGATGAGCATTCATCCGGGTGCCACGAAAATGTATCATGATTTGAAGAAATTGTTTTGGTGGCCGGGAATGAAAAAGGAAATAGCTGAATTTGTGTATGCATGTTTAATCTGTCAGAAATTGAAGATTGAGCATCAGACGCCGTCTGGAATTATGCAGCCGATGTTTATTCCAGAATGGAAGTGGGATAGTATTTCTATGGATTTTGTATCCGGGTTGCCGAGGACTCCTAAGAATTGTGAAGCGATATGGGTTGTTGTGGATAGACTGACTAAGTCTGCTCATTTTATACCGGTGCGAATGGATTACTCAATGGAGAGATTGGCACAGTTATATATTGAGAAAATAGTGAGTTTGCATGGAGTTCCTTCTAGTATTGTGTCAGATAGAGATCCGAGATTCACTTTGAAATTTTGGGAAGGATTGCAGAAGGCTTTGGGTACTAAATTGAGGTTGAGTTCAGCTTACCATCCTCAGACTGATGGACAGACGGAGAGGACGATTCAATCGTTAGAAGATTTATTGCGTGCTTGTGTTTTAGAAAAGGGTGGATCTTGGGATAGCTACTTGCCATTGATTGAATTTACTTATAACAATAGTTACCATTCGAGTATTGGTATGGCTCCGTTCGAGGCATTGTATGGTAGACGGTGTAGAACGCCTTTGTGTTGGTATGAATCTGGAGAGAGTTCAGTAATTGGGCCAGAGATTGTTCAGCAGACTACTGAAAAGATCAAATTGATTCAAGAGAAGATGAGAGCTTCTCAGAGTCGTCAGAAAAGTTATCATGATAAGAGGAGAAAGAATTTAGAATTCAGTGCTGGAGATCATGTGTTTATGAGAGTTACTCCGATGACGGGTATTGGTCGAGCGTTGAAATCTAAAAAGTTGACTCCGCGTTTTATTGGTCCGTTTCAGATTACGGAAAGAGTTGGAGAAGTTGCTTATCGTATTGCTTTACCTCCGAGACTTGCGAATTTGCACGATGTTTTTCATGTTTCTCAGTTGAGGAGATACATTCCAGACCCATCTCATGTAATCCAAATAGATGATGTACAGGTGAGAGATAACCTGACAGTAGAAACATTGCCTATGAGGATAAGAGATCGGGAAGTGAAACAGTTAAGAGGTAAAGAGATAGCATTAGTGAAGGTTGCTTGGGGAGGTCCAGCAGATGGAGATATCACTTGGGAGCTGGAGAGCCAGATGAAAGAGGCTTATCCGGAACTGTTCATCTAAGGTATGTTTTCGAGGACGAAAACTCTTTTAGTGGGGGAGAGTTGTAACACCCCAGTTTTAATTATTTGATTTATTTAATTGGGAATTTATTTTATTAGAATTAATAAAATAAAAAGAATTATTTATTTTGGAATATATGAAGAAAATAAAAGAAATAAGAAATATTGTTTTTTTAAGTTATTGGGCTTGGATGTTGTTAGTAAAGAGTGGGGGTGCAAAAGAAATAGGGATATGTTTTGGAACTCAAGTTATTTTTCTCATTATTCACGATAACACAGAGTTTGGGAAATTTGGGGAAATAGAGCTCTGAAGGTGAGAAGAACGAAGAACATCGCTCAAGAACTCAAGCTGCAATTTGATAAGGTAAGGGGGGCTAATACTCGATTTACTTTTGCTTATGGGTTTAGGCATGATTGATTTGGATAATCGTAGGGAGAAACCCCAATTGTTAGATGTTCTTAGGGATCAATACCCTTAGGATTGAACCTTGTTAGAAAAGGTTTAGGTTCCCAATTTTATGAATCAATTAGGGATTTTAGGTTCCTATGGTGGATTGGATGTCTTTGTACTGCATTGCACTGCCGTAGAGAGGTATTTTCGTGCAAAAATATGGGTATATGAGCTGCTGTAAGAACAGAAAATTTGGGTTCGCACTCATCAACACGGGCGCGTTGATTTACGCGGGCACCCGTGTTGATTCACTGTAATGCTGATAAAAATGTGTTTTCTGGCCACAATTCAACACGGGCGTGTTGATTAACACGGGCACCCGTGTTGATTCACTGTGTTGGCATAAATATGTGTTTTCTGGGCACAATTCAACACGGGCCGTGTTGATTCACACGGGCACCCGTGTTGATCCCCTGTATTGTCAAAAAAACGTGTTTTCTGGACACATTTCCACACGGGCAGTGTTGTTTTACACGGGCACCCGTGTTAAACCTCCTGTGTTGGTTTTTCATTTTTGTTTTCTGTGCGTGCTGTTATGTACGGATTGATCCTGTTTTGATGTGCAGTGTTTGACATGTTTTGAATATGTTGTTTATTGATTTCCTAGTATTGATTGATGCTTGTATCGAATGACGATTGTATGTTATGATACCAACACTATATGGATTTTATTTTCATGCTTTTAGATGATGTATCAAGCATGAATTATGATATAACTTGATATGATTGATGTTTAATAGTATGCTGAGTGATTACATGCTATTCAGATCATGTTATATTTGATATTGTTGATGTTGCATGATATGTCGATTGATGTTAATAGTATGCTGAGTGTTACATACTTTACATATCATGTTGCATTTGTTAATTCCCATTGTGTGGAATTAACATGGTGGCCAATATACGTGTCCGCGATTTAATGGAACGTTGAGGTGGTAGCCGTGTCCGCGATATAATGGAACGGTGAGTTATCCGTGACCCGAGATTTAATGGGGCGGTAAAATGGTACCACATGCATGGGTGTGTTGCACTACATTGAATATGACATGAATGGATGATTTTTCCAATGTTGTATTTGATTGATTGTATGCATGTAGTGATACTAAATTGTTAACGATGTTTGATGTTAATAGTAAGCATGAAAAGTATGATATTATGAATATATGAATTGTAAAGGTTTTTGTAATCTATGAAACATGCTAATTGTTGGGTGATGCTTATGGTTTCCGAATTGATTGTTATGAACGTATAATCAAATGTATAGTTGAGATGCTCACCCTTACTGTTGAATATTTCAGATTGAGGAGCTTCGTTCAGATGCTTGGCGAAGGCTTGTCGTTTTTAGTTTAATTCCGTTTTAGTATTGTCCGGGTCATGCTCTGATAGTTGTAACTCCGGGAACGTTTGTTTGTCGAGCTGCTTTAGTCAGACTCGTTTATTTCCTTATATTTGTTATAATATGATGTTGACATTTTTCCAGGTGTTAATCCCTGATGATTTTGAAAATATTATAACATTGGTTTTATTAATTAAATTATTCCGCTGTGTAAACATGTATGAGTTACTACTATGATTATGCATGACAGGATCTTGTTTTATTAAAAGAGAATTGTGACATCCTCGTTGATACATGTACTCTGAAATTATAATTTTAATTATTCGCGAAAATTTATTCGGGGTTTTTAGAGGGTGTTACAGTGGACATCCCGATCAAGGTGGGTACCCAGACGTTCAATTCAACATTCTACGTGATGGACATCCGTCCTTCTTACTCTTTCCTGTTGGGACGCCCCTGGATTCACAATGCCGGTGCAGTTACCTCCACTTTGCATCTGATGCTGAAGTACCCCCTCCAAGGGAAGATCATAACTGTCCATGGGGAAGAGGAATACATGATTAGTCATCTGAATTCTTTCCTCTATGTAGAATTAGATGGCGAATTCATTGAGACCCCTTTCCAACATTTTGAAGAAGTCTCTCAGGAAATAGCGGCGACCAAAGCGGTATCCTCAACTCCGGTGATCACAAGACCTCCACCTCGGATGTCTTCTCTAAAGGATGCAAAGGCAGTAGTGGAAGAAGGCAGATCCACCATCTGGGGGCAGCTTCCAGACTTTCCTTTCAAATCAAACAAGTTTGGCCTGGGATTTACTTCGACCGCTCAGAAGGCCGTGCGTCACGCCCGTGCCGGAGGGCCACCTGTGAAGATCAGCCACCAAGGGGTTAATGCACTAGAGGACAATGAAGAAGATGGCAGCCTGGAAGATTGGATATTTCCTACTGTCGGAGGAGGAATGTGCAACTGGGAAGAAAAAGACTTTGTTCTGATTACTTTCATAACTCAGTAATTTATCTTTTCCATTTCTGCTGGATCTGTAATAATTCACAAACAATTCGTACTTTTTCAACCTTGTGTCTTACCCGAGGCACAACGGTCCATTTTTAAGGGTTCTTATTTCATTTCCATATGTTATTTAATGAATCATGGACACTTTTTCATATATAAACCTTTTGTGCTCATTGTCTTTCTTTTACATTTTGTTGTTTTAAGATGGCTATACCCTTACACACATCCACACTCACAAATGCAGGTACCCTTCCACTCCGGATCCCATGGGTAACGATACCGCTATAGCCTTCAGTGACTCTGAAGATCTGATCTACCAAGCCGAATACGAAGGTGAGGAAGATTGTGAGGTGCCAGGGGAATTGGCCAGACATCTACAACAAGAGGAAAGAGCTATTCAACCTCATGAGGAGCTGTTGGATACAATCAACTTGGATACTGAGGAAGACAAAAAGGAAATCAGAGTGGGTGCCAATCTCGAGCCAAGTGTCAAAGAGCGCCTAATTCAGCTTTTGCATGATTATGTTGAGATCTTTTCCTGGTCATACGAAGACATGCCGGTACTTGATACAGACATTGTGGTACACCGTCTACCCACACGAGAAGACTGTCCACCAGTGAAGCAAAAAGTATGCCGCATGAGACCTGACATGTCAGAGAAGATCAAAGCAGAAGTTATGAAGCAGTTCAATGCTGGATTACTAGCTGTTACTTCCTATCCACAATGGGTTGCTAACATTGTTCCCGTGTCTAAAAAGGATAGCAAAGTGAGAATGTGCGTGGACTATAGAGACTTAAACAGGGCCAGCCCTAAAGATGACTTTCCACTTCCGCACATCGACATCCTGGTTGACAATACAGCTCAACACAAAGTATTTTCTTTCATGGACGGATTCTCATGCTATAACCAGATCAAAATGGCACTTGAGGACATGGAGAAAACTACTTTTGTTACACAGTGGGGTATGTTCTGCTACAAAGTGATGCCATTCGGACTGAAGAATGCCAGGGCAACCTATCAACGCGCCATGGTAGCTTTGTTTCATGATATGATACATCATGAGATAGAGGTCTACGTAGATGACATGATAGCCCAATCACAAACTGAAGAAGGACACCTGGATCACTTACAAAAGCTGTTTGTCAGGTTGAAGGAGTACAAGCTAAGGTTGAACCATAACAAGTGCACATTCGAGTCCGGTCCGGTAAACTCTTGGGTTTCATTGTCAGCAACAAAAGCATCGAGGTTGATCCTGCCAAAGTCAAAGCTATACAAGAAATGCCCGCTCCTCGCACTGAGAAGGAAGTCAGAGGTTTCTTGGGACGCCTAAACTACATTGCTAGGTTCATTTCTCACCTAACATCTACTTGTGAACCAATCTTCAAGCTGTTTAAGAAAGATCAGGTAGTTAGATGGAATGATGACTGTCAAATTGCTTTTGATAAAATCAAGGAGTATTTACAAGAGCCTCCTGTCTTGATTCCGCCTATCGAAGGAAGACCGTTAATCATGTATTTGACCGTCTTAGAGAACTCAATGGGGTGCGTATTGGGGAAGCATGACGAGTCTGGCTGAAAAGAGCATGTCATTTATTACCTTACCAAAAAGTTTACCGACTGTGAAACCAGATATTCACTTCTCGAGAAAACTTGCTGCGCTTTGGTATGAGTTGCTCGCCGGCTGAGACAGTATATGTTGACTCATACCACTTTGCTGATATCTAAGATGGATCTGATAAAGTACATCTTCGAAAATCCTGCTTTGTCTGGAAGGATAGCTAGATGGCAGATGATCTTAACAGAATATGACATACAGTCACTACTAAAAAAAAGACATTTGAGAAAAGGTTTTTACATCGGGTATCAAAATATATGATGTAAAAAATACAACTAACAAACTTTTTACATCAGGTATTTATTTGCAATGATATAAAAAATATGAAAAAAAATATATTTCGCTACCTATTACATCGGGAAAACGCATCCACCGATGGAAAAAGTTTTCAGAAAAAAATACGGTGGCATTTTTGTAAATAAGAAACAAGGTAGTAGAAATATTAAAAAAAAAACATGCAATATATTACATCGGTTGACTAAAAACCGATGTAATATCTTCAAAACAGATATTAATATAAAAAATAAATTAAAGAATAAAATAATTTTTTCGCAACTTATTACATCGGTTGAAGTATAAACCGATGTAAAAAAGCCAGAAAATCAGCTTGCATCGGTTATTACAATGGACCGATGTAAAAAAGCCAAAACCCTTACATCGGTTGTAAGGATCCACCGATGTAATAGGTTGTCCACTAAACCAACCCTTACATCGGTTATCCTATTCCACCGAGGTAATAGCTTGTTAAACCCTTATTTCACAAATTTCAGTATTTCCACTGTATAATATTCTCCTTGGCCGCCGTTTCCACTCTACGCTCACGCTCACGACCCAACCACCGCCGTTTCACTCCTTGCCACTGTACGCCCACGCTCACGATCCAACCACCGCCGTTTCCCAGCCACCATCATCGATCGCCGTTTCTGAAGGTTTTCGACCGTCGTTCGACCGCCGTTTCCGTTCGTTATTTTGACGCTTTTTTGTTTATGTTTCCCCTTTGTGCATTTGGGTGAAAGAAGAATCATGTCTACGGTGATTCTACCACCTGTTCCTCCTTCCCCAAAAGACGATGCGACCCAACAGAATTAATACAGGATGATTTGTATGATTTGCGACTTCGTTGGGCAAAATGTTTCTTTGAGTTACATGCAAATTAAGTTTATCTTGGTGAGTTTTATAGAATTGTATAAGTTGTGGTTTTTGCACAATACATATGGTTTTTGCACATTTGAGTTTCTTGATTTTTTTGCTGATGTTAATTGTTATTATTTATTGTCAGGCAATGTGATTTTGGTGTTGTCTACCGAAGATTTTATATTGGTAATTTAAGTTTGGAAACTTATAAATTGTTGAATATTTTTGTATATTTTGTGAATAATATGTAATTGTAAGTTTTGAAAAAAGAGTTATAAATAGTTGAATATTGTTGTATATTTTGTGAAGAATTTGTAATTGTAAGTTTGTTTGTTGTAATACAATACAAGTTTGTAATACAATTGTTCAATTTGTAAGTTTGTTGTGAAAAATATGAAAACATCGACCTAGATGTGATATATGTGATGTTGGAAAGCTATGAAATCTATATAGCGACATAAATATAGTCTGTGTGATATTGGAAAAATATGATAAATGGGTACAAATTATATTTGTACAGGGAAACATCCAGAAAATAAATAATCTATTCCAAAAAAATTTCATACATTTTACATTGGTTATTAGTAAAAACTGATGTAAAAACTTTCAAAAAGGGACTTTTTACATCGGTTGGGGATAATAACCGATGTAAAAAGTTGCGTCACTGGGGACTTTTTACATCGGGTATTACTTCCAACCGATGTAAAAAACTGGATCAATTTTTTTAAAAAATGTGCATAATAACTGTTTCTTACATCGGTTCATATATTATAACCGATGTAAAAAAGGGACTTTTTACATCGGGTATTACTTACAACCGATGTAAAAAACTGGATCAATTTTTTTAAAAATGTGCATAATAACAGTTTATTACATTGGTTCTTATATTATAACCGATGTAAAAAAGAGACTTTTTACATCGGTCCCAGAACCGATGTAAAAAGTCCCTGATTTACTATATCGCCTGACTTTACATCGGACCCAGAACCGATGTAAAAAGTCAGTTTCACCCGATGTAAAAAGTCATTTCTGCACTAGTGAGTACACGACCCAAAAAGCTATAAAGGGCAGTGTGCTAGCTGATCATCTGGCACATCAAGCTGTAGAAGATTATCAATCCATGAAGTTTGATTTCCCTGACGAAGACATCATGACATTGGACAATGTTGAAGATTGCAGACCATATGACGGACCTCAACAAGGATCCCGATGGACCCTGTACTTTGATGGGGCATCCAATGCACTTGGTAACGGTACCGACATTGTGCTTATATCTCCAGAAGGTTTCCATACTCCTTTCACTGCCAGACTTTGCTTCAACTGTACGAACAACATGGAAGAATATGAAGCATGCATCTTTGGACTCAAGGCTGCCATAGACTTGGGAATCAAATCTTTAGTGGTGTTTGGGGATCCAGCTTTGGTCATCAGTTAGATCAAAGGAGAATGGGACACTAAGCATCCAAATCTTATCCCTTACAAAGAACATGTTCTGACATTGTTACAACATTTCGAGCAGATTACCTTCGAGTACTTCCCGCAAGAGGAAAATCAGCTAGCAGATGCTCTAGCTACAATGTCATCCATGTTTAAACTTAATTGGGATAACGAGGCTCCCCAGATCACCATTGAACGGATGGACGAACCAGCACACTATCACGAGATTAATACCGAAGAAGTAGTGGACCAGCCTTGGTTTCATGAAGTCAAAAGGTATCTCGAGGCTCATGAATATCCTAAAGGAGCTTCAGTCAATGACAAAAATTTCTTAAGGAGATTCTCAGCTAAGTTCTTCCTAAGTAATGGCATCTTGTACAAGCGCAATCATGATTCTATTCTGCTCCGTTGTGTGGATAAGATTGAAGCTGAAAGGATTATGGATGAATTGCATGAAGGTACCTTTGGCACTCACTCTAGCGGGCATACGATGGCCAAAAAGATTCTACGGGCAGGCTATTATTGGTCTACCATGGAAGCAAACTGCTATCAACACTCCCGTACTTGTCATAAATGTCAAATCTATGCAGATAAGGTACACGTGCCCCCGGTTCCTCTAAATGTCTTAACAGCTCCTTGGCCCTTCACTATGTGGGGAATCGATATGATTGGGGAGATCAAGCCTACAAACTCCAATGGACACCGCTTCATTCTAGTGGCCATTGATTATTTCACAAAGTGGGTCGAAGAAGCTTCCTTCGCATTCGTTACCAAGAATGTTGTTGCCCGCTTCATCAAACAGAATCTCATTTGCCGGTACGGTATCCCAGAAAGGATCATCACTGATAACAGTACAAACCTTAACAATACTATGATCACCGCCCTGTGCGAGCAGTTCAAGATTCAACATCACAATTCATTCCCCTATCAGCCAAAGATGAATGGTGCTGTCGAAGCTGCGAACAAAAACATCAAAAAGATCATACAGAAAATGACAGTCACCTACAAGGACTGGCATGAGATGCTACCGTTTGCTCTCCACGAGTATCGTACCACGGCTCGCACATCAACTAGGGAAACACCCTATTCTTTGGTTTATGGCATGGAGGTTGTTTTACCTATTGAGGTTCAGATCCCCTCTTTGAGAATCATGAAGGATGCCGGTTTGAGTGAAGACGATTGGATTCAAACCCGACTTGATCAGTTAAAATTAATTGATGAAAAGAGACTTACTGCTGTTTTCCATGGTCAGACGTATCAAAATCAGATGATCAAGGCTTTCAACAAGAAAGTTATATGCCAAGTGTATCAAGTTGGAGATCTAGTGATCAAGCGCATCATCTTGCCACAAAGTGATCCCAGGGGAAAATGGACTCCTACTTATGAAGGACCATTTGTAATCAAGAATATCTTTTCCGGTGGGGCAATGATATTAACCACCATGGACAGCGACGACCTGCCACACCCTGCGAATATAGACATAATCAAAAGATACTATGCATAAGAGGGCCGCTAGGTTGACACACCTAGGAAAAACAAGGGCATCCCGGCGAACCAAAAAGTTCAGGCAAAAATTAGGGATAAAATTAAATAAAAAATCTGTACACCCGACAAGTTGAAAACCCGAAAGGGTGACTTGGGCAAAAAAGGGTTTCCCGGTGGATCAAAAACCCGAAAGGGCGGTCCAGGCAAAAGTTAGGGAATTAAAGCATATGACTATGTCTCGTCGGATCACTTTAAGGACAATCTCTTCACTGACAAACCTTGAGCTTCTGATCAATCCAATCATCTTCGGACGGAGCAACAAATGGACAAGATATTCGGAGATACGAAGGCTATAGCGGAATGGGAACCCCATGGGATTTTTTACACATAGCTATCTTTCTTTGTATAAATTTTTCTTATCTTTGTGACACCATCCTCTTACTAGGATGTCTGTCTCCTTTGTACAAAATACTTATTCAAAGTAAATACAAAGATATATCTTTCAAAGTACAAAAAACTATTTGTCCTATCCTTTTTACACTTGTGTTTTATTTGCAAAAACGTCCAATGATTCATTAATTGAACATATGCATTCGAACATAATTATTGTTTACAAATAAATAGAAATGGAAAAGAACAATTACTGACAGGTTGAAAGATTAGGAAAACTTCTTTAGGCTATTCCATGAATAATCCCTACAGTACATCATTAAGATCTCCAACGGAGCTAAAACTTCAAACCGTTAATCCCCAGCAGAGCCAAAACTTTGAACTACAGATCCCCAGCGGAGCTGAATTTTCCAACTATCAATCCCCAATGGAGACCATCCAGTTTCTCCAAATCCCCAGCAAGTTATCTTAAAGCATGAAAATCAACCGGGCAACTACTTCTAATAACTCCCCAGTAGATTGGAAGACAACCCAAACTCCTGAACTTTGTTCCCCAGTAGGAGTAAGCTTTTTCCCACAGAGTCTTCACTACTCCTCAGCAGGATAGCTTTCTTCCCCGTAGAGTTTTCATTGCTTCCCAACAGAATGAAGATTCTCATTCTTAATTCCCCGTAGAAGTCGTCAGAGTTTTCTCTATTCCCCAGCAGAACAAGGATTCCCATTGTGTAATCCCCGGTAGAAGTCATCGAAATTCTCTGGATTCCCTAAGCGGATTACTCAAGCAGTATATGGCATTACTCGCAGCAGATTTTTGTCAATACTCCAACTTCAAGACATGAAGGATCCCTATATCCCCAGGAAAGTCATCAAGGATTTTTAATCCCCAACAATCGCCAAGGATTTCTCATCCTCAGCAGTCAAGGATTTATTTTCCCCGGCAGCAATCAAGGATTTATTTTCCTCAGCAATACAGCTAATCAGCTTACATACGCATACATTACATCCATATATCATAAACATTGATAAGACACATTTATTGCATCATACATTTCATGCAACATAAATTTGTGTTTCAGCTAACATTTTACCCTTTTCAGGATAAGATTAACATCTATCATTAACAATGTTCAAAGATTTCAGATACAGTACAGATACGCTCCAGACACGGTTGCCATTTTGTCACTCATTCAGATTCAGACTTCAGATACTGTTCAGATACACTCCAGACACGGAAGTCATTCTGTTACTTATTCAGATTCAAGTTCAGATACACTCCAGACACGGAAGTCATTCTGATACTTATTCAGATTTTAAGTCAAGATACAACTCAGATACACTCCAGATAAGGATGCCATCCTGATACTCATTCAGATTCAGACTTCAGATATAGTCCAAATACGCTCTAGACACGGTTGCCATTCTGTCACTTATTCTGATTTTCCCCAACTCAGATACGCTCCAGATACGGATGTTGTTCTATTACTCATTCAGATTCAGTCTCCAGATACAGTTCAGATACGTTCCAGACACGATCACCATTCTGATACTTATTCTTTTGACTTACAACTAATTCAACAAACATTCTTGGATGGAATATACAAGCCCATCTCCAACAAGATTTTATCACCTCTCCAAATGGCATCTTTAAGCCCATTCCCTCAACTACACTTTGACGAGTGCAAATTTACGGGCACTCTAGTGTCCAATCATCTTTTACCTTCGAGTCACGAACGGAAAAACTCGCCAATATAACTCTTCAGGTTCAAGAAGGTTGAATAGGGGCAGTTGTTGTACCCCAGCATTTTCCCTCTCATATTATCAAGATTTTCCTCACAAGATTTCTTGGACTCAAGACAAAATTAAGGTTTGCTCAGCTCAAGACATCCCATTGCACTGATAACCTAAAATTAGGGTTTGAGTTTGCACAAGGATTTTTGGACCATCAATGCTTCATGTGACTTTCATACACCATCTTGGACCCCTAAGATTGCTCATACCATGTGTCAAGCCTTGAATCACATTTTTGCTCAGTCAATTGGACAATTGACCTAAAAATCAGCTGTATTGGGGGAAAAGTCAACTATGGCCAATTTACAGTCAAACTTCATGATTTTTGATCTAAAACAACATTTTAGGCTCATATGTACCATTTGATGAAGTTTGGATCACAACTCCTCAAGAAATTTGATCAAATCATCAAAAGGGCAAAATGGTTAAAATTAGGGTTTTGATTGAGAAGGGGCAATTTCTGATTTTGTACCTAGCCAATGGCCAATTGAGTTCAAGCATGGTTTCAAGGATTCAATGGCATCATCTTGACCTAATCACATGGTTCAAAAGATCTCAAGTTCATTGGATTGACAGATGAATTTTCCAGTCAATTGATCAAAAGTCAATTGTACACTGAAAAGTCAAACTTTGACTTTTTGGTCAAAATCAAGTGCCAAGGATCATAATTCATCAAGATATGTCAAAACATGAAACTTGTTCACCAAGAAAACCAAATTTGAAAATTAGGGTTTTGAATTTGAAAAATTTCATAACTTAGAATTTTTCTAAGTATGGAAATTTTCTTATTTTTTCCCAACTTTTCACCACTTTTTCACCATGATGCAATTTGATTCAAAGAAAACTTCCAACATGAAAGTTGTAGTCCTCCATGAAATATACATCTTTTATTCACAAACTTTTCCCAAAAGATGCTTGGATATCAAGTTATGAATTTGTGAATAGGGGTCCATGAACTAAAGAACTTAGTGAAAATTTGCCCTAATTTAGGCAGGTTTTTGACCTAACTTCATGGACATTTTTCACCTAGTTCCAAGAGGTATCTCAAAATTCATTTCAAATATGGATTGTAGAGAATATTGCAAGCTTTCTAAAGTGTCCAAGAACACTCCAAGATCATTTGTGGTTAGGGAGAATTGAAGAAGAGAAATTGGCATTTTGTCACTTTTGATCAAGCCATTTTTACAAAGTGTCAAGTTGCAAATCTGATCTTGAATGCTTGTACCTTACATTACAGGTACTAAACTCATTCTACACTTCATAATTAAATGCAAACTCAGAGGACAAGGCCATTATCATTGCTTTTGGAGCATTATACAAGAAATAATTCCATAAATGGCCAAAAGTTCACAATGCCATTTTCATAAAGCAAGCTTTTTGCAACTTTATCATTCTTGAGCCTTGGAGCTGTCCCTTTGGTGCAGGAAATTTCCACATATCACAAGCAATGTACACCAACTCTTTTCATCCCTAAAACTAGCCAGTACAATCATGTTGCACAAGTCATCTCACTTTTCTTAAAATGCAAGAAAGTTGGCCAAAAGTTCAGAACTTGTACAAGCTGATAAAGGGTGGACTTTGTATCATTCTAGACAGATTGACAAACTTGTTACAAGCTAGAACACGAATGCAACATCTAAAACTCTCCAAAAGACAAAAACTTCATTTTTCTGCCCAAACATCCAGCTTTTGCAAAATCCTTGCCAACTTTATTTTGGCTCGTGCGTTTTTCCTTTTAACCTTTGGAACACTTCATCCACATCATATCCAAGCTATCCAAGCCTTTACATTATTGTTGTAACCCCTGTTTCAGCCATTTCCATTTTCACTTTGGAAGCTTGCAGGAATAGCTTGAAGGAACTTCAAGGAAGCTCACACGATCCTCAGGCCTCACTCAAAGTCCCCACATTGCCATATCCAAATCTAGCTGAATGAGGTATTTTTCAAAACTCTATCTCTCTATTTAGGCATCCTCAAGCCACGATTTGTGAAGCAAAAATGTAGTCCTTAACATGGTGAAGTTGTACATATGCATATTTTTCATTTATATTAACTGTGCCATGAGAATTTGAAACTTGAAGTTCCTGAAATCATTAGGTCACGAATTAGGGCTGATTAAATTCTCTATGATCTTTGAGAGTTAGGTTACAAATTTTATATCATTGGAATCGTGAGATGAAATGCTACATGTTTCATGTTACAAGTTTTTGTTTTTATGCAAGCATGAGCAAGTTGCAGGTTTGAAAGGAAAACGCGCGCAAGCTGAAGGACAGGGACGAAGTGTTTGTCTTGGGATTTTTGTTGTTTCTGGCCTTTTTGGTTTTGATATTCACACCTACTGGATTCCTTTTGCACCCCCTGACTTATTTTTTATATTTATGCATTTTCTTGCATATTTTTATTTTTTGTGTTTGCATTTATTTTTTCTAATGATAAAAAATACCCAAAAATAATTTATTTATTTTCACAATTTTATTTTATATTTTTATTATTTTTTTGGCATAAAAAAATAGTTTATTAGGTTTATAGACTTTATTTTCTTAAATAAATTATAAATATATTTAAAAATACTATATATTTTTATTATGATATTTATATACATAAAATATTTATTTTCATACATATTTTAATTTTTAATATTTGTGCATAATATTATTTATTATTTTCTTGAACAAAAAATGAACAAAATAATAAAAGGAAACATATTTTTTTTCTTTTAATTTGAAAACTAGGGTTTCATCCCTCCAAAAATAACAATATTATTTTTCCTTATTTTCTAGGGTTAATTAATTTTATTTTCTCATACAAAAAATTAAATACAAGACATTTTGCATAAATGCATTTTAATTGCATTTTTAATATTTGTATTTTTATTTAATTTGTACATAATTCAATTGGGTTGTAATAGTATTTTAGGGTTTATATTTGTGCAATATCCCCATTCAAAAACTTGTATCCCCCCTCCCATAATAATTGTTGTAATAGCTTAGTTTACATTTATGCAATTTATCGCTTTATATACTTGTGTAGTAAATTAAGGTTTTGCATGATAAGACCAAAAACAAACAAATAGAAAAGACCTAATACAAGACAAATCAAAAGCATGTAAAATGACACACATTTCACACAAGCACCCTTAGGGTTTCACCCACTTGGTTGCCTAATTTAAATTGGTCATGGTATGCATGCAAAGTATCTTGGCTAAATAATACAAAGATAAGATCACAGTCCCTCGATGACGCTATCAAAAGGTTGCCTAAAACAAAATGATCTTGGTCCCTCAAACATGCTAAGATACTTGGCAATATTGCTATTATGGTAATACGATGACCCACGCCCGTCCCGTTTAACATCCAAAGATAGGGTTGCTTACCAAATCAATGGTAAGTCAACAATGTCAAAGGAATAAAAATGCACAAGAAAGACATTTGAGTAGGTAGATAGCTTCTAAGTTACTTGCTCCATTTCCAAACAATCCTTGCTATTTTCAAAACAAACACACACACATTTTCAAAACATTTCCAAACAACTTTCAAAACATTGAAACATTTTTCAAAAGACAAACATCTTTGTATACATTCTCACGAACGAGAATCATTACAAAGATTGCGTAAACAAAAGGCCTCTTTTCAAAATACTTTCAAAACCACACCAAACACAAAGCACCATTTCAAACAATTTCAAAAGCAAAGCAAGTGATCTAAGCAAGTAACTAAGAGCCCATGGAAAACCATGGATGAAAAGGGTCCTAGCACCTTCCCTTTTCATTATCTACCCCCCCGAACTCAAAAAAACATCTCAAAGGTCTTTCCTGTGCTTTTTTACCTTTCCTTTTAGATAAAATAAAAGTCGGTGGCAACTCTTGCTAAACCGCGACATTTGCGATGAAACGCAAAACCTCAAGTCAGTTCTCCCACCGTATCACAAGGGGGATGTTCCTTATACCATTCTCCATCCTGATATGCCTACTGACCTTGAAGAGTTGCAAAAGTCATGGGTTCAACTGAAGGAGGAACAGGACATCTTTGAAACTCAATTCTATGTAGGTGAAAAGAGGCTGTTGGAGCTCACAAGGTAACTTCAAGAGGAGCAGATTCTTAATGCATACATCAGTACAAAGAGGAAGCGTCCATGGGAGATTTGATTCTTAGATTTCAGAAGTTTCATTTTATCTTTAAGAGCTTTTGTTATCATTGTAAGCATAAAAGGAAGTTGTAATTTGAACTTTGCTAATAAATATTTTTCTCTTGTTTCCTCCTGGTTAATAAATTTAAATTTCCTAAGGTCCTTAAAATCACTACATTTACATATCATGCATCATTTCATAACAGGTTTTTCGTACAGGTTACTCATTTTCTCGCTGTTTATTTCATAAAAAAAATGGCCCTCGAACAAACCGTAAAGGATCTCCAGGCTCAACATGCTCAGTTCCAAGAAAACCTCATGAATCTAGCCCAAGGGTAAAAAGAGCTGTTTGCACTTGTCGCCAAGAAAAAGAAGACCAAAAATCCTGCTGCTATCCTCAACATCGGGAGGAGGTTCAAGGGTCCCGCTCAATCAATCCAAGTGGAAGATGACTCCTCTGAAGAAGATAATCACCATGATGAATATGACAAGAACAATAAGGGTTATGAAAATACTCCTAAAGACGAAGACTTTTCTGACAAACAGTACCCTCCTGAGGATGACAGATATAAGCAGTTGGAGGACATGCTCAAGGAAATGGAAATCCAGCAGGTGCTGAGACTGAATTTTGGTGAATTAGGTCTGGTTCCAGGGGTGGTCATCCCACCTAAGTTCAAGGTCCCTGTCTTTTCTAAGTACGATGGGGTCTCTTGTCCTAAGCTCCACTTGAGGTCGTACATTTAGAGGATACAGCCTCACACTGCTGACCGGAAGTTATGGGTCCATTTCTTCCAAGAAAGTTTGGATGGAACTCAATTGGAATGATTCTACCAGTTGGAAGGAACCAATATTCATACGTGGGAGGACTTGGCTGCTGCTTTCTACAAGAAGTACCAATATAATGCTGACCTGGCACCAACTCGAGTACAACTGCAGAACATGTCCATGGGCTCTAATGCAGGGTTCAAGGAATATGCATAGAAATAGAGGGACTTAGCTATAAGGGTGCAACCTCCTCTAAATGATCGAGATATGGTGGATATGTTTATGGGCACTCTGACAGGCCCGTTCTTTAATTTGTTGATCGGAGGCTCTTTGTCTGGCTTCAGAGATGATTATGACAAGGGAAAGAATGGAAAGTGATATAAAGATCGGGAAGATACCTATGGCTACATCTTAAAATGTTTTGAAGAAGCCATTTAGTGGAAAAAAGGAGGTCAATGTTGTCTATGGCGAGAGGAGCCGTAGTAAAAGTAGACGTCACCAATCTGTGGGAGCAGTGTTAATTTCCAATCCAGTGCCTACTCAACAATAACAACAACGGGTTAACCGACAAAGACCAGATGCTCCACCGAGACAATTTACTAAAATTGGCATGCCTTTGTCTCAAGTACTACAACACTTGCTAAAAGCCGAACTTATTTTGCTGCAGGATCCTCCTTCAAATCCCAACACCACCTCTCCTAAGTACAATACAAACGCAAGGTGTGCTTATCATTTAAACAGTCCTGGTCATGACAACAACAACTGCTGGGCCCTGAAGAATAAGATTCAGGACATGATTGACAACAAGGAGATTGAGTCTGGTCCTCCAGAAACTCCAAATGTGATTACAACACCTATGCCCAAGCATGAAAAAGGCTTAAGTGCGGTTAAAGACATTCTATACGTTATTTCTGTGAATGATGTGGTTACTCCGCTCTTTACAATACAGAAGAATTTGTTACAAGTTGGTTTATTTCCAAGTTGTGTTGAAGTTTATTATTGTTGTGCAGTCAAATCCAATGGTTGCGGGTCACTAAAAAAGGGTGTTCAATGCTTGATGAATGAACACATTATTTTGATTGAAAAAGTTTGGTCTACCAAAAGTCCATGCCAAGACTTGTCTGTTATCTCCGGTACTCATTTTAGGATCCATTCCAAAGGTCTTATAAGGATTATCGTCAATCTGAAAGCTTCTCCTCTGGTTATTACAATGCACAGGCCTATCTCGTATTCCTCGGAGAAGGAAATTCCGTGGCATTATGGGTCTGACATCTATTACCATGGCGTCAAGCAAGAATTGTTCGATGAATAAAATGAAGAAGTTGATCCCAGTATTGACAATATTACGGGGACCAGTAAAATTACAAGAAGTGGAAGGATTTTCTCCTTGTAAATTTCTCCACCTGCTCAAGTTACAGCTACCAAGACGAATGGTGGGGCTCAGGGTAAAGAGCCGGTGATAGAGCCTGCCCGGACAGAGGCACCAAAAGAAGCTCTAGTCAAAGATACTTCTGGACAAGATTTAGAGGAGGTTCTGAAGATAATTCGTCGAAGTGATTATAAAATTGTTGAGCAGTTGGGGCAGACCCCATCCAAAATATCTATGTTGTCACGACTGCTGTATTTTGAGGCCCATGCGAAGGCTTTAGTGAAATTCCTAAAGACTTCCCATGTGTAGCAAGAAATTTTAGTAGATCAATTTGGAAGCTACGTGGCTAGTCTGACAACTGACAATGATCTAGGTTTCTCATATGTTAAATTAACTCCGGAGGGGAGGAATCACAATAGGGCCCTGTATGTCTCCATTGAATGCAGGGGCACTACATTGGCCCATGTATTGATTAACACAGGATCATCTCTGAATGTTCTGCCAAAGGGAGCTCTCGACCGATTAGATTATGAAGGGGGTGGTGTTGAAGCCCAGCAATATCATAGTTCGAGCATTCAACGAATAAAAAAGAATGGTGCATTGAGAGGTGGACCTCCCAATCAAGGTGGGTTCACAGATTTTTGAGTCCATTTTCTATGTCATGGACATCCGAATGGCTTACTCTTGTTTATTGGGACGCCCTTGGATCCATAGGACAGGTTCTGTCACTTCCACCTTGCACCAGAAACTGAAATATCCGGTGAAAGGGAAATTTGTTACTGTTTGTGGAGAGGAGGTATATATGGTCAGCCACCTCAACTCATTTCGATATGTCGAGATGGATGGATAATTTATTTAGACGCCTTATCAAACCTTTGAAGTAATCTCTCCTTCTGTTGTTGAAGATATTTCATCCATTTCGAAGATCATCAAAACTCCACACAAGATGACCTCCTTGAAAGATGCTAAGGCCACTATTGAAGAAGGTGGTAATACTATTTGGGGTCAAATTTCGGATATCCCTTTCAAATATAACAAGTTTGGTTTGGGCTTTATTGTAGAAGGTCATAGGGCTATTTGTCGAGCTCGTGCTAAGAGACCTCCATTTCAAATCAGCAACAGTGAGGTCAATGCTATAGATGATGTAGACAGTGATTGTGACTTAAATAGCTGGATATTTCCGACTATGGGAGATGGACTGGAATACAGGAAGGAAGAAGACATCTTTCCCATCTCATTTAGTCAGGAGTAGTAGCTATATTCCTGTCTTTTTGTTTTCAAAAGTTTTTGGCTATGTGATAAACAATGACTTTAAAACCTTATGTCTTATCCGGGGCACAATGGTTCTTTTGTTAAAGGGTTGATAGATCATAAACATTTGTTCATTCAATAAAAAACATTGGACGTTTTGCATAAAAAAATTTGTGATCTCTGTCTTTCCTTTATCTTATTGCATTTTCAAAATAGCTATGTGTTCTTAAACACGCCCACACACTACATTGCAGATCCTCATCCACTCTGGTTCTCGTTGATAACAATTCTGCTATTGCCGCATATGACTTCGAAAATCCAATCTACCAAGCCGAGGACGAAGGCGAGGAAGATTATGAGATACCTGGGGAACTTTCAAGACTCTTGATAAAAGGAAGAGAAGATTATCCAACTGCATGAAGAGTCGGTCGAAGTAGTAAACTTGGGCACTGAGACAGACAAGAAAGTGGTCAAGATAGGTGTTGACTTATAGAGAACTGTCAAGAGTAGGTTAATCCAGATGCTACATGAATATGTTTAAATCTTTTCATGGTTACACGGAGAGATTCCAGAGCTCGATACCGATATTGTTGTTCACTGTCTGCCAATGAAAGAGGTTTGTGCTCCAATAACATATAAGGTTCGACATATGCATCCTGAAATGTCAGAAAAGATCAAGGATGAGGTTATGAAACAATTCAACATAGGGTTCTTAACAGTCACTTCATACCCTAAATGGGTCGCTAATGTTGTCCCGGTACCAAAGAAAGATGACAAAGTGCATATGTGCATAGACTACAGGGATCTGAACAGGGCAAGCCCCAAAGATGACTTCCCGCAATCACATAATGATGTTTTGGTTGACAACACCGCCCAACATAAGGTATTCTCCTTCATGGATGTCTTCTCAGGTTACATTCAAATTAAGATCACACCTGAAGACATGGAGAAAACAACCTTCGTCACACAGTGGGGCACTTTCTGTTACAAGGTTATGCATTTTGGGTTGAAGAACGTCGGGGCAACCTATCAGTGTGCCATGGTAGCCTTTTTTCTTGACATGATTCACCATGAATAGAGGTATTTGTTGACGATATGATAGCACAGTCGCGGACTGAAGAATAGCATCTTGATCACCTGCACAAACTGTTTGAGAGAGAGAGGAAGTATAAACTGTGGCTAAACTCGAACAAGTGCATCTTTGGGGTGAGATTCCATAAACTCTTGGGTTTCGTCGTCAGTGGAAAGGGTATTAAGGTTGATACTACAAAAGTTAAAGCCATTCAAGAGATTCCAGCTCCTTGTACCGAGAAAGAAGTCAGAGGTTTCTTAGGAAGGCTAAATTATATTGCCCATTTCATTTCTCATTTTACTGCTACTTGTGAGCCAATCTTCAAACTACTGAAGAAAGATCAAGTAGTAAAATGGAACGATGACTGTCAAATAGCCTTTGATAAAATTAAGGAGTACCCATAAGAACCTCTTATTCTGATTCCACCAGTCAAATGAAGACTTGTAATCATGTACTTAATAGTTCTATAGAACTCATTGAGGTGTGTACTATGGTAGCATGACGTGTCTAGTCGAAAAGAGCATGCAATATACTACCTTAGCAAAAAATTTACCGACTGTGAAACAAGATATTCACTGCTCGAGAAACCTCGTTGCGCTTTGGCATGGTCTTCTCGCCGACTAAGACAGTATATGTTGACCCATACTACTTTGTTGATCTCTAAAATGGATCCTATAAAGTACATTTTCGAGAAGCCAACCCTCTCCGGAAGGATTTCCCGATGGCAGATGGTCTTAAGAGAATATTATATCCAGTACACCACTCAAAATGCAATCAAAGGAAGTGTATTGGCTTACCATTTGGCACATCAATCAGTAGACGACTATCAGTCGATGAACTTTGAATTCTTGGACGAAAACATTATGCTAGTAATAGATTAAGAAGAATCTGGACCGTATGAAGGACCCGAGCCAGGATCCCGATGGACTATGGTTTTTGATGGAGCTTCCAATTCACTTGGAAATGGAATCGATGCTATGATCATCTCTCTCGCAGGTTTCCATATTCCCTTCACCTCCAGACTATGCTTTGACTGCACCAACAATATGGCGGAATACGAGGCGTGCATCATGGGTCTTAGGGTTGTTGATCTAAGAATAAAATTCTTAAGCATGTATGGGAACTCAGCTTTGGTAATCATCCAGGTTAAGGGAGATTGGGACACGAAGCACCAAAATCTCATTCCTTATAAAGAGCATGTGCTAACCCTGATCCCGTATTTCGAGGAGATTACATTTGAGCATATACCAAGAGAAGAGAATTAGCTGGCAGATTCTCTGGCTACCATGTCATCCATGTTCAAGGTCATATGGGATAATGAGGCCCCCATAATTACCATTGAAAGATTTGACGAACTTGTGCACTACTATGAAATTGACACTTATGGAGTAGAGGAGAAACTTTGGTTTCATGAGGTGAAAAGGTACCTTGGGGCTCAAGAATACCCTGAGGCGGCATCCATCAATGACAAGAAATTCTTGTGAAGGTTCTCAGCTAAATTCTTCTTAAGTAATGGAATTCTCTATAAGCGCAATGATTCGACTCTACTTCGTTGTATGGACAAGAAGGAAGCTGAAGAAATTGTGCAAGATATGCACAAAGGTGTCTTCAGTACCCACTCTAATGGGAATAATATGGCTAAAAAGATATTAAGAGGTGGTTAATATTGGTCGACTATGGAAACCGACTGTCACCACCACTCAAGAACTTGTTATAAGTGCCAAATTTATGTTGATAAAGTTCATGTGCCTTCAGTACCTTTGAATGTCATGAATGTGCCTTGGCCATTCACAATGTGGGGCATTGATATGATCGAATAAATTAAGCCCACAACATCTAAAGGACACCACTTCATCCTTGTCTCCATTGACTATTTTACAAAGTGGGTTGAAGCATCTTTGTTCCCCTCTGTCACAAAAAATGTGGTTGCTCGGTTCGTCAAGCACAGCCTGATCTGTCAGTGTGGCATCCCCGAGAGAATTATCACAGACAACAGTACTAATATCAACAATACAATGATCACTGAGCTTTTCATGCAATTCAAGATCAACCACCATAACTCTTCTTCATATCGTTCTAAGATGAATGTGTAGTAGAAGCTGCCAATAAGAATATTAAGAAGATCATACAGAAGATGGTTGTGACATACAAAGATTGGCACAATATCTTACCATTTGCTCTCCACGGCTACCGTACTTCGGCTAGAACATGAAGTGGGGAAATCCTATTCTCTTTGGTCTATAGTGTGGAAGCCGTCTTACCTGTCAAAGTTCAGTTCCCTTCTCTAAGGATTATGAAAGAAGCGGGCCTAAACAAAGACGAGTAGATTCAGACCAGGATGGATCAACTAAATCTAATCGACGAGAAAAGGCTGGCGGCTGTTTGTTAAAGTCAGATGTATCAAAAATGTGTAATCAAAGAATTCAACAAGAAGATCAAGCATCAGGTATATCAGGCTGGTGATTTGGTAATAAAGTGCATCATTCTACCGCAAGGTGATCCCAAGGGAAAATGGACTCCAACTTACAAAGGGTCATTTGTAATCAAGAAAACATTCTCTGGCGGTACTATGATATTGACCACCATGGACGGTGAAGATTTCCCACACCATGTGAATGCGGACATAATGAAAAGATACTATGCCTAAAAATGACCCACTAGGTTGACAGGCCTAGGAAAAAATAAGGGCATCCCGGCGAACTAAAAGGGTTTGGGCAAAAATAAGGGATATATATGAAAAGACTGTACACCCGACAATTTGAAAACCTGAAAAGGCGGCTTGGGAAAAAAAGGGTATCCTTGTGGACTGAAAACCCGAAAGGGAAGTCCAGGAAAAAAATAGGGATTAAAGCGTATGACTATGTCCTTATTAGATCACTTACATCAATCGTTATTACCAAAATCAAACTTCAAACGGTAAAGATCAATTCACTCACTTTCTTCCAACAACAAGGGATGAGATGCTTGAAGACATATGGGCAATAGCATATTTGGAACCTGGCAAGATTATTCCCACATAGCTATATGTATTCACTTTGTAAATATTTTCTTCGATGACTTCCTCTTACTAGGATTTGTCTCTTTGTGCAAAAATCGCCTATTTATAGGCAAACTATCAATGAAATACAATTTCAAAGCCAAATTCTGTTTTACTTTTTCTGTTTTGTTTTCAAAATATCCAATGACTAAAATTGAATTAACACATGCACATGAATACAAGTGACTGTTAACAAATGCGTAAAAACAGGAATATCCATTTACTCAAAACTCTAAGAGTTAGGATAATGTTTGAGCCATTCACAAATCCCCATAGATCCACTTCACAAGTTCATACATTCCCCACAATTTCCCCGAAAGATCATTCTAGTGGACAAAGGAGTATGATCTTCTTCCCAGCAATGTCACCAACCTACGGAGTTTCGACCGGCACAGTTCATGGAAGTTCTCTTCCCCAACTGAGTTTTATTCCTCTGAGATTGCAAAACCCCCGACGGGTGTCTACTCTCCAACAGAGTTTATTTCCTCAATAAAGGTGTTTCCTCAACAAAGGATTGCTCTGTCGACAAGGTTTATTTACCCATAAAATTATCGTCTCCCTAACTTGAGTCTGTTACTCAGATGGCCACGATTCACTAGAAAAATTCCTCTCCCCAGTAAAGTAGCCAATATCCATAGAGATTTGTTACAGAATCTAAAGCTGGGCCAGATATCAGACAACTTTATCCTCCCCCGACAAGATGGAAGGTTATCCATCTCTTATATCCTCAATCAGGGTATAAACTCCCCAGCAGAGCAATGAACGACCAATGTTCTTGAACTTTTCTCCCCAAGCAGGAATTAATATTCTCCAGCAGAGTTTCCTCAAGCAAAAAGCAAAAATCAATGTTCCCCAATGGATTTTTCTCAAATAAGAAAGCAGGAGTCCCCAACGGAAACAATTATTGGAAGATAGAAGATACACATACTCTTCATCCCCAGTGGCAGTCAGTGATTTATTTTCTCCAGACAAAGATGTTGCTCAAATTTAAAAATGCATTTCAATAACATGTCACAGTCATACATCATTTACCAAATATCATAGCATATGTATACGAAACGCATATAGCACAGTCTCATTTATTTTAATAACATTACTACACAATGCATTTCACACGTCAAGACGTTTCATACAGTTAACTCTTTTCCCTTTCAGGAAAGCTCAATCAACATACAAACATCGTAAACTACTTATATGACTTGACAATATTCTCAAAGGCTACATCTTACAAAGGGCTATTTTAGAATTTTCCTCAAAAGGTCATTCTCAAAGAGACATCGGTTGGTTCAGTTTAAATCAACCAACGATTTATCCTGATTATTTTCTAGTAGACACTTTTTCTGGGCCAGTTTAAATCACCCA
Source organism: Vicia faba (assembly GCA_948472305.1). Taxonomy (NCBI): domain Eukaryota; kingdom Viridiplantae; phylum Streptophyta; class Magnoliopsida; order Fabales; family Fabaceae; genus Vicia; species Vicia faba. The sequence goes on from OX451735.1 coordinate 336,752,189, forward strand.
AAGATTTATTCTGATTCTTATCCAGTTAAAGAAAATTATAGACATTTGTTGGTTCAGTTTAAATCGACCAATGGTTTATCCTGATGCTTTTCCAGTAGACCTTTCTCTTGTTCAATTTAAATCGCCCGAATATTTATTCTGATTCTTATCCAGTTGAAGACAATCAAGACCTTTCTTTGGTTCAGCTTAAATGGCTCAAAGATTTATTCTGATTCTTATCCAGTTAAAGATAATCATAGACATCTGTTGTTTCAGTTTAAATCGACCAATGATTTATCCAGATTCTTTTCCAGTAAACACTTTTTCTGGTTCAATTTAAATCGCCTAATGATTTATTTTGATTCTTATCCAGTTAAAGACAATTATAGACATATGTTGTTTCACTTTAAATCGATCAATGATTTATCCTGATGCTTTTCTAGTAGACCTTTCTCTGGTTTGGTTTAAATCGCCCAAAGATTTATTCTAATTCTTATCCAGTTGAAGACAATCAAGGCCTTTCTTTGGTTCAGCTTAAATCACTCAAAGATTTATTCTGATTCTAATATAGTTAAAGATAATCATAGACATCTGTTGGTTCAGTTTAAATCGACCAATGATTTATCCTGATTCTTTTCCAGTAACACTTTTTCTGGTTCAATTTAAATCGCCCAAAGATTTATTCCGATTTTTATCCAGTTAAAGACAATTATAGACATCTGTTGGTTAAATTTAAATCGATCAATGATTTATCCTGATGCTTTTCCAGTAGACCTTTCTTTGGTTCAGTTTAAATCTCCCAAACATTTTTTCTGATTCTTATCCAATTGAAGACAATCAAGACCTTTCTCTGGTTTAGCTTAAATCGCTCAAAGAATTATTCTTATTCTTATCCAGTTAAAGTTAAGTATAGACATCTGCTGGTTCAGTTTAAATCGACCAATGATTTATCCTAATGCTTTTCCAGTATACCTTTCTCTGGTTCAGTTTAAATCAACCAAAGATTTATTCTGATACTTCTTCCAGTTAAAGTTAACAATTACTTTGGATGGCATCTATAAGCCCATCTCTGACGACTCTCCCTCACCTCTCCAAATGGAATCTATAGGCCCATTCTCGGTACCATCAACCAACGGCGTTACCTCTTGCACGGGCGACTGCAAATTTCTGGGCATTTAAGTGTTCAATCATCTTCTACCTTCAAGTCATGAATTGTGGACATGCCAATCTAACTCTTCAAGTTTAAGAAGATTAAACAGGGAAGTTGTTGTACCCCAAAATTTTCCCTCCCATTTTTCTTCAAGAAATTCTTCAAAGGATTCTCAAATACTCAAGATATTCAAGAGTTGACCAGTCAAGGCTCCTACTAAGCCAAAGGTCTACAACTAGGGTTTTGAGTTTCTCAAGGAAATTTGGGTTGCAATGGTCTAAAATGGTTTCCATGATTCTCCATAGGTCTTCAACAATGTTCATGTCAAGTTTCAAGTCTTGCATCACAAGTTTGCTCAGTCAATGGCTCAGATGATTGGAAATAAACTGTATAGGGTAATGTCGTGAATCGCCACCGTCGTCGAAGACGAAGAGATGAAATGAAAAATGTGACAGTGATTAATAGGAAAATAAATGTAGCAATAAAAATTTGATATTTAAGCCATCAATTGACTTATCTCAACATAATGAAGTCGCCACCACACTTTATTTTTTCCCAAGGGAAATGGGAAAAAAGCGAACAAAACCCACAATGAAATAAAAGGTCAGAGATCGAGGTATAGGGGTCGGTTATGCAAAGGGAAGGTGTTAGCACCCTAATCATCTACAGTACTCTGCAGGATCCAATTTGTTTGGTTTCTTTTAAAAGGAGTTTCATGTAAAGGTTTACTTGCTAAAGGAAAAGAATGAATAAGTATTTTCACACAAATGAAAATGAAATGATTTTTATTATTTTTGTTGGTTGCCTTGCGTCGTAAGACTTAGTGCCTACATACTTACTCGTGCAGTGGGAAAGTCAGAGCACCATAGTTTGGATAGAAAATACTTTCCTATTGATTATTTTAAACAAGGAGACAAGTCATCATTGTTAAGAGAGAAATCTCGACTAACATCCATAAGGTGTGGGAAAGATGGACCTTGCATCAGCAAGAGTGAGGGTTTGAGAACACCTCTAGTACTCAATTGGAAAAGTCGACACCTTTATAACCATGGGGATAGGATAATGTTGCTCGACTATCAATGAATCATGTCTCATCTTAAAAAAAAGTTTTGAAGGGATAAGAGTGCTCGAGCGTACAAAAGAGTTTGAATGAGTTGGATTGTTTTTGTTATTTTTGAAAGATGCCGAAGTATGATTAAATTAATTGAAGTTTGTTTAAAGAAAATAAGTTTTAAAAGAAAAGGCACTCGACAAGGTCAAGGTTTATTATGAAAGTGGTTCGAGTTTATAAACAGAGAAGATTTTGAAAAAGATGAGAAGATTTTGAAAATTAAAGAAGATGAAGGGGCTATCCTAAAGTATAAGGTAAAAGCTAAGAAAGAGAATCGTTAACCAACAAGAAGCCAACCCTTGACATTATTGTTGTACCCAAATTTTTTCCCCTAAGATCCCTTCATCATACCATATTGATTCAATCACAACAAGATCATATTATGGATTTTGGTTCTCCTCCCTATTTTTAGCTTTGCTCTTTAAGGAATCACCAAGCACCTTGACTTGTTTTTCTTTGGTGATCATGCATGTTTTGTTTTGACTATCCTTTTAATTAATAAAATGGAATGTTGGTTTGTCTTACTTGTTAATAATGTAGGTAAAGGCAATGTGGCTTAGCAAGTTGATCCATGGGTTCATGAGTTTATTTCCATGCCCTAGTCAACAAACCTTGAGAAATTCAAACCTCACCATTGAAGTTGTTTTGGAATAAATGGCATGGTAAGGTTTATTTTGGTTCACCATATTTCGAAGTTATCAAGATTGATTCAAAAATACAAGGGGTTGATAGAAGAAGTTGTCATGGTTGGACAAGGTCTTGTTCCCATTGGTCACAAGTGCATATTTCTCTCAATTCTCAAGATATGGAAGTGGTTTTGGTTGCTATGAGTTCTCATTATCATCCTCAACAGTTTCTATATACAAAGCAAAAGTGTTGGTACAAGAAGGTTGTTTAAAATTGTCAACGTTCCTCAAAGCATTTTCTTGATCTAGGAGCTAGGGTTTTAAACTTCAAAGAGGTATATCTTGCTCATCTTTTGGTATTTTTGAGTGATTCCAAAAACATCCTTCTTTTCAAAGGGTTAATAACAAATCACTTCAAAAGTTTAAAGGAGTTTTCACGTGGAATAAACTTGATGATGAAGAAATATTACAAGTCCTCCAGATGAACCCCCAACTTCCCATATGTGACTTCAAATGATCATAATTTGGTAAATTTGTATCACCTTGAGCCCACTCTTTTTCCATAATTATCTTAAGGATGTGAACGTTTTTCCTTCTTTTATATGCAAAGTGTGAAAATGGATGGAAGATGCCCTAAGGATACAAAAGATTATAGGCCATTTCATGATTTTTTGCCAACTTAAAAAATTCATAACTCTCTCAATTTTTGGAGATTTTGAATGGTTCAAGTTTCAAAATGTCATTAAAGAGGTCTATTTCATGCCATCTTTTTTAGAGATTTTCAATGGTTCAACTTAAAAACATTATAGGTCACTTTTGAAGAAAAACTTGAAATATTTATGTATGGAAAGTCAACCTCTTTTTCCAAACCTTGACTCATTTCGACTTTCAGCTCAAACATCCATTTGATTCCATTCTTTTCCCATTGAAAAGCTTGTAATCTCATCTTTCTAAAACTTCAAGAATCATGCCTTAAGACCCCTTGAATTGAGAATGCCATTGATTTCAATTTGGTAACTTGAAACTGAAGTTTCATCACAAGTCAGATTTTGAAATCTTTGTTTTGGCTTCTAATCACAAGTTTTCCATGCTTTTTTGCTTCTAATCATGTTTAGAAAATTTCCAAAGGTGTTTAGCATCACGAAACACACGATTTGGCTGAGTTTTGATGCTAAACAAGTCACACTTTGTTCATGCTGCAGACCCCCATGATTTCCCTCCAAACTTCATCATTTCACACGCTTAAGGATCCCATTCATTCTCCTATAAATAGAGGGTCATCCCCCATTTATTTTCTCAAGCTTGAACAACCAAAATCACCCTGCCAAACTCATTCCATAACACATTTTTCTGCAACTTCGAAATCAGTGTTCAATCCTTTTCAAAATCCATATTTTCTATCAATTCACCTTCCTTGATCTTCCTTGAAGCTAACAAAAGAAGAATTGAGCCTTGAAAACTTCTGAATTGATCTGACCAAGTCCATTTACAGAGTTGTGAAACTGAAATTCAAAAGGTAGATTTCTCCATCAATTCTTCTAAACTTTGATATCATTGTGAAGCTCTCATTGCCCTGGTTCTAATCGCAACACTTGCTTTTAACTAGAAACACGTTTTGACCATGAAATTTCAAATCCCTTTTCAAAACATTCCTTCCAAATTGCTTGAGCTACAATTTATATAAATTTTTCGTGAAGGTGTGGTTGTCTTCATCTTGAGGAGACGAAGAGAATGACATAGGTCTGAGCTTCTGATTTTACAGTTTGAGAGACCTGCATTTCACGTTGGCTGGAGGTTGAAGATGACCAACTTGTTATCTTCCAACCAATAATGGCGTACCTTTGTATTTTTTAAAAATCTGATTTATATTAAATTCCGTGTTTTATTCAGTAATGAACATGATTTGCACAGAGCTCCAGATCCCTTGGATTTGACTACTAACGCGCATTGACTCCTATCCATTGGTCCACATTTTTTTGACTTTATTTTATTTTCTGATTTTTATATTTAAATTGTTTTAAACTTCAAAAAATTATAGAAAATTCATTTTAAGTCCAAAAAATCTGGAAAAAAAATGAAATATATTTTTGATTTTTCTCTTTCTAATTTTCATTTTTTCATAATTCTATTTTATGTTTTGATATTTTTTAAAAATTTTCACTTTACTTGAATTATTTTAAATGTATAAAAATACTTTTATGCATTTTTAAATTCTAAAAAAAATATGGAATGATCCAATGATATTGTGACAAATATTGCTGACCTCATTTAATTTTTATTTCTGACTTTGTTATTTTTTTAAAACCATTTTTGGTTTATTTTACTCATTTATTTTAATTTTAAAAATAGTTTCTGACTTTACAAAATTACCAAAAATTTTATAAAAATATTTGAGTCTATTTCTGATTTTTCTATGGCTTTATTTCTTTTTTAGGAACCAATTTGAACATAGTTGATATTTTCTCTCTTATTTCTATTTTAAAACATTTTTAAACCCTTTTTAATATATATATATATATATATATATATATATATATATATATATATATATATATATATATATATATATATATATATATATATATATATATATATATATATATATATATATATATATATATATATATATATATTAAATGAAATATTATTTTGTGAGAATTTTCTGGTTGATCTTGGGTTGAATTTTTTATCACGAACTTTGTTAACATAATTGGATCAATGGTGTTGAGTCCAACTCCATAAAAATGGATGAATGATTTTAATAATAGATTAATTAAATTTTAATTCAAATGTGGTTTGTGTATTCTTTCCCACCCCTCTTCATCTTATCCCTTTCTTATTGCACTAAGTGTTATTGGAGCATGATCTCTATATCATGTCTCAAAACAAATGGTGCATAGATTGCTATTGACCGGTTTAAAAATAGGTGTAACTCCTATATAAGTCCACTTACAATTGCTTAACATAGCGCTAAATATTATTCCGATTTAAATAAATGATCACTCATGGCCCAAACCTATGTTTGTAAGCCCAAGTATGTTAACTTGATCTCTTTGATCCAATAACCTTGAGATTCATTGTGTGGAGGCTTTGGTTCTACCAATCCTCTAATGGATCTACATCACTTTTGATCAACGCGGATCACTTAAACATCGTTGATCATTAAATGGTACTTTTGAGGATTCCAAAATGGATGATATACTTGACAAAAAGCAAATGAAACTTGTTGTGTGGAGGTTTTGGTACTACCAATCCTCTAATGAGTTCCAAATGCAAGTTTCAAGATGGTCATCCAACTAACCACTAATTACTAATAATTGACTTTATTTTGTGTTTTTATTTTATGCTCTTTTATTTTATGCACCCTTTACTTTAGCATTTACATTTCATGCTATTTTTCATCTTTGCTCACTTGAGCATTTACTTTATTGTCATTTTTATTTTTCTCACTTGAGTTTTTCTTTTCTTTTTGAAGATACCTAATAATCAAACATGAACCATAAAAAGCTTTAATGATACTTGGACTATTTGGTTACTATCTTTGGCATTATGGAGTATTGAACTTCTTGGACTTAGGATTAGAAACCTTGGCCTATGTTGGAGACCTTGTGACCTTAATTGATATTTTGTCTGGAGTTCTCGAGGTTTACCTCAAGACATTGGAATGTTTGTTTGTTTTGTGTGCAGGTTATTGTGATTACATACTTTGTTTGTAATCTAGAATTCACCCTTATACAACCGTTACTCTGCCCAATTTTGTGAAGGCTTAATACACTTGAAGTTTGGTTCTCTCAAGAGGTCTAGTATCTTTGCTTGTTTGGTTTCAATCCAAAGAATGAGAATTCTATCTTGACTCATAATGTCAAGTATTGGCTTCTTGTTGGTTAGATGGTTCTTATCCCTAGCTTTTACCTTATGCTTTAGGATAGTCTCTTCTTCTCCTCCCACCTTCTTTAATTTCAAAAATCTTCTTCCTCCTTTTGAAAACTCTCATTGTTTTGAAACTCGAACCACTTTCATTATAAACTTGGACTTACGTCCATGCATTTCAAAACCTTTTCATAAATAAACTTCAATCAACTTAATAATACTTTAACATTTTTTGTGAGAAGACTAAAAGCCAATCAATCTCATTTCAAACCATTTTTCCACTTTGGGTTTTTATTTTAAAACCTTTCTCAAAAGATTAGACTCTTGTCATTCCTTGTAGCGATGCAAACAACTATACTTCTACAATGTGAAGTGAAGTGAGATATGTTCCACTTGGATGTTGAGTGAGGCATTGTTGATTTAAAAATCCAATCCATATCCTCCACTTTGAGATGATGCAAATTCTCCTTTCTCATGATTGTGGGTAGTAAGTATGTTTTCCATACGGACAATAATGATGATGTCTTATCTCAAAAAATTAACCAACACACTTGTGCTTTAAATTTTTTACAAAGAAACTACGTGTACCCTAATCCTCTATTGCACGAAAGGTGGTACGTAGGCACTAAAGGTTCGCAACCACGACGGGTGAAAAAATCATAAAAAACATATTTCTTTTCTCACCCCCACCATCTATTTTACATACAACATTTTATAGCCAAAATATACATATTTTTTTCAAAGAGGTTCATGTGGAGTACCGTAGATGTTTAGGGTGATAATACCTTCCCTTTGCATAACCAACCCCCTTACCTTGAATCTTTCCCCCTCTTTTTGGGTTATTCGCTCTTTTCCCATTCCTTTGTAAACAATAAAGCGCGGTGGAGATTTTTATTTTGATCTGTGTAAGTCTAGTCAATCCAATGGCTTAGTCTTAAACACTCCTACCGCTACAGAAAAAAATGGTGACTTCATTGGGGATAGATTGACCTCTTGCTGGTCTATCCCTAAGTGTGTTAAACCTATCTTTGTCTATATCTGTATATGTTCTATTTTTGTTTATGTGTTATATTATTTGTTGTATATATGTTTTCCTGGACTTTCCTGGTTTTCAGGGTTCTTGGTGATTACTTATAAGTCCTATACCCGGACTTGGGAAAACATAAAATAGGACGGGCGGTATAATCATGCTAACTTTGAGGGAGTAATCCCAAAAAAGGAGGCATGAGATCCCCCACTCAGTGGAGGCCCCTTTGACTGTAGTATCGTTTACCGAGTAATCGGGAAGACGTGCAGCTTTCGACCTGGGAGCCTGCTGAAGCTGAGGACCGTAGAATACCTAACCCATCTTGGCGTTTTAGATGTAGTGCTAAAGATATGACAGAGTAATCCAGAAATAGTTGTCACACGATACTACGCTCAGACGAGTTTTTCTTGAGAATATTACTAATTACCAAGTTAATCGAGAAGTTGGTAATATCCGAAGGAAGGATGTAGACTCTGGGAACCTCTAGAACCTTGTTCGACAGGTGATAACTTTTAGACCAACACCTTATGGGTAGTACCTTCGACCTCATGCTCGTGACGTTGAACCTATGAACCCTATGTGTGTGATCTTTTGTGTGATTGTTGCATCATGCATCCATGCACTCATAGGCATATTTTGAAGAAATTTTATTTAAAGGGACTTGAAAGTTAACCATTTGTGAATATCTCAGGTACCTTTTGACCATGGATTCTGGAAAAAGAAAGACCGAAAAATATAGTTTCAAAGATCCCAAGATAGATGAGTTGATCAGTTTAATTCCCGAGATTGGGTGTTCTGCAGATTTTTGGAAGAAGTATGGATCCATCATTCCTCTCATGAAGCATAAGATGAAGGAGGGTATTCTCTCGACCTTGGTCCAGTTCTATGATCCGATGTATCATTGCTTTACTTTCCCTGATTATCAGTTGATGCCCACACTAGAGGAGTATTCTTATCTGTTGGATTTACTTATTACCTATCATGCTCCTTTTAATGGTTTTGAGGGTGAGCCAAAACCACGCGAGATTGCTGCTTTAATCCATCTGGTGAAGTCTGAGTTGAAGCCCATATGACTACTAAAGGAGGGATTAGAGGATTACCAGCTCAATTCTTATTGGAGAAAGCTCGTTACTTTTCCAGGATGAAGAGTACAGTCTCTTTTGAGGCCATCTTTTCTCTACTTTCTTACGGGTTGTTTTTATTTCCTAATGTAGACAAGTTTGTTGACACTAATGCTATCAGGATCTTCATGATTGGAACCCCAGTTCCTACCTTGTTGGGGGATGATTATTACTTTATTCATCTTCAGAATTCTTATCATGGGGGATGATTATCTGTTGTACGCCTCTGTTGTACTGGTGGTTTATTTCTCATATGCCTCAGTCTGATGCTTTCTGGAATGTCAGGAAAGAACCTCGTTGGGCTTCTAAGATCATGGCACTTACTCACTCAAATATTGATTGGTATCATTGGGCTTACCAGGATGTAGAGATTATCGATAGTTGTGATAGTTTCCCCAATGTACTTCTTCTTGGTACAAAGGGAGGAATTAACTACAACCTTATTCTTGCACGATGACAACTTGGTTATCCGATGAGGGTTAAACCAAATAGTATTCATTTGAGTAGTTTCTTCCTGAAGAAGGGAGAAGACCATAAGGAAGCTAGGAAGAAGATTGCAAAGGTCTGGCATCACATTCATAGGAAGAGTAGGAAAGACTTGGGACCTAGGGGGCTGTTCCTTTGGAGCCTTATCTTCAGTGGGTCCAAATGAGAGCTATTCAGTTGAAGATGTTGTATTCTCGGGAAGCACCTATGCCTGACTTTTTTGTGAAAACCACTCCTCCCTTATTGGATGATGTGGAAGAGGTACAACTTGCTTTGGTCAAGATGCAGCAGGAAAAGGATGCTTGGAAGAATAAGTGCCAAACTTTAGAGATTTCCTATATAGTAGACTTGAAGGAGAAAGACGGCTTGATTGAGATTCTTGAGAGTCGGGATATAGAGATGATGGAGAGGCAAGGGGGTTTATTTTCTCTTAAGCCTCAGTCAAATGCTAGTTGCTCACTTCCTGATACAGGTGATTGGAAGGAGGTCGCCACCAGATATGCGGAAGAAAACCAGAGGTTGAAGGCTCAGATTGCCAGGCTTACGGGGAAGCGCCAACGTATAAAGTGATCTCTATCATCTTTACTTCTTAGGGTTTTAGACTTTATTTTCATCTTGTACTTGGTATTATTGAAACTTGTAATCCATTTTGAAGTTATCATAATAAAAAATTCCAGTATTTCAAATGTGTTATTACTTTGATATTTGCAATGTGTCTATAAATCTTTAAGTCCCTTGAAATATTAATAATAAAATTAATCATGTGCATTGCATATCATGCATCATATTGTACATATTTCTTGCATTTGTTATGCATATCCAAGTTTCTTACCAAGCTTCTTTACTTTGTTCAGCAAGCTGTCTCACCACTACAATACTCAAGCTAATTTCAGAAGGAAGATGGACAACTTAGACCAAGATAATTGCGAGCTGCGCGAGGAAGTTTCTTCTCTGAAGGACGGCATGGCCAATCTTACTGATCTGATGGAATCTCTGGTGGATGCTCAGAATTAGCCACCGAGTGTTCTACCTCAATAGACAAGGGTTACTACTGAAGCTCCGACTGCTCCTATGTCTGCTACTCCAGTAGTTGTTTAGAATCGCATGCCTCAAAGTTGTCTGTGGGGAATGCAAGAAAACTGTGTGCCTGAAGGTTTCAATTTTTGTCCTCAAGATACTCCAGTTGTTCAGACTACTGTTACTCCTTCACCTCCTGTGGTGCATGTTGCTCCTGTTGCACCTCCTTCGTTGAATATGGTCCCATTTGCTAATGATGATATGTATCGTCCTTTACCTCCACCAAGTGAAGGCTTGGATATCTATGATAGAATGGATGCTTTTCAAGATCAGTTTGACAAGATGCGGAGGGAGATGAAGTCCCTCAAGGGAAAGGAATTGTTCGGACAGAATGTGAATGATTTATGCTTGGTCCCGAATGTCAAGATATTTGCGAAGTTTAAAGTCCTGGAATTTGAAAAGTACAAGGGCAACACTTGTCCTTGTGCTCATCTTATGATGTATATAAGAAAAATGTCTACCCACACTGATGATCAGCGTCTGCTAATTCACTTTTTTCAGGATAGTTTGACTGGTGCTGCGTTGAAGTGGTATCTGAGTTTGGACAATGTCAATATCCATACTTTCAATGAGTTGGGAGAAGCATTTATTAGAAAATACAATTATAACTTGGACATGGCGCCTAACCGTGATCAACTCAGGGCCATGGTCTAGAAGGACAGGGAATCATTCAAAGAATATGCATAGAGATGGCGTGAGGTAGCTGCCCAAGTTATTCCTCCCATTGAGGAGAAGGAGATGACTAAGATTTTCCTGAAGACTCTGGGTGCTTTCTACTACGAGAGGATGGTAGCGAGTGCGCCAAGTGACTTTACCGAAATGGTAGGCATGGGTATCGGTTTGGAAGAAGCTTTAAGAGGGGGCTGTTTAACAAAAGTAAAAGTTACGAAAGTGCGAAGAATCCATCCTTTGGGTTTGCCAAAAAGAAGGAAGGAGATACAAACACTATTATGCAAGAGAGGAGGGTTAATCCTCCTAGAAGAAATTATTTGCGTCATTAATAAGTTGCCTCAGTGACTCCACTTGTTGGTGTATCGCTAACCACCGTTGCTTATGAGAGACCATCCCATTAGGGGAATCAAGGGTATAATCAGAGAAGGGAGAGTTATGACCCTATCCCTATGATCTATACAGAATTACTCCCGATGTTAATTCAGAAGAAGTTGGTTCAGACCAGACCACCTCCCGTTATACCATCACTGTTACCTTGGTATTATAAGGCGTACCAAAGATGTCCTTTTCATCAGGGAGCACCGGGGCACAATGTTGAGAACTGCTATCCTTTGAAAACTGAAGTATATAAATTGGTGAAGTCTAGTATCTTGTTCTTCAAGGATGTTGGCCCTAATGTGAAAGATAATCCTTTGCCAAAGCATGAAGGAGAAAATGCTGTGAATATGGTAGCCGGATGTCCAGGCGACTTCTGGATTTTTAATATTAATTTGGTTAGAGGGAATTTGGTAAAATGCATGCAGACCTCTGAATTTAGCCACTATACGCATGACCATGCTGGTTGTGCTATTTGCAGTACTGATATACAGGGTTGTGACAAGATAAAGGCTGATTTGCAAGAGATGATGGATGAGGGCCTCATCCACATAATCAGGCCTAGGGCAGAGTATGAAGAGGAAATAAACATGGTTTCTGGATGTCCTAGAGAGTTCAGAATCTTTGATGTGGAATATATGAATGAGGATCTTGTACAATTGCATGCTACTTTCTGCCACATGGCTGGTCAGGTTGAACATCAGTATGGATCTTTCCGAATTTACTGTTGGGACTCCCGGGGATGTTCAATTGTAAGGAAAGGTGTTCAATTGTTATTGGATAATGAAACTATCAAGGTTACAGGCCAAAGGGATGATTATCATGAAGTTGATGTGATTGAGGTTTGTTTGGCTGAGGAACAGTCAGATGATGAGTATGCCTCTGCAGATGAGTTCTTCTACTCAGATGAAGATTTGTTTTCCAGAGAAGACTCTGCAATGACTTGATGTGTTAAAGAGGGAGTAAATGTTATTATGCCTTGTTTTGGTGCACCCACCCCTTTTGAAGTTGAATATCATAGCAAGCCAACTATTACTCCATTGGTGATTAGTTTGTCGGGTCCTGTCCCTTACAAATCGGACAAGGTTGTACCCTATAAATATAATGCTACGATTTTAGAGGATGGTGTGGAAGTTCCCATCCAGCCAATGCCTAATGTTGGAAATATTGCTGAGACTAGCAGAGTGACCTGAAGTGGTCGTGTATTTGCACCAATTGTTCATGGAAATGATAATGCTGGAAAGAAAATTGTTGAAGATGTTGAACCCAATAAGGCTGCAGGTGAATCTAGTGGAGCTACGCTAGAAAAAGAGGTGGATGATATTTTGAAGATAATTAAGATGAGCGACTACAGAATTGTAGATCATCTACTGCAGACTCCTTCAAAAATATCTAACTTGGCTTTATTGATGAACTCCTCTGCTCACAGAGAATCTGTGATGAGGGTATTGCACCAAGCTTTCATGGAAAGTGATATGCCTATAGACCAATTCAGCAGTGTGGTGGGGAACATTACATCATGTAATAACTTGAGTTTCTGCGATGATGAACTGCCCGATGAAGGAAGGAATCACAATCTGGCCCTCAATATCTCTATGAACTACAAGAATGATTCATTATCCAACATGCTGATTAATAATGGATCCGCATTGAATGTTATATCGAGGAGCATGCTTGTGAAGTTGAAATATCAAGGAACGCCCATGCGCCCAAGTGGCATTATTGTGAAAGCGTTTGATGGATCAAGGAAATCTGTTATTGGTGAAGTTGACTTGCCTGTTCATATAGGCCCACATTTGTTTCAGATTACTTTCCAGGTTATGGATATTATACCCGCTTATAGCTGTTTGTTGGGACGGCCATGGATACATGAGGCAGGGGCTATCACTTCGACTTTACACCAGAAGTTGAAGTTTGTGCGTGAAGGAAATGTGGTAATTATATATGGAGAACAATCATTATTGATATCTTATTTGTCCTCTTTCAGCATTGTGGAGGCGAATGAAGCTTTTGTTGGAACCCAGTTCCAAGCTTTATCCATTGATAATATAAGAGGAAATGAGAATTCTATGGCTTCACTTAAGGATTCTCAGCAGGTTGTGCGTAATGGCCATAACAGAAGAAGAATTGAGCCTTGAAACCTTCTAAATTGATCTGACCAAGTCCATTTACAGAGCTCTGCAACTGAACTTCAATAGGTAGATTTCTCCATCAATTCTTCCAAACTTTGATATCATTGTGAAGCTCTCATTGCCCTAGTTCTAATTGAAACACTTGCTTTTAACTGAAAACACGCTTTGACCATGAAATTTTAAATCCCTTTTCAAAACATTCCTTCCAAATTAATTGAGCTACAATTTATATAAATTTTTCGTGAAGGTATGGTTGTCTTCGTCTTGAGGAGACGAAGCGAATGGCATAGGTCTGAACTTCTGATTTTACAGTTTAAGAGACCTGCATTTCACATTCGCTGGAGGTTGAAGATGACCAACGTGTCATCTTCCAACCAATGTTGGTGTGCCAATTGTATTTTTTTAAATCTGATTTATATTTGATTCAGTGTTTTAATCAGTAATGACCATGATATGCACAACGCGCTAGATCCCTTGGATTTGATTACTAACGCGTTTTGACTCTCATCCACTGGTCCATATTTTTTGACTTTATTTTATTTTCTGATTTTTATATTTAAATTGTTTTAAACTTAAAAAAATCATAGAAAATTCATTTTAAGTCCAAAAAATCTGAAAAAATTATGAAAAATATTTTTGATTTTTCTCTTTCTAATTTTCATTTTTTTCATAATTCTATTTTATGTTTTGATATTTTTTAAAAATTTTCACTTTACTTGAATTATTTTTAATGTATAAAAATACTTTTATGCATTTTTAAATTCTAAAAAAAATATGGAATGATCCAATGATATTGTGACAAATATTGGTGACCTCATTTAATTTTTATTTCTGACTTTGTTATTTTTTTACCATTTTTGGTTTATTTTATTCATTTCTTTTAATTTTAAAAATAGTTTCTGATTTTAAAAAATTACCAAAAAATTTATAAAAACATTTAATTCTATTTCTTATTTTTCTATGGCCTTATTTCTTTTTTATGAACCAATTTGAACATAGTTGATATTTTTCTCTCTTATTTCTATTTTAAAACATTTTTAAACCCTTCTTAACATATATATTAAATAAAATATTATTTTGTGATTATTTTCTTGTTGATCTTGGGTTGAATTTTTTATCATGAACTTTGTTAACATCATTGGATCCATGGTATTGAGTCTAACTCCATAAAAATGGATGAATGATTTTAATAATAGTTTGATTAAATTTTAATTCAAATGTGGTTTGTATATTCTTTCTTATCCCTCTTCATCTTATCCCTTTCTTATTGGACTAAGTTCTATTGGAGCATGATCTCTATATAATGTCTCAAAACTAATGGTACATAGATTGCTATTGACCGGTCTCAAAATATGTGCGACTTCTATATAAGTCCACTTACAATTACTTAATATAGCGCTAAATTTTGTCCCGATTCGAATAAATGATTATTCGTGGCCCAAACCTATGCTTGCAAGCCCAAGTATGTTAATTTGATCTCTTTGATCCAATAAACTTGAGATTCATTGTGTGGAGGCTTTGGTTCTACCAATCCTCTAATGGATCTACATCACTTTTGGTCAACGCGGATCACTTAAACATCGTTGATCATTAAATGGTACTTTTGAGGATTCCAAAATGGATGATATACTTGACAAAAAGGAAATGCAACTTATTGTATGAAGGCTTTGGTTCTACGAATCCTCTAATGAGTTCCAAATGCAAGTTTCAAGATGGTCATCCAACTAACCACTAATTACTAATAATTGACTTTATTTTGTGTTTTTATTTTATGCTCTTTTATTTTATGCATCCTTTACCTTAGCATTTACATTTCATGCTATTTTTCACTTTTTTCTCTTGAGCATTTACTTTCTTGTCATTTTTATTTTGCTCACTTGAGCTTTTCCTTTCTTTTTGAAGATATCTAATAATTAAACATGAACCATAAAAAGCTTTAATGATACTTGGACTATTTGGTTACTATCCTTAGCATTATGGAGTATTGGACTTCTTGGACTTAGGATTAGAAACCTTGGCCTATGTTGGAGACCTTGTGACCTTAATTGATATTTTGTCTGGAGTTCTTGAGGTTTATCGCAAGACATTGGGTTGTTTGTTTTTTTGTGTGTGCAGGTTATTATGATTACATAATTTGTTTGTAATCTAGAATTCACCCATATACAGCCGTTACTCTGCCCAATTTTTGTGAAGGCTTAATACACTTGAAATTTGGTTCTCTCAAGAGGTCTAGTATCTTTGCTTGTTTGTTTTCAATTTAAATAATGAGAGTTCTATCTTGACTCATAATGTCAAGTATTGGCTTCTTATTGGTTAGATGTTTCTTATCCCTATCTTTTACCTTATGCTTTAGGATAGTCTCTTCTTCTCCTCCCATCTTCTTTAATTTGAAAAATCTTCTTCCTCCTTTTGAAAACTCTTCTTGTTTTGAAACTTGAACCACTTTCATAATAAACTTGGACTTATGTACATGAATTTTCAAAACCTTTTCATAAATAAACTTCAATCAACTTAATAATACTTTGACATTTTTTTATGAGAAGACTAAAAGCCAATCAATCTCATTTCAAACTATTTTGCCACTTTGGCTTTTTATTTTAAAACCTTTCTCAAAAGATTAGACTCTTGTCAATCCTTGTAGTGATGCAAACAACTATACTTCTACAATATGAAGTGAATTAAGATATTTTCCACTTGGGTGTTGAGTGAGGCATTGTTCGTTTTAAAATCCAAGCCATATCCTCCACTTTGAGATGATGTAAATTCTCCTTTCTCATGATTGTGGGTAGTAAGTATGTTTTCCACACGGACAATGAGGATGATGTCTTATCTCATAAAATTAACCAGCACACTTGTATTTTAAATTTTTTACAGAGGAACTATGTGTACCCTGATCGCCTATTGAACGAAAGGTGGTACCTAGGCACTAAAGGTTCGCAACCTCAACGGGTGCAAAAATTATAAAAAATATATTTCTTTTCTCACCTCCACCATCTATTTTATATAAAACATTTTATAGCCAAAATATACATATTTTTTTCAAAGAGGTTCTTGCGGAGTACAGTAGATGTTTAGGGTGCTATTACCTTCCCTTTGCATAACTAACCCCCTTACCTTGAATATTTCCCCCTCTTTTTGGGTTACTCTCTCTTTTCCCATTCCTTTGGAAATAATAAAGCACAATGGCGATTTTTATTTTGATATGTGTAAGTCTAGTCAATCCAATGGATTAGTCTTAAACATTTCTACTGCTACAATTATGAGTCAAGATAGAATTCCAATTATTTGGATTGAAACCATGCAAGGATACTAAACCTCTTGAGAAAATAAAACATTAATTGCATTACATATTCACAAAAATTGGACAGAGTAATGGCTGTATAAAGATGAATTCCAGACTACAGGCAAAGTATGTAATCATAATAACATGCATACAAAACAAACAAATAAACCAATGTCTTGGGGTGAACCCCAAGAACTCCAGACAAAATATCAATTAAGGTCACAAGGTCTCCAACATAAGCCAAGGTTTCTATTCCTAAGTCCAAGAAGTCCAATACTCCATAATTCCATGGATAGTAACCAAATAGTCCAAGTATCATTAATGTTTTTTATGGTTTATGTTGATTATTAAGTATCTTCAAAAGGAAAAAAAAACTCAAGTGAGAAAAATAAAAATGGCATAAAAATAAATGCTCGAGTGAGCAAAAATGAAAATAGCATGAAATGTAAATGCTTAAGTAAATGGTGCATAAAGAAAAGAGCATAAAATAAATTCAATTATTAGAAGTTAATGGTTAGTTGGATGACCATCTTGAAACTTGTATTTGGAACTCCTTAGAGGATTGGTAGAACCAAATCCTCTCAAGAAAAATTTTCATTTGCTTTTTTTCAAGTATATCATCCATTTAAGAATCTTCAAGGAAGCATTTAATGATCAATGATGTTTAAGTGATTTGCGTTTACCAAAATTGATGAAGATCCATTGGAGGATTGGTAGAACCAAATCCTCCTAACAATGAATCTCAAGGTTATTGGATCAAAGGGTTCAAATTAACATACTTGGGCTTGCAAACATTGGTTTGGGCCACAAATGATCATTTTCTCAAATCGGAACAAAATTCAGTGCTATGTTAAGCAATAGTAAGTGGACTTATGTAGATGTCGCACCTATTTTGAGACCAGTCAATAGAAATTTTTGTACTTCATGTTTGGATAAATGATATAGAGATCATTATCCATGAACGTGTAGCACAAACAAAAAAGAAAGGGATATGATGAAGAAGGAGGGGAATGATAGGTTAATTTGGACCACTACCTTAAATTTCTTTCATCTTTAAATTCAATCACTCATCTAGATGGATTAAAGTACGAAACATATCATTAATCTAAAGCACCAAAAATGAATTGAATAATTCACTCTTTGGTATATTTGAATTAATGAATATTTATCCAACTTCATCTACACCCAAAGTCCATTAATTTTAATGAGAAATTGGAGATTTAAAATTGCAATCCAAATCAACAATCAAAAGGAGTGAGTAGAAAAAGATATATGGATCAAAACAACCCCAAAACAAGGCAGAAAAAGCATTTTGGCTCTGCTACAATTGATTGCGCTCTGGCAGCAATCGATTGCATCAGTGCATTTTTTCAAAAAAATATAAAATTTTGCTGTGACAATCGATTTCACTATTACAACAATCGATTTCACCCTGTTAAAAACAGAAAAACAACATTTTAAAAGGCCAAATTCTTGGTCAAACATTCCATCAAACACCTTATGATAATGGATTCAATTAAGCACGAAAATTCCATCAATTTATGAATCAAACCCAAAGATCAACAAGAGACCACATTGTGAAAGATAAAAAATCCAACTTACCAAAGGTAGATCTAGAGAATTATAAAAACAACTTCAAGAATTTGCTTCAGTTCATCCTAAAGAATAAATTGCCAAAGCAAGGATGAAGAGAGTTGATGAAGAAATAGTGTTTAGATGAAGGTTTAACTCAATGATTAGTAAGCTTCAATGAAAAGCTTACTAACTTTTTTTGAAAATGGAGCTTTGAGTGAACTTGGTAGATGAAGAGAATTGAGAGATTTTTTAACAATGTGAGTTTGGCTCTCAAAAGCTTGAGATTTGAATGAAATGAAGGCTCTATTTATAGAGTTTAGGCTTGGGATTAGTGGTGGTTTGGTAATTAATTCTTGGAGCCAAAATTTGAATTAATGATATATCTTTCAAAAACTTAAAAATTGGAGTCAAAATTTGAATTAATGATATATCTTTCAAAAAATGAAAAATTAGAGCCAAAATTTGACTTAATGATATATCTTTCAAAAATGAAGAAAAATTGGATCAAAAAAAATGACAAGCTTGAAATTTCTGATTTTTTCAAAATTTCATATTGTGCAATTGATTGCACTCTGGGAGCAATCGATTGTACCGTGAGTTTTTTTCAAATATTGCGTAAAATGCACTTTGTGCAATCGATTGCACTCTAAGAGTAATCGATTGTACAGTGAAAAAAATGTAAATTTTTTAATTATTTTACTTTGCAAATAGAGATTTTAGGAAAGTAATACCGGAAATCCTATTTGTCAGATGCTTTGACTCGGTACCTACAAAACACAAATATACAAAGACAAAGACAAATATTTTTTGTATTTTGTTAGAAGTTAGTCAACAACACAAAAGAAAACATAAAGATAGGATGCAAATGTGATGAATGAAGCTATTTATTAATGATTGTGACCAAATGAGAAAATATGATATGAAAGTGCAACTAAAAAAGTTAGGGACAAAATTTAGGGTACAACAGCTGTCCCTATTTAATTATCTTTTGCCAGATAGGCGGAAAGTAATTAAATACAAACATACCAGAATTTCGTCCCTGATGCGATGAGATGATAGCATATGTTATGAATGAATGCATGGACTCTTTTTTGACATATATTTTTTTGAATGATGTATCAGATGAATCAGACTCTGTGGGAATATGGAAAGACTCGAAATTGGAAACATATGGTAATTAAGATAAAATGACGTGGAAAGACGCGGTAGGGAAACAAAAAGATATTTCTGGATATCTGTCAGGGTGACAAAGAGTAACCATCAATACTTGGAAAAAAGATGAAACCTGAGAAGGCAAGCAGCGACGTCCAAAAATGGCATTGAATGAGGAGAGCGACTCTCTGGAAAAACAATCAAAAGCATTTAGAAAAACATAAGATGTGGGATGAGACCAAATTTGAAGTTACGCCAGACTCGTCCCGGTAAGACGCTGGACGGAAAAGAAACACGACATCCAATATTGGCTTTGAATGAAGGGAAAACTCAACGTCTAATAGTGGCTTTAGACGAGAGAAAAGATCACAACATCCAATATTGGCTTTGGATGAATGGAAAACTCAACGTCTAATAATGGATTTAGATGAGAGAAAAGATCACAACATCTAATATTGGCTTTGGATGAATGGAAAACTCAATGTCTAATAATGGCTTTAAACGAGAGAAAATATCACAACATCCAATATTGGCTTTGGATGAATGGAAAACTCAACATATAATAATGGCTTTAGACGAGATAAAAGATCACAACATCAAATATTGGCTTTGATTGAGGTGAGACAAATCATGGCATCAAATAATTGCTTTGGACAATAAAAAAGATAACAACATCTAATATTGGCTTTGGATGGAAGAAAAGATTATGACATCCAATATTGGATTTGGACGGAAAAAAATATGGTGGCATCTAATATTGGCTTTGGATGGTAGAAAAAGATCATGGTATCCAATATTGGATTTGGACAACAAAAGATCACGGCATCCAATATTGGATTTGGATGGCAGCAAAAGCTCATTGCATCTAATATTGGCTTTGGATAAAATGAGAAGATCATAGCACCCAATATTGGCTTTGGACGGCAAAAAAGGTTACAACATCCGATATTGGCTTTGGGCGGAAACAAAATATAGCAACATCCAATATTGATTTTGAATGAGGTGAGACAAATCATGGAATCCAATAATGGCTTTGGACGAAAGAAAAGATCATGACATCCAATATTGGCTTTAGACAGTGTGATCGGTGGATCTGGAACTGACTGTTTAACGCTGGTTCGCGAAATGTCGCGGTAAGCAAGAGTCGCCACCGTTTTTATTTTCTCCAATTGGAAAGGACAAAAGCACAGAAAAATTCCTTAAAGAGATTGCTCTCGGTTCGGGAGGTAGGTTATAGAAAGGGAAGGTGTTAGCACCCTTTCTATCCATGGTTATCCATGGGCTCTTAGATACTTGCTCATTGTGTTTTCAAAAATGGTTTGTTTGCTTTTCAATTGTGGGTTTTAAAAAGTTTCTTTGAAAATTCCAGTTCGACTCTTGTATCAGTCCTCAAGAGTGTTTGAAAAATTGCTTTCGAAAGCTTTTGAAAAGTGTCGGTGTGAAAAGTATTTTTGAGTTGTTTTGAAATTAGAGCAAGTATCTAGAGTCGTCTACCTACCCTAAGGAATTCGTCTGTGTAATTGTCCTTTACAGTAATGCCATCCCACCATTGAGAGGTAGGTAGCACCACTATTGGAGTTATTCGGGTCAATTCGAGTTTTGGGACGATGTGGTCACCGAGCAGAGGTAAGACACCTTAGAAGCTACCCTTATGCCATTGATCTTTTATTTCGAGGTAACTATTCCGAGGCAACTTGTTCCGAGGCAACCGTTTTGAGGCAACTAGATCAATGGAACATAAGGACTCACTAAGACGTCCTATAGTCGACGGCCACGTTTCGAGGGACAAGGCAACAGTGTGATCACCGGAGTAATGGGAAGATACCTTAGAAGCTACCCTCATGCCAAGTTCCCGGATCATGAGGACTTACTAAGACATCCTCTACTCGACGATCACCTTTCGAAGCAAGGCAACAGTGAGGCGTACCCTAGGGGTGGTGTGTGATTTGTGTGTCAGATTCATTTATTTTTATCTTGTTCATGTCAAAGTGATCTATGCGTTTGTTTTTATTTTTGTCATTCATTCTTGCATGCATTTGTTAACAGTTAAAAAGTTGCGGAAATTAAAAGTTCTAAACTATTACAAAGGCGCGGGTCCACATCGCCAAATTAAAATCCAGGACCCGATTTGACAGAAAAATAAATAAAGTGCGAGAAATAAAATGTCCGAGTTTACAAGGCTTTGGGAGAATTACATTAATATTTACAAGAAATAATAAGAATAAATGCGCGAAAGAAACTAAAGTTGAACGTTCGAGGGCGTTGGACCCTTTTGAAGTTAAATTGAAATTAAAAATTAATTAATTATTTATTGAAATAAAAGAAGTTTTTTTTAGGTTTTTTTGTATTTATGAAATAAGAAAATTAAAATTAAAATTAAAAGAAACCCTAATTCTAAGTTATTTTTAATTATTTGAGAAAAATGTTAAAGTTTAACTTAATTTACTAAAGAATTTATGTACATGTTTATTTACAAAATAAATTAGTAATTAATAATAATAATAATGATGAGAAAATTATTTATTAAAAAAAATGATGAAAAAGTTAAAAACCCTAATTTCTACATATTTAATTTATTAAGAAAAATATTAAAGTTTTGAAACCTAAATTAATCTAATTAATTGTTTAAAGTTTATTTACAAAAATAATAATAGTAAAATTAATATTAATAAAATAAACATTTTTTGATTTTTCTGTATTTTATATTTATTATGAAAATTATTTTATGGAATTAAAAGAAAACAATTAAAAAACAATTAAAAGAATAAAAAGGAAAAACAAATAAAAATTAAAAATTGAGCAAACCATAGGGGGTGTCTGGCCCAAGGGGAGGTTTTTTTGAAGTATTGACTCCTGAGTACCGTGGTCTGCATTCTTTGGCCATTGGATTGAGTTTCATGCATAAGTTGTTCTACTTTGGCCATTTGGCTTTTGGCTTTTGGCCATTTGTGTTCTGGCCTCAACGTTCCTTAATCTTCTCAGGATGTCTCGCCACGTATTGGGGTCATGTGTAAAATGTTCTGTTTTGGCCATTTGGCTTTTGGCTTTTGGCCATTTGGCTTTTGGCCTCAACGTTCCTTAATGAACCTGCATGGGATCCTGTCTAAATCTGCAGTGTTGAATCTCACAAACACATCAAATAAAATCATAAAATGCAAATAAAGCCAATATATGAAGAAATTTAATGTTTAGGCACAATATGGCATGTATGAATGATTATACTCTTTTGATCATGGAGATCAAATCAACCTTACCCTTACTGGAAAAGTAGTGACATGAATGCTTTTATGCCCTTTGGATCATGGAGATCAAGCCAGTCTTACCCTTACTGAAGAAGTAATAAGATGTTGGTTTGTAACTGAGATGACTTTGTTTGTAGTGAGAGAGGGATTTGTAATAAGGATTTCAAGGTTTTAGGGTTCTTGAAAGAGTTCGATATTCCAACAATGTTGTGGCAAGGTTTTTTCTCTCTTTTTTTTCTTCCCTCTTTTTTCTTTTTTTCTCCCCTCGTTTGTGTGACAAGAAGGTAATTATATAGTGGAAATTAGGGTAAAGAAAATGGGCTTTGAATGTGCAATTGGGCCTCCAATATTCACTTGAATTCGTCACTTTCCAGGCTAAATCGCAGGGACTTAAGTGCATTTTTTGAAGTTGAAATGTGAAAACAAAATTTAGCCGACATCGAGAACTAACTCCTGTCCGAAAATCGACTCAATCGGATAAACGGTGAATTAGTTATGAATTTTTGAAGTTTCAGCTCAGACAAACTTATTTTGGGCTCCAGTGTCGACTCTGACACGTTCTTCAATAAAAAACTGGTATTGATCGGTGCATAATTTGGTCTCGACTTTTGAAGAAAAGTTGTAGATCTATGAGTCAGTGACCTTGTGTAAAAATATGAGTCCAATCCGATAAAAATTGACCGAGTTATGAATTTTCGAAGTTTCGGCCCAGATGAAATACTATTCAGCATTCAGGATTTTCAGCGTGTCACGCACTCTGAGCAAAAAATGAAGGCCTTTTGAACACCGTTTGAACTCAATACCTTCTGTGAAAATGTATCCAACTCAATTTGTGAAATTTTGGCACTGGAACCAGCTCGATACGATGAAAATCGACCAAGTTATGATTTTTTGAACATGACGCAGATAAACTTCTGTCACAAATTTTCTGTATGAAAATACTTGATAAATCCACATTTTTGAAGACCTTCTGATCCAAATTGGCTTCCAGCCGTGAGAGATGAAAACATAGATAATGTCAAGACGGAATTTTGGCCACCGGAACGGGTTCAAAACGAGTCACGATCTTCAAGTTATGAATTTTTTAGCGCGTAAAAACTGCACTTTCAGCACACTTTTTTCACCATATTTCTTCGAGAAAACTCACACATTCGGATACCTTCTTCAAAGAATTGACTCTTGAGCCGAACCTGAATTTGAGAATATGTTACCAGAGATATCTTGACGAAAGAACACCTGAATATAACGCGCCGGGTTGGACTTGTGAATTTTCTTGAAATGTTTTGAGAAATATGGGAGGATAAATTTTAGGGTACAACAGTTGCCCCTGTTCAATCTTCTTAGACCTGAGGATGCAGATTGGCTGACGTGCCTTTCGTAGTCCGAGGGTAGAAGATGATTGAACACTAGAGTGCCCAGAAATTTGCGCTCACATAGTAGCAGTGTGATGATGGGAATGGGCTTATAGATGCCGTTTGGAGATTGATGAAATAGGATGATGGGCTTATAGATGCCATCTGGATGTTGATCGCGTAAGAGATTCCTTAGCGAGAACCTGCATACCTGCAAAAGAAAAAAATGAGTACCTAACACGTTGCAGGAGCTGGTTTTCAGATGCTTGGTATAGATGTGTCCTGACTGGTTACAGGAGCTGAGTCTGGAGCTTCACAAGATGATGAATGAACCAGGGATGGTTACTACCTTAGCATGAACGGTAAGAGAACCTTGGGTGACTTTAACTTCAACAACGCTCGTTGAGAAAATCTTGGTGGGAATTACCATCTTCGCAGTATCGGGAAGAGAACCAATAGGCAATTATAATCTCAAAAGCGGACGTTTGAGAAGAACCTGGAATGGAATTATCATCTCACGCACCGTCGGGGAGAGAACCATAGGAAATTATAATCTCAAAAGCGGACGTCTGAGAAAAACCAGGGCTGGAATTATCATCTCACGCACCGTCGGGGAGAGAACCATAGGAAATTATAATCTCAAACGTCTGAGAAAAACCTAAAATGGAATTATCATCTCACGCACCGTCGGGGAGAGAACCAATAGGAAATTATAATCTCGAACGTCTGAGAAAAACCTAAAATGGAATTATCATCTCACGCTCTGTCGGGGAGAGAACCAATAGGAAATTATAATCTCGAACGTCTGAGAAAAACCTAAAATGGAATTATCATCTCACGCACCATCGGGGAGAGAAGCAATAGGAAATTATAATCTCAAACGTCTGAGAAAAACCTAAAATGGAATTATCATCTCACGCACCGTCGGGGAGAGAACCAATAGGAAATTATAATCTCGAACGTCTGAGAAAAACCTAAAATGGAATTATCATCTCACGCACCGTCGAGGAGAGAACCAGTAGGAAATTATAATCTCGAACGTCTAAGAAAAACCTAAAATGGAATTACTGAGTCTTTATCAGAAAAATCTATTGGGAGTCTATTTAGCTGGACTGGAGAAGGCCTTGGACTGGATAAGAAATCTTTGGAGTCGATTAACTGAACCGGTCTAGGTCTTGAAATATGATTGAGAATTTAACTGCATCTTTCCTGAAAGGTAGAGGTCAGTCATATGCCATGCATGATATGGATCAAGCAATGATGTTCTCAACATAAATGAGATTTGTATGATATGATGCGTCTATGCATGCTATAATGATGTATGTGATGTTTTATGAATGTGTTTTTGTCTAGGAAAGTAGATCTTTGACGGGTGCCGGGAAGTCATATCCTGGGCTGATGTTTGGAGAATAGATTTCGCTTCCGCTAGGGATGATAATTGCAAGAATACCGGTAGGAGAAGATGACTCCGTTGGGGAATAAACTTGGCGAGTGGAATAACTCTGCGGGGAGGAAAGTACTCTGACGATCCTGCTGGGGAGAAATACTTTGTAGGGGAGAGAGATACTTTGCCGAGTTGTTGATAATAACTTGCTGGGGGTACCATTGTTGTGGTGGAAGTGCTAATAGACTTCGCTGGGGATAACAAGACTTCGTCGAGGACGATCTTTCCGTGGCTTTTGGCTGAGGATAACCCAGTTATATCCTATTAAGGAAATAACTCTTTGAATAAAGCCGGACGCGTTCGTGCTCTGCGGGGATAAGCTTCCAGAATCTACTGGGGATAAGCTTACTGCTTGGGGGAGATGGATTCCACTTTCCTGGGGACACTGGGCTGGACTCCTGGGGAAGTTTTGAACTGTACCGGGAAAGTGATTCCTTTGAATGTTGGTATGCCGCCGGGGAACAATCTTTAGACCAAGATTGTCGGGGATGCTTGTTAAGAATATGTATATTGCTACTGGGGAATATTGAGATCTGCGAGAGGATACCCAACTTCCTTAAGGTTGATAACTTTGCTTGAGGAGAGTGTACTGACTTGCTGGCTCACTCTCTGGGGAATTAGGATATCTGGTTATGTTCTTGGAGGATGGAACAATTAGATTGCTTAGACAACTCTTTTATTGCCCCTTTTCTGATGTGGGAGAGGAAGACCTATGAGGTGCTGATAGTTGTTGACGGGCAAACCTTCTTCTGGTAGGCAAGTGACAAGAAGACGAGACATAGTCGTACGCATTTGATCCCTAACTTTTGCCTGGACCGCCCTTTCGGGTTTTCAGTCCACCGGGATACCCATTTTTGCCCAAGCCGCCTTTTCAGGTTTTCGACTTGCCGGGTGTACAGATTTTTTCATTTCATCCCTTCATTTTGCCCGAACCCTTTTGGTTCGCCGGGAAGCCCTTATTTTTGCCTAGGTACGTCAGCCTAGCGGGTCTTTGATTGTGCGTAGTACTTTTTCGACTATGTCCGTTCTTTCAGAATGTAGGGAGTTGCCCCTGTTAGAAGTGTTTTGTCATGCCACCAGAAGGTGCTTGATCAAGCAAGATTCGTTGTTGGAGTGCCCCAAATGACTCAGGCGGAGATTTTCCCCAGGTTGTTTGGCCTTTGAGAGATTCTCCGAATCTTGATTGGATTGCCCCAGATGATGGACCATGGTCATGCCATGCCCCTCGATTGGAGATACTCTTGTTCATTAATCTTTCATTGTGAGAATTTCCCTGCTGTTCAAACAAAAAGTCATATGCAAACAAAGTTATGTTAAAAATGCAAAGCCTATGTCTGTCTTGAAGATTTTGAAAATGCATTTTTTTTCATAAAACAAGTGATTGTTTGTAAAACGTGATGTCAACACCGTATTTACCGTAGGCCTTAAGGAGTCAGGATACCTTTCGTAACAGTATGCTTTCGAACTAACCCATGCTTCAGCTAGGACTTTTAAGGGTTATAACGTGGCCTGGTTCATGGTTTAAGAAACAAAGGATAAAGGCTCAAATTATTTGTACCCACCCGCTCTTCGTGATGTTCTCCAAACCTAAACTCAGTTGATCATACGTTAGACCTTGTTTGAGTCCTTGCTCTGATTTTTTTGGTGATGATTCAGATGTTGATAACTTATTTCGAATAGGCAGTCATTTCTTTTTTTTGTTGAGGGTTTGTATGACCTCTTTCTTTTTTGATTTTGTTTATCCCTATTTTTTGCCTGAACTGTTCCCTTTTTTGGAATCACAGTCAGCGGGATGCCCTAGTTTTGTAAGTCTCCTTCATGGGTTTTGACTTAACGGTTTTTTTATTTATTTATTTTTTTGAGATAATGACTGCCTTTCTTTATTGATTATTCGGAACCATCACTGTCTTTCTTTGTTTTGTAAGGATCTTTTGGTGCCATTTGTTATGCACTTGGATCAACTGAGAGAACTACCCTGCCCCAGGTTATGATGAAGGGTTTTAAATTTCGAAAAGAAAAACTCCTACTTCTTTGGCTCAGATGGGTTGACGAGGGATTATCATCCTTATAACTCCAGTGTTTAGGGATTGAAACAATGCCTGTACCTCATCAGCAGGGTCTGTTCAAAAGCATACTGTAAAGATTGCGGTATCGTTTTCGTCATCCTCCCTCAAGAGGCTTAGAATTTTAGATCAAGAGTCGACATCAGAAAAAATATGAAAATAATTTGCATTTAGTGAATACGAATATATTGTTTCAGAACAGACATATGCGATGCATTAATGAAATAACAATGTTTAACATGAGTAAATGTTTGAACAAAAGAAAATTGCAACTTGAACATTCGAATGAACAAAAATTTCTCAATCCTAGCCATGTTTTGGCAAGGGAGCAGTGATCACGTGGGGAGTCTTGGGTACTTTAAACTGAATCTCTCCAGCGTCGATCATGTCTTGGATCTTATTTTTCAGGCTCCAACAATCATCTGTAGTATGCCCCGGGCTGTCAGAGTGATAAGCGCAGCGGGCGTTGGGGTTATACTTCGGTGACGTTGTATTTTGGTTCTTCAGAGCTTCTTTTAGAGTTACCAGCTTGGTCTCCAGCAACTGTGGAAATATCTGGGATAAGGTCATGCTGAGCCGAGTGAACTGCCTTCTCTCGCTCTTTTGTTGGTTGTCATGTTGAATTTGTGACATTGGAGCCATTTGAGGAGCTCTCCCCTTACCTCCTTGTCTCAAAGGTGGTTGAACGATGACTGGCTTTTTACCCTTAGACTTTTGCCCCGGTTGGTTACCCTGAAGCGGTTGGTTGACGAGAAACCAGAGTTCATCTTGTCTTTGAGCTAACCCTTGCATGGTGGTCACCTGCCCCAGCATCTGGACCTTCAATGCATTCACCTCAGCTTGTAGGTGTTTCAGCCTTTCATCCTCAGCATTGTTCCTGACAAAAGTCTCCATGAGAAGTGTCCTTAGCTCTTCCTGACCCTCGGATAGATTCAGGAGGATTTCCCCGAACTGAGTCTCTTGAGCAAGAAGGTCCTGGTTATCTGGTTGGAAGGCCATTGCTGAAATAAACAGCGAGAAAGGTAAGTGACCTGCAAAAGGGATACCTGTAATGCAATGATGGGTATGACATGCATGTAATGTTTTCAAGGACCTCGCGGGGTAAACAAGAAAATTTGTTAGCGTTTGGATCCGGCAGTTTGATTGAAAGAACTTCATATTTGTTGAGAGTCTTTCTTCCAAGGGTCAAAGGCTCACCATATCAAGTGGGTCATAGCCCCTGACTTTAGTCATCAGGTTTAGTTCTGGCTTCCAAACAACCTTGGTTAGGGGAACCTTCTCCAGGAGTCAAAGCTCACCATATCAAGTGGGTCATAGCCCCTGACAACTTTGGCTAGAGGAAAATAAATCCTCTTTGCCCTTTGCTAGATGTTTGATTCATCATGACCTGCATCACAAGCCCTTGAGATCCTTGAAATGGGTTAGGATGTATGCAATGGTATGATGTCATGATATGCATGGGGTGATGTAGGTAAACCCTGTTATGAGTCCCAATTAAGGACTATAAACAAGCCCTGCAAGAAATTCAGTAAAACCTGTCATGAGTCCCAATTAAGGACTAAAACAAACCCTGCAAGAAACTCGGTAAACCTTGTTATGAGTCCTAGTTAAGGACTAAAACAAAAACCTGCAAGAAACTTAGTAAGCCTTGTTATGAGTCCTAGTTAAGGATTATGAACAAAACCTGCAGGAAATTCAGTAAACCCTGTTATGAGTCCTAGTTAAGGACTATAAACAAAACCTGCAAGAAGTTCAGATGTCAGATAACAAGCATGCAAGTAATCCAAGTTTGAAGGCACACAAGTCACACAAGAGAAAGCCCTTAGAGTTTAGGCCAGCATGAAGTTTGGGGTACTACCCTCTTGAAGTTGGTGGGCTCAAAACCTGTCCTATTAGAAGTAACCGGGTTCTAAGGGTCCCAATATCACTGGATTGCTTTCATTGTTCATCGTTTCGATTTAGCCACTGAACTGGCGACCGAAATATTCCAGGAAAGCAACCCTCAATTGAGTGTAGTATCGAGTATCAACCAACCTCGGACTGCACCAAAGTCAGTTATCTCACTACCCTAAAGAGGCCAAGATAGTTCAATTAAGGTTCCTAAGGTCTGTTGATGCTTCACGACACCACGCGGAGGCCCCGTACTCTCCTTGACTGAACTCAAGGGTTACCGGTACACACCAAAGTGCCACATCAACGTAGCAGACTGTTTCAACCATGTCGGTATACCCCGCACAGTTCCCTCACAGCCTTGTTGCTACTTTCTAAGAAGGTATCCCCCAGATCCGGGTTAGGATCTATAGAACTCCCAAGACAGTCCCACAATTTAAAGCACACAAGTCAAAGCAATTGAAAACACAGTGATCTTAGTCCTAAGGTACACCTCACTTTAAAGTTTAATCCCCAGCAGAGTCGCCAATTCTGTGATCGGTGGATCTGGAACTGACTGTTTAACGCTGGTTCGCGAAATGTCGTGGTAAGCAAGAGTCGCCACCGTTTTTATTTTCTCCAATTGGAAAGGACAAAAGCACAGAAAAATTCCTTAAAGAGATTGCTCTCGGTTCGGGAGGTAGGTTATAGAAAGGGAAGGTGTTAGCACCCTTTCTATCCATGGTTATCCATGGGCTCTTAGATACTTGCTCATTGTGTTTTCAAAAATGGTTTGTTTGCTTTTCAATTGTGGGTTTTAAAAAGTTTCTTTGAAAATTCCAGTTCGACTCTTGTATCAGTCCTCAAGAGTGTTTGAAAAATTGCTTTCGAAAGCTTTTGAAAAGTGTCGGTGTGAAAAGTATTTTTGAGTTGTTTTGAAATTAGAGCAAGTATCTAGAGTCGTCTACCTACCCTAAGGAATTCGTCTGTGTAATTGTCCTTTACAGTAATGCCATCCCACCATTGAGAGGTAGGTAGCACCACTATTAGAGTTATTCGGGTCAATTCGAGTTTTGGGACGATGTGGTCACCGAGCAGAGGTAAGACACCTTAGAAGCTACCCTTATGCCATTGATCTTTTATTTCGAGGTAACTATTCCGAGGCAACTTGTTCCGAGGCAACCGTTTTGAGGCAACTAGATCAATGGAACATAAGGACTCACTAAGACGTCCTATAGTCGACGGCCACGTTTCGAGGGACAAGGCAACAGTGTGATCACCGGAGTAATGGGAAGATACCTTAGAAGCTACCCTCATGCCAAGTTCCCGGATCATGAGGACTTACTAAGACATCCTCTACTCGACGATCACCTTTCGAAGCAAGGCAACAGTGAGGCGTACCCTAGGGGTGGTGTGTGATTTGTGTGTCAGATTCATTTATTTTTATCTTGTTCATGTCAAAGTGATCTATGCGTTTGTTTTTATTTTTGTCATTCATTCTTGCATGCATTTGTTAACAGTTAAAAAGTTGCGGAAATTAAAAGTTCTAAACTATTACAAAGGCGCGGGTCCACATCGCCAAATTAAAATCCAGAACCCGATTTGACAGAAAAATAAATAAAGTGCGAGAAATAAAATGTCCGAGTTTACAAGGCTTTGGGAGAATTACATTAATATTTACAAGAAATAATAAGAATAAATGCGCGAAAGAAACTAAAGTTGAACGTTCGAGGGCGTTGGACCCTTTTGAAGTTAAATTGAAATTAAAAATTAATTAATTATTTATTGAAATAAAAGAAGTTTTTTTTAGGTTTTTTTGTATTTATGAAATAAGAAAATTAAAATTAAAATTAAAAGAAACCCTAATTCTAAGTTATTTTTAATTATTTGAGAAAAATGTTAAAGTTTAACTTAATTTACTAAAGAATTTATGTACATGTTTATTTACAAAATAAATTAGTAATTAATAATAATAATAATGATGAGAAAATTATTTATTAAAAAAAATGATGAAAAAGTTAAAAACCCTAATTTCTACATATTTAATTTATTAAGAAAAATATTAAAGTTTTGAAACCTAAATTAATCTAATTAATTGTTTAAAGTTTATTTACAAAAATAATAATAGTAAAATTAATATTAATAAAATAAACATTTTTTGATTTTTCTGTATTTTATATTTATTATGAAAATTATTTTATGGAATTAAAAGAAAACAATTAAAAAACAATTAAAAGAATAAAAAGGAAAAACAAATAAAAATTAAAAATTGAGCAAACCATAGGGGGTGTTTGGCCCAAGGGGAGGTTTTTTTGAAGTATTGACTCCTGAGTACCGTGGTCTGCATTCTTTGGCCATTGGATTGAGTTTCATGCATAAGTTGTTCTACTTTGGCCATTTGGCTTTTGGCTTTTGGCCATTTGTGTTCTGGCCTCAACGTTCCTTAATCTTCTCATGATGTCTCGCCACGTATTGGGGTCATGTGTAAAATGTTCTGTTTTGGCCATTTGGCTTTTGGCTTTTGGCCATTTGGCTTTTGGCCTCAACGTTCCTTAATGAACCTGCATGGGATCCTGTCTAAATCTGCAGTGTTGAATCTCACAAACACATCAAATAAAATCATAAAATGCAAATAAAGCCAATATATGAAGAAATTTAATGTTTAGGCACAATATGGCATGTAAGAATGATTATACTCTTTTGATCATAGAGATCAAATCAACCTTACCCTTACTGGAAAAGTAGTGACATGAATGCTTTTATGCCCTTTGGATCATGGAGATCAAGCCAGCCTTACCCTTACTGAAGAAGTAATAAGATGTTGGTTTGTAACTGAGATGGCTTTGTTTGTAGTGAGAGAGGGATTTGTAATAAGGATTTCAAGGTTTTAGGGTTCTTGAAAGAGTTTGATATTCCAACAATGTTGTGGCAAGGTTTTTTCTCTCTTTTTTTTCTTTCCTCTTTTTTCTTTTTTGCTCCCCTCGTTTGTGTGACAAGAAGGTAATTATATAGTGGAAATTAGGGTAAAGAAAATGGGCTTTGAATGTGCAATTGGGCCTCCAATATTCACTTGAATTCGTCACTTTCCAGGCTAAATCGCAGGGACTTAAGTGCATTTTTTGAAGTTGAAATGTGAAAACAAAATGTAGCCGACATCGAGAACTAACTCCTGTCCGAAAATCGACTCAATCGGATAAACGGTGAATTAGTTATGAATTTTTGAAGTTTCAGCTCAGACTAACCTATTTTGGGCTCTAGTGTCGACTCTGACACGTTCTTCAATAAAAAACTGGTATTGATCGGTGCATAATTTGGTCTCGACTTTTGAAGAAAAGTTGTAGATCTATGAGTCAGTGACCTTGTGTAAAAATATGAGTCCAATCCGATAAAAATTGACCGAGTTATGAATTTTCGAAGTTTCAGCCCATATGAAATAATATTCAGCATTCAGGATTTTCAGCGTGTCACGCACTCTGAGCAAAAAATGAAGGCCTTTTGAACACCGTTTGAACTCAATACCTTCTGTGAAAATGTAGCCAACTCAATTTGTGAAATTTTGGCACTGGAACCAGCTCGATACGATGAAAATCGACCAAGTTATGATTTTTTGAACATGACGCAGATAAACTTCTGTCACAAATTTTCTGTATGAAAATACTTGATAAATCCACATTTTTGAAGACCTTCTGATCGAAATTGGCTTCCAGCCGTGAGAGATGAAAACATAGATAATGTCAAGACGGAATTTTGGCCACCGGAACGGGTTCAAAACGAGTCACGATCTTCAAGTTATGAATTTTTTAGCGCGTAAAAACTGCACTTTCAGCACACTTTTTTCACCATATTTCTTCGAGAAAACTCACACATTCGGATACCTTCTTCAAAGAATTGACTCTTGAGCCGAACCTGAATTTGAGAATATGTTACCAGAGATATCTTGACGAAAGAACACCTGAATATAACGCACCGGGTTGGACTTGTGAATTTTCTTGAAATGTTTTGAGAAATATGGGAGGGTAAATTTTAGGGTACAACAGACAGAAACAAAAGATAGAAACATCCATATTGGCTTTGGATGGAAGAAAAGGTAACAACATCCAATATTGGCTTTGGATGGAAGAAAAGGTCATGGCATCCAATATTGGCTTTAGATGGAAGCAAAAGATCAAGAACTCCAATATTGGCCTTTGATGAAGGGAGAACTCAACGTCTAATATTGGCTTTAGATGAGGGAAAAGATCATAACGTCTAACATTGGCTTTGGATGAATGGAAAACTCAACGTCTAATAATGGCTTTAGAGGAGAGAAAAGATCATAACATCCAATATTGGCTTTGAATTAGGTGAGACAAATCATGGCATCCAATAATGTCTTTGGACAACAACAAAGATAATAACATCCAATATTGGCTTTGGACGGAAACAAAAGATAGAAACATCCAATATTGGCTTTGAATGGAAGAAAATGTAACAACATCCAATATTGGCTTTGGATGGAAACAAAAAATAGCAACATCCAATATTGGCTTTGGATGTAAACAGAAGATTACGGCATCCAATATTGGCTTTGGACAACATGGGAAAACATGATACCCAAGATTAGCATTGGTTAAAAGAAGTATAACTTATCCAAGATTAGCATTAGAAGAAGGAGAGAAACAAATCATCCAAGATTTGCATTGGAAGAAAGAGAGAAACAACTCATCTAAGATTAGCATTGGAAGAAAGAGAGAAACAACCGAAATGACATCTGTTTTGATAGGTGCCAAGTAAGTTGGACTTTGATCTCAAGGTGACATGTCAACTACAACAAGACCTCGAAAATGAAAATGAGGATGAAACGCTCTTGTTATGCATTATGTATGAACTTTGTTATGCATGATATATGAATGATCTATGCATGTAATGCAGCCGTTTATGATAATGGAGTTTGACTCTTTTGTGGAGGTAATATTGGAAGGTTGATTCCTAACACGGAGAATTCTGCCAAATTTTCTTGGAAAGAAAATGTCCTGAACCCAAATTTGTCACACTTGTAAACTGTATTGAACTGATGATCTTCTGAGGAAGGACATGGAGAGTTTCTTGGGGGTTTGTCCTAGATTAGCTAAATACTGAGGATAAACTGATCATGGCTTCAGTCAAAAGTTGCTGGAAATAAGCTGATCATGGCTTCAGCTCTGAAATGACTGTTGGAGATAAACTGATCTTGGCTTCAGCTCTGAGATGATTGTTGGAATAAAATGATCATGGCTTCAGTTCTTGAAATGAATGTTGGAGTAAACTAATCATGGCTTAAGTTCTTGAAATGATTGTTGGAGATAAACTGATCATGGCTTCAGTTCTTAAAATATTTCTTGGAAAGGAATATCCCATCATGAGTCTTTAAAATGATCTTATGGCTAACCAATTCTGAGAAAACTCGCACTCAACAACAAATCTTGAACTGATTCACAATTTTACCTGGAAGATAGTTACCCCTGATAGGGTCATTGACCAAGTTCCTCAGCAGTTTGAAATTCCCTAACGAGGAAAGCTTGTTTGCAAGCAAAAATTGTTTATTTACACAAGGTAATTTTAATGAAAAGTTCATGCAAAAGTTTTGAATCCAAAATCATTTTTGAAATGATATTGTCGGTGTATAGAAAATGCATCACTGGTTAAAACATAGTGGTTTATACTTTTAAAGTGAAAGCAAAGGATAATACCAAAACAAATGGTTCGCAAAAGATCTTAGGAGTCATTTTATGCAACCTTGTTGTAGTATGCTTTCAAAAGAAACCTGGCTTCAATTAGGTCTTTTAAGGGTTGTAACTTGGACTGGTTCACGGTTTAATAAATAAAGGATAAAGGCTCAAAGTTTATTTGTACCCAACCTAATCTTCGTGATGTTCTTCAGTCCTACATTTAGTTAATTCAGAATATGCATTTAGGTTCCAAGAGATTTTGGGATTGCACTGATGGTAGCAATGCCGATGGCTCAGAAGCTAAGGGATTCTTGAGAATGACAGTCACTTCTTCTTACATCATTTTGCTGTTTTGAGGACTTTTGTCAACTCTGGTGGAGAATTTTGAGGATTTGAAGACCTCTTCTAATTGAATTTATTATTCCCAACTTTTGCCTGAACTGTTTCATTTGAAATTACAATCAGCGGGATGCCCTAGTATTTTGCCTAAGTCTCCTTCAGAGGTTTTAACTTAGCAGTTTTTTGGATTATTTTTCAATCTTTTTTTCTTTTTGGAAAGATAATGACCTCCTTGCTCAATGATTACGGGGAACTATCTTTTTCATTTTTGGTTTGGCAGCATCATTGACACTTCTTGCTATGTGCAAAGGAAAGCTTGACCGCGACCTTTATTGAAAGGTGTCTTGCATGATTTATCTTGTAATTGAATGAACAACCAAATTAACTGAGAACTACCCATCCCCAGGTTAAGATTACATGTTTTTCATATAGAAAGAAACTCCAACTTCTAGGCTCAAAAGGGGTGAACGAGGGATTAACTTCCTTATTACTCTGGTGTTTAGGAGTTGAAACAATGCATGTACATCCTCAGCAAAGTTTTATTCGAAAGCATACCAGAAACAATTATGGGTATTTAGTTTTCATCATCCTCCCTTAAATAATTGCATAAACGAAAGCTTGATAAAGAAAGTAAACAAGAGAAATATATTTGAAAGCAGTAAATAAAAATGATTTGAATCAAAACATTGCAATGCTCATTTCATTAAACTTAACATGAAAGTACAAACATAATTTGAAAGCAACAATTTTAACATAAACAAAGGGGAAAATGCAAATATAAAGAAAGATGGCCTAGTGACTAATCAGTAACAAGGATGAGATGTCCTGTCTGAAACACTGACTTTAGGAAGTGACTTAAGGGTACCCCGAATCAGTCTTCAGCCACTTTTTTAGGGCAAAAAATTGTTGATAACATTAGGACCTGCCTCTTTGAAAATGAGAATATTTGCTTTCACAAATTCTTGCAATCTATTTTTCAATGAGTAGCAACTTTCTAAATCATGACTGGCAACTCCCTGATGAAATTCACAGTGAAGGGCAGATTTGAACCTGGCTGGAGGAGGACTTTATGGAATCACATGCCTAGTTATAATCAAGCCCTTCTGCACCAATGCAGGATACAATTCAGTGTATATCATAGGGATGGGATCAATTTGAGCCCTATTCCCTACATAACGATTCTAATTTTACGTAATATTTTGTCGTTGAGGAACCTGAGCTGGTTGAGCATTGACTGCAGGAGTAACAGTCGCTACTTGTGATTGATCAATGTATTAAGTCCTACGGAGGGGTCCTCTTCTCTCATTCGAGACAACATTGGCTTCTACCTCTTTCTTCTTCTAAAAGTTCCCAAGGTATTTCTTTGCACCATTAGAAGATTCAGCAGCTTTAGACATTTTACCGTTCTTGATTCCTTCTTCTAATCTTTGGCCAATAGTCACCAGGTATGTGAAGCTGGAGGACACACTACCAATCATATTCTCCCAAAATAAAGGGAACAAAGTGTCCATGAACAAACCAGTTAACTGTTTCTCTACCAGAGGTGGTTCAACTTGAGATGCCAGTTCTCTCCATCGTTGAGCATATTCCTTGAAAGATTCTTTCTCATTCTGAGACATATTTTGCAGTTGGCGACGATCAGGTTCCATGTCAAGGTTGTATTTTGTATTGCTTTATGAAAGCATCAACAATATATTGGAAGCATTGGATACAACCTTTCTCAAGTCCCATATACCATTTCAATGAAGCTCCATTCAGACTATCTTGGAAACAATGGATAAGCAGCTTGTCATTCTTTGTGTAAGTAAACATCTTTGGAAAGTACATCACCAAATGACTTCTTGGATATGTGTTCCCCTGGTATTTCTCAAACTCAAGAGTCTTGAACTTTGCAGGCATAACCAGATCAGAAACTAGGCACATGTTGTTAGCAACAACACTGAAGAACTCATTTCCCTCCATAGCTCTAAGTCTCTTTTCTAAAGTCTGATATTGTTCTTTGAACTCTTCAAACTCACCAAAGTCTCCCTGACTCATACTTCGGGGACTGGTAGTATGGTACTCAAAGAGAGGTTTCCCAAAAGCATCTTGTGCAATAGGTTGACAAGAAGCAGTATGAACGATCGGCTGAGGTTCAATGAAAACTAGAGCCTAAAAGACTGGTCGGGAAGACTGGCCAACCATTAAAGTAATTGCAATAGGCGGAGATTGGTTATGAGGTAACATAAACTATGGCCATGTAGTAGATGTATGCTGGATATGTTGAGTGTCAATAGCAGTAGTTGGGATTTCAAATATCACATTCCTTTAAGGTGGCTCTCCTTTGGAAATTAGGACTTGCATCATCTTAGTAAGTTTGGCCATGCCTGACTTTAAATTGTTGATTTCCATTATGAATTCCATGTTGTGTTGTCCTCGGTTTTCCATTCTCAATCTGACAGCAGCTCTAGTCCCGTAGTTGTGTTGAGGAATCAGTTTGACAGTAGACGACTAACTGGAAGAAAGAAGCAAATGGGAAGAAGATCTTGAACAACCTGGATGTATGCAAAATGATGCAGAGGGTGCAAATGATATGCAATTTTATGCAATCCACTGCATAGTAACAAGATCACATGGTTCAGAGTCACGAGCCTGGAGTCAAAGGTACAAACTCATCAGGTATGGACTAACGGTTATCACCTGCCGAACAAGGTTCTAAGAAGTTCCCAGAGTCTACGTCCTTCCTTCGGATATTACCAACATCCTGATTAACTTGGTAATTAGCAATATTCTTAGGAAAAACTCATACGAGCGTAGTATCGCATGACAGCTATTTCCGGATTACTCCGTCATAGCTTCCGCACTACACCTAAAAGACCAAGTTGGCTTAAAGGTTCTATGTCCTCAGCTTCAGCAGGCTCCCAGGTCGAAAGCAGTATGTCATCCCGATTACTCGGTAAACGACACTACAGTCAATGGGGCCTCCACTGAGTGGGGGATATCATGTTTCCTTTTTTGGGATTACTCCCTCAAGGTTAACGAGACTATACCTCCCGTCCTATCTTAGGTTTCCCCAAGTCCGGGTAGAAGACTTATAAGAAATCACCAAGCCCCTGAAAACCAGGAAAATCCAGACAAACATATATATAGAATAACAACAAGTAAAAAAATATATAAACAATCATAGGAAGGAAACAAACAAAGCTAGGATTGACCCACTTAGGAATGGACCAGCAATAGGTCAATCTGTCCCCAGTGAAGTCGCCACTTTCATTTTGCACGCGCAATCGCCACCGTCGTCGAAGACGAAGAGATGAAACGAAAAATGCAACAGTGATGAATAGGAAAAGAAACGTAGAGGTAAAGATTTGATATTTAAGCCATCAATTGACTTATCTCAACATAATGAAGTCGCCACTGCACTTTATTGTTTCCAAAGGGAAATGGGAAAAAGCGAACAAAACCCACAATGAAATAAAAGGTCAGAGATCGAGGTACGGGGGCCGGTTATGCAAAGGGAAGGTGTTATCACCCTAAGAATCTATGGTACTCCGCGGGATCCGATTTGTTTGGTTTCTTTTAAAAGGAGTGTCATGTAAAGTTATACTTGCTAAAGGAAAAAAATGAATGAGTATTTGCACACAAAAGAAAATGAAATGTTTTTTTATTATTCTTGTTGCTCACCTTGAGTCGTAAGACTTAGTACCTACGTACTCCCTCGTGTAGTGGAAAAGTCATAGCATCGTAGTTTGGATAGAAAAGACTTCTATGTTTATTGATTTTAAACAAGGAGACAAGTCGTCATTGTTAGGAGACAAATCTCGACTAAAGCCCACAAGGTGTAGGAAAGATGGACCCTGCGTCAGTAAGAGTGAGGGTTTGAGAATGCCTCTAGTACTCAAATGGAAAAGTCGACACCTTTATAACCATGGGATAGGAGAAAGTTGCTCTACCATCAATGAATCATGTCTCATATTGAAAAAATGTTTTGAAGGGATAAAAGTGCTCGAGCACACAAAAGAGTTTGAATGAGTTGAATTTTTTTTGTTAATTTTGAAAGATGTCGAAGTATGATTAAATGAAATGAAGTTTGTTTAAAGAAAAGAAGTTTTAAAAGAAAAGGCACTCGACAAGGTCGAGGTATATTATGAAAGTGGTTCGAGTTTATAAACAAATAAGATTTTGAAAAAGATGTGAAGATTTTGAAAACTAAAGAAGATGGGAGGAGATGAAGGGGCTATCCTAAAGCATAAGGTAAAAACTAAGGAAGAGAACCGTCTAACCAACAAGAAGCCAACCCTTGACATTATGAGTCAAGATAGAATTCCCATTCTTTGGATTGAAACCAAGCAAGGATATTAAACCTCTTGAGAAAACTAAACTTTAATTGCATTAAGTCTTCACAAAAATTAGGCAGAGTAACGGCTGTATACAGATGAATTCCAGATTACAGACAAAGTATATAATCACAATAAAGGTCACAAGGTCTCAAAAATAAGCCAAAGTTTCTATTCCTAAGTCCATGAAGTCCAATACTCCATAATACCAAGGATAGTAACCAAATAATCCAAGTATCATTAATGTTTTTTATGGTTTATGTTGATTATTAAGTATCTTCAAAAGGAAAAGAAAATATCAAGTGAGAAAAATAAAAATGGCATAAAAGTAAATGCTCATGTGAGCAAAGATGAAAATAGAATGAAATGTAAATGTTAAAGTAAATGGTGCATAAAGTAAAGAACATAAAATAAAAGCATAAAATAAAGCCAATTGTTAGAAGTTAATGGTTAGTTGGATGACTATCTTGAAACTTGCATTTGGAACTCATTAGAGGATTGGTAGAACCAAAGCCTCTCAACAACAAGTTGCATTTTATTTTTGTCAAGTATATCATCCATTTAAGAATCTTCAAGGAAACATTTAATGATCAATGATGTTTAAGTGATCTGCGTTGACCAAAATTGATGAAGATCCATTGGAGGATTGGTAGAACCAAGGCCTCCTAACAATGAATCTCAAGGTTATTAGATCAAAGGGTTCAAATTAACATACTTGGGCTTTAAAACATAGGTTTGGGCCACGAATGATCATTTTCTTGAATTGGGACAAAATTTAGTGATATGTTAAGCAATCGTAAGTGGAATTATGTAGACGTCGCACCTATTTTGAGGCCGATCAATAGCAATTTTTGTACTTCATGTTTGGATAGATGATATAGAGATCATTATCCCTTAACATGTAGCACAAATAAAAAATAAAGGGATAAGATGAAGAGGGAGGGGAATGATAGGCTAATTTGGATCACTACCTTAAATTTCTTTCGTCTTTAAATTCAATCACTCATCTAGATGGATTAAAGTACTAAACATATCTTTAATCCAAAGCACCAAAAATGAATTGAAT
This sequence comes from Vicia faba, assembly GCA_948472305.1. Taxonomy (NCBI): domain Eukaryota; kingdom Viridiplantae; phylum Streptophyta; class Magnoliopsida; order Fabales; family Fabaceae; genus Vicia; species Vicia faba. The sequence continues at coordinate 336,793,203 of OX451735.1, forward strand.
AATTCACTCTTTGGTATATTTGAATTAGTGAACATTTATCCAACTTCATCTACACCCAAAGTCCATTGAATTTAAAGAGAAAATGGACATTTAAAATTTCAATCCAAATCAACAATCAAAAGGAGTCAGTAGAAAAAGATAAATGGATCAAAACAACCCCAAAACAAGACAGAAAAATCATTTTGGCTCTGTTACAATCGATTCCGCTCTGACAGCAATCGATTGCACCCTGTTAAAAACAGAAAAACAACATTTTAAAAGGCCAAATTCTTGTTCAAATTTTCCATCAAATACCTTATGATAATGGATTCAATTGAGCACGAAAATTCCATCAAATTATGAGAAAATAGAACCAATGGAATCACAAAACAAAGCTCCATGAATCAAACCCAAAGATCAACAACATATGACATTGTGAAAGATGAAAAATCTAAATTACCAAAGGTAGATCTAGAGAATTATCGAAACAACTTCAAGAATTTGCTTCAATTCAGCCCCAAGAATCAATTTCCCAAGCTTGGATGTAGAGAATTAATGAAGAAAAAGTTTTGGATGAAGGTTTAGCTTAAATATTAGTAAACCTCAATGAAAAGCTTACTAAATTTTATTTAAAAATGGAGCTTTGAGTGAATTTGGTAGATGAAGAGAATTGAGAGATTTTTTAGCAAAGTGAATTTGGATCTCAAAAGCTTGAGATTTGAATGAAGTGAAGGCTCTACTTATAGAATTTAGGCTTGGGATTAGTGGTGGTTTGGTAATTAATTCTTGGAGCCAAAATTTGAATTAATGATATATCTTTCAAAAAATGAAAAATTGGAGCCAAATTTTGAATTAATGATATATCTTTAAAAAACTGAAAAATTAGAGCCAAAATTTAAATTAATGATATATCGTTCAAAAATGAAAAAAAATTGGAGAAAAAAAATGACAAGCTTAAAATTTCTGATTTTTTCAAAATTTTACATTGTGCAATCGATTGGACTCTGGGGGCAATCAATTGTACAATGAGTTTTTTTCAAATATTGCGCAAAATGCACTTTGTGCAATCGATTGCACTCTAAGAGCAATCAATTGTACAGTGAAAAAAAATGAAATTTTTAAATATTTTTCTTTGCAAATAGAGATTTTAGGAAAATAATACTGGAAAACCCTATTTGTCAGATGCTTTGACTTGGTATCTACAAAACACAAATATACAAAGACAAAGACAAATATTTTTTTGTATTTTGATTAGAAGTTAGTCAACAACACAAAATAAAACTTAAAGATAGGATCCAAATGTGATGAATGAAGCTATTTATTAATAATTGTGACCAAATGGCAAAATATGATATGAAAGTGCGACTGAAAAAGTTAGGGGCGAAATTTAGGATGCAACGGGTAAAAAGTCAACTATGGTCATCATACAGTAAAACTTCAAGATTTTTTGTTAACATCAACATTTAAAGTGATATTCATCATTTGATCAAGGGTTGATCATGATTTCCCAAGGAAACCTCTCAAATAATCAAAATTCAAGAATTGTCAAATTAGGGTTTCCTTAGGAGAAGTCAACTAAAGTTTTACCAAGCATAACTTTCACATGCTTCATCAACTTTTCCCCAATCAAAACCCATTTTGAAGAAAATTAAATTCTCTACAACTTTTCTTTTGTGCTCAAGTCTAAAAAATGCTTCATTTGAAAGATGTGAGCTAATACATTATAGGTCATTTTCAAAAGTCAATAAAAGACACTTTTTATCAAGGCAACTTACATCAAGATAATGTCTTCAAAAGCAAAAATAATCAGCACAGAGGTTGTGGAGGACATATTGAGCTTTAAAAAATATCCAATCTCATCTTCAAAAGATGAAAATTGAGCAAGTTATGGGCTGCACAAGTTAGGAAATTTTGAGGAAATTCATGAAGTGAAAGATGAGCAAAATAAAAGTTTTGAACCAATGGCCTAGTTTTTTTATGTTTAAACATGTTCATGATATGTTAGAGGACCCCTAAAACCATTCCCTTATTTTTCTTGATTTTTTTTATTTTATTTGAATATTTACTAATTTAAGCAAATTAAATCAAAACAAATAGTGAGGCTAATGGGCCTAGGCACATGTTTGGATTTTTGGATCAGTCAAGAGGCCCAAGATGTCATACACAAACCGTCCAAACCGTGTAGCATCAAAAAGGGAAAGAACATCATAAATTTAGAAAATTTTCAAATATTGATTCTTGTTTCAAAATCATGGTTAATGGGTTGATTCATTTCCATATTGGTCAAGACTCAAACTCCCTCTATAAATACTGAAGCAAAGCAGGCCAAAAGGACCACGAAAGCATTGCATAACAAACCACTCAAAATCTCTAAAAAAATTTAAAGTTTAGGTTTTGGATCCAACTTGTTCCTCATCAATTATTGTACCCCAAAATTTTGCTTCTCTTTTCTCAAGACATTTCACACAAGATCTCCAATAACCCAAGCTTGCACAAGTGTTGACTAGGTCAAACCATCTCCTAAACACTAATGCCTCAAATTAGGGTTTTGATTTCCATAAGGATATTTGGACTTTTAATGCCTCAAATGACCTTCATATATAATTATAGACCTCCAAGAATACTCATGTCATGTTTCAAGTTTTGAATCACAAATTTGCTCAATTAATTGACCAGATGATTGAAAATCAACTATATTGGGTAAAAAGTCAACTATAGTCAACCTACAGTCAAACTTCGTGATTTTTGGCCAACATCAACATTTTAAAGTCTTATTCACCATTTGATCAAGTATTTATCACAATCCATCAAGAAAAGCACTCAATTTACCAAAGGGGCAAAAGGGTCAAAATTAAGGTTTTGATTGTAATTGATTGATCAATGACTTTTGACCTAATACATGATCTAATGGATTGAAGCATAATCTCAAGGATTCAAATATAACATGTTGACCTGATTTCATTTAAAACATTCCTCAAGATCAATGAATTGGTAGTTGAAATTTGATCAACTGATGAAAAGTCAACCGATGTACAAAAAGTCAAACTTTGACTTTTTGATCAAGATTTGATTTCAAAGATCACGATTCATCAAGATATTAAAAAATATGAAGCTTGATCATCAAGAAATTAAGAAAGTCAAAAGTCAATGTGAAAAGTCAAATTTTTCAACACTTTGAAATTTTTTTGTGTTTTATACATGGCAATTTCATTACTTCATTCCAATTTTTCACCAACATGCAAGATGATTCAAAGAAAACTTTCGACATGAAATTTGTAGATATTGATGAGATATAAATGACATGTTGTAGATCTTTCAAAAACAAGTCAAAGATCTATAACATGTCATTTTGTACTTCGGATCTCTCCAAGCTTTCAAACTCTTTCCTATAAATATAACCTCCATTCGCAAGCCTAGGACACGAAATTAGAAGCCTTGAAACTCTCCAAAACCCCCCCTAAACCAAAAATTTCTCAAAAACACCATTTGTATACAGTTCTGCCCTTGAACTTGTATCTTCCCTTTCCATCGTGTGTTTTCCCTCAAAGTTATTTTCAAAGCTTCCATACATCAAATATAGTTCATCCTTGTCCCTTGTTTGGAACTGTAACATCTCCGTCACCATTCTCTATAACCAAAAACAAGGTGTTGCACATTGACTTCTCCAACACGATTCAACCATCCTCAATCCAAACTAATCATTGCATTAGCTTCCTAGAGGTTCACTGAAGCTATTTTGATCATCACAACATCTTGAAAGGTGCTCTAAATCAAAACATGAATTTCAGTTTCAAGGTAAGTTTTCTTGACTTTGAACTCTTTATACAAGCATCATTAGTGGTTCATTTATAAAGATAAAATGTAGATATCATTACCCTGAAGCTAACAATATGCTTACATTTCATTTTTATTAACCATGTGTTGAGAATTTTAGAACTGAAAATCCAGAAAAGTTAGGTTTTATTTTGGGGCCAAACAAAATTCTCACTCATCTTTGATTTATAGTTTATAAAATTAATATGGTTGGAATCGTGGTAAAAAATGGAGCAAGTTTCATGTTTGTACTTTTATAAATGGTTGAGAGATGAAGAAGTTACAAATTCAAAAAGCTTGTCCATGGAAGCTGGCACAAGGAAGAAGAAGATGACACATTCAGGATTGAGTTTGTAATATAATATGTTGGTTGTGTATAAATGAATGGATGTATAGCCACCCAAATGGTAGAGAGCGCACACGTAAGGCATTACCCTATAAGGTCCTGGGTTCGAACCCCAGGGACCTTTTGTTTTGTTTTCTAATATTTTTTGTTGTTTTTTTTTTGTTTACATCGTGTTTGGGATCTTCCAACATTGGGCCATTCCTTTTTTTTCTTTCTCTACCCCCCTATGTACTTTACACCACGCAGCCCTTTACACTTTTTTTATTTTTTTATTTTCTGATTACAAAAAAACAGTTTTAGGTCTAAAACATTTTTGCTATTCTCAAATTTCCTTATTTCTCTTCACCCCCCTGGCTCCTAAATTAATATTTTTATTTTATTTTATTATTATTATTTCTTAATAAATAAAAAATACAAATATATTTTAATTTCTTAAACAATTAAATAAACAGACTTTTTGACTTACTTTATCTTTACAAATAACAAAAACCCTAAAAGCATTTCCTTTATTAAATTAATTAAACTAATTTAGACTTAGGTTTTATTTTAATTTTTACTTTAGTCAAGTTAATTTAGATATTAGGATTTTTATTAATTTCTTTCCAATTTAGTTAATTAGGACAATTAAAACTCTTTTCATAACAAAACCATAAAAAAAACAATTTTCTTTTCTTTTATATCATTTATTATTCTTGTACATTTTATGCATTATTCAATATGGTTGTAATAGTAATTAGGTTTTAATTACTTTATGTTCCCCATTTATAAATGTCTCCCCATCCCCTAAAGTATTGTAATAGTGTAGAACTTTAAATTTTCTCAATTCATCGCTTTCCTTATTATTGATAGTAATTAGGGTTTGTATGACAAGACTAAAACCAACCCTTAGAAAAACCCTAAATCTCAAGACAAAAATGCATGCAATCGAAAGACTTTTTACACTTGTACCTCTAGGGTATACTCCACTTGTTGCCTCAGATATAAACAGTCACGTCCCTCGAACGTGGGATAATTTAGCAAAGACCCTCAAATACAAGATAATAGTCCCTCGATGACCCTTCGATGATGCCTTCGGTAAACGATCTTAGAAACTTATGACAAATTACTAAAGTATCCTACAAGTGTTGCGTTCTATGATTGTACAATGACCCACATTTGTCCCTTCACATCCAATGATATAACTTCTTACCAATCAATGGTAAGATAGCACTATCTAAAGGAGGAGGAAAAGAACAAAGATTTCTTTTGAGTAAGTAGAACGCTCGAAGTTGCTTGCTCACAAACTAAAACCATTTCTACACTCACACTTTCATAACATCTTTCCAAAAACAAACATCTCTTTGAACTATTTTCAAAACCAACACTTTGTATACAATCTTATAGAGACGAGAATCATTACAAAGTTTTCCGAAACAAAGGCATTTTAAAAATATTTTCAAACTTACACAAAACACAAAGCATTTTATAGTGAGCTAGCAACTAAGATCCCATAGATAACTACGATAGAAAATGGTGCTAACACCTTTCCTTTTCATAACCTACCCCCCTAACTAAAGAAAATTCTTAAACGTTCTTTCCTTTTCTTTTCACCCTTTCCTTTATTGTATTAATAAAAAGTAGGTGGCGACTCTTACTATTCGCAACAATTATGATAAAATGCAAAATACCCAAGTCAGTTCTCCCACTGTATTACAGAATTGGCGCATCTGCTGGGCAGTAAACATAAAAGTGGGGTTACCTTAGAGATTAGATCACCTTTAAATTCTTTCATTGTTTGATTTGCTTGCTTTAAATTATGGGCCTATGTTTGTGTTTTCTTGTATAGATCCTCTACCCGGATCTGGGAACATTATTATGTAAGTAGCAAAATATTGTGGAGACTATACGACGTAGACCGATATGGTTAAGACAATAGCTACATTAGTGTGACACATTTGTGGGCATCGATATCCCTTGTGTTGAATCGAGGAGAATACAGGGCCACTGTGTAGTGTCATGAAGCACTAACTGACCGTAGAACCTTTAGTCGAACAACTTGGCAATTAGGAAGTAGTGAGATAGCCGACTTTGGTGCAAACCTGAAGGTTAGTTTATACTCGATACTACGCTCATTGAGATCAGAATTTTGGGATATTTTGGCCGCAAGAAAAGATTGATTGTGCTAAAACAATGGCCGATGAAGAAAGATCAATGATATTGAGATTCCCTAGAACTCATTTATTTTCTAGAACATGTTGAACCAACTAAACCTCAAGAGAGTACTTACCTATGGAACCCATGCAAGCCTAAACCTAAGGTCCTTGTATTCTTTTTTTGTGATTATTATTTATGACACCATAAACATCATAACATCATAAGCATTATCACTAACCATTTCAAGGATTTAGAAATTTATCTTTGTACTGTTTTGTAGGACATGGCTTCCACTCGTAGAAATGTCATCCGAGTCAGATTCGTGAAAGTGCCTCATCAACTTCAAGATTTAGCATCGAGGATGCCTAGAGATTCTCCCTTCATTAAGAAGTATGGTCGACTTATCAACTTGGCTACCTCAAGCTTTCAAGAAGAAGTTATTTGTGTGCTTTTTCAGTTCCTTGATTCTATACAACATTGTTTTACCTTTCCTGACTACCAATTGGTGCCTACATTGGAAGAATTCTCTCAACTACTAGGAGTGCCTGTGCTTGATCAAATATCATTTAACGGTTTAGAGGAACCTCCAAAGCCTGAAGTTATTTCCAAAGCTTTACATTTGAAGAGATCTTACATTGTGGAAAATTGGGAAACAAGGAGTGGAGTTAAGGGTTTCCTAACCAAGTTTCTGTTGGAGAAGGCTCGACTGTTGTGGGAAGATATGGATTTTCAATCTTTTGAAGATGTCTTGGCCCTTCTAATATATGGTTTGGTTCTATTCCCCAATCCAAATCAACTCATATAAGTGAATTCCGTCAAGGTTTTTCTCTCTCGTAATCCCATGCCTACGCTACTTGGAGACATCCTACAGTGTTTTCACACTCGCACTATGAGGAAGAGAGGGAATTTTTTATGTTATATTCCATTGTTGTCTAGGTGGTTTATTTCGCACCAACATTAATCAACATTGAAGAATGAACAAGGATTGACATGGTCTCAGAGGATGATGTTTCTCTCACACTCGGATATTCATTGGTGTTCCCGATCTTTGGAGGATATTACCGTTATTGACCGTTGTGGGGAGTTCCCTAATGTTCCAATCTTGGGCATTAGGGGAGGTATTACCTATAATCCTTCGCTTGCATTGAGATAGTTTGGGAATGCATGAAGAGATGGTACCCATGATGCCCTCATCCAAGGTTTGGTATTTTACTATGAAGGCGACATCCAAGGCTATCGTCAAAGGTTCATACGAGCTTGGAGAATGGTAAACAAAGTGGATACTAAGACTTTGGGGAATTAAATTTCCATCCCTATTGAGCCTTACCTCAAGTGGATATGAACTCGTGCTCAAAGTCTCATGATGCCTTACCCATCCATCCTACCTGTTATTATGGATCCTATTGTTGAGGGAGACGCCCCTTACACTCTTCTTCATCCTGACATGCCTTCCGACTTCGAGGAATTGCAAATATCATGGATTCAACTCAAAGGAGAACGATATACCTTTGAAGCACAGTTCTACGCAAGCGAGAAGAAGGTTTTGGAGCTCACGAGGCAACTTCATGAAGAGCAAAGCCTGAATGCCTACATTATACCAAAGAGGATGCGCCCATGGGAAACTTGAGCCTTTCTTTTTTGTTTTAAGAATTTATTTTTGTAACCTTTGTAAGCCCAAGAGGAATTTGTAATTCATGAACTTGTTAATGCAATTAATGTTTGTTGTCTTCTCTTTGTCTAGCAAATTTAAATTCCATAGAATCCTTGAAAACATTGCATGCTCATAACATGCATCATATCATAAGCAAGTTTTCTGACACAAGTTTCCTCATCTTTTTATTGTTTATTTCAGTATAGGATGGATCTTGAGAAAACTGTGAAGGACTTGCAGACTCAAAACTCTCGGTTTCAAGAAACTCTACTCAACTTAGCAAAGGGGCGGAAAGAAATGATGTCACTTATGGTTACAAAGTTGAAGACCAAGAAGAAAGATGTAATCAACATGGGGAAGAGATTAAAGGGTCCCGTCCGACAAGTTCAAATTGAAGAGGACTCCTCCGATGCTAGGAGCACCCGTGTTGGAGGTGGAAACAATCAAATCTCTGAAGATGAGGCTTATTTTGACGAGAAATATCCATCGGGCGAAAACAAATATAAGAAACTAGAAGACAAATTGAAGCTTGTGTAAATCCAAGTTGTGCCTGGCTTGGACTTTGGTGACTTGGGTTGGATTCATGGGGTGCAGTTTGAGTGGTTTTACAAATTGGAATGGACTAACATCCATACTTGGGAGGATTTGGCCATGGATTTTCACCGCCAATATCAATATAATGCTGATCTTGCACCGACTAAGGTCCAACTACAAGGAATGACCATGGGTTCCAATGAGGGTTTCAAAGAATACACTAAAAAATGGAGAGACCTAGCTGGTAAAGTGCAGCCATCTTTGATTGATAGGGAGTTCATAGATATGTTTACAGGAACGTTGACCAGACCATTTTTCAACTTGCTGATTGGAAGTTTATCATCCGGATTTACTGAATTGATTTTAACTGGTGAGAGGGTTGAAAGTAGGATTAAAAGCGGGAAGATACCCATAGATTCCACCTCAAATGCTGTAAAAAAGCCATTTATTGGTTAAAAAAGAGACTAATGTTGTGTATGGGACAATAAGCCATGCTAGGAAGGACCATCGTCAGTCAGTAAATGCAGTTCTAATCTCCAATCCAACTTCTACTCAAAGACCATAATAATAAGCTAATCAACAAAGACCAGACATCCCGAGGAGACTATTTACCAGAATCAACATGTCACTAGCTCAAGCCCTACAACACCTGTTGAAGGCCAATTTCGTAACCCTGCGGGATCCCCCTTCAAATCCCAATGTTTCATCTCCAAAATATAACCTGAATGCAAAATGTGTTTACCACTCCAATAGTCCCGGACATGACACTGATAATTGTTGGGCATTAAAATCAAAAATCCAAGACCTAATTGATAGCAAGATAATTGAATTCGACCCTCCGCTAATTCCTAATGTAATCTCTGCACCCATGCTAGATCATGGTAAGGGTGTCAATGCTATTGGAGATGCCTCTTTTGTTTCCCCCGTCAATGACTTGACCACTCCCTTGAAGACTGTTAAAAAGAATTTGTTGAAAGTTGGGATATTCCCAAGCTATCTTGAACATTGTTTCTACTATACTATACAAATTAATGGTTGTGAATTAAGAAAGGTGTCCAACACCTGATGGATAGCCATGAGATTCTATTTGAAAAAGCTCCGTTTGTGAAAAGTTTGACTCAAAGTGCATCTCAAGAATTTAAAGACGTGTCCATCATTACTATATCAAACAAACCTATTAGGATCACCTTAAAAGTCCCTATTAAGATTGCCATAGAACCAAGAATAGCTCCACTAATTATCACCACACTGGCGCCAGCTCCCTACTCTTCTGATAAGGTTGTGCCCTGGAATAATGGGGGTGGAAGTGTATTAACATGGTATCAAACAAGATTCCTAGATTGATGAAGACGAAACTGATGACATTACCAACACCGCTGGATCAAGTAAATTTACTAGGATAGGAATAATATTCTCTCCAGAGATTTCACCTCCGATAACCACAACAACACCCTTTCATATTACTGCTGATAAACCTAGTATTGATGCTAAAGGAAAGGAAAAAATGACTGAGCCTTCCAGGATGGGGGCGCACACAAATGATATTACCATTGAGGACACATCTACCCAAGAGATGGAGGGGATTCTAAAAATTATCATAAAAAGTGACTGTAAGATAGTGGACCAGTTGGGGAAAACACCTTCGAAGATTTCCATGTTGTCTTTGTTGCTATGCTCAACGACTCATGCTCAAGCACTAATAAAATTATTGAAGAATGCACGTGTCCCACAAGAAACTACGACCGACCAATTTGAGAACTGTGTAGCAAGCTTGACTACCGATAATGGTTTAGGGTTTTCTGATGCAGATTTGACCCCGATGGGGAAGAATCACAATAAAGCTCCCCACGTCTCCATATAATGCAATGGCACTACCATGTCACATGTATTAGTGGATACTGGATCTTCTCTCAATGTCTTACCTAAAGGAGCTTTAGGTAGATTAGACTGTGATGGAGTGGTGTTGAATCCTAGAGAAATTGTAGTAAGGGCTTTCGATGGTTCTAAGAGGATGGTCCATGGAGAGGTTGATCTCCCTATCAAGGTTGGGTCTTAAGTCTTCAACTCAATATTCTATGTGATGGATATTTGTCCTGCTTATTCTTCTCTGCTTAGACGCCCATGGATATATGGTGCAGGTGCGGTGACTTCCACACTACATCAAAAGTTAAAATATCCTGTCAAGGGGAAAATTGTTACCGTCTGTGGCAAAGAAGAGTTTATGATTAGTCATCTAAATTCATTCAAATATGTTGAAATGGATGGCGAGTTCATTGAAACTCCTTGTCAAGCCTTTGAAGTGGCCTCGCCCATTGTTGTTGTTGCCAAAGCCACTTTTGACACTCCCGAAGTTTCTAAAGATACACCAAGGATGGCTTCTCTCAAAGATGCTTGTGTTGTTATTGAATAAGGAGGTTGCACTATTTGAGGATAACTTACTGATTTCCATTTCAAGTCAGGCAAATTTGGATTGGGATTCACTTCCAAATCTCAAAATGAGGTTTGACGTGCTCGCGTAGGGAAACCACCTCTCCGCATTAGTAACCATGAGATTAATGCCCTTGAAGACTATGATGTTGATTGTGACTTTGATGGTTGGATCTACTCAACTGCTGACAGAGGGCTCAATAACTGGAAGATCGAGGACTTCATCCTAATCTCCTTCAACCAAGAGTAATTTCCATTTACTATTTTTATTATTTTGATAAATTTGTCTGTAATTTCTATTAAATCAATTACTTTAAGCCATGTGCCTTGCCCGAGGCACAATGGTCCATTTGTTAAGGGTTTGTCATTTTCATATACCATATGCTCATTTTAATGAAAAACATTGGACTCTTTTGCATTCAAATTTTACAATCATTGTCTTTCTTTACTTTATTGAATTTTCAAAAAATAGCCATGTGACATTACATGCAGGCTCACACACATTTGCAGATCCACATCCACTCCGGATCTCATTGACAACGACTCTGCTATTGCCATCTATGACTTTGAAAATCCAATCTATCAAGCCGAAGACGAAGGTGATGAAGATTGTGAAATACCTGGGGAACTCGCCAGACTTCTGTTACAAGAGGAAAAGGCCATTCAACCACACAAGGAGTCAGTTGAAGTGATAAACCTAGGTACTGAGGAAGACAAGAAGGAAGTCAAGATCGACGCCAACTTGAAAGACTATGTCAAGAGAAGGTTGGTCCAGATGTTACACGACTATGTTGAAGTGTTCACTTGGTCATATGAAGGTACGCCGGGGCTTGATACTGATATCATAGTTCATCGTCTGCCAATGAAGGAAGATTTTCCTCCGGTCAAGCAAAAGGTATGTCGCATGCGGCCAGATATGTCCAAGAAAATAAAATCTGAGGTAATGAAACAGTTCGATGCAGGTTTCTTAGAAGTGACATCATACCCTCAATGGATGGCAAATGTTGTTCCACTACTGAAGAAAGACAGTAAAGTCCGTATGTGCATAGACTATAGGGATTTGAATAGGGAAATCCCCAAAGATGATTTCCCACTACCTCATATCGATGTGTTGGTTGACAATACTGCTCAACACAAAATTTTATCCTTCATGGATGGATTCTCCGGTTATAACCAAATCAAAATGGCACCCAAAGACATGGAGAAAACCACCTTTGTTACACAATGGGGCACCTTCTGTTATAAGGTCATGCCTTTAAGTTTGATGAATGCAGGCGCAACCTATCAACGGGCTATGGTAGCTCTATATAATGACATGAATCATCATGAGATAGAAGTATATGTTGATGATATGATTGCAAGATCACAAACTAAGGAGGAACACCTTGATCATCTTCACAAGCTATTTGAAAGGCTGAAGAAATACAAGTTGAGGATGAATCCCAACAAATTCACCTTCGGGGTATGGTCCGGAAAACTCCTAGGGTTTATCGTCAGTCGCAAAGGTATTGAAGTCAACCCTACAAAAGACAAAGTCATACAAGAAATTCCAGCTCCCTGTACTAAGAAGGAGGTCAGGGGTTTCTTAGGTCGACCCAACAACATCGTTCAATTCATCTCTCACTTAGTTTCTACCTGTGAGCAAATTTTCAAACTGTTGAAGAAAGATCAAGTAGTCAGATGGAACAACGACTGTCAAGAAGCTTTTGACAAGATCAAAGAGTACTTACAGGGACCTCCAATCTTGATGCCTCCATTTGAAGGAAGACCTCTGATTATGTACTTGATTGTATTAGATAATTCAATGGGGTGTATGCTGGGTCAACATGATGAGTATGGTTGAAAAGGGCATGCAACATACTACCTTAGAAAAAATTTACCGACTGTGACACCAGATATTCACTGCTCGAGAAAACTTGATGCGCTTTAGCATGGGCTGCTTGCCGGCTAAGGCAATATATATTATGACTTACACCACTTTATTGATATCTAAGATGGATTACATCAAGTACATCTTCGAGAAGCCAACTCTCTCCGGATGAATAGCTAGATGGCAGATGATCTTGACTGAATATTACATCTAGTACACTACACAAAAGGCAATCAAAGGAAGTGCGCTGGCGAATCATTTGGTGCATCATGCTATTGATGAATACCAATCCATGAACTTTGAATTCCCGGACGAGAATGTCATGCTGATAAATGATTGTGAAAATCCTGAAGAACCTAAACAAGGATCCTGATGGACTATGGTTTTTGATGGAGCTTCCAATGCATTGGGTACCAAAATTGGTGTTGTGATCATTTCTCCCAAAGGTTTCCATACACCTTTCACTGCCAGACTGTGCTTCGATTCTACAAACAACATGGCTGAGTATGAAGCATGCATCTTAAGTCTAAAGGCTACCATTGATCTAAGAATCAAATTCTTAAGCGTACACGGAGATTCAACCCAGGTGATAAGTCAAGTTAAAGGAGAGTGGGATACCAAGCATCCAAACTTGATCCCTTACAAAGAACTTGTGCTAACCTTGATCCCCTACTTCGAGGAGGTCACTTTTGAGCATATCTAGAGGGAATAAAATCAGTTTCCAGATGCTTTATCAACTATGTCGTCTATGTTCAAGGTCAATTGGTACAACGAAGCTCCCATAATTACCATCAAAAGAGTTGAAGAACCTGCGCACTATTATAAGATCGACACTAATGAGGAGAAGCCTTGGTTCCATAAAGTAAAAAGGTACCTTGAAGCACAAGAATATTCTGAGGGAGCTTCAATCAATGACAATAGATTTCTACGGAGGTTCTCAGCCAAATTCTTCCTAAGCAATGGGTTCTTGTACAAGCACAACCATGATTCTACTCTACTCCGTTGTGTGGACAAGAAGGAATCAGAAAAGATCATGGAAGACATACATGAAGGCATCTTCAGAACTCACTCTAGCGGACACACTATGACCAAGAATATTCTGAGGGATGGTTACTAATGGTAGACTATGGAAACTGATTGTCACCATCAATATAGGACTTTCTATAAGTGTTAAATTTATGCCGACAAGGTTCATGTGCCTCCAATTCCTTTAAATGTTATGATTGCTCTGTGGCCGTTTGTAATGTGGGGCAAGGACATGATTGGAGAAATCAAGCCCACTGCCTCTAATGGACATCACTTCATCCTCGTCGCCATCGACTACTTCACCAAATGGGTCGAAGCTACTTCATTTGCCTCAGTTACCAAGAACGTTGTAGCCTGGTTTATCAAGCATAACCTCATATACTGGTACTGCATCCCTGAGAGGATTATCAGTGAAAATGGAACCAACCTCAACAATGCTATGATCACTGAACTCTACATGCAATTCAAAATAAAACACCATAATTTTCTCCTTACAGACCTAAGATGAATGGTGCAGTGGAAACCGCCAACAAAAACATAAAGAAGATTATGCAAAAGATGGTGGTGACCTATAAAGACTGGCATGAGATGTTACCTTTTTCTCTCCATGGCTACCGTACTTCGGCACGAACATCAACTAGGGAAACCCAATTCTCTTTAGTCTATGGCATGGAAGTTGTCCTGCCTGTTGAAGTTCAGATTCCTTCTCTGAGGATTATGAAAGAAGCAGGATTAGGAAAAGATGAATGGATTCAGACAAGATTGGATCAGTTGAATTTGATTGATGAGAAGAGATTAGTTGTTGTCTGTCATAGTCAAATGTATCAAAAGCGTATGATCAAAGCATTCAACAAAAAGATCAAACCTCAAGTATATCAGGCTGGAGACTTGGTAATAAAGCACATCATTTTACCACAAGGCGATCCCATAGGCAAATGGACTCCCACTTACAAAGGGCAATTTGTTGTTAAGAAAGTATTCTCTGGCGGTGCTATGATGCTAACCACTATAAAAGGCGAAGATTTCCTGAATCCTCTGAACACAGACATAGTCAAAAAATACTACGCATAAAGAATGACCCGCTAGGTTGACATACCTAAGCAAAAATAAGGGTGTAATGCGGTGGGAGAACTGACTTGGGATATTTTGCATTTGATCTCAAATGTTTCGGTTAGCAAGAGTCGCCACCGACTTTTATTTTATCCAAAAGTAAAGGTGGAAAAGAACAGGAAAGACCTTTGAGATATTTTCTTGAGTTCGGGGGGTAGATTATGAAAATGGAAGGTACTAGCACCCTTTTCATCCATAGTTATCTACGGGATTTTAGTTTCTTGCTAGATCACTTGATTTTGTTTGAAAATGTGCTTTGTTGTGGTTTTGAAAGTATTTTGAAAAGGCGCCTTCGTTTAGGCAAACTTTGTAATAGTTCTCGTTCGTAAGAACGTATACAAAGTGTTGGACTTTTGAAAATATTTTAAGTTTTGAAAGTTTGCTTTTTGAAAGTGTTTGGTGTTTGTTTTGAAAATGAGCAGGGATGTTTATTTTGAAAGTGAGCAAGCAACTACGAACAATCTACCTACTCAAAGGTCTTTGTTTATTTCTTCATTCCTTTGATATTGCTATCTTACCATTGATTTGGTAAGAAGCCTTACCGTTGGATGTAAAGGGACGGGCGAGGGTCATCGTATAGTCATGATAGCAATGTTGTGAGATATCTTAGCATTTCTCTTTGAGGGACTAAGATCATTTTGAAAGGTGACATTTGCAGCGTCATCGAGGGACTATGATTTTGTATTTTTTATTTATTTTTGCTAAGATATCCCACATGCATAACATGACCATTTTTATAAGGCAACAAATGGAATTACCCTAAGGGTTTAAGTGTGGAAGTGTGTTTGATTTGCATGAATTGTTTATCTTGAATTATGGTTTGCTACTTGTTGATTTTATCTTTCCATACAAACCCTAATTACTAGCATTTATATGAAAGTGATAAATTGCAAAAAAGTAAAATGACTACGCTATTACATCATTAGAAGAGGGGGTATACAAATTTACAAATGGAGATTGCAAGAAAATTAAACCTAATTATCTATTACAACCATATTGAATAATGTACAAGAATTGAATAAATGTGCAAGAAAAATAAATGGAAAGGAAATGATTTTTTGTTTGGTTTTAATGAAAGGGTTTAATTTTGACCTAATTAAGAAAAATGATTGATTAAAATTAATTAAAATTAGACCTAAACTAATTAAGAAAATAAATTAAGCTAGAAATCATTTTTAGGGTTTTTTATGAAAGGGTTTAAACTTAATGAAAATAATATGGTAATTAATTAATTAAAAGAAACTTAAGTTCTAAATTAATTTTAAATAAAAAAAAAAGAAAAAATAAATAAACCTAAATTTAATTATTAATTTATTAAGAAAAAGAAATCAAATTTGTTAAGAAAATGTTTTTGTCTTTTGTCTTTATAAAGAAAATAAAATTAAAAAAATTAAAAATATTACTGTGAAAATAATAAATAAAAATATTTTTGGATTTTTTATTAATAAAAATAATAATAATAATAATAATAATAATAATAATAATAATAATAATAATAATAATAATGGTGATAAAAAAAAATAAAAAAAAAATATAAAGAAAAATTCAGGGAGGTGTGAAATTAAACTTTGGAGTTTGTTAGAAAAATAGTTTTTGAATCTAGCCCAAATGATGTTTTTGTTTAAAAATCAGAAGAAAAAAAAAGAAAAAAAAGGTTTGGACTTGTGTGGTAGCAAGAAAGCAGGGGGTGTGGTGTAGCAAAAATGGCAAGGCCCACTGACTTAAGGCCTAGGCGCTGGTTGTTGCTGGCAAAAAGAAGTAAAATATTGAAAATCAAAACAAAAGGTAGCGTTGGGACTTGAACTCATGACCCTTACCATACACGCGCTACCTTTTCCACTGGGGTGGCTGTACATTTGTTAACTTAAATGAAATGATAAATACATAACATAAAACAAGTCCTGAAAATGACTTCATCTTCAACCTCTAGCCATGGTTCCTGTAACTTGCTCATTTCTCAATAAAAATGAAAGATGCAAACATGAAAGTTGCTCCATTTTTCCATACGAATCCAACCATATAAATATCATAAGCTATAAATCAAAGATGAATGAGAATTTATAAAAGTACCAAATTCTGACCTAACTTTTTTCAGAGATTCAAGTCTAAAATTCTCTAAGCTGTATCAATATAAATGAAATCTATGGACATGTACTGTTTCAGGCCAATGATATCTACATTTTATCTTCACAAATCAGAATCAAAAGATGCTTGTATGAAGAGATAGAAGTTTGAAAACATACCTCTTGCAGATGGTTTCGTGTATGGAGTTTGAGCAACCTTTGAGATGGCCTGATGAATTCTGTAGCTTGCCTGGACCTCCTTGAATGTATTCCAACTCCTATTTTGCTTTGAGGATGGCTGAAACTCCAAACTCAAGTCAAGTTGCAAGCTTCGGTTTTGAAAATGGTGGATAGTGATGGAGGGGTTACAGTCTTGAAACAGGGACTTGGAACACTTGTTTATGATGTATGTAAGGTGTTTGGATGATTAGGAATCAAAACGCACGAGTGGAAATGGAGATGGTGAGTTTTGGCTCAAAACTGTTAAGTTTGGGGAGTTTCAAGGCAGTATAGAGTTTGGGAAGTTTTGGGAAGGCTTGAAATCGTGTATTGTCTTACAATAGACTTGTATAGTCATATGAGAAATGTTAGAGGAGTTTTGCACAACATATTTCTGAGTTATAGAGTTATGGCTGGATTGCTTGATTTTGAAGAAAAGTGAGAAAATCAAGTTTCAAAGTTTTTGTACCAACAATGTAGAGTGGTTAGGCACTTTTATCACATTGATTCTAACTTTATAGATGGAGTGTCATCAGAGGGAACAAGTGAGAGGCTCAAGAATTGACTTTGTGCATAAAAGCCACTTTTCCAAAATGGCAATGTTGCCTTTCTTCCTAAAATGGTATTAAGCATGGGCAATTCATTGAATGCTTGGATTAAAGCTTCTAACAATTGTGTAGACATTTATTTATGGAGTTAAATGCAAGTTAGAAGCCTTCAAAGTGAGATTTTTACAGCATGCTTGAAGATTGGATTACGTGTTCATCACAAAATTGATTTGTAATACAAGAATGACACCCTAACTTCATGGCTTCGATTCTCTTATCTCAAATATGATCTCAATAAGTTCTTTGACATTTTGGAAAGCTTGTAACATCCCCTACATTCATCATGTTGGACATTTTTGAAAATTCAATTTGGAACTAGGTGAAAAATTGTCATAAAGTTAGGTCAAAATCTTGCCTAAACTAGAAATCCAAGCATTTATAGAAAAAGTTCTGCCCTAAAATGTTTTAGATCTCATTGAGATCTACAACTTTCATGTTGGAAGTTTCCTTTGAATCATCTTGCATCATGGTGGAAATTTGGCTCATAGTTATGAAAAAAATGATATTTCAACACTTAGAAAAATTCTAAGTCTTGGAAATTTTGACTTTTCTAGAATGAATTTTGACTTTTCAATTTATTGATGACCAAGTTTCATATTTTAACATGTCTTGATGAATTGTAATCTTTGAAACTTGATTTTGATCAAAAAGTCAAAGTTTGACTTTTCAGTTGTACAATTGACTTTTCATCAGTTGATTGAAATTCAACTATCAATCAATTGATCTTGAGAAATGTTTTGAGCCATTCCATTAGGTCAAAATGATTCATTTTAATTGTTGAGATCATATCTGAAACCAATAAGTCATTTGTAAGGTCAAAAATCAGAAATTGAACCTTCCCAGTCAAAACCATAATTTTGACCATTTTTACCTTTTGATGATCTGATCAAAGTTCTTGAGGAATTGTGATCCAAACTTGATCAAATGATATATATGAGTTCATGATGTTGATATGGATCAAAAATTATAATGTTTGACTGTAAATTGGCCACAATTGACTTTTTCCCCAATATAGCTGATTTTAGGTCAACTGATCAATTGACTGAGCAAAAATGTGATCCAAGGCTTGGAACTTGACATGAGAAATCTTGAGGGTTTAAAATGATCCATGAAAGTCATATGGGGCATTAAAAGTCCATTTGTAATTGTGAAAAATCAAACCCTAATTTTCAGTTATCAGTGCTTGAGGAGGTATCATGAGCTGATCAAACCTTGTGTAGTCTTGAATCCATGGAGATCTTAGGAGAGATTTCTTGAGAAATGAGAGGGGAAATTATGGGGTACAACATCTGCCCCTGTTCAATCTTCTTATGCCTGAAGAGTTAGGTTGGCAGATTCGTTATTCGTGACTTGAAGGTGGAAGATGATTGAACACTAGAGTTCCCGGAAATTTGCACTCGAAGATGTATTGGGAATGGGCTTATAGATGCCATTTGGAGGAATGATGGTAAATACTGGAAGAAGTATCAACACAAATATTTGGTTGATTTATACTAAAACTTGATGTTTTACCTGTGGGAAAAAGGTTAGTTAAATGCATATGTATGCGTGATGTTCACAAGATGAATGAGATCATGATAAATGCATTTTGTATGTATATGCTAATGATATATAAATGTGGGATGCATATTTTTCCTGGAAAATAAATCCCTGACTACTGCTGAGAAGTTCTGGGAAGCTGAATCCCGAATTATTGTTGGGGATGAAGAATATACATATCTTCAAACTTTGTTAAAAGAATGCTTCCGCTGGGGAATATCTCTTGAATGTTAGTTGTTATCTAGTCGGATCCAGGCTTCACAACAAACTTTCTGAGGATGATGAAGTCAACTACTATCTGGTCGAATTCTAGGCTTCACAGTAACTTACTGGGGAAGAGTAAATTAACTGTTATCTGGTCAGATCCAGGCTTTGCAGAAAATTTCTTGAAATTGAACTGCTATCTGGTCGGGTTCCAGGCTTCGCAAATCTTTGAGGTGGATGAAATTAATTTTTAGCTGGTCGGGTCTAGGCTTCACAATAAACTAGTTTGAAGAGATAGATTTTAACTGATATCTGGTCGGATCCAGGCTTCACAGTAACTTGAAGTGGTAACTGTTATCTGGTCGTGTCCAAGCTTTATAGTTTTTTCTTTTAAAAGTTATACTATTATTTGGTCGAGTCCAGGCTTCATAGTGTCTTGTTGGGGATTGGTTGTTATCTGGTCGGATTCCAAGTTTCACAACAAATTTCTGAGGGAATAAAGTTAATTTATATCTGGTCGGATCCAGGCTTCACAATAACTTGCTTGAAAAGATGATGTTAAACTGATATCTGGTTTGGTCCAAGCTTCGTAGTAACTTGCTGGGGTAGAGGCAAACTCTACTGGGGAAAAGATGCTAATCCCTTGTCTGGTTGAGTCCAGGTTCTTCAACATCTTGAAGAGCTTAAACTTTTATCTGGTCGGGTCCAGGCTTCAAAGTACTTGGAGAAGTTGCATTATTATCTGGCCGGGTCCAGTCTTCATAGCATTTGGAAAGTTGTACTATTATCTGGTCGGGTCCAGTCTTCATAGTATCTAAAAAGTTACACTAATATCTGGTCGGGTCCAGGCTTCACAGTGTTTTGAATGAATGAAGTTGATTGTTATCTGGTCGGATCCATGCTTCACAACAACTTTTGGAGATAGTAAAGACTTTGTTGGCGACTTCACTGCGGATCAGGGGTTGTGGCCCTCTGATTTGTAATAGTCTGAGAGGAAAACTCAAACTGGAGAGGATAGACTAAGCCAGGGAAGATAGACTCAGCTGGGGAAGATAGACTATGCTGAGGAAGACAGACTCAGTTGGGGAGTTTGCTACTTGTTGTTTGTTGGGGAAATAAACCCTGTTGAGGAAATAAACCTTGTTGATGAATACTTGATGAACTGCTGACGAGGTGAGTTCTTTGAGGAAGAGATCCACAAGGCTTCTCCTTTTAGGACCAACTTAGATGGAGAGAGAGAGATGTCAAGAGATTAAGACTCTGGCTGGGAATCAACTTATGTAAAGAGATTCTGTGGGTAACTCTGTTGAGGACAAGTTTATTGTAGCAGTCCTTATGGGGATAATGGTAATGAGATAACTTTGTGGGGGTATTTCACATACATCAAAGAGATGCTTAGTAGGACACATGTGCCAAATAGTTTTAATTATGTTCACATGCATATGTGCGTTCAATTTTAGTCATTGGACATTTTTGCATTCAAAACAAAAAAAAATAGAAAGTCTGCACTTCAAAGTATATTTGTATTGATATTTTGCCCATGAATTGGAGTTTTTGTACAAATAGATGGAGATCCTAGTAAGAGGAAATTGTTGAAAGGAAAACAAAAATTTGGAAACAAAAACAAATAGCCATGTGGAAATGATCTCGTTGCATTCCAACTCTACTATTGCCCCAATGTCTTCAAATGCCCCTTGTCGTTGTCAGAAGTTGATTGGATTGATCTTGGACCGTTTGAACTCGGACCTTGGTAATAAAGTTGACTGTGGTGATTCCACGGGACATATTCATATGCTTTTAATCCTTAACTTTTGCCTGGACTTCCCTTTCGAGTTTTCAGCCCACCAGGATACCCATTTTTGCCCAAGTCACCCTTTCGGGTTTTCAACTTGCCGGGTGTACCATCTTTTGCATATATCCCTAATTTTTTCCAAACCTTTTGGTTTGTTGGGATGCCCTTATCTTGCCTAGGGGTTTCAACCTAGAAGATCTCTTCTGCGTAGTATTTTTTTAACTATGTCCGCGTTCACAGGATGTGGGAAGTCTTTATAATCCATGGTAGTCAGCATTATGGCACCACCAAAGAAAACTCTCTTGACAACAAATGGCCCTTCGTAGGTGGGGGTCCATGTGCCTCTGGGGTCCACTTGTGGAAGAATGATACACTTTATCACCAAGTCACCAACTTGATATACTCGAGGCTTGATCTTTTTGTTGAAAGCCTTGATCATGCGTTTTTGGTACATCTGACCATGACAAACAGCAGCCAATCACTTTTCATCGATCAAGTTCAACTAATCCAATCTCGTCTGAATCTACTCGTCTTCGCATAGGCCTGCCTCATTCATAATCCTTAGTGAGGGAATCTGAACTTCCATTGGTAAAACAACTTCCATGCCATAGACCAAAGAAACGGCAGTTGCCCCAATTGATGTTCTAGCTGAAGTACGGTAGCCATGAAGAGTAAATGGCAACATCTCATGCCAGTCCTTGTAGGTTACTACCATCTTCTGCACAATCTTCTTAATGTTTTTGTTGGCCGCTTCGACTGTGCCATTCATTTTAGGTATATAAGGACAAGAATTGTGATGCTTGATCTTGAATTGAGTGCAAAGTTCAGTAATCATAGCATTATTGAGGTTAGTCCCATTGTCGGTGATGATCCTTTCAGGGATACCATAGCGGCATATGAGGTTATGCTTGATGAATTTGGCTACCGCGTTCTTGGTGACTGAGGAAAATGAGGCGACTTCGACACATTTGGTGAAGTAATTAAAAGTGACCAGAATGAAGCGATTTCCATTGGAAGCAGTGAGCTTGATATCTCCAATCATGTCAATTCCTCACATTGCAAATAGCCACAGAGCGTTCATGAAATTCAGAGGGATAGGAGGCACATGGACCTTGTCAGCATAGATTTGGCCATTGTGACAAGTTCTTGAATGTTGATGGCAATCAGTCTCCATCGTTGACCAATAGTAACCAGTTCTCAGGATTTTCTTGGCCATAGTATGTCTGCTTGAGTGAGTCCCAAAGAGACCATCATACATATCTTCAATAATTTCCTCTGCCTCCTTCTTGTCCACACATCGGAGTAGAGTAGAGTCATGGTTGCGTTTGTACAAGATTTTGTTACTTAGGAAGAATTTTGCTGAAAATCTTTGTAATAACTTTCTGTCATTGATAGATGCTCCTTCGGGATACTCTTGTGCTTAAAGGTATCTCTTCACCTCATGGTACCACGGCATTTCTGTATCAGTTTCGAGCTCATAGCAGTGTGCAAGTTTGTCGAATCTCTCAAATGTAATCATAGGAGCTTCGTTGTCCCATCTGACCTTGAACGTAGAAGACATGGTGGCCAAGGCGTCAGCCAACTGATTTTCTTCCCTAGGGGAGTGTTCAAAGGTGATCTCTTCAAAGTAAGGGATCAGAGATAGCACAAGTTCCTTGTAAGGGATGAGATTAGGGTGTTTAGTGTCCCAATCTCCTTTTATTTGGCTAATCACTAAAGCGGAATCCCCAAACACATTCAAGTGTTTGATCCTCAAATCAATGGCAGCCTTTAGACCTAAAATACACGCTTCTTATTCGGCCATGTTGTTCATGCAATCGAAGCAAAGTATGGAAGTGAAAGGAGTGTGGCAACCTTCATGGGAGATAATAACATCACCAATTTCATTACCCAAGGCGTTGGAATCCCCATCAAAGACCAGAGTCCATCGGGATCCTTGTTCAGGTTCATCATACGGTCCAAGTTTCGTGCAGTCAGTTACTAGCATGATGTTTTCATCCAGGAAGTCAAAGTTCATAGACTGATAATCATCAACAGCTTTATGGGCCAAATGATATGCTAGTATACTTCCTTTGATAACCTTTTGCATTGTGTATTGAATGTCGTACTCAGTTAAGATCATTTGCCATCTAGCTATCTGTACGGAAAGAGCAGGTTTCTCGAAGATATACTTGATTGGGTCCATCTTAGAAATCAACAGTGGTATGAGTCAACATACACTATCTTAGCCGGCGACCAGCCTATGCCAGAGCGCAGCAAGTTTTCTCGAGCAGTGAATATCTGGTTTCACAGTTGGTAAACTTTTTTCTCAGGTAGTAAATAGCATGCTCTTTTCAGCCAGACTCGTCATGTTGGCCCAAAACACACCCCATAGAATTCTCTAGCACTGTCAAGTACATGATCACAGTTCTTCCTTCAACTGGAGGCATGAGAATAAGAGGTTCTTGTAGATATTCTTTGATTTTGCCGAAGCTAGCTTGGCATTCATCATTCCATCTGACTACTTGATCTTTCTTCAAGAGTTTGAAGATTGGCTCACAAGTAGCAGTCAAGTGTGATATGAATCGGGCGATGTAGTTAAGACGACCCAAGAATCCTCTAACTTCCTTTTCAGAGTGGGGGGCTGGAATTTCATGGATGGACTTTACCTTGGCAGGATCGAATTTGATGCCTTTACCACTGACAACGAAACATAGAAGTTTTCTAGATCGTACTCCAAATGTGCACTTGTTAGGGTTTAACCTCAACTTGTACTTTTTCAGCCTCTCAAATAGCTTGTACAGATGATCGAGATGTTCCTCCTCAGTTTGTGATCTGGAAATCATATCATCCACATAGACCTCTATTTCATGATGAATCATATCATGAAACAAAGCTACCATAGCCCTTTTATTTGTTGCCCCTGCATTCTTCAATCCGAACGGCATGACGTTATAGCAAAAGGTGCCCCATTGCATAATGAAAGTGGTATTCTCCATGTCTTCGGGAGCCATCCTAATTTGATTATAGCTGGAGAAGACATCCATGAAAGAGAAGACTTTATGCTGAGCAGTGTTATCGACCAAGACGTCAATATGAGGTAGAGGGAAGTCATCCTTGGGGCTTGCCCTATTCAGATCCCTATAATCTATGCACATACAAACTTTTCTGTCTTTCTTTGGCATTGGAATCACATTGGCAACCCATTGGGGGTAAGATATCATAGCTAGGAATCCAGCATCAAATTGTTTCATCACCTCAGCTTTTATCTTTTCAAACATGCCAGGCCTCATGCGACAAACCTTTTGTTTGACAAGAGGACAATCTTCCTTTGTCGGTAGACGATGAACTATGATGTCGGTATCCAACCCTGGAATATCTTCATACGACCAAGAAAACACTTCCACATAGTCATGCAACATCCAAACCAATCTGCTTTTGACACTGCTTTCTAGGTTAGCGCCGATCTTGACCTCTTTCTTGTCTGTCTCGGTACCCAGATTGATGACTTCAACTGTCTCTTCGTGCGGCTGAATAGATTTTTCCTCTTGTAATAGAAGTCTGGCTAGTTCTCCCTGTATGTCACAATCTTCCTCGCCTTCGTCTTCGGATTGGTTAATTGGACATTCGAAATCATAGTCGGCAATAGCAGATTCATTGGCAATGAGATCCAGAGTGGATGAGGACCTTCAAGAATGTGTGTGGGTGTGTGCATGTAAGACACATGGATATTTTTGAAAAATGTATTTGAAGAAAATAAAGATAATGAGCACAAAGATTTAAATGAAAAATTCCAATGATTTGTATTGAATGATCATATGATAAAATGAACATAAATAAAACCCTTGACAAATGGACCATAGTGCCCCGGGCCAAGCACATAGCTTAAAAGTCATTGTTTAATATTACAGACAAAATGTTCTTGAATTAAAAGAAAGCAATAAACAAGTGATTACTCCTCAATGAAGGAGATGGGGACGAAGTCTTTTGCGTGATAATTGTTGAGTTTCGTTGTAGTAGGGTATACCCAATCTTAAAATGCAACTTCATTATCAGAATCACCTACATCGTTATCTCCATGACTTCCAATACGGAGAGGGGGCTACCCTGCACGAGCGCGCCTCACTTCCTTCTGATCCTTGACGGTGAAACCCAAACCATATTTTTCTACTTTAAATGGGATCTCTAGGAGTTGCCCCCAAGTATCACAACTTCCTTCTTCGACTACAACACTAGCATCTTTGAATGAAACCATCTTTGGCACGACCTTAGCAGCTTTGGACACATCAGAATAACATTTGGAAGTAGCAAACATTGGTGGAACAACTTCCAAAGCTTGACACGGGGTCTCTATAAATTCTCCATCCATCTCCACGTATTTGAAAGAGTTGAGGTGGCTTACCATGAAATCTTCCTCACCATAGACAGTGACAATCCTTCCTTTGACCAGATACTTGAGCTTTTGATGAAGAGTTGAGGTAACTTCCCTAGCTCCATAGATCCAAGGGCGACCCAATAAACAAGAGTAGGCAGGATGGATATCCATGATGTAGAAAGTAGAGTTGAAAATCTGTGAGCCCACCTTGATCGGGAGATCCACCTCTCCATGAAATGTCCTTTTGGACCCATCGAAAGACTTCACAGTAATATCATTTGGTTTCAAAACTAAACCTTTAAAGTCTAAATGGTGTAACGCCCCCTTGTGTAGCACATTTAAAGAAGAGTCAGTTTCAACCAGAACATGTGCTAAGGTAGTCCTTTTGCATCCGACAGAAACATGTAGAGCTTTGTTATGGTTCTTTCCGAGTGGCGTAAGATCAACACCCGAGAACCCTAAACCATTATCGACCGTCAAGCTTGCCACAAAATTTTCAAACTGGTCAGTTGTGGTCTCATGAGGGACATGAGCCTTCTTGAAGAATTTGATTAATTCTCGAGCATGAGGGTCAGAACAAAGTAGCAGAGATAACATGGAAATCTTGGAAAGGGGTTTTCCCCAACTGCTCCACAATCTTGAAATTGCTCCTTTTTATAATTTTCAATATTCCATCCATTTCATGAACGGAAGGTTCCCCAACAATGTCCTTTGCAGATATTTCTATCTCGACAGGCTCAACAACCTTCTCCTTTCCCCTTATATCAGTATTTGGCTTAGCAACAGTGATGCAGATAGGTTCCTTTATAACAACTGGTGGTGAGATGTTGGATGAAAATATTCTCCCAATTCTGGTTACCTTACTTGAGCCAGTAATGTTACCAACATCATCACCTTTGACTTCTTCAATCCAAGCGTCTTGTTTTATCCCATGGTAAAACACCTCAGCATCATAGTTCTATGGCACTGCTTTGTTGGAAGAGTATGGAATTGGTCCGGGAGTGGTAATTATCAGAGGAGCAACAATTGGTTCATTTGAAATCCTGATAGGACCCTTGGAGGAGATCTTAAGAGGCTTGTTTGATATGGTTATGATGGATAAATCTTCACACTTTTTGGTAAAACTTTTGGAAGGAGGAGTCTTCTCAAATAGGATCTCATGGCTATTCATCAAGCGTTGAATGCCTTCTTTCAGCCCTTTGCATCCATTGAGTTGTTTGACACATCAAACACAGTCCTTTACATAGCCATGGAAAATCCCATCATTCAACAGATTCTCTTTGATGATGATTAACAGAGTAGTCAAGTCTTCGACAGAGGAAACAAAAATTGTGTCTTCAACATCATTCACACCCTTGCCATGATTTCGCATATGCGCGGTGATTACATTAGGAGTTGGAGGAGGATCAAATTCAATAGTCTTGTTATCTATCAAGTCTTGAAATTTATTCTTCAGTGCCCGAAATTAGTCAGTCTCATGCCCGGGACTACTTGAGTGATATGCTCATTTAGCATTCGGTTTGTATTTTGGTGAAGAGGTACCTGGATTGGTCGGAGGATCACGCAGTGTCACCAAATTAGCCTTTAGTAGGTGTTCTAAGGCTTGGGATAGTGACATGCATATCCTTGTGAATTGTCTTCTTGGAGTTTCAAACCGTTGATGATTGGCAGATGGTCTTTGACTAAGAGTTGGATTGGAGATTCGGACAGCATTAACAGACGGACAATCATCCTTCTTGGTACGGGCCCTTTCCCCATACACAACATTTATTTCATTCTTCGCGGTAAAAGGTTTCTTTATAGGATTGGAGGTGGATGCATATGCCATAGGAATCTTCCCACTTTTGATACCGCTTTCAATTCTTTCACTAGTTAAGATCAGTTCGGTGAAACCGGAAGAAGAACAGCCAATAAGTTAAATAATGGACCAGATAAAGTGGACATAAGCATTTCAATGTGCTCCCTATTAGTCAAAGGTTGTTGAACCCTACTAGCTAGATCTCTCCACTTTTGGTCATATTCTTTGAACCCTTCATTCTTTCCCATTGTCATATCTTGCAATTGAACTCTTGTCGGCGCCAAGTCGGCGTTATACTGGTATTGGTGGTAGAAAGCGGTGGCTAAATCTTCCCATGTATGGATACGAGAACCATTCAATTGGTAAAACCACTCTAATTGCGTTCCAACCAAACATTCTTGAAAAAAGTGAACTCAGAGTTTTTTGTCGGCAGTGTGAGTATGAATTTTGCGCACATAAGATTTCAGTTGAAGTTTTGGATAGGAAACCCCATCGTATTTTGGAAAGACTGGTATCTTGAATTTGAGGGGAATGAAAACCCCGGATATCAAACCCAAATCATCAAAATCTAAACCGGGGACGACTTAAATCTCAACGGCCTTCAATTTGTCTTCTAACTGCTTATATTTGACATCGACAGGAGGATACTGCTCGTCAAAATAATCATCATCATCCGACGCTTGGTCATTGATACACCCAGCCTGGGTACTCCTAGCTTCTCCAATCTGATTCTCGTCTTCCTCAGATGAGTCTTCCACTACCGGGATCTGACGGACTGACTCTTTGAATCTTCTACCCATGTTGACTAGGGCTTTCCTCTTTGGTTTCTTTTTAGCTGCTAGCAACGCCATCAAGTCTTGTTGCCCCTTGGCTAGGGTCATCAGAGTCTCTTGAAATTGAGAGATTTGTTCTTGTAAATCCTTCACTGTTTTCTCTAGATCCATCTTGCTGAAATAAACAGCGGAAAGATAAGGAATCCTATTGACTGAAAACCTGTTAAGTTATGATGCATGGAAGATGTATATGCAAATGATTTCAAGAATTTATGAGATTTAAATTTGTATAGACAAAGAATGAACAAACGTCAATTTTCATTAATTAGCTCAAAATGAATACAACACGCCTCTTGGGCTTACGAAACAAATTTGTAAGATAATAATACCGAACGTATCCTCTTCGATGCAAGGTAGGAGTTCACGCTTTGCTCTTCATGTAGCTTCTCTGTAAGCTCCAAGACCCTTTTCTCACTAGCGTAGAATCGAGCTTTGAAGGTATGTCGTTCTTCCTTCAGCTGAATCCAACCCTTTTTCAAGTCTTCAAGAGAAGTAGGCATGCCGGGATGGATAACAGTGTACGGGACATCTCCTTCAATCACAGGTTCTATGATAACTGGTAAGATGGCGGGATAAGGTATCACGAGCTTCTGAGCACGAGCTCGTACCCAATTAAGGTAAGGCTCAAGGGGAATGGAATTATTGTGTCCTAGCGTTATACTATCCACTTTTCTTACCATTCTCCAAGCTCGTATAAACCTCTAACGGAAGCTTTAATCGTCGCTTTCTTAGTCGAATACCACTCCTTGGATGAGCATCTCATGAGGACCATCTCTTCGGGCGTATCCAAACTGTCGTAAGTCTAAGCAAGGGTTGTAAGTGATACCTCCTCTAATGCCAAGCATAGGGACATTAGGGGATTCCCAACAATGGTAGATGATAGTAACGTTCTCCAAGGATCGAGAACACCAATGGATATCTAAATGTCTGAGTGTCATCAACCTATAGGACCACCTCAAACCTTGCTCATTCTTCAACACAGACTGGGGAAGATGCAAAATGAACCATCTAGCCAAGAGAGGAGTGCAACACATGAGTATCCCTCTCTTCCTCATAGTGCGAGAGTGAAAAGAATGTAGGATATCTCCCAACAAAGTAGGCATCAGATTGCGAGTCATGAAGATTTTGACAGCATTTACATCTATAAGTTGGTCAGGGTTTGGAAACAAAACCATCCCATAAATGAGAAGGGCCAAGATTTCTTCAAAAGCTTATAAATCCAAAGAGTTCCAATAGTCTTAGGCTTTCTCAAATAAGAACTTGGCTAAGAACCCTTTGACACCGCTCCTTGTTTCCCAATTAGTCGTGACATCAGATTGTTGGAAGTGTAGTGCTCGAGCAATCTCTTCAGGTCTTGGATACCTTTTCGTACCGTTGAAAGGTAGTTGATTGGGAATTGGAATCCTCAAGAGTTGAGAGTATTCTTCCAGAGTAGGTACAAGTTGATAATCGGGAAAGGTGAATCAATGGTGTAGAGGATCAAAGAACTGGAAAAGCACCTTCATCATATCTGTATCAGTTCTAGAGGAAACCAAGTTTAGGAGGCGACCATGTCTTTCGGTGAATGAAGAGTTCTCAGGAACCTTTGATGCTAACTCTTTGTGTTGTGAAGGGATTCTTACGAGATTGACTTGAATGGTTTTCCTGTGGATGGAAGTCATGTCCTACAAAACAGAACAAAGATAAATTCCATAAATCCTTGAAATGGTTAGTGAGAATGCTTATGATGTTATGATGTTTATGATGTTATGTACAAGTAAGCATATACTCACAAGACAAACAAGTCCTTAGGTTTAGGCTTGCATGGAGTCTCACAGGTAAGTACCCTCTCGAAGTTTAGTTGGCTCAAACATGTCCTAGAAATAGTAACTGGGTTCTAAGGGATCTCAATATCACTGATCTTTCTTATCGGGCATTGTTTCAGCGCAAGCCTCTTTAATGGCAACCGAAATATCCCGAGAAATCTGATCTCAATAAGTGTAGTATCGAGTATCAACCAACTTCAGACTGCACCAAAGTCGGTTATCTCACTACTTCCTAATGGCCTAGTTGTTCAAGTAAAGGTTCTAAAAGTCAGTTAGTGCTTCATAACACCACACAACGAACCTGTATTCTCCTTGACTACTCAAGGGCTACCGGTACCCACAAATGTGTCGCACTAATGTAGCTATTGTTTAGACCATGTCGGTATACCCCGCACAGTTTAAACAACATATTGCTACTTACCTATAAGGTATCCCAAATTTGGGTAGAGGATTAGAACAAGTCCAAACAAGGAACCAAAATGTAAATCAAACAATGAAAGCAAGTAAAGGTGATCTAGCCCTAAGGTAACCCCACTTTTAAGTCCTCCCCAGCAGAGTCTCCAGTTATGTAATACGGTGGGAGAACTGACTTGGGATGTTTTGTGTTTGATCGCAAATGTTGCGTTTAGCAAGAGTCGCCACCGACTTTTCTTTTATCCAAAAGGAAAGGTGGAAAAGAATAGGAAAGACCTTTGAGATATTTTCTTGAGTTCGGGGGTAGATTATGAAAAAGTAAGGTATTAGCACCCTTTTCATCCATAGTTATCTATGGGATATTATTTGATTGCTATATCACTTGCTTTTGTTTGAAAATATGCTTTGTGGTGGTTTTTAAAGTATTTTGAAAAGGCCCATTTGTTTAGGCAAACTTTGTAATAGTTCTCGTTCATAAAAACGTATACAAAGTGTTGGACTTTTGAAAATATTTTAAGTTTTGAAAGTTTGTTTTTTGAAAGTGTTTGGTGTTTGTTTTGAAATTGACCAAGGATGTTTGTTTTGAAAGTGAGCAAGCAACTACGAATAATCTACCTACTTAGAAGTCTTTGTTTATTTCTTCCTTCCTTTGATATTGCTATCTAACCATTGATTTAGTAAGAAGCCTTATCTTTGGATGTAAAGGGACGGGCGAGGGTCATCGTATAGTCATGATAGCAATGTTGTGAGATATCTTAGCATTTCTCTTTGAGGGACTAAGATTATTTTGAAAGGCAACATTTGTAGCGTCATCGAGGGACTATGATCTTGTATTTTTAATTTATTTTTACTAAGATATCCCACATGCATAACATGACCATTTTTATAAGGTAACAAATGGAATTACCCTAAGGGTGTAAGTGTGCAAGTGTGTTTGATTTGCATGCATTGCTTATCTTGAATTAGGGTTTGCTACTTGTTGATTTTATCTTTCCATACAAACCCTAATTATTAGCATTTATATGAAAGTTATAAATTGCGGAAAAGTAAAATTACTACGCTATTACATCATTAGGGGATGGGGTATACAAATTTACAAATGGGGATTACAAGAAAATTAAACCTAATTATCTATTACAACCATATTGAATAATGTACAAGAATTGAATAAATGTGCAAGAAAATAAATGGAAAGAAAATGATTTTTGTTTGGTTTTAATGAAAGGGTTTAATTTTGACCTAATTAAGAAAAATGATTGATTAAAATTAAATAAAATTAAACCTAAACAAATTAAGAAAATAAATTAAGTTAAAAAACATTTTTAGGGTTTTTTAGGAAAGGGTTTAAACTTATTGAAAATAATATGGTAATAAATTAATTAAAAGAAACTTAAGTTCTAAATTAATTTTAAATAAAAAATAAAAAATAAATAAACTTAAATCTAATTATTAATTTATTAAGAAAAAGAAATCAAATTTGTTAAGAAAATGTTTTTGTCTTTATAAAGAAAATAAAATAAATAAAATAAATAAAATAAGTGTGAATATAATAAATAAAAATATTTTTGGATTTTTTATTAATAATAATAATAATAATAATAATAATAGTGATAAAAAATAATAAAGGAAAAATAAAATAAAATAAAATATAAAGAAAAAGTCAGGGAGATGAAATTAAACTTGGGAGTTTGTAAAAAAATAGTTTTTGAATCTGGCCCAAATGATGTTTTTGTTTAAAAATTAGAAAAAAAAAAGGGTTTGGACCTATGTGTAGCAAGCAAGCAGAGGGTGTGGTGCAGCAAAAATGGCAAGACCCACTAACTTAAGGCCCAGGCGCTGGTTGTTGCTTGCAAAAAGAAGGAAAATGTTGAAAATCAAAACAAAAGGTAGCGCTGGGACTTGAACTCATGACCCTTACATACACGCGCGCTACCTTTATAACTGGGGTGGATGTAAATCTGTTAACTTAAATGAAATGATAAATACATAACATAAAACAAGTCCTGAAAAGGACTTCATCTTCAACCTCCAGCCATGATTCCTGTAACTTGCTCATTTATCAACAAAAATGAAAGATACAAACATGAAAGTTGCTCCAATTTTCCATACGAATCCAACCATATAAATATTAAGCTATAAATCAAAGATGAATGAGAATTTCTAAAAGTACCAAATTCTGACCTAACTTTTTTCAGAGATTCAAACCTATAATTCTCTAAGCTCAATCAATATAAATGAATTTTATGGACATGTACCGTTTCAGGGCAATGATATCTACATTTTATCTTCACAAATCAGAATCAAATGATGCTTGTATGAAGAGATAGAAGTTTGAAAACTTGCCTCTTGCAGTTGGATTCGTGTATGGAGTTTGAGCAACCTTTGAGATGGCCTGAAGATTTATCTAGCTTGCCTGGACCTCCTTGAATGTATTCCAACTCCTACTTTGCTTTAAGGATGGCTGAAACTCCTAACTCAAGTAAAGTTGCAAGCTTTAGTTTTGAAAATGGTGGATAGTGATGGAGGGGTTACAGTCTTGAAATAGGGACATGGAACACTTTTGTATGATGTATGTAAGGTGTTTGGATGATTAGGAATCAAAATGCACGAGTAGAAATGGAGATAGTGAGTTTTGGCTCAAACCAGTCAAGTTTGGGCAGTTTCAAGGCAGTATGGAGTTTGGGAAGTTTTGGGAAGGCTTGAAATTGTGTATTGGTTTGCAATAGACTTGTATAGTTATATGAAAAATTTTAGCGGACTTTTGCACAACAGATTTCTGAGTTATAGGGTTATGGCTTGATTGCTTGATTTTGAAGAAAAGTGAGAAAATCAAGTTTCAAAGTTTTTGTACCAGCAATGTAGAGTGGTTAAGAACTTTTATCACATTGCTTATGAATTTGTAGATGGAGTGTGATCAGAGGGAACAAGTGAGAGGCTCAAGATTTGACTTTGTGTATAAAAGCCACTTTTCTAAAATGGCAATGTTGCCTTTCTTCCTAAAATGGTATTAAGCATGGTCAATGCATTGAATGCTTGGATTAAAGCTTCTAAAGGTTATGTAGACATTTAATTATGGAGTTATATGCAAGTTAGAAGCCTGCAAAGTGATATTTGTACAGCATGCTTGAAGATTGGATCATGTGTTCATCGCAAAATTGACTTGTAATACAAGAATGAAACCCTAAGTACATGGCTTCGATTCTCTTAGCTCAAATGTGATGTCAATGAGTTCTAGGACATTTTGGAAATCTTGTAACATCCCCTACAACCTTCATGTTTTACATTTTTGAAAATTCAATTTGGAACTAGGTGAAAAATTGCCATAAAGTTAGGTCAAAATCCTTTCTAAACTAGGGCAAAATTTCACCAAGTCTTCAAGTTTCATGAGCATGTCTTCACAAAATCATAACATGAAATCCAAGAATTTCTAGAAAAAGTTATGCCATATGTTGTACCCCAAAATTTTCCCTCTCATATTTCTCAAAACATTGCAAGAAAAATCTCCAAGTGGCTCAAGATTGCTCAAGAGTTGGACAGTCAAGCTATCTCCTAAGGCAGTCAACCCCAAATTAGGGTTTTGTGTTGCATCAAGATATTTGAGTCCAATGTCCTAATATTTTCTCAAGATCATCCATGTCAAATTTCAAGCCTTGCAGAGGAAGTTTGCTCAATCAATTGCTCAAGAGGTCCAAAAATCGACTATGCTAGGGCAAAAGTCAACTGTGACCCAAATATAGTCAAACTTCAAGATTTTTGTCAACATTCTCATTTTGAATGATATTTAATCATTTGATCAAGGGTTGATCATGATTCATCAAGGATTGCTCAAAATTCATCCAGACTCAAAAGTTGCTAAATTAGGATTTTGTAGGAAAAGTCAACTCAACTTTGACCAAGAATAACTTTCTCATACTTTATGAGAAATGACCCATCCAAATCTCATTTTTAATAGGATGCAATTTCCTACAATCCATCTTCATACCCTAAGATCAGAAAATTCACTCACAAAAAGTTACAAATTTGGACATTATAGGTCATTTTTGAAAGTCAACAAAAACACCTTTTTTTGCCAAAGCTTATAACTTGAGCATGGAATATCAAAATGAGATGAAACCAAAATGGCTGGTTATAGGACATCTCAAGCTTTCTAAAACGTCCAAGAACACTTTAAAAAGTTAAAAATTGAAGAAGTTATGCATTATTGAAGTTGGACAATTTTGCAAAATTGCCAAAAGTCAACTATCCCCAAATCTTCAAATTTTGACAAATGGGCCCATTCTTTTCCACTTGATTTGATCTTGTCACACTCCACACGTGTCCTAGCTTCAGCCTTGTGTCCATTTATCAATTTTTCTATTTTATTTGAGTTTTTATTGAATTATTGCATTTTAAATCAATTTAAATCAAATAAAATCACAAAACTTGATTACATGAGATCTTTTTCTATTTTCAGGACCTAATCATCATCAATATCATGACCAAATTCGTATCAACCATTCCATGTGCAAAAAGATTCGATTTTTGGCAAAATTGGAAAGTTATCAATGGAGGATCAAATCAAATCTCCAAGCATTGATGTACAAGGATTCAGCCCACATTTGTTGACCTAATGCATCGCTTATTACTTATACAAGCCAAAGCACACGAATTCAAGGGCTAGAGGTTGCAGAATCATCAAGAACCAAACTTGAAAAATTGCCAAAAAGTGTGAAATTGAAATCGTCCTTGGAGGCCAATTCAGAAGCAAATCTCAACGCTAATCAATTGCTGGGCAATCATTGAAGCGAAACCAATCCCTAACAAGCTCTCATACGCGCCCTAAAGCTCTGTACGTGTCTTAGAAATATACTTTTCAGTTGAATTCGTAGATCATTATTCTTGCACTTTTCTTACAAAATCTTTGCATATTCATGATTATCGTTCAATTTACAAGCATTCTGCATTAGCCAATTGCATTTATCTGGCCTATAACCCCCTATCTGAATCTAGGGTTCGTGGTTTGTGTTTTTTGGGCATTTCTTTTTCAGGCAAAATTGGAACCATTGATGGACATGGATGTAACCAGGGGAGAGAGACGAGCATGACCATGGTCTTGGGAAGAATTTCCATGGCTTAGAATAGATTTTAGGATGCTCATACTAATTTAGCTGCGGATATAAATCCGCAGGTAAATTTACAGGGACGAACGAAGAAGACGATGACGCGTCTCCCCCTGGTTGGCTGGTTTAAACTTCGCGCATTTTATTTTTTTATTCTGGCATATTATTGTTTTTTCCCATATTATATTTATTGTCCATTCTAATAACAATTGAGAAATAGTGGTGCAGTGGCAAAGGCGTGCGTTCAAAATCCAATAGGACCTGGGTTCGAATCCCAGGTCCCCCATGCATTTGTTATTATTTTTCTACAGGCTATTCAGTGTGAACCCAAGCATCTGATGCATCATACTCCCTCAAATCTCAAAGCGCCAGATGGCCCCAGGCCAGATCTGGTGGTCCAAATGCAACGTGCATCATACTCCCTAGTCAAAGTGCCACGCTGGATTAGAAAAGTCAGCCAGGCCTGCACGTTAATGGGCCATCAAATTGCAATTCTCACCCCCTAATCAGGCCCAAAACCTCCTAAACTCTCTCTTTTTCTTTTATTATTTCTTTTAATTAATTATTGTTATTATTTTTATTTTAACTAACCAATTAAATATTTTTCTTAATAAAATTAAAACCAAAAAAATATATTTTGTTCATTAAATTAATTTTCAGCATTTTATTTTTGTTAATAAATATTAATTGAATTAATTTAGTTTTAATTAGGAATAACTTTTAATATATTTTGCAATAATTAAAATTAACTTAGATAATTAGGTTTTATTAACATTGATCAAATTATTTTTATTTCTTTAAATATCAAAAATCCAAAAATATATATTTTTATTAATTTATTAATTTATTAATTTAATAATTAACTTTGTTTAATTTCTTTTTAATTCAAAAACAAACCAAAAAAATATTTTCTTTGATTAAAGGGTCAAAACCCTAAAAAACTTGAGCCCGATTTAGTTTCCCGCATGCGATCCATTTTATTTCAATATTGTATCTGTTTCCCGGAATGTAATAGTTTAATAGGACTTTAAATATTTTTATTGCTTTATCTAATTTCCGCATTTTAATTTCAAGGGTTGTTTTTGGCGATGTAAATACCCGACGCCTTGTAATAGTTAGTTTAATTTCCGCAATTTAATTTCTGCAACTTATAAACTGTTAGATGTTTGATAATAGGGAATGCATGACAAGATAGAATGTTTAAACCTAAAATCAACATAGATAACCACTAACATGAACAAAGATAAAATAAACTGAAAACAACACACTCGCACATGCGCACACTTAGGGTACACCTCGCTTGGTTGCCTTCGAACGCGGTCATTGAGTATAGGAAGTTTTAGAGGTCGTCCTTTTGTCCAAAGATCATAGTTGCCTCAGAAAAATAATCTAAGATATTAGGGTTACCGCTAAGGCATCCTAACATTGCTTTAGTGACTGCACGTCCCTTAATCGAATTGACCCTTAAACTCCAACAACGGTGCTACCTACTCATTCATAGTGGGATAGCATTGTCTACAGGATATTAGCACATATTGATTCCTTTTTTGAGTAGGTAGATGGTTCTTAAGTACTTGCTTTTTCTAAAACAAAACAAAACTTTTCACACTTAAACCTTTCAAACAAAAACTTCTTCAAACCCACAAACACAAAGAAAAGCAAATTTTGAAAACACTTTGAGCAAGTTCCTAAGAGCCCGTGGATAACCACTGATAGAAATGGTGCTAACACCTTCCCTTTCTATAATCTACCCCCTGACCCGAGAAACATCTCGAAAAAGGAATTTTTCTGTGCTTTATTCCTTTCCTTGTTGGATAAAATAAAAGACGATGGCTACTCTTGCTTACCGCGACATTTTGCGAAATCAAATGCAAAATGCAAACCAACATTCTAAAAAACTGTCAGTTCTCTCCCACCGTATCACATAACTGGCGACTCTGCCGGGGACGCTTAATAAGTGGGGTGTACCTTAGGATTAGATCATTGTGTTTTCAATTGTTTGCTCTGAATGATTTATCTTTGTGGGCTTGTATCAGAGTTACTATAGATCCTAACCCGGATCTGGGGGATACCCTTTAGGTAAGTAGCAATAAACTGTGAGGGAACTGTACAGCGTAGACCGATACGGTTGAAGTAGTAGCTACGTTGGTGTGGCACTTTAGTCTGTACCGATATCCCTTGTGTTGGAACGAGGAGAATATGGGCCTTCTAAGGGGTCATTAAGCACCATCTGACCTTAGAACCTTTAAATTGACCATCTTTGACATAAAACGGTAGTAGTATGCTACACTCATTGAGACTAAACTCTCGCGATGATTCCGACCGCAAGAAAAGGTTGCTAAACTGGAATTATGACCGATTGAGGGTAGTCAGTGATATTGAGATCCTCTAGAACCCGGTTACTATTTTTAGGACAGGTGTAAACCAACTGAACTGAAAGAGGGTAGTACCTAAGCTCCTTGCCGGCCTGAAATCTAAGGGCTCTCTGTGTGACTTGTGTTCCTTTACCATGTTTGCTATTTGTGGATACTTATTATGTGCTTTCTATCATGACATCATGACATCATAACATTGCATACATTTTGCATTGGACTAACCTATTTCAAAGACAGGAAGGATTCATCTTTGTTCTGTTTTGTAGGTCATGATGCCCATGCGTAGGAATACCATCCGGATCAACTTTGTCCAGGTTCCCACCATGCTTAAAGAATTGGTTGCAAAGATGCCTGATACTACCTCTTTCATCAGAAGACATGGGTACCTTCTCAGTTTGGTTACCTCCAAATTGGACGAGCAGATGATGAGTGTCCTAGTCAAGTTCTATGATCCGTTGTACCATTTCTTTACTTTCCAGGACTACCAGTTGGTTCCCACCTTAGAAGAGTTCTCTGATCTGCTCGGCATTTCTATTCTGGAGCAGACCCCGTTTACTGGTTGGGAGAAGATCCTTAGGCCAAAAGACATTGCTTCAGCCCTTCATATGACAAAGGATGAGGTAATGGCTAATTGGGAGACTAGAAGTGGAGCAAAAGGCTTTCTAACTAAGTTCTTGGTTGGTAAGGTTAATTATTTCTTGGATAGTCTAGACTTCAAGGCATTCGAAGATATTCTGGCTCTTTTGATATATGGCTTGGTATTGTTTCCGAATCCTGACTCCTTTGTTGATGTGAATGCGGTGAAAATCTTCATCTCTCGTAATCCTGTACCCACTCTCTTGGGTGACATTCTTCATCAGCTTTATGCCCGTACTGCCCGAAAGTAGGGAACCTTGATGTACTGTGCTCTGTTATTGGCGAGGTGGTTTATTTCGCACCTCCCCAAATCAGTGCTGAAGAACAAAGAAGGCATGGGCTGGGCTTATAGGGTTATGTTTCTCTCTCTCTCTCATAATGACATCATCTGGACTATCAAGGGTATGGACGAGGTGGCCATTATTGATCGCTGTGAGGAGTACCCCAATGTTCCACTGATAGGAACCAATGGAGGAATTTCTTACAATCCATGCTTGGCCTTACGTCAGTTTGGGCGAGCCAGAAGAGAAGGACCTCATGAGCTGCTAATGCCTAGTATCATCTTTGATTTTCAAGGGGATAGCAACGAGCAACGCCGCAGATTCATAAGGGCATGGGATAGAGTTCACAGATCTGATCCACATGAGCTGGGTCCAAAGACTTCTCTTCGAATGGAGCCAGATCTCAGATGGGTTCGTATCCGTGCCCAAAAGCTGGGTATGCCGTATGAAGCCGTCCTGCCTATCATTGTTGAAGTTACTAATGAAGAAGGGGTTCTTCCGACCATCCTCCATCCTTATATGCCCACTGACATTGGGGAACTGAAGAGGTCTTGGATGCAGCTGAGAGAAGAGCGGGATGCTTACCGAGAAAGGTTCAACGAGCAAGAGCAGAAGATCTAGAAGTTGACTAGGCAGCTGGAGAACGAGCAGATTCTGAATGACTATGTCCGCACTGACAAGAAGCGACCATGGGAGCATTGATTATCCTTTGATTATTTCCTTTCCAGTTTTATTTACTTTTCAGTATTTCCATTCTTGTAACGCCTTAAGGGCAATTTATGGAACAATTTGAATTTCAAAGTATATCTAATAAAAGTGTGTTTCCTTTTTGGTTTACAAATTTAAATCTCTCGATTGTCTTTGAAATCATATCATACGCATTTCATCACATGCAATTCATAACAGGTACCATTACAAGTCTCTTATCTTCTTCACTGTTTATTTCAGCACTCATCATGTCTGTTGAACCTTCAACTGAGCAAGAAATCAAGGCCCTACAAGCCCAGAGTGCCCAATTCCAAGAGTTGTTCATGAATCTAGCTAAGGGTCAGCAAGATCTGAAGACCCTGATTCTGAAAGAGAAGAAGAAGAAGAAGAAGAAGAAGAAGAAGAAGAGGACAATCTTGTTTAACACAAGTCACAGGTTTGGAAACAGGCTATGGGATGAAGTTCATTTGACCACCTCATCTGGAGGGAAAGATAGTCAGGAAGAAAGGAGGGCTCCTTGCCATGTGGTCTCAGACAATGAGACGGACTTCGACGAAGACCAATATCCTCCGGCCGAGGATAGATACAAGCAACTGGAGGACCGGTTGAGTGCGATGGAAGTTCATAAAGTGCCTGGTCTGGACTTTGGTGATCTGGGTCTATCATCTGGGGTGGTGATTCCCCATAAATACAAAGCACTATCCTTTGCTAAGTATGACAGGGTTTCTTGTCCGAAGCTGCACCTCCGGTCATATGTAAGGAAGATTCAGCCGTACACCGCTGATAAGAACTTATGGATCCACTTCTTTCAAGACAGTCTCTCAGGGACTCAGCTTGAATGGTTTTACCAGTTGGACGGAGCCAGTATCCGCAGTTGGGTGGATTTGGCTACTACTTTCTACAGGCAGTACCAATACAATTCCAACCTCGCTCCCACGCGTACCCAACTCCAGGGTATGTCAATGGGAACAGGTGAAGGTTTCAAAGAT
This sequence comes from Vicia faba, assembly GCA_948472305.1. Taxonomy (NCBI): domain Eukaryota; kingdom Viridiplantae; phylum Streptophyta; class Magnoliopsida; order Fabales; family Fabaceae; genus Vicia; species Vicia faba. Next base: position 336,833,809 of record OX451735.1, read on the forward strand.
TATGCTCAGAAGTGGAGGGACCTCGCCGGAAGGGTGCAACCACCCTTGGCTGATCAGGAGCTTGTGGATATGTTTATGGGGACCATGTCTGGTCCATTTTTCAACCATCTGATCGGAAGTTCTTCATCTGGGTTTACAGAGCTAATTATGTCTGGGGAAAGGATTGAGGCTGGTAAGATACAAAAGGGTTCTTCATCGAGCACCGAGAAAAAGCCTTTTAAGAAAGAGTCCAGTGCTGTCTATAGTTCGAAAAAACAGAATAGACCTGAACGCCGCCAAGCTGTTAATGCGGTTGTTATTTCAAGACCCGCTGGTGCTCCTCAGCACAACAATCAACAAAAGGACGAGATACCTCGAAGGAAATTCACCCGTCTCAGCATGACTTTGTCTCAGATTCTGCCGCAGTTATTGAAAACCAATCTAGTGTTGCCAAGGGAGGCCCCGAAGAATCCCAACACTACATCACCAAAGTACAACCCTAATGCCCGCTGTGCTTTCCACTCTGATAGCTCGGGGAACAATACAGATGATTGTTGGGCTTTGAAGAACAAAATACAGGACTTAATTGATGCTAAGGAGATCGAGTTCGGAGCACCAGAAAAGCCTAAACAAGACGTCGGGTGAAACCTATCGGGGACGACGATGGTGAAGAGTTTGATATTGACAGTTGGATCTACCCGACTTCCAATGGTGGGCTAAGAAACTGGACAACGAAGGATTCTATGCCCGTTTCTGTTATCACCCAGTAATGAGACTTTTGTTTTGAATTTGTAACAAACAATGTTTAAACTTTATGGCCCGGTGTCTTACCCGGGGAACTGTGGATTCATTTGTGAGGGGCTTTATATGTGTCATTTTCATATATCATTAATAAAAGCATTGGACGTTTCTTGCATTTCAAATTTTGCGCACCTTGTTTTTCTTTTATTATATATTGCAAAACAGCTATTTTACACACACTCACATATACAGGTCGACATCCACTCTGGATCTCACTGGTAAAGGCTCTGCTACTGCCAATTATGACTTCGAAAGTCCGATCAACTTAGCCGAAGACGAAGGTGAAGATGATTTCGAAGTGCCTGGTGAGCTTGCAAGACTGCTACTCCAGGAAGAGAGGATTATTCAGCCGTAAGAAGAGCCGGTGGAATCAGTGAATCTGGGTACAAAGATAGACAAAAAAGAGGTCAAGATCGGGGCAAATCTGGAGCTTAGTGTGAAGCAACAGTTGATTCAGATGTTGCGTGACTATGTTGAGATCTTTGTCTGGTCTTATGAAGACATGCCTGATTTAGATACTGATATTTTGGTTCACCGCCTTCCTACCAAGGAAGACTGTCCTCCAGTGAAACAGAAAGTCCGCCGAATGCGCCCAGAGATGTCTGAAAAAATCAAGGCTGAGGTTATGAAACAGTTTGACGTCGGTTTTCTAGCAGTTACTTCTTAACCGCAGTGGGTGGCCAACGTGGTTCCTGTGCCGAAGAAGGATGGTAAGGTTAGAATGTGTGTTGACTATAGGTATCTGAACAGGGCAAGCCCCAAATATGACTTCCCTCTACCTCATATCGACGTTCTGGTTGACAACACCGCTCAGCATAAAGTCTTCTCCTTTATGGATGGTTTCTCCGGTTATAATCAGATTAAAATGGCTCCCGAAGACATGGAGAAGACAACTTTTATTACTCAGTGGGGTACCTTTTTCTACAAGGTCATGCCCTTTGGATTGAAGAATGCTGGGCAACGTATCGGCGTACCATGGTTGCTTTGTTTCATGACATGATCCATCATGAGATTGAGGTATACGTCGATGATATGATTGCAAGATCCCAAACTGAGGAAGAACATCTTGACCATCTGTAGAAGCTATTTGACAGGCTGAAGTTGTACAAGCTGAGGTTAAACCCGAACAAGTGCACCTTTGGGGTGAGATCTGGTAAGCTATTGGGTTTCGTTGTAAGTGATAAAGGTATTCAAGTGGATCCGGCAAAAGTGAAGGCTATACAGGAGATGCCAGCTCCCAGAACAGACAAAGAAGTCAGAGGTTTCCTGGGACGACTGAATTACATTGCCCGATTCATCTCACACATGACCGCTACTTGTGAACCAATCTTCAAGTTACTAAAGAAAGATCAAGTAGTACGTTGGAACGATGAATTCCAGGCCGCTTTCGAAAGGATCGAAGAGTATCTCCAAGAGCCACCTATTCTGATGCCTCCAGTTGAAGGGAGACCTCTGATCTTATACTTGACAGTACTCGACAACTCAATAGGGTGTGTGATGGGTCAGCATGACGAGTCTGGCCAAAAAGAGCATGCTATTTATTACCTTAGCAAAAAGTTTACCGACTGTGAGACCCGATACTCACTGCTCGAGGAAACTTGCTGCACTTTGGCATGGGCTGCTCGCCGGCTGAGACAGTATATGCTGACTCACACTACTCTATCGATATCAAAGATGGATCCAATCAAGTATATCTTCGAAAAGGCTGCCTTGTCCGGAAGAATAGCAAGATGGAAAATGATATTGACTGAGTATGACATCCAGTACACGACTCAAAAGGCAATTAAGGGAAGTGTGTTGGCAGACCATTTAGCACATCAGGCAGTGGATGATTACCAGTCTATGAACTTTGAATTTCCGGACGAGAATATCATGTTGGTAACTGATTGTGAAACACCTGGACTGGATGAAGGACCTGAGGAAGGATCCTGATGGTCTATGTACTTTGATGGAGCTTCGAATTCTTTGGGTAATGGCATTGGCGCCGTGATCATATCTCCTAAAGACTTTCATACTGCGTTCACCGCCCGACTATGTTTCAACTGCACCAACAACATGGCGGAGTATGAAGCGTGCATCATGGGTCTTCGACCAACAATTGACCTAAGGATTAAGTTCTTGAGTGTCTTCGGAGATTCCACTCTCGTGATCAGTCAGATCAAAGGCGAGTGGGATACGAAAAACCCAAATCTTATTCCTTACAAGGAGTATGTATTGATGTTGCTTCCTCACTTCGAGGAGATAACCTTTGAACACTTCCCTAGAGAGGAGAATCAGTTGGCAGACGCGATAGCAACGATGTCTTCTATGTTCAAAGTCAATTGGGACAACGAAGCTCCCAGGATCATCATTGAAAGATTGGACGAACCTGCACATTGCTGTGATATTGAGACTGAAGAGGTAACAGGAAAAACCATGGTTTCATGAAGTGAAAAGGTATCTTCAGGCTCAGGAGTACTTCGAGGGTGCATCTGTTAATGACAAGAAGTTTCTGAGGAGGTTCGCGGCAAAGTTCTTCATCAGCAATGGCATCCTGTACAAGCGTAACCATGATTTGACCTTATTACGTTGTGTGGATAAGAATAAAGCAGAACAGATCATGACGGAGTTACATGAAGGTACTTTCGGGACTTACTCCAGTGGACACACCATGGCAAAGAAAATCCTTCGGGCAGGATATTATTGGTCCACAATGGAAGCTGACTGTTATCAGCATTCTCGGACATGTCACAAGTGCCAAGTCTATGCTGATAAGGTGCACATACCTCCAGTACCTCTGAACATTTTGACGACACCTTGGCCTTTCGCAATGTGGGGAATTGATATGATCGGCAAGATCAGACCTACGACATCTAATGGGCATCGTTTCATCTTGGTAGCAATTGATTACTTTACGAAGTGGGTGGAAGAAGCTTCCTTTGCTACTGTAACCAAGAACTTCGTGGCATGGTTCATTCGACACAATCTGATCTGTCGATATGGTGTACCAGAGAGGATCATTACGAACAATGGTACCAATCTTAACTACAAGATGATCATTGAGCTCTACGAGCAGTTTAAGATACAGTATCACAACTCTTCTCCCTACCGGCCGAAGATGAACGGGGCTGTTGAAGCGGCTAATAAGAACATTAAAAAGATTGTGCAGAAGATGACAGTGACATACAAAGACTGGCACGAGATGTTACCATTTGCTCTTCATGGGTACCGTACCTAAGCACGGACGTCAACAGGGGCAACACCCTATTCCTTGGTATATGGCATGGAGGCAGTCTTGCCCATTGAAGTTCAGATACCCTCTCTTCGAATCATGAGGGATGCAGGTTTGAGTGAAGATGACTGGATTCAGGTCCGGCTTGATCAGCTAAACTTAATTGACGAAAAGAGACTTACTGCTATTTTTCATGGTCAGACGTACCAAAAATGGATGATCAAGGCTATTAACAAGTAAGTTAGACGATAAGAGTATCAAGTTAGGGATCTGGTTATCAAGCGCATCATATTACCTCAAGGTGATCCCAGGGGAAAATGGACCCCTACTTACGAAGGGCCATTTGTGGTTAAGAACATTTTATCAGGAGGAGCTATGATTCTAACCACCATGGATGGTGACGACCTTCCTCACCCCGTCAATGCAGACATAGTGAAAAGATACTACGCATAATCAAAGACCCGCTAGGTTGACTGGCCTAAGAAAAAATAAGGGCTTCCTGGCGAACCAAAAGGGTTCGGGCGAAAATAAGGGGTGAAAATGAAAAAATTTGTACACCCTGCAAGTCGAAAACCTGAAAAGGCGGCTAGGGAAAAAAAGGGTATCCCGGTGGATTGAAAACCCAAAAGGGCGGTCCAGGAAAAAATTAGGGATCAAAGCGTAACACTATGTCTCATTGGATCACCTTGCATCCAGACTTCGGTGTCAACTATCAAGCTCGGACGACATTAATCAATCTGATCTACCTTCAACCAGTAGTAAAGTGATGAGATGCTCGAGGACATAAAGGCAATAGCAGAGTTGGAACCCAGTGGGATCATTCACATAGCTGTTTTGTTTAGTTTTTCACAAAATGTATAAACTCTTTTGCTCGGCGGCGTTCTCTTACTAGGACATCATCCTCTTGTACAAAAACGCCTATTTACAGGCCAAACTTCAAAATCAATACAATTCCTTTTCAAAGAAATTTCAAACTGTTTTTTCTTTTATCTGTTTTGTTTTGCAAAGAACTTCCAATGTTCATTTTTGATACATGCATTTGACATTAATTGCTGCTCATAAATATTTACATGCGAAACAAAAGATGAATTACTGGTAATAGCAGAAACAGGGGCAATAAGAAGTGTCCAAGATGTATAGTTGCTCTGTCCACCAGGTACAAAAGTAGATTCAGCTGAAGAATATGGCTAAGATACCTTCACTACCCGCAGAGTAAGACAGTAATGGTAGCTCTTCCCAAGCTGAGACTTGCAACCGTGAACGAATCAGCAATACTCTCCCCAAGCAGAGTTGATCTACCATTAGCACTAGAAAGGCTTGATATCCCCAGCAGTCTTAATATTCCCCAACAGAGTATAAGAATGTTCCTCAGAAGAACACATGATACCCCCAGTGGAGTCAATATTTCCCCAGCACAGTCTGAAAAAAGCTTCCCCAACAGAGTTGAAGCATCATCCCCAGTAGACTCTGGAAGTTTATCCCCAGCGGAATACAAAAATAATTCTCCCCAGCCGAGTTCAAAGGATCATTCCCAGCAGAATTCAGAGGATTATCCCCATAAGAGTCTAAAGGGTTATCCCCAGCAAGTTGCAACGGAAAGATCATCCCCAACGAAGTTTTTTCCTTTCACAAACAGGAATTCGGTCCTCAACAGATTCAATATTACCAGCAATGATAATTCATCCCGACAGAGTTTATCAATGGAATCCTCAGCAGAGCATCTCTTCCCCACAGAGTAATCTCCTCATCAGTTTATTCCCCCAATGGAGTCATCCTCTCCTGCAGGTTTATTCTCTTCATTCGCCATCCCTAGCGGAAATGAAGAATTCAACTCTATTCTCCAGCAGCTGTCCAGGATTTATTTTCCCAGCTAAAACATCACATTTCCATACATCATGATACATGCATATATGCATCATATAACACAATCTCATTTATTTTGAGAACATCATTGTTTGATCCATATCATGCATTGCATATGACTGACCTTTACCTTTCAGGAAAGATGCAGTTAAGTTCTCAGCTATGTCAAAGACCTTCTCTGGTTCAGTCAGATCGACCCTAAGATATCTCTGATTCGTATTCCAGTTGAAGATGTTCCAAGACTTTTGTCTGGTCCAGTTAAATAAATACTAAGATTTTTCTGATGCCGATCCAGTCAAAGTTAATCCAAGACCTTCTCTGGTTCAGTCAGATCGACCCTAAGATCTCCCTGATTCGTATTCCAGTTGAAGATATTCCAAGACTTTTGCCTGGTCCAGTTAAATCGATCCTAAGATTTTTCTGATGCTGATCCAGTCAAAGTTAATCCAAGACATTCTCTGGTTCAGTCAGATCGACCCTAAGATCTCCCTGATTCGTATTCCAATTGAAGATATGCCAAGACTTTTGTCTGGTCCAGTTAAATCGATCCTAAGATTTTTTTGATGCCGATCCAATCAAAGTTAATCCAAGACCTTCTCTGGTTCAGTCAGATCGACCCTAAGATCACCCTGATTCCTATTCAAGTTGAAGATATTCCAAGACTTTTTTCTGGTCCAATTAAATTGATCCTAAGATTTTTCTGATGCCGACCCAGTCAAAGTTAATCCAATACCTTCTCTGGTTCAGTCACATCGACCCTAAGATCTCCCTGATTCGTATTCCAGTTGAACATATTCCAAGACTTTTGTCTGGTCCAATTAAATTGATCCTAAGATTTTTCTGATGCCAATCCAGTAAAAGTTAATCCAAGACCTTCTCTGGTTCAGTCAGATCGACCCTAAGATCTCCCTGATTCGTATTCCAGTTGAAGATATTCCAAGACTTTTGTCTGGTCCAGTTAAATCGATCCTAATATTTTTCTGATGCCGATCCAGTCAAAGTTAATCCAAGACCTTCTTTGGTTCAGTCAGATCGACCCTAAGATCTCCCTGATTCGTATTCCAGTTGAATATATCCCAAGACTTTTGTCTGGTCCAGTTAAATCGATCCTAAGATTTTTCTGATGCCGACCAGTCAAAGTTAATCCAAGACTTTTGTATGGTCCAGTTAAATCGCTCCTAAGATTTTTCTGATTCTGATCCAGTCAAAGTTAATCCAAGACCTTCTCTGGTTGTGTCAGATCGACCCTAAGATCTCCCTGATTCGTATTCCAGTTGAAGATATTCCAAGACTTTTGTCTGGTCCAGTTAAATCGATCCTAAGATTTTTCTGATGCCGATCCAGTCAAAATTAATCCAAGACCTTCTCTGGTTCAGTCAGATCGACCCTAAGATCTCCCTGATTCGTATTCCAGTTGAAGATATTCCAAGACTTTTGTCTGGTCCAGTTAAATCGATCCTAAGATTTTTCTGATGCCGATCCAGTCAAAGTTAATCCAAGACCTTCTCTGGTTCAGTCAGATCGACCCTAAGATCTCCCTGATTCATATTCCAGTTGAAGATATTCCAAGAATTTTGTCTGGTCCAGTTAAGTCGATCCTAAGATTTTTTCTGATGCTGATCCAGTCAAAGTTAATCCAAAACCTTCTCTGATTCAGACAGACCGACGATAAGATCTCCCTGATTCCTATTCCAGTCGAAGTTCAGACCACCTATCAACAGTCTCCAAATGGAATCTGTAAGCCCATTCCCGACATCACCAGGATGATACCACTTTATGGGAGTGCAAATTTCTGGGCACTCTAGTGTTCAATTATCTTCCACCTTCGGATCACGAAAGGCCCGAAAGCCAATCTATATCCCCAGGTTTAAGAATATTGAACAGGGGCAGATGTTGTACCCCAAAATTTTCCCTCTCAGATTTCTCAAAACATTGCAAGAAAAATCTCCAAGTGGCTCAAGATTGCTCAAGAGTTGGACAATCAAGTTATCTCCTAAGGCAGTCAACCCCAAATTAAGGTTTTGTGTTACATCAAGATCTTTGAGTCCAAATAACCTCAAGTGCTCCCCATTGTCCTAATATGTTCTCAAGATAATCCATGTCAAATTTCAAGCCTTGCAGAGGAAGTTTGCTCAGTCAATTGCTCAAGAGGTCCAAAAATCGACAATGCTAGGGCAAAAGTCAATTGTGACCCAAATACAGTCAAACTTCAAGATTTTTTGTCAACATTCTCATTTTGAAGTATATTTCATCATTTGATCAATGGTTGATCATGATTCATCAAGGATTGCTCAAAATTCATCCAGACTCAAAAGTTGCTAAATTAGGGTTTTGTAGGAAAAGTCAACTCAACTTTGACCAAGCATAACTGTCTCATACTTTATGAGAAATGACCCATCCAAAGCTCATATTTAAGAGGATGCAATTTCCTAAAATCCATCTTCATACCCCAAGATCATAAAATGCACTCACAAAAAGTTACAAATTTGGACATTATAGGTCATTTTTGAAAGTCAACAAAAACACCTTTTATTCCAAATCTTATAAATTGAGCATGTTATATCAAAATTAGATGATACCAAAAGGGTTGGTAAGAGGACATCTAAATATTTCTAAAAAGTCCAAGAACACTTCCAAAAGTTCAAAATTGAAGAAGTTATGCATTGTTGAAGTTGGGCATTTTTGCAAAATTGCCAAAAGTCAACTATCCCCAAAACTTCAAATTTTGACAAATGGGCCGGTTCTTTTCCACTAGATTTGATCTTGTCACACTCCACACGTGTCCTAGCTTCAGCCTTGTGTCCTTTTATCAATTTTTCTATTTTATTTGATTTTTTATTGAATTATTGCATTTTAAATCAATTTAAATCAAATAAAATCACAAAACTTGATTACATGAGATCTTTTTCTATTTTCAGGACCTAATCATCATAAATATCATGACCAAATTCGTATCAACCATTCCATGTGCAAAAAGATTGGATTTTTGTTAAAATTGAAAAGTTATCAATGGAGGATCAAATCAAATCTCCAAGCATTGATGTACAAGGATTCAGCCCACATTTGTTGACCTAATGCATTGCTTATTACTTATACAAGCCAAAGCACATGAATTCAAGGGCTAGAGGCTGCAGAATCATCAAGAACCAAACTTGAAAAATTGCCAAAAAGTGTGAAACTGAAATCGTCCTTGAAGGCCAATTCAGAAGCAAATCTCAACGCTAATCAATTGCTGGGAAATCATTGAAGCGAAACCAATCCCTAACAAGCTCTCATACATGCCCTAAAGCTCTGTAAGTGTCTCAAAAATATTATTTTCAGTTGAATTCGTAGATCATTATTCTTGCACTTTTCTTACAAAATATTTGCATATTCATGATTATCGTTCAATTTACAAGCATTCTGCATTAGCCAATTGCATTTATCTGGCCTATAACCCCCTAGCCGAATCTAGGGTTCGTGGTTTGTGTTTTTTGGGCATTTCTTTTTCAGGCAAAATTGGAGCCATTGATGGACATGGATGTAACCAGGGGAGAGAGAAGAGCATGACCATGGTCTTGGGAAGAATTTCCATGGCCTAGAACAGATTTTAGGACGCTCATACGAATTTAGCTGTAGATATAAATCCGCAGGTAAATTTACAGGGACGAACGAAGAAGACGATGACGCGTCTCCCCCTGGATGGCTGGTTTAAACTTCGCGTGTTTTATTTTTTTATTCTGGAATATTATTGTTTTTTCCCATATTATATTTATTGTCCATTCTAATAACAATTGAGACATAGTGGTGCAGTGGCAAAGGCGTGCGTTCAAAATCCAATAGGACCTGGGTTCGAATCCCAGGTCCCCCATGCATTTGTTCTTATTTTTCTACAGGCTATTCAGTGTGAACCCAAGCATGTGATGCATCATACTCCCTCAAATCTCAAAGCGCCAGATGGCCCCAGGGCAGATCTTGTGGTCCAGATGGAACGTGCATCATACTCCCTAGTCAAAGTGCCACGCTGGATCAGAAAAGTCAGTCAGGCCTGCACGTTAATGGGCCATCAAATTGCAATTCTCACCCCTTAATCAGGCCCAAAACCTCCTAAACTCTCTCTTTTTCTTTTATTATTTCTTTTAATTAATTATTGTTATTATTTTTATTTTAACAAACCAATTAAATCTTTTTCTTAATAAAATTAAAACCAAAAAAAAAATATTTTGTTCATTAAATTAATTTTCAGCATTTTATTTTTGTTAATAAATATTAATTGTATTAATTTAGTTTTAATTAGGAATAACTTTTAATATATTTTGCAATAATTAAAATTAACTTAGATAATTAGGTTTTACTAACATTGATCAAATTATTTTTATTTCTTTAAATATCAAAAATCCAAAAATTTCTATTTTTTATTAATTAATTAATTTATTAATTTAATAATTAACTTAGTTTAATTTCTTTTTAATTCAAAAACAAACCAAAAAAATAATTTCTTTGATTAAAGGGTCAAAACCCTAAAAAACTTGAGCCTGATTTAATTTCCCGCATGCGATCCATTTTATTTCAATATTGTATCTGTTTCCCGGAATGTAATAGTTTAATAGGACTTTAAATATTTTTATTGCTTTATCTATTTTCCGCATTTTAATTTCAAGGGTTGTTTTTGGCGATGTAAATACCCGACGCCTTGTAATAGTTAGTTTAATTTACGCAATTTAATTTCCGCAACTTATAAACTGTTAGATGTTTGATAATAGGGAATGCATGACAAGATCGAATGTTGAAACCTAAAATCAACATAGATAACCACTAACATGTACAAAGATAAAATAAACTGAAAACAACACACTCGCACATGCGCACCCTTAGGGTACACCTCGCTTGATTGCCTTCGAACGTGGTCATTGAGTATAGGAAGTTTTAGAGGTCGCCCTTTTGTCCAAAGATCATAGTTGCCTCGAAACGGTTGCCTCGGAAAAATGATCTAAGATATTAGGGTTACCGCTAAGGCATCCTAACATTGCTTTAGTGGCCGCACGTCCCTTAATCGAATTGACCCTTAAACTCCAACGACGGTGCTACCTACTCATTCATAGTGGGATAGCATTGTCTAAAGGATATTAGCACATATTGATTCCTTTTTCGAGTAGGTAGATGGTTCTTAAGTACTTGTTATTTCTAAAACAAAACAAACTTTTCACACTTACACCTTTCAAACAAAAATTCTTCAAACTCACAAACACAAAGAAAAAAAATTTGAAAACACTTTGAGCAAGTACCTAAGAGCCTGTGGATAACCACAGATAGAAAGGGTGCTAACACATCCCCTTTCTATAATCTACCCCCCGGACCCGAGAAACATCTCGAAAAAGGAATTTTTCTGTGCTTTTTTCCTTTCCTTGTTGGATAAAATAAAAGACGGTGGCGACTCTTGCTTACCGCGACATTTTGCGAAAACAAACGCAAAACGCAAACCAGCATTCTAAAAAACTGTCAGTTCTCTCCCACCGTATCATACCCTACAATGTTTTATATCTCATTGAGATCTACAACTTACATGTTGGAAGTTTCCTTTGAATCAGCTTGCATCATGGTGGAAATTTGGCTCAAAGTTATGAAAAAAAATGATTTTTCAACACCTAGAAAAATTCCAAGTCTTCGAAATTTTGACTTTTCAAGGGCATCCCCACAAACCAAAAGGGTTTGGGCAAAAATTAGGGATATATAAAAAAGATTGTACACCCGACAAGTCGAAAACCTGAAAGGGCGACTTGGGAAAAAATGGGTATCCCGATGGACTGAAAACCTGAAAGAGTGTTCCACGCAAAAGTTAAGGATTAAAGCGTACGACTATGTCCCGTCGAATCACTAACACTCAGCTTTATTACCAAGGTCAAAAGTTTAAATGGTACGAGATCAATTCAATCAACTTCTTTCGACAACAAGGGTTTATGTTCGAAGAGGTATGGGAAATAGTGGAGTTGGAACCCAATGAGATCACTTCCACATGGCTATACAATTTTTGTTTTCACTTTTTATTCTTTTCATTTTTCTACGACTTCATCTTACTAGTATTTTTGTCTCCCTATCCAAAAACTTCTGGTTTTAGACAAATTATCAATACAAATATATTTTGATGTGCAAAGTTTTTGGTTTTTCTGTTTTGAGTCCAAAAACGTCCAATGACTAAAATTGAATGAACATATACATATGAACATGATTAATTGAACCAATGTACGTACAAGAACGGTAATAAGTATTTACTCAAGGATTTAGGATATCCCCACAGAGTTACTTCAATAAAATTATCCCCACGGAGTTACTTCAATAAAAGTATCCCCAGAGAGTGATTTCATACAGATGAATACATTTCCCCAGTAAGGTCTTCAGAATACCTTCCTCGATAGGGTTTATTTTCCCAATGGACTACAATCTCCCCAGTTTGAGTTTACTTCTCAACGGACAACACCCTTTGTCCCTAGGAAAGTTGGTACTATCACAAAAAAGTTGATGCGGAGCCTAGAACCCGACCAGATACCAGTTAACTTCATCTTCCCCAGACGATCAGAAGTCCTATCATCTCTTTTATCCCCAGTCAGAGAATATGAGAATTAAATTCCCCAGTAGAGCAATGGATAACCAAGGTTCCTAAACTCTACTCCCAAAACAGAAATGAACACCCCCTGTAGAGTTTCCTCAAACATCAAACAGGAATTCCCACTGAAACATTCTAAACAAGGTTGAAGAGATACACACTCTTCATCTCCAACAGCAGTCTGGGATTTAGCTTACTAAAAAACTCCCCAATAGTAGTCAGGGATTTATTCTCCCTGACATAGATACATTTGAATAACATTATACATTCACACATCATGACATATGCATACAAAACTCATATAGCAAAATCTCATTTATTTTGAGAACATCATTACGCAATGCATGCATCATGATATTGCATACAACTAATTCTTAACCTTTTCAGGAAAAGATCAGTCGACAGGTGAGTTCCATCAACAATGAATAAGTTTCTTCAAAAGACCTCTTCTGGTTTAGATTTATTTCTTCCAGTTAAAGACAAATGAATCAAAGACCTCTTCTGGTTAGATTTATTTCTTCCAGTTAAAGACAGGCGAATCAAAGACCTCTTCTGGTTTAGATTTATTTCTTCGAGTAAAAGACATGCGAATCAAAGACCTCTTCTGGTTAGATTTATTTCTTCCAGTTAAAGACAGGGGAATCAAAGACCTCTTCTGGTTTAGATTTATTTCTTCCAGTTAAAAACAGGCTAATCAAAGGCATCTTCTGGTTATATTTATTTCTTCCAGTTAAATACAGGCAAATCAAAGACCTCTTCTAGTTTAGATTTATTTCTTCCAATTAAAGACAGGCGAATCAATGACCTCTTTTGCTTAGATTTATTTCTTCTAGTTAAAAATAGGCGAATGACATATATTGTTTTAATATAAATCGACCAAGGATTTATTCTGATACTTCTCCTCATCTCTATCAACAGTTACTGTTGATGGTATCTATAAGCCCATTTCTGACAAATCTTCATCACCTTTCCAAATGGAATCTTTTAAGCCCATTTTTTGATGCAATTAACTAACACATTACTTTGTGTATCAGCGAGTGCAAATTTCTGGGCACTCTAGTATTCAATCATCTTCCACCTTCAAGTCACGAATGGAGGACTCGTAAATCTACCTCTTTAGGTTTAAGAAGATTGAACAGGGGCAGTTGTTGTACCCCAAAATTTGTCTTCTCTTTTCTCAAGACATTTCATACAATATCTCTAATAACTCAAGCTTGCACAAGTGTTGACTAGGTCAAACCATCTCTTAAACACTGATGCCTCAAATTAGGGTTTTGATTTCCACAAAAATATTTGGACTTCTAATGCCTCAAATGACCTTCATGGATCATTATAGACCTCCAAGAATACTCATGTCAAGTTTCAAATCTTGAATCACAAATTTGTTCAGTCAATTGACCAGATGACCGAAAATCAACTATATTGGATAAAAAGTCAACTATAGTCAACATACAGTCAAACTTCATGATTTTTTGCCAACATCAACATTTTAAAGTCCTAATTATCATTTTATCAAGTATTTATCACAATCCCTCAATAAAAGCAGTCAATTTACCAAATGGGGCAAAATGGTCAAAATTAGGGTTTTAATTTTAATTGACTTGTCAGTGACTTTTGACCTAATACATGATCTAGTGGATTTAAGCATAATCTCAAGGATTCAAATACAACATGTTGACATAATTTCATATTTTAAAACATTCCTCAAGATCAATGGATTGATAGTTGAAATTTGATCAACTGATGAAAAGTCAACTAATGCACAAAAAGTCAAACTTTGACTTTTTGATCAAGATTTGATTTCAAAGATCACAATTCATCAAGACATTAAAAAATGTGAAGCTTGATCATCAAGAAATCAAGAAAGTCAAAAGTCAATGTGAAAAGTCAAAATTTTCAAGACTTATAAATTTTTATAAGTGTTTTATACATGATAATTTCATTACTTCATGCCAATTTTTCACCAAGACGCAAGATGATTCAAAGAAAAATTTCAACATGAAAGTTGTAGATATTTATGATATCTACAACTTTTCTTAACTTATCAAGTCCTAGAAGTGATTGGATTTTGAGTTATAAATTCATGAAGACATGCACTTTTTCTAAAAAATACACAATGAAAATTTGACCTACTTTAGGCAGATTTTTAACCTAACTTCTTGGCAAATTTTCACCAATCTCCAAGATTATTTTGTTAAAATGGTCAACATGAAGGTTGTATATAATGTTTCAAGCTTTCTAACATGTCAAAGAACTTTAAGAGATCATGTTTTAGCAAAGAGAATCAAAGAGAAGAAATTGAAGTATCATTCTTGATTTTTAGGTCATTTTGATGATGATCATTCAACCAAATCTCAAACCTATGCTGCATAATCCCACTTTGCAGGCTTCTAACTTGTGTTTCAATCCTTAATTTAATGTTTACACAATTGTTTGAGCCATCATCCAAGTGATTGAGCTATTGTCCAAACCATCTTGCCATTAATGGAACAAATTTCACACTTCCATTTTGGAAAAGTGACTTTAATCACAAAATCCACTCTCCTTGAGCTTTGCATTTGTTCTTTCTACACAAGCATTCTCTACAAACTCAAACAAACATGTTTAACGTTGCTAGCCACCCTACCTTACATTAGAATCATGTTTGTCTAGGTTACTTCAAAAACAATTCGAAGATCCATAACATGTGATTTTGTACTTCTGATGTCTCCAAGCTTCCATACTCATTCTTATAAATTAAAACTCCATTCACAAGCCTAGGACACGAAATTAGAAGCCTTGAAACTCTCCCAAACTCCCACTAAACCAGAAATTGCTCAAAACACACCATTTGTATACAGTTCTGCCCTTGAACTTGTATCTTCCATTTCCATCATGCGTTTTCCCTCAAAATCATTTTCAAAGCTTCCATACATCAAATGTAGTTCATCCTTGTCCCTGTTTTGGAACTGTAATGTAAAATCAAGCTTCTCAAATGAACTTTTGTTTTGATGAAGACAAACCATGATTGACAAAGAAGGCAAAGATTTATGATCAAGCTCAAAGCATCTACAGACAAAATCTTCAGTTCAAATCTCTTAACAACTTTCAAGGTATAATGATATTATTTACTTTGATCTTAAGATATAGATGCTCAATGGTGAATAAGAAATGTTTTATAAATCATTACTCAATTTTTTCAAAATTAAAATTCATTTTTCAATTGAGTGCAATCGATTTGCATATTAGTACAATCGATTGCATGCTTCAATTTTTCTGATCTTTTGCTTCTGTTTCTCAATGCAATCGATTTACATTACTTATGGAATCGATTGCATACTTAAAATTTTCAAAATGTTTGCTTCTGTTTCTCAGTGCAATCGATTTACATTGCTTGTGCAATCGATTGCACTCACTTATTTTTTGCTACTGACTTCACATGCAATCGATTTATATTGCTTGTGAAATCGATTGCAAACTTAAAACTTTTAAAAATATAGTTGTTGAAACCCCTTGCAATCGATTTACACAAAGGGTGAAATCCATGGCATGCTTCACGATTTTGAAAAACAACAGCTTTTCACATGCCTGTTCATAATACCTTTTCATTGAAACCTTTCACTCAATCTTGGCATTTGTTCATGATTCATTTTCAGAACTTTATGATGTTTCAAAAGGGTGCTATGAACATATGAATATTCATTTTCAAAATCATTTTCAACACCTCTTCCAAATATATTTTATGAATATTCAAAATACAAACTCAAGCTTTTATTCACTTTCATACATAAGTTTTCTGCATACTTTCATACATTTTTAAACATAAAACTTTGAGCAATTATATCTTGAGTCATTAATTGTTAAATCACTCTAAGTGATAAATACTACTCAACTCACTCAAAATCAAATATTGATAGTTACTTACTTATTTTTCCAGGATTGTTAGAAATAAGTTAAGTGTTTTTAAAATCTTGTTTTTCCAGGATTGTTGGATACAAGTGTAGTCACTTTGAGAGGATTGTTCTCATTGTTGACATAGTGAAAATCCAAGAGGATTGTTCTTGGTCCAAGAGGATTGTTCTTGGATTTTTGGTAGTTCTTGTTTAAGTTTGCTAAAATAAGGAAATCTGTTTCATATTGAAAGGGGACTAGAGTACTCTCGGACTGTGAGGGGAACCAGGATATATCGCCCGTGTCTCTTTATTTTTTTGCACTTTACTCTTTCCTAAACTCACCATTAACCAGAAAAATAATATCCATCATCACTAAAACCAAAAAATTTTAAAGTACCTAATTCACCCCCCTCTTAGGTGCACTTCGTACTCACAATTGGTATCAGAGCAGGTTATAGGTAACCTGTTCCTAAAAGATCCAGAATGGCTTCTGCAAATCAAAATCCCGTTTTAAGAGATGGTGGTAGTAACAACAAGCCTCCTCTATTTTGTGGTGAATATTTTGACTACTGGAAAATACGCATGAAGGCAAATCTAGAAGCACCAGGAGAAGAAATATGGGATGCCGTCGAGAATGGTCCATTTATCCCTATAACAGTAATCAATGGTGTTGGCTCATCAAACCCTAAAACTAGATGGGACGATGATAATAAGAAGAAAGTTCTCTATGATAAAAAGTCAATTAACCTTCTTCAAGGTGCACTTAGCATGGATAAATTCTTCTGTGTCTCGGCATGCAAGACAACAAAAGAAATATAAGATACCTTGGTACAAACTCATGAAGGAACGGTTGAAGTAAAAAGATCAAGACTAAATACCCTGAGTCAAGAATACAAATTTTTTTGAATGCATCCCGGAGAAACCATTTTTGACCTACAAAAGAGATTTGTGCACTTGACAACTCATCTAAGTGATCTTGGTAAAACTTTGACGAATGATGAACTAAATCTGAAAGTACTTAGGTCCTTAACTAGGGAATGGCAACCAAAGGTAACGGAAATTTCAGAAAAGAAAAGTCTCTCCTCTATGACGTCCGCAACATTGTTTGGAAAACATCAATAATATGAAACGGAACTCAGAAGAATTGAAAAGCATGAAAATCAAGAGAAGAAATCTAAGAATATTGCTTTGAAGATATATTCCAAGGAAGTTGAAAAGGAAGACAATCCGGAAGAAGATGAAAATTTCATGCTTCTTGTTAAAAGGCTTGGTAAGTTCTTTGGTAGAAATGAAGAACCATTTTCTCATTCAAAAGGAAAGAAACAATTTAAGAAAAAGGAAGCTTCCACATCAACACAAGAAATCACATGTTATGAATATGGTAAGCAAGGTCATATAAATCCGGATTGTCCAAAACACTCCAAGAAAGGTGGCTTCAAAAGAAAAAATGGATTCAAGAACAAAAAGGCTTATGTTGCATGGGAGGATAGAGAAATAAGTTCCTCATCCGATTCCGATAGTGATGAAAGTGCAAATCTAGTATTGATGGCCTCACACCACTCCGATGATGAAGACAATGAGGTATACTTGAAGACCACTTGCAATCCTTGGTATGTTAACAGTGGTTGTTCAAAGCATATGAAAGGAGACATAAACCAATTTTCAAATCTAGTGCTAAAGGCCAAGGGTTTTGTCACTTATGGAGACAATAATAAGGGAAGAATCCTTGGCAAAGGCAAAGTTGGTGCTCCACCTTTCACATCCATTGGAGACGTTCTTTATGTTGAAGGACTAAAGCACAATCTTCTTAGTATTAGCCAACTTTGTGACAAAGGCTTCAAGATCAAGTTCACCAAAGATGAATGCTTGATAGAAGATGAAGTCATACATGAGGTTATAATTAAAGGTAAAAGAATAAATAATATATTCATGATTTCCCTTGATGATTCATCTTTGAAGGTTAAATGTCTCATGGAGAACAACGATGATTCATGGCTGTGGCACAAAAGAATTGCTCATATTCACATGGAACACTTGAATAAACTAATAAAGCATGATCTTGTCATTGGATTGCCTAAAAGAAATTTTGTCAAAGATAGACTCTGTCATGCTTGTCAAAAGGGGAAACAAACAAAATCAACTTTCAAATCTAAGAATGTGGTATCCACTACAAGGCCACTACAATTGTTACATATGGACTTATTTGGTCCATCAAGAACAAGGAGTTTCGGAGGTAATGTATATGCTTTGGTTATTGTTGACGATTTCTATAGATATACTTGGACATTCTTTTTAGTACAGAAAAGTGATGCATTCAAGGCGTTCAAGAAGTATGCTAAACAAATTTAAAATGAGAAGTCTCTAACAATTGTCTCCATAAGAAGTGATCATGGCAGAGAATTTCAAAATGCTCTATTTGAAAAATTTTGTGGAGAACATGGAATATCTCACAACTTCTCGGCACCAGGGACTCCTAAACAAAATGGAGTGGTAGAAAGAAAGAATAGTTATCTTGTGGAACTTGCTTGAAGAATGCTTAGCGACTTAAATATTCCAAAATACTTTTGGGCAGATGCGGTGAGCACGACATGTTTTGTTAGGAATAGAGTTAACATAAGACCGATATTGAAGAAAACTCTATATGAACTCTTTAAAGGGAGGAAACCAAACATTGCTTTCTTTCACATCTTCGAATTCAAATTCTTTATCTTAAACAACGACAAAGATAACCTTGGTAAGTTTGTTGAAAAATCCGACGAACGTATTTTTCTTGGCTACTCTCTTTCTAGTAAGGCATATAGAATCTACAACATAAGAACTTTGACAATTGAAGAATCAATTCATGTATATTTTGATGAAACTAACCCCTCCAAGGAGGATAATATTGTTTGTGATAATGATGATGAAATACTAGAAGACCCTCAAGAAAATTCTTCCAAAAATCAACCAATTCAACACGAAGAATCACCCCAACAAGAATCAAATCTCAATGATCTACCAAAAGAATGGAGAACTCATAGAGATCATCCTATCGATAAAGTGATTGGTGATATATGTCAAGGTGTGTCAACAAGATTAAATCTCAAAGATGCTTTCCTAAACATGGCGTTTGTATCTCAAATTGAACCTTCCAAAGTTGATGAAGCCTTAGGCGATGACCAATGGATTATCTCTATACAAGAATAATTGAATCAATTTGAAAGGAATCAAGTTTTGGAACTTGTCCCTAGGCTAAGCAACAAACCCATTATTGGAACAAGATGGGTGTTTAAAAACAAACTTGACGAGAATGTAATAATTGTTCGTAACAAAGCAAGGTTGGTAGCACAAGGCTACAATCAAGAAGAAGGAATAGATTTTGAAGAAACCTTCGCTCCGATTGCAAGGTTACAAGCTATTCATCTCTTACTTGCCTATGCTTGTTCATTAAATTTTCAGCTTTTCCAAATGGATGTCAAAAGCGCATTCTTGAATGGATATACCACTGAAGAAGTCTACTTTAAGCAACCCCTGGGGTTCGAAGATTTCAAGAATCCATCTCATGTATTTAAATTGAGAAAATCTCTCTAAGGATTGAAACAAGAACCAAGGGCATGGTATGATCGTTTAAGCAACTTCTTATGCGAAAAAGGTTTTGAAAAGGGCAAAGTTGAGAAGACTCTATTTATCAAGAAAATCAAAGATTACACTTTGCTAGCACAAGTCTATGTTGACGATATCATTTTCAGCAATGATTCAAGGAGAATTTAAAATGTCCATGATGGGTAAAATGAACTATTTTCTTGGACTTCAAATCAAACAACTAAAATATGGCATCTTCATCAACAAATCCAAATATTGTAAGGAACTCTTGAAAAGATTTTACATGGATAACTGTAAGGAAGTGTCTACACCAATGGGTTCTGGTTCATATGTTGATCAAGATGAATTAGGTGTTTCCATCGACATTACAAAGTATCGAGGTATGATTGGCTCCTTATTGTATTTAACGGCAAGCCTTCCTGACATAATGTTTAGTGTTTGTCTCTGTGCTCGCATTCAAGCAAATCCAAAGGAATCTCATCTCACGACGCTAAAGAGGATCATGAAGTATCTCAAAGGAACAACAAATGTCGGATTGTGGTATCCTAAAGGTAGTGTTTGCAACTTAGTTTGTTATTCTAGTGCGGATTATGCAGGTTGTAAAACTGATAGAAAAAGCACAAGTGGTACTTGTCACATCCTTGGAAATGCATTAGTATCATGGGCCTGCAAGAAACAAGCATGCGTTGCTCTTAGCATGGCCAAAGCTGAATATATTGCAGTAGGTAGTAGTTGCGCTCAAATTTTGTGGCTCAAACAACAACTTTGTGACTACGGACTCGATCTAGGATGCATTTCTCTACGGTGCGACAATACAAGTGCAATAAACATTACGAAGAATCTCGTCATGCATTCAAGAACTAAACACATAGACATACAATATCATTTCCTCCGTGATCATGTACTTTAAGGAGATGTCGAGGTAACCTTTGTAGATACTCATAATCATCTTGCCGATATCTTCACTAAACCTTTGGCAAGAGAACCGTTCTACAAGATTCGATGAGAGCTTGACATACTTGACGAACATGACATATAAGGTGCCTTCTATCCTTGTTATGATTATATATATATATATATATATATATATATATATATATATATATATATATATATATATATATATATATATATATATATATATATATATATATATATATATATATATATATATTTTAAACATGCTATATGTGAATATAAGTTAAGTGGTATTTAATTTTTAAGAAAAATTTTGTTTTGGTCATTTTTGGTTGATGCAAATCGATTACACAAAGAGTGTAAATCGATTTCTCACTGAGTATTTTTTATTTTTGGCCTTTCTGTTTCAAGTGCAAATCGATTTCACCAAAAATGCAAATTGATTGCACTCTATGCATTTCAGTTTTATTTTGGTTCTGTTTTATGTGGAAATCGATTACACCTGTATGCAAATTGATTTCACCTACTGTAACTTGCTTTTATGACAGAAAATTGTGTTGGTCAAAATTCCTCTCTCTCATACTCCCAAGCCAAATAAACTTTAATATAACCCACTCATTCCCATCTACTCAAATCATATCCAAATCTCAGCTATCAAACACCTTTCTCTCTCAAAAAACCTAAAATCCTCAAAACCCTATATACCTTACCCATGGCTTCAAGACAAAAAAGAAAGGTGCCAGCTTCAGAAAAAGGGAAGAAAAATGTTGATTCATCTTCTAATCCATTACTTTCATCTCTAACCGAAGAACAAGAAGTCAGATTCACAAAGGACTTTCAAAGGAAAATAGTGTCCAATCCTAAATATGGTATGTTATCATCCTTTCCCCAAGAATGCTTCTCTTTTCAAAATGATTTAGCTGCTTATGGTCTAGAACCATTAATTTCTTCGTTTGGGCCATATTATCCATATTTGGTAAGAGTGTTTTTCAGCAATCTAACTCCTGAAAAAGGCAAAATGGTGACATATGTGTTGGGTACTCGTATCTCTCTAACTCCTGAGGTTGTTGGTGAGATTCTTCATATTCCTTACACTGGAAGTTCTCTGTATAATCCTGAAAACGAGGCATGAGATGACTACCAGAAAAAGGATTTCTATTACAGCATTGGGAGGTTAAGTGAAGCTGAATTCTGCGCCAATCGGATTCGTGGTCTAGGTAGAGTAATTCCATTCAGAGACTCTTGGAGTGCAGGTAACTTCTATATAGACGATCGCCTATTTCATTAATTTATGGTCTATATCAGGTTTCCAAGAGCTGGAAACCACTGCACTATGACCGACCTGGAAATGCAGCTGATTTATGCAAGAAAGAAAGGGATAAGTGTTAACTGGGCAAGACTTATAATGGTGCATAAGCTAAGAGTCGATGCAAAATAAAAATTTCTTCCATATGCTTATTTTGTTACTTTAATTATGGAGGAATTTGGAGTGGATCGTTCTGGGTTTGAGAAAGTGAATATGGATCTAAATCTGAATAAGATTTCCATCAAGAATGTTGACTCTAGAATGGGCCTGCATTACAATCGGGAAACAAAAACTATCACTTACATTGGTGAAGATGTGGTTGGTGATGAAGGGAACGATCAAGAAGTCGAAGGCGGTGAAGTTGTACCTCCTCCACCTACTTCTCCCTCTGGTCCAAGCAATCAAGAGCTTATGGATTACATGTCTCAACAATTTGGTTCCATGAACACCAACATCAACAACCAATGGAATGCGATCAATGATTCTACGACAACCCAGATTAATGACTTCCACACAGATGTGAATCAATAATTTTCATACCCTTACTCTCATCTTCACATTCCACCATATGATCCAAATAATCCAGCTGCACCTCCTCAACACTACACAGAACCCCCTCTTCAACAACAATGTTCGAATCAAGACTCTTGGTCCTATAACCACCAGGACATGCATCACCCTTGAAGTTCTGGCCAACTCTATTTTTTGTTATGTCCTTGTCTTTTCATTCTATGGTTTGTTTGTTAAATTTATGTGTAATCGTTAAAACAATTTGTCTTGCTTGTTTAATTAAAGTTTTCTCGATATATTGCTTTATTACTGTTTGTTTTTTTTGCATCTTTCCCTTCTTTTTGATAATGTCAAAGGGGGAGAAAGATGTGGTACTTTATGCTTGTATTTTTCCTTGTCTTAATTTTTTAAAGTTACTCTCCAACCAAGATAAACAAATACAAAGGATTCCAACCTTCTCATACATAGGGGGAGTTTTGCATCTTAGGGGGAGAAAAGCTCTTTCCGGAAACTACAACGCATAAAGCAAGATTGTTTGTCATCATCAAAAATGGGGAGAATGTAAAATCAAGCTTCTCAAATGAACTTTTGTTTTTATGAAGACAAACCATGATTGACAAAGAAGGCAAAGATTTATGATCAAGCTCAAAGCATCTACGGACAAAATCTTCAATTCAAAGCTCTTAACAACTTTCAAGGTATAATGATATTATTTACTTTGATATTAAGATATAGATGCTCAATGGTGAATAAGAAATGTTTTATAAATTATTACTCAAGTTTTTCAAAATTAAAATTCATTTTTCACTTGAGTGCAATCGATTTGCATATTAGTACAATCGATTGCATGCTTCAATTTTTCAGATCTTTTGCTTCTATTTCTCAGTGTAATCGATTTACATTACTTGTGCAATCAATTGCATACTTAAATTTTTCAAAACTTTTGCTTCTGTTTCTCAGTGAAATCGATTTACATTGCTTGTGCAATCGATTGCACTCACTTATTTTTTGCTACTGACTTCACATGAAATCGATTTACATTGCTTGTGCAATCGATTGCACCCTTAAAACTTTTGAAAATATAGCTATTGAAACCCCGTGCAATCGATTTACACAAAGGGTGCTATCGATTGCATGCTGCACGATTTTGAAAAACAACAGCTTTTCACATGCCTGTTCATAATACCTTTTCATTGAAACCTTTCACTCAATCTTGGCATTTGTTCATGATTCATTTTTAGAAATTTATGATGTTTCAAAAGGGTGCTATGAACATATAAATGTTCATTTTCAAAATCATTTTAAACACCTATTCCAAACATATTTTCTGAATTTTCAAAATACAAACTCAAGCTTTTCTTCACTTTCATACATAAGTTTTCTGCACACTTTCATACATTTTTAAACAGAAAACTTTGAGCAATTATATCTTGAGTCATTGTACAATATTATTATTTGAAGAGAAGATCATTCATTGTTAAATCACTCTAAGTGATCAATACTACTCAACTCACTCAAAATCAAATATTGATAGTTACTTACTTATTTTTCCATGATCGTTGGAAATAAGTTTAAGTGTTTTTAAAATCGTTTTTTTCCAGGATTGTTGGATACAAGTGTAGTCACTTTGAGAGGATTGTTCTCATTGTTGACATAGTGAAAATCCAAGAGGATTGTTCTTGGTCCAAGAGGATTTTTCTTGGCTTTTTGGTAGTTCTTGTTTAAGTTTGCCACAATAAGGAAATCTCTTTCATGTTGAAAGGGGACTGGAGTACTCTCGGACTGTGAGGGGAACTAGGATATATCGCCCGTGTCTCTTTATTTTTCTGCACTTTACTCTTTCCTAAACTCAGCATTAACTAGAAAAGCAATATCCGTCATCACTAAAACCAAATTTTTTTAAAGTACCTAATTCACCCCCCTCTTAGGCGCACTTCATACTTATAATTGGTATCAGAGCAGGTTATAGGTAACCTATTCCTAAAAGATCCAGAATGGCTTCCGCAAATCAAAATCCCATTTTCAGAGATGTTGGTAGTAACAACAAGCCTCCTATATTTTGTGGTGAATATTTTGACTCCTGGAAAATACGCAAGAAGGCACATCTAGAAGCACAAGGAGAAGAAATATGGGATGTCGTCGAGAATGGTCCATTTATCCCTATAACGGTAATCAATGGTGTTGGCTCATCAAAGCCTAAAACTGCATGGGACGATGGTGATAAGAAGAAAGTTCTCTATGATAAAAAGGCAATAAACCTTATTCAAGGTGAACTTAGCATGGATGAATTCTTCCGTGTCTCGGCATGCAAGATAACAAAAGAAATATGGGAGACCTGGTACAAAGTCATGAAGGAACGGTTGAAGTAAAAAGATCAAGACTAAATACCCTGAGTCAAGAATACGAATTATTTAGAATGCAGCTCGGAGAAACTATTCTTGACCTACAAAAGAGATTTGTGCACTTGACAAATCATCTAAGTGCTCTTGGTAAAACTTTGACGAATGATGAACTAAATCTGAAAGTACTTAGGTCCTTAACTAGGGAATGGAAACCAATGGTAACAGCAATTTCAGAAAAGAAAAGTCTCTCCTCCATAACGTCCGCAACATTGTTTGGAAAACTTCAAGAATATGAAACGGAACTCGGAAGACTTGAAAAGCATGAAAATCAAGAGAAGAAATCCAAGAATATTGCTTTGAAGATAGATTCCAAGGAAGTTGAAAAGGAAGACAATCCGGAAGAAGATGAAAATTTCATGCTTCTTGTTAAAAGGCTTGGTAAGTTCTTTGGTAGAAATGACAAACCCTTTTCTCATTCAAAAGGAAAGAAACAATTTAAGAAAAAGGAAGCTTCCACATCAACACAAGAAATCACATGTTATGAATGTGGTAAGCAAGGTCATATCAAGCTGGATTGTCCAAAACTCTCCAAGAAAGGTGGCTTCAAAAGAAAAAAGGGATTCAAGAACAAAAATGCTTATGTTGCATGGGAGGATAGAGAAATAAGTTCCTCATCCGATTCCAATAGTGATGAAAGTGCAAATCTAGTATTGATGGCCTCACACCACTCCAATGATGAAGAAAATGAGGCATGCTTGAAGACCACTTGCAATCTTTGGTATCTTAATAGTGGTTGTTCAAAGCATATTAAAGGATACATAAACCAATTTTAAAATCTATTGCTAAAGGCCAAGGTTTTTGTCACTTATGGAGACAATAATAAGGGAAGAATCCTTGGCAAAGGCAAAGTTGGTGCTCCACCTTTCACATCCATTGAAGATGTTCTCTATGTTGAAGGACTAAAGCACAATCTTCTTAGTATTAGCCAACTATGTCACAAAGGCTTCAAGATCAAGTTCACCAAAGATGAATGCTTGATAGAAGACGAAGTCACACATTAGGTTATACTTAAAGGTAAAAGAATCAATAATATATTCATGATTTCCCTTGATGATCCATCTTTGAAGGTTAAATGTCTCATGGATAACAACGATGATTCATGGATGTGGCACAAAAGAATTGCTCATATTCACATGGAACACTTGAATAAACTAATCAAGCATGATCTTGTCATTGGATTGCCTAAGAGAAATTTCGTTAAAGATAGACTCTGCCATGCTTGTCAAAATGGGAAATAAACAAAATCAACTTTCAAATCTAAGAATGTGGTGTCCACTACAAGGCCACTAAAATTGTTACATATGGACTTATTTGGTCCATCAAGAACAAGGAGTTTCGGAGGTAATGTATATTCTTTAGTTATTGTTGACGATTTCTATAGATATACTTGGACATTCTTTTTAGTACATAAAAGTGATGCATTCAAGGCATTCAAGAAGTATGCTAAACAAATTCAGAATGAGAAGTCTCTAACAATTGCCTCCATAAGAAGTGATCATGGCGGAGAATTTCAAAATGCTCTATTTGAAGAATTTTGTGGAGAACATGGAATATCCCATAACTTCTCGGCACCAAGGACTCCTCAACAAAATGGAGTGGTAGAAAGAAAGAATAGGTCTCTTGTGTAACTTGCTAGAACAATGCTTAGCGACTCAAATCTTCCAAAATACTTTTGGGCGGATGCGGTGAGCACGACATGTTTTGTTAGCAATAGAGCTAACATAAGACCGATCTTGAAGAAAACTCCATATGAACTCCTCAAAGGGAGGAAACCAAACATTACTTTCTGTTTACCTTGGGTTTTGGTAAACAACCGCTGATCCTCCAAATGGTTACTTATTTGGTTACTCGCAGGATCGATCAGATTGATCCTATGGACATAGGTTGATTTTGAAGTTTGATTAAGGTGGATAAGGCTTTAAGTAAATTGTTTAAAGTAAATTGCATAAAGGAAAGGCTTGGTAAAATAGACAAGGCTTGAAAGTAAAGGTTCGACAGGAATTTAAAGGAGAAAAGCAAGTAAAATACTGGAAAAGTAAATGACTTGAATTGATAAAATTGGTGTTTCACACATACATTTCTCAACAATTCTTTCGCTCACACTGGGTACTTGAATCTAAATGAGTGACTATGTATTTATTTGTGAACACACACGAGAAACTACATGTCTACTCCTATTTATACAAAAACATTCCAAGTAACCGTCGGGCAGTTACACTGCTTCGAGATCAAGCCACTTGGCACGTTCTCCATGCTCGACGCTCCAGATCCTTGCACGTTTGCACGTAGTAACTGCTGGAAACCGTTTTCCCTCCAAAGCTTTGAATTTCAAACTGCTCCACTCTGGACCATCGAACACCTTCATCAAGAGACATCTTCGACGAAAACTCCTTCGACGTCGAAGGCAATCAGCCTTCTTCCTTGGAAGAAATCTTCTAAGTATTTTGCCATCTTTCGACGGGCACTTCGACAGGCTTAGCCAGTCGAAAGCATCTTTCAGCTTTTAATGGCTGCCATCAATCAAAACAAAGGTGTCGAATTTAGGAGCCAACAAATTGCCCCCCAAGAATGCCTTATTTCGACTCTGAAATAAAAAGGCATTCTTTGAAAACGCCATTCGACACCTGTTTTTCCACGCTTAGTCACAAGTTAACTTGTGCACTTTTTGTTGCTTTTTACCAACTATTGGCAATCCCAAGAAACCATCATTGATTTGATCCTAGGACGTCACTTTCAGTACGGCGTGCAGTACCAAACATCACTTCAAAATTTGTCATTATGACAAATCCCAAAAACGAGGACGCACGCTGCGTCTCTCTGTTTCTGCAGAAACGGCCAAAACAACAGGATGCTGCCACGCGTCCCACTAATTCCTGCAGCATTAAATGACATTTAATGTCCTCGTTATTGGGAATTTCTCCCACTACTATAAATAGTGGTGAATATCCCATTGTGGGACTTTTTACGCAAACTAACCCTCAAACTCCCTTGCTTTCATACAAACTTGCTCTCTTTGCAGAAAAACTCTTCCTTTTTCACTCCATCTTCATCTTCAACAATGGCCTCTGCTTCTACTGCCCCCAAGACTAACGCACCAACTGAACAACTTGCTAAGCCCAAGGTCTTTGTTACTACTCCGGTAGTGAACTCTACAGGGAAACGAAGGGTTCCCGAACCTTCTGACATCTCCGTTCGCGATGCTTACTCGCGTCACTTGATGATCCCGGTTGGATACTCCAACCAGATCTTCGCAATGTCCGGCCCCATGAACCCAAGCATCTCTGAAGCTCTGAAGATCAAGAGCTATTTTCCCATCGTCGAGAAACTCAAGCCAATAGCATGCGCTAAGAAGGACGCAGAAGACAACGAAGACCCTACACGCGAGAAAATCGACCTCCGTTTCTTCAACAGAAGTGTGAGGGTCTTCAGGTCTTGCCCCAATCTGACCTCTGACTACGTCGCCTGGCTAGCAAAGTTGGAGAAACATCAAACTCCAGTATGGAAGGAAATGGGAATCTTTGACCTAGTAATGCTGTCGAAGACAGGCTTAAACTACTCCCCAGAGATGCTTATAGCTTCGCTGTTGTTTTGGGATTACTCTCACTTCACCTTTCACCTTCCATGTGGGATGTTAACCCCCACACTCTTCGACGTAGCGGCCATCACTGGCCTCCGACCAACCGGAGATTACTTCGACCCGGAGGAGATGTCGGAGGACCAAATTGGCTTCTCTGAGACCAAGCCAACATACACCACCTTTATCAACCATTATCACGACAGGTCGACGGACACAGTGTCGGATGTCGAACACATAGCGTTTCTAGCCTTATGGCTAACTCGCTTTGTGTTTTGTTCAAAGTCTCTACAAGTGACCAAAAAGATGGTCACTCTTGCCACCCAACTGCATCACCGCCAGAACATCTGTTTGGCAGAACTAATTCTGGCCAGTCTTTATGACTCAATCAGCAATGGGGTTACTCTCTTGAAACATATCGAAGATAGGGGCAGTTTGCTACTCGCTGGGCCTTTCTGGCTACTTCAACTGTGGCTCAACGCCACTTTCGAATCTTTCCTACCCAAGAAGAATCAGATAAATGAACAAGCCCCAGCGATAGCTAACGGACGTATCGAAGGAATTAGGCTGGCTCTACTGACACCTGTGGAAGATGGGCTGGAGTTTCAACAAACCTTCACTAACTTCGTTCTGATGTTCGCTCGAAGGAAGGAATTTGTTTCAACTATGGCTCCATTTGCTCAACGAAAGGTGGGGCCAGCATGGTTCACAAGGCCACATCCAAAGGAGTCGAGTGGTCCCAATGTCGATGAGCACACTGTACTTTGGGAGGCGTTCCTGACACCCAGGATCATGCCTCTTCGATTTAAGAGTTCTAAGACTCATTTGAGTCTGCTTGCCTATCAACCAAATCTGGTATCTCGCCAGTTTGGTATCATCCAAACCCTGCCTTCTCCCATTTTTCAAAGAGAGAAGTCAATGTTGTACTTCTGCAACGATTATACAGAAGAAGCTGCCACCAAGCATATCGGAAGATATGCTGGTCGAACAATCCTCTCGCTGTTTAACTACCAGCTTAACTTCCTTTGCTCACCATCTTTTGAGGAGTGGTGGAGAAGCTATTATGCTGAGTACTTCTTCGACGAGAAGGACTTCATGGCAGAGTTGCAGAAGTCTTTTGTCCTTGTGTTGGACAAAGTAAAGAAATGTAAGTCCATGCTCTCACATTACTTTTTATCTTTCTCTTCGACTGTTAGCCTGTTAACCTTCCTTTTCGCTTTCAGTTGTTCGAAAGCCCCTAGCCAAGAAGGCTACAGAAGGCCCACAAGGAAGAGTCCCTTCGACAAAACCTCCACCGCCGGCGAAGACTATAGCGCCGGCGAAGACAACGGGCAACCAACAGGGGGAAGGCTCTTCGAGGAGGCCTCCTGCATCGGTAACCAGATTTTCTTCATTTTCCTTCTGGCTTTCGATTTTTTTTATTTTCGACGTAATTATTCAATCGAATTCCTATTGGTTTTCTAGGCCCCTTCGCCCAAGAAAAGGGCAGCATTGGTGGTCGAATCGGGGAGTGATGACGACAGTGATTCCCCTCCTACTCCCTTAAAGAGGCGAAAGTTAACGAAGGACGCTTCTGTTCCTGCTCCTGCCCCTGAAGGTCGAACCGTCAGAATAAAGGTCGCTGTGAGAAAGCCTAGGCCACCTGCAGTGATCATCGAGGAGCCAACTGAGGAGGAACTGAACGCCCTTCTTACCAAGCCTGTCGAAAGTGATAATTCCAGCCCTGGGGCTGAAGTTAATCCACAGGTAATCTATTGGACCCTTCTTATAACTTAGGCATAGATACCAGTATTCGATTGTATCTCTTTCGACATCTGAAGATTTATCTTCTTTCTCCTTTTCAGGACACTACTGAAAGTTCCCCACCAAGGACTTCAGAAACTCTAGAATCTGCTGACCTTAGCAGGCCTCAGGAAAAAGATTTGGGCAATGACGAAGCCCACACTGAGAATGAGGCCAATGCTGAAACAGTGGAGAAGACAACAGAAGAAACTATGGTGGAGGCAACACAGCCAGAAACGGTTCCTGTGGTGGACTTGTCGTCAGAAGAGAATCCTGAAGGAAGAGACCAAGGCAATGGCGAAGAGAATCAAGATGCTGTTGACGAAGAGCACCAAGGTGGTACTGGCGAAGAACACCAGGGTGACGCTAGCGAAGAGCCACACAATGACGCTGGCGAAGGACCCCAAGGTGATGTTAACGAACAACCACAAGTCGACGCTAGTACCGCCTCAGTCCAAGTCGAAAAGCAACCAAACGAGGCACTCAGCATTCAACAGCCTCAAGCCCAAGATAATACTGTGGCAAGGGTCACCTCCTCAAAGCACAGGTCAAAAGAGGACTTGGAAATCTTGAAACAAACTGACCCTGTCAGCTACCTTAATGCAATCATCGAGAGTAAGAGTTCTTCTGACACTAGTCAGGAAATTCCTACCCTGTCGGGGAAATCTACTGAAACTTCTCCTCTTGATGATGCGTTGGCGAAGGTTAAAGCCCAGTTCTTCAAGAGAGATTTAATGAAGGCTTTAGAGGGGGACCCCACTGCTCCATCATGCTTAAAAGAGGTTTTGAATGCTGTTGACTTCGAAGCTGTAGCCCCAGAAATTTCAGACTTAATCATGGAATTACATTCTATGATTGATCAAGTCTCAGCGGATTACAGGCGCCAACGAGCTTTTAACAGTCAGCTCGAAGTGCTGCATGGAAAAAGCTCATCTGCGTGGACTGCTGTCTCAGATTCGACTTCTCGAATTGCCGAGTTGTCGAAACAGAAAGCGTCTGCACAGGAAAGGGTCGATGCTATTGAGCGAGAGAATGTCTCCTTCCGAGCACAAATTGCAGAGATAGAGGCGAAGATAAACGCCAACACTGTACTCCAGGAGGAAATTCTTTCGACCATCCCAGACACTGAGAGCCAGACTGAGATCAAGCAAGGCCTGGAATTCGCTGAGAGGGCTCAAAGCCTCGACGCTCAAATTGCCAAACTGGTGCAAGAAAACTCTTGGTGCAAAAAGAGGTTGGAGCTGCAGTATGCCAAGTATCTTCGACTCAAGAATTCTCTTTCCTTTTGATTGATTCTCTTTTTGTAACCATCTTCTGTAATCGTTTTCGACAACAATTGCCATTTTGGCTGAAATTAATAAAATTTCCATTTTGGCATTTTTATGGTTATTTTAGTTTGTTCTTTTATTATTTTATTTTTATCTCTTGAAGTATAGGCTTATATTTTTTCAAATATTTACCATTTACTCTCAAGAGCCTTTTATCACCACTTATCTCTTCGACCTCATAGGCTCCACCAGAAAAAGTTTGGATAACTCTGAAGGGTCCCTCCCATTTGGGTGACCATTTCCCCATGCTTCGATCCCGTCGATCCATGGGAAGAATTACCTTCCAAACTAAATCTTCAGGCAAAAATACCTTAGGTTTTACCTTTCTATTATAAGAGTCTTCTACTCTTTTCTTCTGAAGCCTGAGTAAGTCGAGAGCCTGTAATCTTTCTTCGTCTAAATCCACCAATTCATCCAACATCATATTCCAATAAACCTCAGAAGGAATGTCATAATGCCTCTGAACTCTTGCAGATTGAAGACAAATTTCTGCTGGCAACACTGCATCATGGCCAAAAGTTAGCCTATATGGCGTTGTACCAGTGGCTTCTTTTGGGGACGTTCGACAAGCCCATAAAATCTGGTCTAACGTCTTATGCCAATTCTTTGGTTTCTTCCCAACATGTTTCTTTATCAAGCCAATCACTACTTTGTTAGCTGCTTCGACTTGACCATTCGCCTGTGCATAGTAAGGCGTGGATGTTAGGAGTTTGAAACCTGTTTCCTGAGCAAATTCCTGCATCTTTCGACCAGTGAAAACTGAACCTTGATCAGTTGTTATTGTCTCAGGGATTCCATACCTAAATATAATGTTCTTTTGAATGAATTCAATGACATTTTCTTGGTCTACATTGACTAAAGGGACAGCTTCGATCCACTTAGTAAAATAATCAATGCCTACCAATATGTATTTCTGACTCTTTGATGATGCTGGTCGAATCTCTCCAATGAGATCCAACGCCCATCCTCGAAAGGGCCAAGGCTTCACTATCGAGTGAAGTTCGCTTGCTGGTACATGCTGGATGCCTGTATGAACTTGACACTCTTGGCAACCTTTGGCGAACTCAACACAATCTTTCAGCATAGTGGGCCAATATAGTCCTTGTCGAAACAACAACCATTTCATCTTATGGCCTGCTTGGTGAGCCCCACATGCCCCAGCATGCGTAGTCGAAAGGGCTATGTATGCTTCAGTTTCACTTAAACATTTTAGCAACACCCCTTCAGGCGTCTTCTTGAATAACTCATTACCCATGAGTACAAAACTCAACGCCCTGTATTTTGTTTTTCGTTCTGTCGAAGCTCCTGGATTTTGAAGATAGTCCACAATAGGTTTCCTCCAATCCTGTTCTGACAAATTATCAATGAACGAAATCTCGAAGTTTGAGTGATCAGCATATCCTAGCCTCGTCGATTCCAAGTCTGATGGTGATAGACAAGTTGCTTTTATCTTCTCTCGAACTTCGATTGCTCTTTGTAGTTTCGTTTTTGAAATCTTATACCCAGATGCAATCTGTGCCAAGTCATTGGCTATTTGATTTTCGACTCTGGGTATGTGTCGAATATTGATACTTTCAAATTGTTTCAATAAACGATTTGCTATCACAAAGTACATAATAAGATTCTCTCTTATGCATTTATACTCCTTTGTGACTTGCTTGATGACTAACTCTGAGTCTCCCATTATTTCGACTCGAGTTGCCCCCAATTCCAACAATATTTCAAGGCCAGTAATTAGAGCTTCATACTCAGCCTCATTGTTCGAACAAGAACCTTCTATTTGGTACTTGAATGTTGTTGGAATTTTATCTGGAGAAATAATCAAAACTCCTACTCCTGTTCCATTTTTATGGCTGGAACCATCGAAGTAGAATTTCCAAGGTTCTATCTCCACATAATTCACATCCTCGACTCGAATTGAGTGGTCGACTATGAAGTCTGCAACCACTTGTCCTTTTACTGCCTTAAGAGGCATAAAGGTCAAGGAGTATTCAGTCAATGCTAATGCCCACTTGCCAATTCGACTATGCAAGATAGGTTTCGACAACATATATTTGAAAACATCAAAATGAGACGAAACGTAAACATCAACTGGTTTTATATATTGTTTGAGCTTTGTACAAGAGAAATACAGACATAGACACAATTTTTCAACTTCGCTATATCTAGTTTCTGCATCATTCAAAACTCGACTGAGATAATAAATGGGTCTTTCGACTCCATTCTCATCCTCTTGGGCTAACATACTTCCCAGAGTTTTGTCAGATGCAGCTATGTACAATCTCATACTCCTATTACTACAAGGAGGCACCAAAATAGGTGGCTTAGTGAGGTACCCTTTGATTTTGTCGAAGGCTTCTTGTTGCTCTTGCCCCCATTCGAACCCCTCTTTATTTAGTCGAAGTAAGGGTGAAAAGGCCAGAGCTTTCCCACTTAGGTTAGATATAAACCTTCTCAAGAAATTTATCTTGCCTAAGAGAGATTGCAATTCCTTCTTATTCGATGGCGCTTTCGCTTCCAAAATTGCCTTCGTCTTGTTCTGATTGATTTCGATTCCTTTCTTGTGGACAACGAAACCCAAGAAATCTCCAGCTTTCACACAGAACGCACACTTCAAAGGGTTCATCTTCAGACCATGTTCTCTCATCCTTTCGAATGATTGTCGAAGGTGGTCAATGTGACTCTTCCTGGAAACAGATTTTATAACAATATCATCAATATAAACTTGCATAAAAGTGTTAATAAAATCATGGAAGATAGTATTCATTGCTCGCTGGTACGTTGCCCCAGCGTTCTTTAGGCCAAAAGGCATCACTACCCATTCGTAAGTGCCTAAGGCCCCAGGGCATCGAAAAGCTGTTTTCGACACGTCCTCTTCAGCAATGAATATTTGATTATATCCTGAATAACCATCGAGCATACTCAGGTATTCGTAGCCAGCGGCAGAATCGACTAGCATTTCCGCCACAGGCATAGGATATTCATCTTTGGGGGTGGCAGCATTCAAATCTCTGAAATCTATGCACACCCTTAGTGTGCCATTTTTCTTAATTACTGGCACAATATTTGCAATCCATTCGACATACCTTGTAACACGGATGAATTTTCATTTCAGAAGTCTTTCGACCTCCGTTTTGATCTTCGACAATATTTCTGGAGCGAAGCGTCTTGGATTTTGCTTGATTGGCTTCTTTCCAGGTTTGATTGGCAACTGAAGTTCTACCAATCCTCTGTCGAGACCGGGCATTTCGTCATAATCCCATGCAAAACAGTCTTTAAACTCTTTTAGCAATTGGATTACTTCCAACCTAAGTTCTGGATCAATTTTGGCGCTGATGTAAGTCGGCCTATTCTCTGATCCTTCACCTAAGTTGATTTCTTCTAGAGGGTCTTGTGCTAACATCTTAATGTCGTTCGCCAAGGGATCCTTTTCGAAGCCCAAAGGCTCATCGTCATAGATGGCGTCGAGCCTCTGTTCCTGCATTTCATCTGGCATGATATCAGGAGGTCTTGGATCGAAATCCTTTCCTGGGCCAACAGCAGATAATTGTTGATCATTGGCCTGTGTGGCCATGTACTTTACTTCGGCTTCGAGAGCCGTTATCATCTTGGTTTCGGCCACATAAGCCGAAATTCGCTTCAGAGATTGTGACTCAGTCATTATCACTGAATTCACTTCCCCAACCAGTTGGTTGGATATCAGTTAGCCCACTGAAGTCTATGTGGGACAAGTCTTCTTTGTCCCATTGGAAACCATGCTCAGGATGCAGGTATAGGGAACAAAAGGTGTTTGGCGCTGGCGCCATGTCGAAGTCAGGAGTTGGACATGGCCCTATGTGTGCCAAGTTTTTGTCGAAATCTGTTACGCCCAAGTGATTCACTTCGCCAAGGTAGTAACTTTGGTCCGCCTCTATGTTTTCGACCATCCCATCTGGACGCCATAGAAGCAGCCTTTGATGCATCGATGAAGGCACAGCACCTACACCATGAATCCACTCACGGCCTAACAAAAGGTTGTAGTTAGGTTTGGCCGATATGACCATGAACATTGTTGGTCGAAGGATCGACCCAACTTTTATGTCTAGCTGGATCACTCCCATGGTGGTCCCAATGCCTCCCTCATAGTTGGACAGGACCATATTGTGAGGTTTGATTTCTTCATCTCTTTTGCCAATCTTTCTTAGCATAGAATGAGGGATAATATTGATAGTGGCCCCACAGTCGACCAATATTTTTTTCACAGTGGTCTCTTCGAGCTTAGCCCTTATGAACAAAGGTTTGAGGTGATTCTTCATCGCCTCTGTAGGTGGCTCGAAGAAGCCATTTTGTTCCTCTGTAATGCCATTGTCCATGACAAAATAGCACACTGGCCTATGTTTGGCCATTTCTTGTTCCACCTCCCAGTCACTGGCTTCGACTTCTACCTGTCGATTGAATTCCCTAGGCAGTACTGAAACAATATTCACCATTATATCCAGAGTATCGTCGGACTCAGCATCATCTTCGTCTTCGACTTCACTTTGGTTAGGCCAAACTAGCCTGTTGGTAACTGGTTCTCTCTCAAGAGGCTTTCTTTGTTTCCTTTGAGGCACATTCGAACTAGTTTCTGCCTTAGGTTCGTTGGCAGCCTCTCTTTAAGCTTTTCGCCTTCTTTGATATCTCCTCCATTGGGATCTCGACATAGGATTCTTTCCCTTGTAGTTGCTGGACACTTGAGCAACCTTGGGTGCAGCAACTTGAGGCTCTTTCTTCTGGATTAAAGAGGAACCTCTTGGCACATCGAAAGAATGCCATTTCTCTTCACTTGGCCTTTTCCGGCCAGATGTTTTGTACCAAGTGTCTATAGGTACATTTGTTGGAGGCCTAAAAGTCAATGGCCTCTTGTCTTGATTAGAACCCCTTCTGGGATCATGTCGAAGGTCAGCATTCTCCCTTCTCTTGTTCGCTGCTCTCACGCCTTGTATGTGCTCAGCAGCTTTTTTATCAAAGATAGAACTGCATCTTGGACACAGCATCACCTCTGATTTCTTCTTCTGGCATCTTTGTAAAAAATATGCCAAGTTTTCGTTTTCCCTAGGGAAAGCCGTTTTATTTGCCTGCTCTTGCCTTATGGCTTCTTCTGAAGCTTTAGGGTCAGAAAGTTCAACCATGTTGATATTCATTGTATCCTTATTAGCAAGAGTTAGTTGCTTCATTTGTGTCTCCAGATTCTCCGTCTGGCCTTGTACAGTGGCCAAGTGGGAACTGGGCTTTGGTCCAGTTTTTTGTGCTTCAGCAGTCTTCGACTTTGGGTCTTCGACCGCTTTCTGGACAGCCTCAATTGTTTTCCTGGATAAATTTCCAGAAAAACTGCCAAAGATTGGCATGTTGATGTGGTCCTTTGAGACTTCGACCATGGTAATGCCTGGCTTCTTCGACTGGATCCTGGTTGCCTCTATCATGTTCACCTCAGAGGGTTCTGCATAGTGGGCTTCAGCCTTCAGTGGATTGGAGTCGACAGCCATGGGGGATTTGTCAGCAAACTTTAATCTCCCTTCCTCAATAGCGTCTTGCACAAGATTCCTGAAAAGAAAACATTGAGAAGTTTTATGGCCCAAAAAATTATGATATTTGCAAAAACCTCTCTTCTTTCTTTGATCAAGAGGAGGCACTTTTACCCCAGGGGGTACTATCATTTGGCCATCTTTAACTAGCAAGTCGAATATTTCATCACATTTTGTGATGTCAAAACTATAAGTCTTTTTTGGGAACCTATCGTTGGTCCTATCTGGACCAATGGGATTTTTCCCATTTGAGGGGACTAACTGTTTACAAGAGTATGGTGGCCCTTGTTTTAGTTCTGCTAAATCGACTTCTCCTTCTTCGACAGTTAAAGTATCGTCGAAGGATTCTAGATCTTCGTCATCCATCTCAACGTACGCTATTCTCTCTCTTTTGTGAGTTTTCGTTGCCTTAGCTTTTTCAGCTTTGAGGCGTTCGACCTGTCGAACTCTATCGGCCAGTTGGGCCATGTCTCTTAGGTACTGGGTATCTAGCTTCTTCCTAATAGAATAATCTAAACCGCCTGCGGCCATTTCGACCAGCTCATGTTCTGGCACTTGTGTAAAACATCTCGCCTTAAGCAACCTAAACCTATTCAGATATTCGTCTATAGGTTCAGTGAAACGTCTCTTCACACTCGCCAGTTCTTTCAGGCTTATCTTGGTTTGCCCCATATAGAATTGTTCATGGAACAATCTTTCCAACTGGGTCCAATGGTGGATCGAATTGGGGGGTAGAGTTGTGAACCAAGTAAAAGCGTTCTTGGTTAAGGAACTTGGGAAGTATTTGATCCTTAGGTTTTCATTATTTGAAATGTCTCCTGCTTCGATCAAATACCTCGCCACATGTTCGACAGTAGATTCTGTCGTGTCCCCAGAGAACTTAGTAAATTTGGGGACTTTGCTTCTAGGAGGTAAGTCAGTTTGTAACACATATTCTGACAATGGAGATGTAAAGTTGGGCCTTCGAAAGCCCATGTTCATTCCATTCTGAGTCATGATTCTTTCGATCATGGTTGCCAGATTATTTTCCAAACCCATGTTTTGGTATTGGACATGCTGAACCACTTCGTCAGCATTTTGGTTTCTGTTGACTAACCTTACCTCTGGGGCTATTACCCTAGGTTCTTCGACAGGTTGTTCTACAGGCTGTTGAG
This sequence comes from Vicia faba, assembly GCA_948472305.1. Taxonomy (NCBI): domain Eukaryota; kingdom Viridiplantae; phylum Streptophyta; class Magnoliopsida; order Fabales; family Fabaceae; genus Vicia; species Vicia faba. The sequence goes on from OX451735.1 coordinate 336,872,214, forward strand.
CCTGATTAATGGTGGTTTCTTCCTCCACAAATATCCCCTGATTTCCTCTTATTTGCGCCCTTTGGGGCTGTCGAATAGGTGGGGGTACTCCAAAGAAGTCAGCCAAACGCGTCATTTGCGCTGTAACTTGCTGATTCGATTGAGTAGTATTTTGTATTAGAGGATTTAGCACTGTACTCAAAGTTTGTGCCAACATTTGCACCATATCATGGTTGCTTTCGTCCATCTGTTGCCTCAAGACTGCTGTCGAGGCATTTGTAAGGCCATGGGCTACTTGGGACGTTCCTCCTAAGAGTTGGGTCCTATTTCTATTCGCCATGCCTACTCCAGAGCCTTGGAGTGGCGAAGAGGCACTCACGAAAGGGTCTGAATAAGTGGACGCAGCATTCGTCAGGCTTGCCACTTCAGAAGTTGGCATGCCATAGAATGGAATGAATCCTGGGGGAACCACAGGCCTTGTGCCTATATTTCCCCTTGGTGGGGGAGTTCCCAAAGGCATTCTGGGGCCTGCTAACGAAGTTATTGGCCCCGTGGTTGTGACTGACACTGCTGGTGTCGAACCAACATTCGTCGCTTCACCCACGGTCATATTAACCGTTGCTCCCACACTTGGTGGTGGAATTTCGTTGTTGTTTGGCGGATTCGCCATCTCTTCCCTTCTTCTGGCAGTACTGTTATCGTTGGTGTATATTCTACCACTCCTCAATAACATACAACTCGAAAAGATGAGATAATTTTCAACAATCAACACACAGTCCCACCGGGTGTGCCAATTTGTTTACCTTGGGTTTTGGTAAACAACCGCTGATCCTCCAAATGGTTACTTATTTGGTTACTCACAGGATCGATCAGATTGATCCTATGGACATAGGTTGATTTTGAAGTTTGATTAAGGTGGATAAGGCTTTAAGTAAATTGTTTAAAGTAAATTGCATAAAGGAAAGGCTTGGTAAAATAGACAAGGCTTGAAAGTAAAGGTTCGACAGGAATTTAAAGGAGAAAAGCAAGTAAAATACTGGAAAAGTAAATGACTTGAATTGATAAAATTGGTGTTTCACACATACATTTCTCAACAATTCTTTCGCTCACACTGGGTACTTGAATCTAAATGAGTGACTATGTATTTATTTGTGAACACACACGAGAAACTACATGTCTACTCCTATTTATACAAAAACATTCCAAGTAACCGTCGGGCAGTTACACTGCTTCGAGATCAAGCCACTTGGCACGTTCTCCATGCTCGACGCTCCAGATCCTTGCATGTTTGCACGTAGTAACTGCTGGAAACCGTTTTCCCTCCAAAGCTTTGAATTTCAAACTGCTCCACTCTGGACCATCGAACACCTTCATCAAGAGACATCTTCGACGAAAACTCCTTCGACGTCGAAGGCAATCAGCCTTCTTCCTTGGAAGAAATCTTCTAAGTATTTTGCCATCTTTCGACGGGCACTTCGACAGGCTTAGCCAGTCGAAAGCATCTTTCAGCTTTTAATGGCTGCCATCAATCAAAACAAAGGTGTCGAATTTAGGAGCCAACACTTTCTTTCACATCTTTGGATGTAAATTCTTTGTCTTAAACAAAGACAAAGATAACCTTGGTAAGTTTAATGAAAAATCCGATGAAGGTATTTTTCTTGGCTACTCTCTTTCTAGTAAGGAATATAGAATCTACAACAAAATAACTTTGACAATTGAAGAATCAATGCATGTATCTTTTGATGAAACTAACCCCTCCAAGGAGGATAATATTGTTTGTGATAATGATGATGAAATACTAGAAGACCCTCGAGAAAATTCTTCCAAAAATCAACCAATTCAACACGAAGAATCACCCCTACAAGAATCAAATCTCAATGATCTACCAAAAGAATGGAGAACTCATAGAGATCATTCTATCGATAAAGTGATTGGTGATATAAGTCAAGGTGTGTCAACAAGATTAAATCTCAAAGATGCTTGCCTAAACATGGCGTTTATCTCTCAAATTGAACCTTCCAAAGCTGATGAAGCCTTAGGCGATGACCAGTGGATTATCGCTATGCAAGAAGAATTGAATCAATTTGAAAGGAATCAAGTTTTGGAACTTGTCCCTAGGCCAAGAAACAAACACATTATTGGAACAAGATGGGTGTTTAAAAACAAACTTGACGAGAATGGAATAATTTTTCGTAACAAAGTAACGTTGGTAGCACAAGGCTACAATCAAGAAGAAGGAATATATTTTGAAGAAACTTTCGCTCCGGTTGCAAGTTTAGAAGATATTCGTCTCTTACTTGCCTATGCATGTTCATTAAATTTTCAGCTTTTCCAAATGGATGTCAAAAGTGCATTCTTGAATGGATATATCACTGAAGAAGTCTACATTAAGCAACCTCCGGGGTTCGAAGATTTCAAGAATCCATCTCATGTATTTAAATTGAGAAAAGCTCTCTATGGATTGAAACAAGCACCAAGGGCATGGTATGATCGTTTAAGCAACTTCTTATGCAAAAAAGGTTTTGAAAAGGGCAAAGTTGATAAGACTTTGTTTATCAAGAAAATCAAAGATGACACTTTGCTAGCACAAGTCTATGTTGACGATATCATTTTCGGTTCTTCAAATTAAGAAATGTGTGAAGAATTTTCAGCAATGATGCAAGGAGAATTTGAAATGTCTATTATGGGTAAAATGAACTATTTTCTTGGACTTCAAATCAAACAACTAAAAGATGGCATCTTCATCAACCAATCGAAATATTGCAAGGAACTCTTGAAAAGATTTGACATGGATAACTGTAAGGCAATGTCTACACCAATGGGTTCCGGTGCATATGTTGATCAAGATGAATTAGGTGTTTCCATCTACATTACAAAGTATCGAGGTATGATTGGCTCCTTATTATATTTGACGATAATCCTTCCTGACATAATGTTTAGTGTTTGTCTTTGTGCTCGCTTTCAAGCGAATCCAAAGGAATCTCATCTCACGACGGTAAAGAGGATCATGAAGTATCTCAAAGGAACAACAAATGTCGGATTGTGGTATCCTAAAGGTAGTGTTTGCAACTTAGTTGATTATTTTGGAGCGGATTATGCAGGTTGTAAAACTGATAGAAAAAGCACAAGTGGTACTTGTCACATCCTTGGAAATGAATTAGTATCATGGGCCTGCAAGAAACAAGCATGTGTTGCTCTTAGCACGGCCGAAGTTGAATATATTGCAGCAGGTAGTAGTTGCGCTCAAATTTTGTGGCTCAAACAACAACTTCGTGACTACGGACTCGATCTAGGATGCATTCCTCTACGGTGCGACAATACAAGTGCAATAAACATTATGAAGAATCTCGTTATGCATTCAAGAACTAAACACATAGACATACCTTATCATTTCCTCCTTGATCATGTACTTCAAGGAGATGTCGAGGTAACCTTTGTAGATACTCATAATCAGCTTGCCGATATCTTCACTAAACCTTTGGCAAGAGAACCGTTCTACATGATTCGACGAGAGCTTGGCATACTTGACGAACATGACATATAAGGTGTCTTATATCCTTGTTATGATTTTATATATATGTTTTAAACATGCTATATGTAAATATATGTTAAGTGGTATTTAATTTTTAAGAAAAATTTAGTTTTGGTCATTTTTGGTTGATGCAAATCGATTGCACAAAGAGTGTAAATCGATTTCTCACTGAGTATTTTTCTTTCTGACCTTTCTATTTCAAGTACAAATCTATTGCACCATAAATGCAAATCGATTGCACTCTGTGCGTTTCAGTTTTATTTTGGTTCTGTTTTATGTGCAAATCGATTGCACCTGTATGCAAATCGATTGCACCTACTGTAACTTGCTTTTATGACAAAAAATTGTGTTGGTCAGAATTCCTCTCTCTCATATTCCCAAGCCAAATAAACTTTAATACAACCCACTCATTCCTATCTACTCAAATCATATCCAAATCTCAGCTCTCAAACACTTTTCTCTCACAAAAAACCTAAAATCCTCAAAACCCTATATACCTTACCCATGGCTTCAAGACAAAAAAGAAAGGTGCCAGCTTCAGAAAAAGGGAAGAAAAAGGTTGATTCATCTTCTAATCCATTACTTTCATCTCTAACCGAAGAACAAGAATTCGTATTCACGAAGGACTTTGAAAGGAAAATAGTGTCCAATCCTAAATATGGTACGCTATCATCCTTTCCCCAAGAATGTTTCTCTTTTCAAAATGATTTAGCTTCTTATGGTCTAGAACCATTAATTTCATCATTTGGGCCATATTATCCGGATTTGGTAAGAGTGTTTTTCAGCAATCTAACTCCCCAAAAAGGAAAAATGGTGACATATGTGTTGGGTACTCGTATCTCTCTAACTCTTGAGGTTGTTGGTGAGATTCTTCATATTCCTTACACTGGAAGTTCTCTGTATGATCCTGAAAACGAGGAACGGGATGACTACCGGAAAAAGGATTTCTATTACAGCATTGGAAGGTTAAGTGAAGTTGAATTCCGCACCAATCATATTCGTGGTCTAGGCGGAGTAATTCCATCCAGATACTCCTGGAGTGCAGGTAACTTTTATATAGACGATCGCCTATTTCATTACTTTATGGTCTATATCATGTTTCCAAGAGCTGGAAATCACTACACTGTGACCGGCCTAGAAATGCAGCTTATTAATGCAAGAAAGAAAGGGATAAGTGTTAACTGGGCAAGACTTATAATGGTGCATATGCTGAGAGTTGATGCAAAATAGAAATTTCATCCATATGCTTATTTTTTTTACTTTAATTATGGAGGAATTTGGAGTGGATTTTGCTGGGTTTAATAAAGTGAATATGGATCCAAATCTGAATAAGATTTCCATCAAGAATGTTGACTCTAGAATGGGCATGCATTACAATCCGGAAACAAAAAATATCACTTACATTTGTGAAGATGTGGTTTGTGATGAAGGGAACGATCAAGAAGTCGAAGGTGGTAAAGTTGTACCTCCTCCACCTACTGCTCCCTCTGGTCCAAGTAATCAAGAGCTTATGGATTACATGTCTCAAAAATTTGGTTCCATGAAAACCAACATCAACAACCAATGGAATAGGATCAATGATTCTACAACAACCCGGATTAATGACTTCCGCACAGATGTGAATCAACAATTTTCATACCTTTACTCTCATCTTCACATTCCACCATATGATCCAAATAATCTGGCTGCACCTCCTCAACACTACACAGAACCCCTCTTCAACAACAATTTCCGAATCAAGGCTCTTGGTCCTATAACCACCAGGATATGAATCACCCTTGAAGTTTTGGTCAACTCTATTTTTTGTTATGTCCTTGTCTTTTTATTCTATCTTTTGTTTATTAAATTTTTATGTAATCGTTAAAACAATTTGTGTTGCTTGTTTAATTAAAGTTTTCTCGATATATTGCTTTATTACTGTTTGTTTTATTGCATCTTTCCCTTCTTTTTGATAATGTCAAAGGGGTAGAAAGATGTGGTACTTTATGCTTGTATTTTTCCTTGTCTTAATTTTTTAAAAGTACTCTCCGACCAAGATAATAAAATACAAAGGATTCCAACCATCTCATACATAGGGGGAGTTTTGCATCTTAGGGGGAGAAAAGCTCTTTTCGGAAACTACAATGCATAAAGCAAGATTGTTTGTCAACATCAAAAAGGGGGAGAATGTAAAATCAAGCTTCTGAAATGAACTTTTGTTTTGATGAAGACAAACCATGATTGACAAAGAAGGCAACGATTTATGATCAAGCTCAAAGCATCTACGGACAAAATCTTCAGTTCAAAGCTCTTAACAACTTTCAAGGTATAATGATATTATTTACTTTGATCTTAAGATATAGATGCTCAATGGTGAATAAGAAATGTTTTATAAATCATTACTTAAGATTTTCAAAATTAAAATTCATTTTTCACTTGAGTGCAATCGATTTGCATATTAGTACAATCGATTGCATGCTTCAATTTTTCAGATCTTTTGTTTTGTTTCTCAGTGCAATCGATTTACATTACTTGTGCAATCGATTGCATACTTAAAATTTTCAAAACGTTTGCTTCTGTTTTTTAGTGCAATCGATTTACATTGCTTGTACAATCGATTGCACTCACTTATTTTTTGCTACTGACTTCACATGCAATCGATTTACATTGCTTGTGCAATCGATTGCACACTTAAATTTTTTGAAAATATAGCTGTTGAAACCCTGTGCAATCGATTTACACAAAGGGTGCAATCGATTGCATGCTGCACGATTTTAAAAAAACCAGCTTTTCACATGCCTATTCATAATAACTTTTCATTGAAACCTTTCACTCAATCTTGTCATTTGTTCATGATTCATTTTCATAACATTATGTTGTTTCAAAAGGGTGCTATGAACATATAAATATTTATTTTCAAAATCATTTTCAACACCTCTTCCAAATATATTTTCTGAGTTTTAAAAATACAAACTCAAGCTTTTCTTCACTTTCATACATAAGTTTTCTGCACACTTTCATACATTTTTAAACAGAAAACTTTGAGCAATTATATCTTGAGTCATTGTACAATATTATTATTGGAAGAGAAGATCATTCATTTTTAAATCACTCTAAGTGATCAATACTACTCAACTCACTCAAAATCAAATATTGATAGTTACTTACTTATTTTTCCAGGATTGTTGGAAATAAGTTTAAGTGTTTTTAAAATCTTGTTTTTCCAGGATTGATGGATACAAGTGTAGTCACTTTGAGAGGATTGTTCTCATTGTTGACATATTTAAAATCCAAGAGGATTGTTCTTGGTCCAAGAGAATTGTTCTTGGCTTTTTGGTAGTTCTTTTTTAAGTTTGCCACAATAAGGAAATCTCTTTCATGTTGAAAGGGGACTGGAGTACTCTCGGACTGTGAGGGGAACCAGGATATATCGCCCATGCCTCTTTATTTTTTTGCACTTTACTCTTTCCTAAACTCACCATTAACCAAAAAATAATATCCATGATCACTAAAACCAGAATTTTTTAAAGTACCTAATTCACCCCCCCCCCCCCCCCCCCCCCTTTTAGGCGCACTTCGTACTTACATGTAACACCTCCATCACCATCCTTCATAACCAAAAAAAGGGTGATGCACATTGACTTATCCAGCATGATTCAACCATCCTCAATCCAAACTAATCATTTCATTTGCTTCCTGGAGGTTCACTGGAGCTATTTTGATCATCACAACACCTTGAAAGGTGCTCTAAATCAAAACATGAATTTCAGTTTCAGGGTAAGTTTTCTTGACTTTGAACTCTTCATACAAGCATCATTAGTGGTTCATTTGTGAAGATAAAATGTAGATATCATTGCCTTGAAGCTAATCATATGCTTACATTTCATTTTTATTAACCACGTGTTGAGAATTTTAGAACTGAAATTCCAGAAAAGTTATGTTTTATTTTGGGGCCAAACAAAATTCTCACTCATTTTTTATTTATAGTTTATGAAATTTATATGGTAGGAATCATGGTAAAAAATGGAGCAAGTTCCATGTTTGTTCTTTTGGAAATGGTTGAGAGATGAAGAAGTTACCAATTCAAAAACCTTGTCCAAGGAAGCTGGAACGAGGAAGAAGAAGATGACACATTCAGGATTGAGTTTGTAATTTAATATGTTGGTTGTGTATAAATGAACAGATGTATAGCCACCCAAGTGGTAGAGAGCACGCGCGTAAGGCATTACCCTATAAGGTCCTGAGTTCGAACCCCAAGGACCTTTTGTTTTGTTTTCTAACATTTTATCTTGTTTTTATTTTGTTTACTACATGTTTGGGATCTTCCAGCATTGGTCCTTTACTGTTTTTCTTTCTCTCTCCCCCCCATGTTTACTTTACAACACACAGTCTTTTATACTTAATTATTTTTTATTTTTTGATTACAAAAAAAATAGTTTTGGGCCTAAAACATTTTTACTATTCTCAAACTTCCCAATTTCTTTTCACCCCCTTGTAGCGATAAAAAATGTAGCGGGGTAAATCGGAGATCGAGCTATTAATTAACTCGTCTCACAAAAGCAAGAGTCGCCACCGCGCTTTATTATTTCCAAGGGAATAGGGGAAAGAGCGAAATAAATTCTAAAGTATGCAATGTAAAATAATACTTTAAAAGTAATGAAAATACAAGGCGTTTTGAAAAGAGATACGGAGTTCGGGGGTTGATTATACAATGGGAAGGTATTAGAACCCAATGTATCTATAGTATTCTATAGGAACCTTTTGAAATATCTGTTTAATAAAAAAATGTTTGTTTGATTAAAAATAAATTGTTTGGCCAAAAATGGGTATGGACGAGTTTTTGAAGATACGACGACCTAACGTCGATGTTTTGACTTAAAAGTGTGGGTTTTGAAAAATTGAATACTTTGGAAAATTATCTTAAGTTTTTTAACAAAATAATAAACGAAAGATGAATGAGGGTATTCGCACGATGTGTTTGATGACATGAAGTCGACAAAAATTAAACAATTCCCTTGGATTGAGACAGACAAAAGATATGAAGATTAATGATCGATTAATTAAAATTACAATTGAACAATTAACTAATGAATTTTAAATCATACTAGCATGCATTTTAACGATTAAATAAATAATTAAAAGTACATGAAGATTAAATTATGAAATCATATATTTTTAATAATTAAACACATAACAAAAATTAAATCATGACACATGTATTTTTGAATAATTAAATAAACAACAACACAAAATAAAAATAAATACTAATAGTATGTTGACAAAATTAAATAAAAGATGAAATTTAATTAAATGTTTTTATGTGTTTTTATAATGATTAATAATTATACAGCAAAGTAAATTAATATATATAATCAGGTATGTTTAAATAAAAGGGAAATATGGATAAAAGAATAAAAGACAGAAAAATGACCCAACAAGGAATTGAACTCAGGTCTTTTAGATTGATGTTAATATTCTTTGCCAATTGAGCTAAGCTGCCATTCATTTACTAGCATGAGTCAATTGAAACATAAAGGAAAAATTAAAATGAAACTGGACCCAAAACAGGCCCAATGGGCCATCCGAGTCAAGAAGGGAAGGAACAAAAAAAAGTAAACCTAATGCTAAAGTAAGGGCGTCGCGCGGCTACTGGCATGGGAGAAGGAAAAACAAAATTTATTATTAAATTGCTACTGTTATTGAAAAGAGGGAAACATATTATTATTATTATATTTTTAATAAAAAAACAACAAAACGGTAAAGTGATTCTTAACAAAAGCAACGTTATCCTCTCTCTCATGGAATCACATCTTTCTTCTTTGCTTCACCCAAACAGATCCCAAACTTCCTCTCTCTCTCTTTGCACGCTAACGAAAACAACAAAAAATAAACTTGAACCAGTTGAAACAAGCAACGAAGCTGAAGAAGAACAAGGTTTTGGTTGTGTGTGAGCATGAGCACCGTCGCTGAGTTGCACCATCACCGGTGACCGGTTAAACTGGTTGGGTTCTGAGAGATGCAGAGGTGGAATAGACTGAGAAGAAGAGAAAATAACCTGTCTTTTACAGATCCTCATCGGTGCAAGATTGAAAACAAAAAAAGAAAAACTAATACACAGAACAACAAACTTACGAGATTCACTCTGTTAAAATAAATACTCAGAGATTGTTTTCTGTGTGACTTTGGCCTTTTCCTCTTCGTCGTACTCCGACAATTTCAGGAGAGTCTTCGGCGGCAAATCGAGGTGGTCAGTGAGGCCGGTTTTGGATATGCTTCTGAGAGGCGAAGGTAAGGGTGACGCCGACGGGATTGGACGACAGGTGCCATGTTGGTTTTAACATCTTGAGGTTTTTGGAACAATGGTTTCTAAAGGGTTTCAAGATTTGGTACTATTTTGATTTTTGTATGCTGGCTTTATGTTGGTTTTGTTTTATTAACAGGTTTATGATTTTGGATTGAAAAAGTATTTTTATCATGAAAATGATGATGGTTGGTTTTGATTTTAAGCCGCTGTTTGGGATTTTTGTAGGTTATACCGGTTTTGAACAGATTGGGTTTTATATTTTTTTTTGGTTTTGGATATGGTGCTTTTAACAGGAAGTTTTGAACATGTTTTTTTTACAGATAAGTGGGTTCTAAGATTTACAGCAAGTTTTGAGTTGGTATTGTTTTGGTTTTTTGTAACTGCGGATTCTAAGGTTTTAAAATTTGCAGGTTAAGATTTGGTAACAACAAATTGAACAACAAGTATTTTTGGACAGCAAGGGTGTTTTGGACAGCAAGGGTGTTTTTTTTTATTTTGTAACAACAAATGTTTTTTTGGATTTTTGTAACAGCAAAATGGATAACAAGTTTTTTTGGACAGGTTTTATTCATTATGCAGGTTCTATGTTTTGGACAGCAAGCTCTAAATTGGTGCTACGCGATGGAAGAAGTATGCTCTTTATTACACTTGTTATTATTACTGATATTATGAATACTAACATGTTTAAATGCTAACAATCATGCAGCAACTCAACTCAAGTACAGTACAACAAAGAAAAGAATGATAAGGAAAATATTGCATGGCAAAGAAAAAATGGTACAGCAAGTGATTCAAACATGAATATATGCAGTAGTAGATAGAGAGGAGGAAAAAGTAATACCTATCGGAGCCTCTCCGATGGGGCTTCTAAAAAATAGTAAGTTTCCTTGAGTTTGTTATCTTTTCTCCTTGCTGGATTTTTTAGAACAACACCAATTTTTCTGTTTTCACTCTTGCTAAAACTTTAGAACAAAACTCTATTTTTTCTGTTTTTCTTACTTGCTGAATTTTTGACTTCTCCTCCTCATTTGTGTTGACAAAGGCTCTTATTTATAGTGGAGTGTGTGGGATTTTAGGGGGGGGAGGGGAACAATAGAGATTTGAACTGTTTTGGTAAGCTGTTTCCATGCTTTGTTCATACAATTTATTTTAGCCATTTTGATGCAAACTGTGGCTACTTTGATGCAGGTTGGAGCAGATTTTGGCAGCACTTGGAGTTGATGTATGTTGCTTTTTTTACTGTTTGTAGCATTTTACAACATCTTTCTTTGCTGTTTTTTTTCAGGCTGTTGTAGTATTGTTGACCAACAAAAATACAACAAAATTGGGCTTGAAGATGGGTTGCAAAGTGGATTGCATTAGCAACTTTGTTGAATTTTTTTTTAGTGTTGAAAATACATTTGTACACACTTGTAGCTTCTTTGCAACCTTGTAATAAACTCAAATAAATTGTGACATGAATAAACATGTATTCTTCAATATATTTTCACTTCCTTTGGTAGTTATAAATAATCTTGAATCTTCATATAAACATGAATTTTGATATATCTTGATAAAAATTCAAGATCTTCCATTTAAATTTGGGAAATAATTGAATAATACTTGGATGAATTGTTGAATGAAGAATAAATACTAATGCAAGTCTTGGACTTTAATCTTGCACTTTTGTAATAGAAATCCAAATAAATCACATGGATTAATTTTGTAATCAAATAAAATTCCTCATGTAATTAAATAGAATTCCCCACTAACTTCTTGAAATAATGCTTCATGTATTTAAATAACCATGATGTAGATCCACCAAAATAACCACAAAAATAATCTTGAATAAATATTTCATGCGATAAATGAATATTCTTGGATGAGATCTCTTGATAGCTCCTCTTTAATTATCACTTGGATTCAAACAAAGAAAATTCCAAATATTCCAAATATTCCGAATAAATTCTTCTAGAAAGGTTTTGAATTTAATTATCCCATTTCGCCGAAATTCAACCCGTGTCATGAGAAAATTTGCAGATGACTTTTGGTCCAAGAAATAAAAAATGACGGTATAACCTGTTTTTCTTGTATTTTAGAACAATGTGAGACACACATGAACCAAAGTCGGTAGAACTTCAACTGTTCTTCCTGAAAAATATTCGGAGAAAACAGAGACCATTTGTTGGACAGAGTGTGGAAATAAATGCCCAATTCTCTGAAATTCTTTGATGAACCAGTCTTTTAGAAATTAACAAACGAGAGCATTGCTGTTCTGAGACTCGAAATCCTGATCGACGTACAACGTCTGATTCTCTTCTTTCGTACCTATTTTCTGCACATGAAAACAAAATAGCAAAACATACACTTCGTGCTTGATTAGTGGTTAGTCATTCATAAGATAAAATGCTCACAACACTCGGTAATCTCTACACAGTCAAAGCTCGAATGTGAAACGTTCGAAACCTACCGTATTCTGTGACCTTGATGTGTATGTAAAATAATGCAAATGAAGCAGAGATCTTAGGTCAAAAATTGGGGTATGACAGCTGCCCCTATTTAAGTTTCTTCTATCCGAAGATATAAAGATTAAAATCTTCGTCTCGACGAGATTGAAGGTACTTAAATACATAATGCGCAATTTTTTCCCTAAGATACCGCCATTATGTTTATCATATGAATGTAGTATTTAACTTTATGGAGAGTGATACTGTATGAGACAAAAATAATGCTGGAGAAACCAAATACCAACAAACCACAGGAACATAGATTATACACTATTGGGGAATGAGTCATTGACTTCGAATGATAAACTCTTAACGGCGAATAAAATTTGAGAGGAGACGATTTCTGACCCTAACAAAAAAGACACCTTGCATAGGCCACGAAACAAACAGATTATTGACCCAAGGTAAAGATGCGTTCACAACCTAAGATCAAAGATAGACAAAAGATGTATCAATTTTCGGTGATGACGGATTACCGACTTCTGAAGGCAAAGATTCACAACAAACTTCTCTGCGAGATTTCCGGAGAGATACTAATTAATGCTGAAATAACATATGGTTGTAAATACACAAGTTGCTCAAATAAAGAGCACGCCACTTGCTGTATTCAAAGGATATCTATAACATACAAGCTGCTCAAATAAAGAAGCCTCCACTTGCTGTCTTCCGAAGATGTCTATAACATACAAGCTGCTCAAATAAAGAAGCCGCCACTTGATGTCTTCCAAGAAACTATAACATACAAGCTGCTCAAATAAAGAAGCCGCCACTTGCTGTCTTCCAAGAATGTGATAACACACAAGTTTCTCATGAAGAGACCTCCTCTTGTCGTTTTCCAAAAATAATAATAACGCACAAGTTGCTCATGAAGAGACCGTCGCTTGCCGTTTTCCGAAGAATATTTCAGAAGAAAGTTGCGATAACACTGTCAAAGAATAAGATTCTTCTTCAAAGGGAACCATGAATAGATCCTTCTTGAGGAAATCAGATACTTGAATGCGCAAAATAAATGCACCATTCATCTAGATTGCCTAGCCTGGAGAAAACCACGAGATAGCCTATGCAAGAGACAAAAACTCCCTCCAAGAATAAACCAGAGAGAAGACAGTCAAACAAGACTCCACCCAATGAGAAAATAACTCGATTGGGGATTCATCCTATCCAGAAATGGACAAGGAAGTCTAAATCAAAAAAAATCATCCACGAGGATTAGCTCAGTTGGGGGAATTAGAAAGGAAGCATATTTTATGCCTAAGTTAACATTCTACTTGGAAAGAACATGTACGATGTTTGAATAAACAAGGTATACAACCCAAAAATAAACGACAAATGTGAATATGCATGCGTGATATAAGTGTAAATGAATGTTATGTTGACAAAACAAGCAGATGAAATATCTTGAAGATGATAAGATGTCACGAAATAATAGATACTCGGCCAATTTTAAAGAGACGAAAGATAATTGGAACTGAAACCAAAAAGCAACATCAGAGCGTGTCACACTACAAGGCTCAAGTATTCTGGGGAGAAAAGTATTCAAATCCAATCATCTAATCACCAATAGACCACTGACATGATGCAAAACGTACCACACTTCAGAAATCTGCTCAGATAAAGATAACCAAAACAAAGATTAACCGGAATTGTTGGGGAGCCACCAAGCTTAGTACCACTAGAAACACGAGTTTACACAACCAACACCTTATGACGATTTTGAAAGAAAACATGTTCATCATGCAAGGATTAATTACAGTATTATTTTGCATTTCATGGCTTGACTATCCTCGGAGCAACTGTTAATATTCCTTTCAGTATTCACGATACATTTTAAAAATAGGAATGCGTTAAATAACTTTGTTTCAAATATTGCCAAAAATTAAAATTTTTCCCACAAAAGGTAAATGCTCAAATTTCATTAATAAGATGGTAGTTCTCTAACAACGCGACTCCAACGGTTTACAAAAGTTTGGGAAATAGTACATGAAAGAAAAAGATTACACAAAAACAATTATCATTATTCTCCCTAACAACTTCGAATTCCGAAATATGCTCAAATGCCATGACTGGTCTGACTAAAAGCCTGCCTAAGCTGCCCCTTCGGGTTTTCAACTTAGCGAACTATCAACTCAAACCTAGGCGAAATACTTCTTGACTGCATCGGTGTTAACAGAGCGCGGGAGTTCTTCACCGTCCATGTTTGTGAGAATTATGGCACCTCCAGAGAAAACCTTCTTAACGACATACGGTCCTTCATAATTCGGAGCCCACTTTCCCCTAGAATCAGGTTGAAAGATAATATCTTCTTGAGCACGAGGTCACCTTCTCTGAACTCGCGTGGTCGAACCTTCTTATCAAAATCCTTCTTCATTCTTTGATGATATAATTGACCGTGACACAGCGCTGTCAATCTCTTTTCTTCAATTAAATTCAACTGATCATATCTACTTTGACACCATTCAGCCTCAGAGAGTTTAGCTTCCATCAACACTCTCATAGACGAAATCTCAACCTCCACGGGGAGTACTGCTTCCATGCCATAAACTAGGGAAAATGGGGTTGCACCTGTTGAAGTTCGAACTGAATACGGTATCCATGCAGAGCAAATGGAAGCATTTCATGCCAATCTTTATAAGTTACCACCATCTTCTGGACAATCTTTTTGATGTTCTTGTTAGCAGCTTCAACAGCCCCATTCATCTTCGGCCTGTAGGGAGAAGAATTATGATTTTCGATCTTGAACTCTTCACAAAGCTCTTTCATCATCTTGTTATTCAAATTCGATCCATTATCAGTGATGATCTTGCTCGGGATGTCGTATCGACAAATGATCTGATTCTTGATAAATCTACCTACCACTTGTCTGGTTACATTAGCATAAGATGCTGCTTCCACCCATTTAGTAAAATAATCGATCTCTACCAAGATGAAACGATGACTGTTGTACCCCAAAATTTGCCCTCCCATATTCTTCAAGATTTGTCAAGGTCAATCTCTAAATGGTTCAAAATCTCTCAAGGGCGGCACAGTGCAAACACCCTTCTAGCACAGTCAAAATTAGGGTTTTGGTTCTTGCAAAGAAACTGAGGTTTTCAAGGGTCCAATCAAGTCCCATATGCCTATATACATTGTCAAGCATCCATATGTCAAGTTTCAAGACTCACAGCATCAAGTTGCACAGTCAAAAGCCCTAATTGCTTCACAGTCAACTGCAGGGGCAAAATGGTCATTTGACAGTCAAAAGTCAAAATTCTTGGTCAACATCTTATTTTGAAGCCACAATCATCATTTGATCAATTCTTGATCATGATTCCTCAAGCATGGCTCAAGAAATCATCAAGATACAAAAGTTTCTATTTTTGGACAGTTGAAAAGTCAACTGCAAATTGACCAAGGCATAACTTTTTCATGGTTCATCATAAAAATCCCATCCAATTCTCATTTTGAAGGGGATGACATTTCCTACAACTCATCTTCACACTCCAAGTCCAAGAAATGCTCTCACAAAAAGTTATCAATTTCAACATTATAGGTCATTTTCAAAAGTCAACAAAAAGGCACTTTAAGTCAAATACCATAACTTGAGATTGGTGAATCAAAATGACATGGGACCAAAGGCATTGGTTAGAGTACTTCAAGACCTTTCCAAAATGTCAAGGAAGATGTTCATAGCTTCAAAATTGAGTAAGATATGCATTGGAGAAGTTGGGAAATTTTTGGGAACTTTCAAAAGTCAACTTTTCCTAAAACTCTTCATTTTTGCTAATGGGCCTCAAATTCCTTCTTGAATCTTTACCCAAGGCTTATGCACGACCCATTAAGATTAATTGGAATTATTTTCTTATTTTTATTAATTATTTGGATTTTTAATTGATTATTAATCTATTTAATTAATTTAATTATAGGAAAATATCAAAACATGGTTGTCAAATCTTTTTATGAAGCAAATACACTCCACACATGCTGAAGATCTAGTGCATCACTCAAGGGGACAAGATCTCCCAATTTGGCAAGGTTTTCATTCAAAAAAGATTGGAAATTATATGATTGAAAACATTATTTCATGGACTTTTGGGCCAAGGTTCTAACCTAATTCTCTTCACATACATATGCTGAAGCAAACCCTATTCTTGGACACGAAAAAATCTGCCATAGAACTCCATAACAAAATTGCAAAAATTCAAGAAATATTTGAAAACCGAAATCAATATTGCCGGTGAATTCAAAGCCTAAAAGTGGTTCCAACGTGTTGCTGACATTGCCAGGAATCCATAGCCATCAAGAACAAGCTCTAATACACAAGGAAACGGTAAAACAGAGTCACAGTTTGAACAAACATGTCCATAATCGAAATCCAATTTCTATGCATCATTGACATGTTTTGATTATTGATTTGTATTGCTGACATCTTCCTGAAGCTTTTGGTATGGATTAATTGTGCTGAAACTTCTTGAATTGAAATCCACCATGGGAGATATCTAGGGTTTCAGAGCTTCCATATTGGGGTTTTCCTTATACTGTAAAATTAGACCTCAAGACCTATATAGATAAATTCGTCAGGACAAGACGAAACCATTGACACTATCGCGCCCTTTTTATATTGCTTGTGTGCCTAATCGTTGTTCTTGGCACTTTTGTTTTGTGGGGGTTTAAAACCCCCGCTATTTGATTGCTTTTTGTTTCAGGCCAGATGAAGAAGATGATGCGTGGATGGACATGATTGGTGTATCCAAATATGTTGCGCGCCTTTTTTAAATTCCCAGCATAATTGTTGTTTTGCATATTATTTTCACTATCTATTATGTTTACAAACAATTGCAGATGGTTCAGATGGTGGGAGACGTGGCTGGAAAACACCGGGACCTGGGTTCGATTCCCAGGTCCCCCCCATATAATTGTTAATTTTTGTTCTAACGTGTTCTAATGCAGCAATCGTCCAAAATAACACCATGCACGCCCAGCAATAGCTTGCCATGTGTCCCCAGCTTCCATCCAGTGGCCAAGAGATGGAGTCCATGGTGTGTTCCAGTCAACAGACATGCACATGATTCTTGAAAGTCAAATGTGGCTTGGTCTTCTTGGGCCAGAATTTCTCAATTTTACCTCCACTTTGGGCCATCACACCCCCTTTGGTTTGCATTCTTTATTTTATTTTCTTTTCTTTTAAAATTATTTTAATTGTTTAATTATTATTATTAATTCACAATAAATTAATTTTTCCTAATAAAAATCAGAAAATCAAAATTGTAAATATTTTTAATTATTTATTAATTTCACCATTAACTAATTTTTGTAAATAAATACTAATAGCTAACTTAGTTTAATTTAGGTTTTAATTTTAATCCTTTTTCTTAATAAATAAAATTGCATAGAATTAGGTTTTGACCTTTTTTTTAAATCATTTTCTTATTATCATCATCATTAATTATTATTATTTTTGTAAATAACATGTAAATTAATTAATTAGCTTAAATTAGGTTAACTTTAACATTTTCTTAATAATTAAAATAAACTTAGAACTAGGGTTTTCTTTTGATTTTAATTTTGTTATTTTCATTAAATACAAAATTACAAAAAATATCTTTCTTGTAAATAATTAATTAAATTAGTATTAAGTTTAATTTTAATTTAATTTCAAGCAAAGGACAAAAAAAATCTTAATTTCTCAAAAGGGTCCAAAACCCTCGGACGTTCCAGTTTAATTCTTTTCGCGCGTCATTTTTATTTTATTGGATTATTATGTAACTGTTTCCGCAATGTAATAGTAATTAGGTTTATTGCTTTTTTTTACTTTCCGCATCTTTATCAAAAATGGGTCTTTGTTTTTTTGGCGATGTATAGACCCACGCCTTGTAATAGCGTAGCTTTTACCTTTCCGTATTTTATGTTCCGCACTCCTAACTGCTAAATTGCATGAAAGAATGTATGATAATTAAAAAAACTCGTAGCTCACAATTGCATGATCAAAGATAAATGTTAACCTGAAAACAACACACAGTACACATGCCACTTCTAGGGTACGCCTCACTCATTGCCTCAAAAGTGGTCGTCAAGTATAGGGTGTTTTAGCGGTCGCCCTTATGTCTAAGATCCAGTTGCCTCGAAACGGGTGCCTCAGATTAAAAAAGGATCTAGGACATTAGGGTTACTTCTAAGGTGTCCTACTATTGCTTCGGTGACCACAATGTCCCTAACAATCGAATTGACCCGAACACCCCCAACGGTGGTGCTACCTACCTCTCAATGGTGGGATGGCACTACCTTAAGGACTCTTACACAACCTAATTCCTTAGGGTAGGTAGATGACTCATGGGTACTTGCTCTCTTCAAAAACAAACCAAACAATCTTTTCACACTGACACTTTCAAAAGTTTTCAAAACAAATTTTTCAAACACTTTTGAGGACAGATACAAGAGTCACTTAGAAATCTTTCAAAAACGAAAATTTTTTTCAAACCCACTCACATTTGAAAAGCAAACATCTTTTGAAAACATAAGAGCAAGTACCTAAGAGCCCATGGATAACCATGGATAGAAAGGGTGCTAACACCTTCCCTTTCTATAAATCTACCTCCCGAACCGAGAAACATTCTCAATAAGGAATTTTGTTGTGCTTTTGTCCTTTCCATGTTGGAGAACATAAAAGACGGTGGCGACTCTTGCTTACCGCGACATTTCGCGATCCATATTTAAACAATCAGTTCTATTTCCACCGATCACAGAACTGGCGACTCTGCTGGGGATGCTTAAAGTGAGGTGTACCTCAGGATAGATCATACTTATGTTTTCAATTGAATGTTTTGTTTGCTTTATTATTGTGGGTATTGTCTTGGAGTTTCATAGATCCTAACCCGGATCTGGGGATACCCTTTTAGGTAGCATAAGCTGTGAGGGACCTGTCCGGCGTAGACCGACACGGGTGAAGCAGTGGCTACATTGGTGTGGCACCTTGGTCTGTACCGATATCCCTTGTGTTGCAACGAGGAGAATATGAGTCTTCTGAGGAGTCATTAAGCACCAACCGACCTTAGAACCCTAATTTGACTCAACTTGGCCATAGAACAGTTGCAGTATGCTACACCCATTGAGGCTAAACTCTCACGATGGTTCTGGCCGCAAGAAAAGATTGCGACGCTGGAGTTATGACCGATTGAGGGTAGTCAGTGATATTGGGATCCTCTAGAACCCGGTTACTTTTGAATAGGACAGGTCTTAACCAACAAACTGAAAGAGGGTAGTACCTGAACCTCATGCTGGCCTAAACTCTAAGGGTTGTGGTGTGACTTGTGTGCCTTATCATGTTTGCCTTTGTGAATACTTGTGGTGTGCTTTATCATAACATCATGCTATCATACCATTGCATGCATCCTGCATAAGGACTGACCATTTCAAAGACAAGAGGATTTCACCTTTGCTCTGTTTTGTAGGACATTATGATGCCTGTGCGAAGGAACATTATCCGGCTTAATTTTGTTCACCCATCTGAGTTGCTTGAAGAATTGGTTAGCAGAATTCCAAACACTATTTCCTTCATCCAGAGGCATGGTTCTCTTCTCGGTTTAGTCACTGCAAAGTGGGATCAACAACTGATGAGTGTCTTGACCCAGTTCTATGATCCCTTGTATAATTGCTTCACCTTTCAAGACTTCCAGCTGGTCCCTACCCTGGAAGAATTATCTGATTTGCTTGGTATCCCTATCTTGGATCAGACTCCCTTCACTGGTTGGGAAAAGACTCTTAGGCTTGAGGAGATTGCTGCAGCCCTCCCTTTGACCACCAAAGAGGTAATGGACAACTGGGTGACTAGAAGAAGAGTTAAGGGCTTCTTGGCCAAGTTTCTGATCGGTAAAGCTAACAGTTTCTGGAATGACTTAGACTTCAGGGCATACGAAGACACTCTGGCTCTCTTAATCTATGGTCTGGTTCTATTTCCAAATCCTGATAACTTTGTTAATGTCAATTCCATAATGATCTTCATATCTCGGAACCCTATGCCCACTCTCTTGGGTGATATCCTGCAACAACTCTATGCTCGTACTGCCCGAAGACGAGTAACTCTGTGGTGTTGTACTCCTTTGTTAGTGAGGTGGTTTATTTCTCACCTCCCTAAGTTCGTGCTGAAGAACAAAGAAGGAAGAGGTTGGGCTCATAGGTTAATGTCTCTCACTGATAATGACATCATTTGGACTCTCAGAGGTTTTGATGAGGTAGCTGTTATTGATCGTTACGGAGAATATCCTAATGTTCCTTTGATTGGTACCCAAGGAGGAATCTCTTATAATCCATGTCTAGCTCTCCGTCGGTTTGGAAGAGCCAGAAGAGCAGGGCCTCATGAGATGTTGGTGCCTCACATCAGTTTTGAGTTTCAGGTAGATAGTGACGAACTGCGCCGTAGATTCATCAAAGCTTGGGACAGAATTCACAAAGCTGACCCACATGAGTTGGGACCGAAGACTTCTCTACCTATGGAACCCTACTACAGATGGGTCCGCATCCGTGCTCATAAGTTAGGTATGCCATACGAAGCTGTTAGACCCATCATTCTTGAATATCCTGATAGAGACGGGATTCCTCCAACTGTACTCCCTCCTCAGATACCTACTGATGTTGATACACTAAAGAGGTCTTGGGCGCAACTACAAGAAGAACGGGACTCTTATCGAGAAAAGTTCAACGAGCAGGAATTGAAGATCCAGAAGCTGACAAAGAAGTTGGAGAACGAGCGGACCTTGAATGACTACATCAGTACTGAGAAAAAGAGACCCTGGGATCACTGATGAGATTTGGATGTTCTTTTACAGTCTTTATTTCCCTTTTCAGTATTTCCATTTTATGTAACGCCTAAGGGCAATCTGTTGAACAATTTAAATTTCAAAGTTGAATCTAATAAAGTGCTCTTCCTTTTTGTTTACAAAGCTGAATCCCGATTGTCTTTGAAAACATAAATCATACGCATTACATTCATCATATGCATAGCAGGTACTCTTCTTTTCAGGTTGCTTAATGTTCTTCGCTGTTTATTTCATCAATCATCATGAATCCTGAATCATCTACTGAGCAATCCATCAAGGCCCTACAGGCTCAGAATGCCCAGTTCCAAGAATTAATCATGAGTTTAGCCCAAGGTCAAGAGGAATTGAAGGCTCTGCTGGTAAAGAAAAAGAAGAAGAGAACTGTACTATTCAACACTGGACGGAGGTTTGGCAATACACTACAAAATGAGGCTGACCAAGCTGCTTCCTCCGTAGGAAAAGGCAGTCCCCAAGGGGGAAGGGTTCCTAGTCCTGTGGTCTCTGACAACGACACAGATTTCAATGATGAGCAATACCCTCCCACTGAAGACAGGTACAAGCAGTTAGAGGACCGTCTGAGTTCTATGGAAATTCAACAGGTGCCTGGGTTGGATTTTGGAGATCTGGGTTTATCTTCTGGGGTGGTGATCCCACACAAGTTCAAGGCACCATCTTTTGCGAAGTATGACGGGGCTTCCTGCCCTAAGCTACATCTCAGATCTTATGTGCGGAAGATCCAACCATATACTGTGGACAAGAACTTATGGATCCATTTCTTCCAGGAGAGTCTTTCAGGGACTCAACTCGAGTGGTTCTATCAGATGGATGGAGCCAGTATTCGAAACTGGGAGGACTTGGCTACTGCTTTTTATAAGCAGTATCAGTACAATTTCGACCTCGCTCCTACACGTACCCAACTCCAGGGTATGTCGCTAGGATCGGGAGAAGGTTTTAAAGAGTACGCACAGAAGTGCAGGGACCTGGCTGGCAGGGTGCAGCCACCGTTGATTGACCGTGAACTCGTGGATATGTTCTTGGGGACCCTGTCTGGGCCGTTCTTCAACCACCTGATCGGTAATTCTTCTGCAGGGTTTACATACCTCATTCTGACCGGTGAGAGGATAGAAGCTGGTATGAAATCGGGAAAGATACAAAAAGGTGCATCCTCAAGTTCGGCGAAGAAGCCTTTCAAGAAGGAAGCCAGTGCTGTGTATGGTCCCAGAAGGCAAAATAAACCGGAACGCCGCCAAACTGTCAACGCGGTGGTGATCTCAAAGCCTGTTTCCGCTCCTCAGCAACCTAACCAACCAAGGGGTGAGAGACCCAGAAGAGAATACACTCGACTTAGTATAAACTTGTCGTAGATCCTGCCGCAACTGCTATCAACCAACTTGGTAACTGTCAGAGAAGCTTCGAAGGTGGTAAACACAACCTCTCCGAAGTACAACCCCAGCGCCCGCTGTGCTTATCACTCTGATAGCCCGGGGCATTCTATTGATGATTGCTGGGCCCTGAGGAATAAGGTTCAGGACCTTATCGATGCCAAGGAAATACAATTTGAGGCGCCCGAAAGGCCCAACGTTGTCACAACTCCTATGCCCAAGCATGGAGTAAATGCTATAGATGAAGACTCGTTTGTGGTTTCTGTGAACGACATCGTTACCCCTCTGATGACTGTGAAGAGGAACCTGTTTCTAGCCGGTTTATTTCCGGGTTGTAGCAAAGGTTGCCTTCTATGTGCTGTTTCACCTGCTGGTTGTCCATTGCTGAAGTCAGGCATCCAAAACCTGATGGATAGCAAAGAAATCTTGTTCAAGAAGACCGTTGTTCCTATTGTTCCTACTGAAGAAGTATCCGTTGTCACCATTTTCAACAATCCCACCAAGGCTCCCCCGAGGAAGCCCATCAAAATCATGTCTGTTGCACCTATCATCATTACTGTTCCGGGGCCCCTCCCCTATAAATCTGACAAGGCTGTCCCGTGGCACTATGGGGCAGATGTGTATGTGCTTGGAGTAAAACAAGAGTTCAATACTAGTACCGGCATCAGTAACATCACCGGTCCTGCTAAAGTTACTCGCAGTGGCAGGCTCTTCTCGCCTGATATTGCACCTCCTGCTATTCAGAGACCCCTTGTTATCACACCTGCCAGTGCGCCTGTTACCCCTCCTAATCAAGTTTCTACCCCTGCTGCCGAGTCATCTGACACTCGGGGCAAAGGGATTGCTGATGTGCCTGCTCAGATGGAGGCACCGAAGACTGTTAATGTTGAAGCCTCCCAGCAAGAGATGGAAGAAATCCTTAAGATTATCAAGAAGAGTGATTTCAACGTCATTGAACAGCTGGGGCACACCCCCTCTAAGATCTCTATGCTATCACTGCTGTTATGTTCAGAGGCCCATGCCAAGGCTCTGATCTCCTTCCTGAAGACGGCCCATGTGCCACAAGAGACGTCTGCCGATCAATTTACTGATTGTGTGGCCAACTTAACCGCTGATAATGGTCTGGGTTTCTCTGACGCTGATCTGACCGCCAAGGGAAAGAACCACAACGATGCCCTGCATGTCTCCATTGAATGCAGAGGCACTACTCTTGCCCATGTGTTGGTTGACACTGGTTCTTCATTAAACGAACTAGCCAAGAAAGCTCTAGACAAGCTGGACTGTGAGGGTTTAGAGCTCAAACCAAGTAATATTATCGTCCGAGCCTTTGACGGATCGAAGAGGATGGTACATGGTGAAGTGGACATTCCAATCCGGGTTGGTTCCCAAGTCTTTGATTTAACATTCTATGTGATGGACATCCGACCATCCTATTCTTGTTTACTGGGTCGTCCTTGGATCCACAAGGCTGGAGCTGTGACCTCCACTCTACATCAGAAACTCAAGTACCTGGTCAGAGGGAAAATTGTTACAG
Organism: Vicia faba; assembly: GCA_948472305.1. NCBI lineage: Eukaryota > Viridiplantae > Streptophyta > Magnoliopsida > Fabales > Fabaceae > Vicia > Vicia faba. The sequence continues at coordinate 336,896,199 of OX451735.1, forward strand.
TGCAGGGGGAGGAAGAATACATGGTTAGCCATCTCAACTCATTCTGGTATATAGAGATGGACGGGGAGTTCATTGAGACCCCCTTTCAACACTTTGAAGAGGTGCCTCCAACATTGGCAGCAGCAGAGACTATGACCAAAGATAGTTCTCCTTTGAAGATGGCTTCCTTGAAGGACGCCCGGGCTGTGATTGAGAAAGGTGAATGTGCAAACTGGGGCAGGCTCCCTGATTTTACTCCAAAGACTGACAAGTTTGGGCTAGGTTTCACTGCAGAGGCTCAGAGGGCTGTACGTAAAGCAAGGATTGGAAGACCTCCCATATTCATCACCAATCCGGGAGTGAATGCTATTGAAGGCGACGCAGAGGAATCTGAATTTGATAGCTGGATCTACCCAACGGCCGACGGTGGACTGAACAATTGGACTGCCAAAGACTACATACCTGTTACTTTTGTTACTCAGTAATGAATTCCTTTGTTTTTAAATTTGTAATGAACAATAATTTGAAACTTTATGGCCCGGTGTCTTACCCGGAGAACCGTGGTTTCATTTGTGAGGGCTTATTACTTGTCATTTCCATATATCATGAATAAAAACATTGGACGTTTTTCGCATTTCAAATCTTGTGCTCCCTTTCTTTCTTTATATATTGCAAAACAGCTATATTTAGACACACTCACCCATACAGGTTTCAATCCACTCTGGATCTCACTGGTAACGACTCTGCTACTACCAGTTATGACTTCGAAAATCCGATCAACTTAGTCGAAGACGAAGGTGAAGATGATTGCGAAGTGCCTGTTGAGCTTGCAAGACTGTTACTCCAGGAAGAGAGGGCCATTCAGCCACATGAAGAACCAGTGGAAACGGTAAATCTGGGTACTAAGACAGACAGAAAGGAAGTCAAGATTGGTGCCAATCTGGAGCTCAGCGTGAAACAACGGTTGATTCAGATGTTGCATGATTATGTGGAAATCTTTGCCTGGTCTTACGAAGACATGCCTGGGTTGGATACCGACATTGTGGTTCATCACCTGCCTACCAAGGAAGACTGCCCTCCAGTTAAACAGAAGGTCCGCCGTATGCGCCCAAAGATGTCCGAGAAAATCAAGGCTGAGGTTATGAAACAATTTGATGCCGGGTTTCTAGTAGTGACTTCTTACCCTCAGTGGGTTGCCAACGTGGTTCCAGTGCCGAAGAAAGATGGTAAGGTCAGAATGTGTGTTGACTACAGGGATTTGAACAGGGCGAGCCCCAAGGATGACTTCCCTCTGCCTCCCATCGACGTTCTGGTTGACAATACTGCTCAGCACAAGGTGTTCTCCTTCATGGACGGCTTTTCAGGTTATAATCAGATCAAGATGGCTCCTGAAGATATGGAAAAGACTACCTTTGTTACTCAGTGGGGCACCTTCTGTTACAAGGTCATGCCTTTTGGGTTGAAAAATGATGGGGCAACCTACCAACGTGCCATGGTTGCTTTATTTAACGACATGATCCACCATGAGATTGAAGTATACGTCGATGATATGATTGCAAGGTCTCAAACTGAGGAGGAACACCTTGACCATCTGCAGAAGCTGTTTGACCATCTAAAGTTGTACAAGCTGAGGTTGAATCCAAACAAATGCACCTTTGGGGTAAGATCTGGAAAGTTTCTAGGCTTCATCGTGAGCGACAAAGGTATTCAAGTGGACCCTGCCAAAGTTAAAGCCATACAAGAGATGCCAGTTCCCAAGACAGAGAAGGAAGTCACAGGATTTCTAGGACGGTTGAACTATATTGCCCGATTCATCTCGCACCTAACTGCTACCTGTGAACCAATCTTCAAGCTACTGAAGAAAGATCAAGTAGTACATTGGAACGATGAATGTCAGGCCGCTTTTGACAAAATCAAAGAGTATATCCAAGAACCACCCATTCTTATGCCCTCGGTTGAAGGGAGACCTCTAATACTATACTTGACAGTACTTGACAGCTCAATGGGGTGTGTGCTGGGGCAGCATGACGAGTCTGGCCGAAAAGAGCACGCCATTTGTTACCTTAGCAAAAAGTTTACTGACTGTGAGACCCGATACTTACTGCTCGAGAAAACTTGCTGCGCTTTGGTATGGGCTGCTCGCCGGCTGAGACAGTATATGCTGACTCACACTACCCTGTTGATTTCAAAAATGGATCCAATCAAGTACATATTCGAAAATCCTACCTTGTCCGGAAGAATAGCAAGATGGCAGATGATCTTGACAGAATACGACATACAGTACACGACTCAGAAAGCAATCAAGGGAAGTGTATTGGCAGACCATTTGGCACACCAGGCAGTGGACGATTACCAGTCGATGAACTTTGAATTCCCAGACGAGAACATCATGGTAGTGACTGATTGTGAAGTACCTGGACCGGATGAAGGACCTGAGGAAGGATCCCGATGGTTTATGTACTTTGACGGAGCATCCAACACTTTGGGTAACGGTATCGACACTGTGATCATATCCCCAAAAGGCACTCATACTCCACTCACTGCCCGACTATGTTTCAACTGCACCAACAACATGGCAGAGTATGAGGCATGCATCATGGGTCTTCAAGCTGCAATTGACCTAAGGATCAAGTTTCTGAGTGTCTTCGGAGATTCTGCTCTCGTGATCAATCAGATCAAAGGCAAGTGGGATACGAAACACCCAAATCTTATTCCTTACAAAGAATGTGTGTTGAAATTGATCCCCCATTTCACGGAGATAACTTTTGAACACTTCCCAAGAGAGGAGAATCAGTTGGCGGACGCGCTGGCTACGATGTCTTCTATGTTCAAAGTCAAATGGGACAACGAGGCTCCCCGGATCATTATCTGGAAACTGGATGAACCTGCATATTGCTGTGATCTTGTGGCTGAGGTGGTAACTGAAAAACTTTGGTATCATGAAGTGAAGAGGTATCTGGAAGCTCAAGAATACCCCGAGGGTGCATCTGTCAATGACAAGAAATTCCTGAGAAGGTTCGCTACAAAGTTATTCCTCAGCAATGGCATTCTCTACAAGCGAAACCATGATTCAACCTTACTGCGTTGTGTGGATGAAACGGAAGCAGAAAAGATCATGGCAGAACTGCATGAAGGCACCTTCAGAACACATTCCAGTGGACACACCATGGCAAAAAAAATCCTTCGGGCAGGATATTTCTGGTCCACAATGGAAGCCGACTGTTACCAACATTCTCGGACATGTCATAAGTGCCAGATCTATGCAGATAAAGTACACGTTCCTCCAGTCCCTCTGAATGTCTTGACTGCACCTTGGCCTTTCGCAATGTGGGGCATTGATATGATCGGCGAGATCAGACCTACGGCATCCAATGGGCATCGCTTCATCCTGGTAACGATTGATTACTTTACAAAGTCGGTTGAAGCAGCTTCCTACGCTACTGTAACCAAGAACGTCGTGGCACGATTCATTCGGCATAACCTGATATGTCGATAAGGCGTCCCAGAAAGGATCATTACGGACAATGGTACCAACCTTAATAACAAGATGATCACTGAGCTCTGCGAGCAATTCAAGATACAGCACCACAACTCTTCTCCCTACCGGCCGAAGATGAATGGTGCTGTAGAAGCAGCAAATAAGAACATCAAGAAGATTGTGCAGACGATGACGGTGACATATAAAGATTGGCACGAGATGTTACCGTTTGCTCTTCATGGGTACCGTACCTCAGCAAGAACGTCAACCGGGGAAACTCCATTTTCCTTGGTCTATGGCATGGAGGCAGTCTTTCCGATTGAAGTCCAGATACCCTCTCTCCGGATAATGAAGGATGCAGGCTTGAGTGAAGATGACTGGATCCAGACTCGACTTGATCAGTTAAACCTAATTGACGAAAAGAGACTCACTGTTATTTGTCATTGTCAAACGTATCAAAAACGGATGATCAGGACATTTAACAAGAAAGTCAGACCACAAGAATATCAAGTTAGGGACCTGGTAATCAAGCACATCATTCTTCCTCAAAGTGATCCCAGGGGCAAATGGACCCCTACATATGAAGGGCCATTTGTAGTTAAACATGTCTTCTCAGGAGGAGCCATGATTCTAACCACTATGGATGGTGACGACCTTCCTCACCCCGCCAATGCAGACATAGTAAGAAGATACTACGCATGAACAAAAGACCCGCTAGGTTGACACACCTAGGAAAAAATAAGGGCTTCCCGGCGAACCAAAAGGGTTCGGGAAAAAATAAGGGATGAAATGAAAAAAAATTTGTACACCCGGCAAGTCGAAAACCTGAAAAGGCGGCTTGGGCAAAAATGGGTATCCCGGTGGACTGAAAACCCGAAAGGGTGGTCCAGGAAAAAGTTAGGGATTAAAGCGTAATACTATGTCTCATTGAATCACCTTGCATCCAGAATTCGGTATCAAATATCAGGTTCATACGGCATCGATCAGTCAGCTTCATCTTCAACTAAGCAGCCAAGGGATGAGACACTTGAAGACATAAAGGCGATAGTAGAGTTGGAACCCAGTGGGATTATTCTTTTCACATAGTTGTTTTGTCTTCTTTGTACAAATGGTATAAACTCTGTTTGGCGGTGTTCTCTTACTAGGACGTCAGCCTCTTGTACATAAACGCCTATTTACAGGCAAATTCAAAAAAAATCAATACAAATTCACTTTTCAGATAAATTGCCAATTATTTTTTCTTTTTCTATTTTGTTGTGCAAAGAACGTCCAATGTTCATTTTTGATATATGCATTTGACACTAATTGCTAAACTCATAAATATTTTCATGCGAAACAAAGGACTAATTGCAGGTGACAGTAGAAACAGGGGCAATAATGAGTTGTCTAAGCAATCTAATTACTCTGTCCACCAAGGTACCAAGGTATGTTCGGCTGAAGAACGTAACCCAGATACCTTCACTCCCCGCCGAGTAAGATAAAATTCAACAATTCTCCCCAAGCAGAGTTGGTCTCCAATCAACCCTAAAAAGGCACAGTATCTCCAGCAAGTCAGCAACACTCTCCCCAAGCAGAGTTAGCCTACAATCAGCCTTAAGGAAGATGGGTATCCCCAGAAAATCTCAACATTCCCCAACGGAGCACACAAACGATCCTAACAAGCATCCCTGGCAATCTTGATCTAAGATTGTTCCCCGGCGGAATACCAGACACCCTAGTAGAGCCACTCCCCCAGTACGGTTCAAAAGTTTCCCCAGGAAAGTTGAATCAATCTCCCCAGTAGGAAGCTTATCCCCAGTAGATTCTGGAAGCTTGTCCCTCGCAGAGTGCAAAAGCCTCCCCCCGACTTTATTCAGAAGGTTATTCCCCACCAGGATATAACTGGGTTATCCTCAGCCAATTGCCACAGAAAGATCGTCCTCGGCGAAGTTCTTCCTATCCCCAGCGGAGTTCATTAAATCCCCAACATAACTCATCAATGGAATCCCCAACGGAGTTATCATCAAAATCTCAGCGAAGTATCTCTCCCCACAGAGTAATTCCCTGCGGAGTAATCACTCACCAAGTTTATTCCCCAGCGGAGCCATCTTCTCCTACTGGTGTATTCTCGCAACCATCATCCCCTGCGGAGACGAAGAACCCTACTCTTCAACATCAGCCCAGGATTTGACTTCCCGGCACCCGTCAAGGATTTATTTTCCTAGACAAAAATACATTCATAAACATCACGTCTTCATACATTATAGCATGCACATACGCATCATGAATATACAATCTCATTTATTTTGAGAACGTCATGCATTTCATGCATCATGACATTCCATACAACTAACGTTTTGTCTTTTCAGGACAAAGGCCAATACAAAGATGATTACTATCAACTGTCGCAATTCCAGGTTCGATACCTGTATCTAGCCAGGGAATATCTGTAAGCGATTACTTGTGGATTCGATACCTGTATCTAGCCAGGGTATATCTGCATGAAGAAATTCCGGACTCGATTCCTGTATCAAGCCAGGGCACGTCTGAAGAGTTTGAAGATTCAATTCCTGTATCCAGCCAGGGCATATCTGTTGACGACTAATTCCAGAATCGATTCCTGTATCCAGCCAGGGCACGTCTGAAGAGTTTGGAGATTCTATTCCTGTATCCAGCCAGGGCATATCTGTTGACAACTAATTCCGGACTCGATTCCTGTATCCAGCCAGGGCACATCTGAAGAGTTTGAAGATTCGATTCCTGTATCTAGCCAGGGCATATCTGCATAAAGAAATTCAAGACTCGATTCCTGTATCCAGCCAGGGCACATCTGAAGAGTTTGAAGATTCGATTCCTGTATCCAGCCAGGGTATATCTGTTGACGACTAATTCTGGACTCGATTCCTGTATCCAGCCAGGGCACGTCTGAAGAGTTTGAAGATTCGATTCCTGTATCCAGCCAGGGCATATCTGTTGACGACTAATTCCGGACTCGATTCCTGTATCCAGCCAGGGCATGTCTGAAGAGTTTGAAGATTCGATTCCTGTATCCAGCCAGGGCATATCTGTTGACGACTAATTCCGGACTCGATTCTTGTATCCAGCCAGGGCACGTCTGAAGAGTTTGAAGATTCGATTCATGTATCCAGCCAGGGCATATCTGTTGACGACTGATTCCAGATTCGATTCCTGTACCTAGCCAGGGCACATCTGTGAGTAACTGATTGTAGATTCGATACCTGTATCCAGCCAGGGCATATGTGCATGAAGAGTTTAGAGATTCGATACCTGTATCCAGCCAGGGCATATCTACATAAAGAGTTTGAAGATCAACCCCTGTAACAGGCCAGGTAATTATTTTTCTTTCTCAGGTACGCAAGTTCTCGCTAAGGAATCTCTTACGCGATCGGCATCTAGATGGCATCTATAAGCCCATCCACATACCAACAGTCTCCAAATGGCATCTATAAGCCCATTCCCGACAAGATTCTGTTACAGCTTCAGATGGCATCTATAAGCCCATCCACATATCATCTCTCCAAATGGCATCTGTAAGCCCATTCCCGCCATCACGCTGTTGACACTCTACTATGCGAGTGCAAATTTCTGGGCACTCTAGTGTTCAATCATCTTCCACCTTCGGATCACGAAAGGCACGCAAGCCAATCTACATCCTCGGGTCTAAGAAGATTGAATAGGGGCAACTGTTGTACCCCAAAATTTTCCCTCCCATATTCTACAAGATTTGTCAAGGTCAATCTCCAAATGGTTCAAAATCTCTCAAGGGCTGCACAGGGCAAACACCCTCCTAGCACAGTCAAAATTAGGGTTTTGGTTCTTGCAAAGAAATTGAGGTTTTCAAGGGTCCAATCAAGTCCCATATGCCTATATACATTGTCAAGCATCCATATGTCAAGTTTCAAGACTCACAGCATCAAGTTGCACAGTCAAAAGCCCTAATTGCTTCACAGTCAACTGCATGGGCAAAATGGTCATTTAATAGTCAAAAGTCAAAATTCTTGGTCAACATCTTATTTTGAAGTCACAATCATCATTTGATCAATTCTTGATCATGATTCCTCAAGCATGGCTCAAAAAATCATCAAGATACAAAAGTTTCTATTTTTGGACAGTTGAAAAGTCAACTGCAAATTGACCAAGGCATAACGTTTTCATGGTTCATTAGAAAAATCCCATCCAATGCTCATTTTGAAGGGGATGACATTTCCTACAACTCATCTTCACACTCCAAGTCCAAGAAATTCTCTCACAAAAAGTTATCAATTTCAACATTATAGGTCATTTTCAAAAGTCAACAAAAAGGCACTTTAAGTCAAAGACCATAACTTGAGATTGGTGAACCAAAATGACATGGGACCAAAGGCATTGGTTAGAGGACTTCAAGACCATTCCAAAATGTCCATGAAAATGTTCATAGTTTCAAAATTGAGCAAGATATGCATTGTAGAAGTTGGGAAATTTTTGGGAACTTTCAAAAGTCAACTTTGCTTAAAACTCTTCATTTTTGCTAATGGGCCTCAAATTCCTTCTTGAATCTTTACCCAAGGCTTATGCACGACCCATTAAGATTAATTGGAATTATTTTATTATTTTTATTAATTATTTGGATTTTTAATTGATTATTAATCTATTTAATTAATTTAATTATAGGAAAATATCAACACATGGTTGTCAAATCTTTTTATGAAGCAAATACACTCCACACATGCTGAAGATCTCGTGCATCACTCAAGGGGACAAGATCTCCCAATTTGGCAAGGTTTTCATTCAAAAAAGATTGGAAATTATATGATTGAAAATCAAAGATTGAAAACATTATTTCATGGACTTTTGGGCCAAGGTTTTAACCTAATTCTCTTCACATACATATGCTGAAGCAAACCCTATTCTTGGACACCAAAAAAGCTGCCATAGAACTCCATAACCAAATTGCAAAAATTCAAGAAATATTTGAAAACCGAAATCAATATTGCAGGTGAATTCAAAGCCTAAAAGTGGTTCCAACGTGTTGCTGACATTGCCAGGAATCCATAGCCATCAAGAACAAGCTCTAATACACAAGGAAACGGTAAAACAGAGTCACGGTTTGAACAAACATGTCCATAATTGAAATCCAATTTCTATGCATCATTGACATGTTTTAATTATTGATTTGTATTGTTGACATCTTCCTGAAGCTTTTGGTATGGATTAATTGTGCTGAAACTTCCTGAATCGAAATCCACCATGGGAGATATCTAGGGTTTCAGAGCTTCCATATTGGGGTTTTCCTTATACTGTAAAATTAGACCTCAAGACCTATATAGATAAATTCGTCAGGACAAGACGAAACCATTGACATTATCGCGCCTTTTTTATATTGCTTGTGTTCCTAATCGTTATTCTTGGCACTTTTGTTTTGTGGGGGTTTAAAACCCCCGCTATTTGATTGCTTTTTGTTTCAGGCCAGATGAAGAAGATGATGCGTGGATGGACATGATTGGTGTATTCAAATATGTTGCGTGCCTTTTTTAAATTCCCAGTATAATTGTTGTTTTGCATATTATTTTCACTATCTATTATGTTTACAAACAATTGCAGATGGTTCAGATGGTGGGAGACGTGGCTGGCAAACACCGGGACCTGGGTTCGATTCCCAGGTCCCCCCATATAATTGTTAATTTTTGTTCTAACGTGTTCCAATGCAGCAATCATCCAAAATTCCACCATGCACGCCCAGCAATAGCTTGCCATGTGTCCCCAGCTTCCATCCAATGGCCAAGAGATGGAGTCCATGGTGTGTTCCAGTCAACAGACATGCACATGATTCCTGAAAGTCAAACGTGGCTTGGTCTTCTTGGGCCAGAATTTCTCAATTTTACCTCCACTTTGGGCCATCACACCCCCTTTGGTTTGCATTCTTTATTTTATTTTATTTTCTTTTAAAATTCTTTTAATTGTTTAATTATTATTATTAATTCACAATAAATTAATTTTTCATAATAAAAATCAGAAAATCAAAATTGTAAATATTTTTAATTATTTATTAATTTTACCATTAACTAATTTTTGTAAATAAATACTAATAGCTAACTTAGTTTAATTTAGGTTTTAATTTTAATCCTTTTTCTTAATAAATAAAATTGCATAGAATTAGGTTTTGACCTTTTTTTAAAATCATTTTCTTATTATCATCATCATTAATTATTATTATTTTTGTAAATAACATGTAAATTAATTAATTAGCTTAAATTAGGTTAACTTTAACATTTTCTTAATAATTAAAATAAACTTAGAACTAGGGTTTTCTTTTGATTTTAATTTTGTTATTTTCATTAAATACAAAAATACAAAAAATATCTTTCTTGTAAATAATTAATTAAATTAGTATTAAGTTTAATTTTAATTTAATTTCAAGCAAAGGACAAAAGAACTCTTAATTTCTCAAAAGGGTCCAAAACCCTCGGACGTTCCAATTTAATTCTTTTCGCGCGTCATTTTTATTTTATTGGATTATTATGTAACTGTTTCCGGAATGTAATAGTAATTAGGTTTATTGCTTTTTTTTACTTTTCGCATCTTTATCAAAAACGGGTCTTTGTTTTTTTGGCGATGTATAGACCCGCGCCTTGTAATAGCGTAGCTTTTACCTTTCCGTATTTTATGTTCCGCACTCCTAACTGCTAAATTGCATGAAAGAATGTATGGTAATTAAAAACAACTCGTAGCTCACAATTGCATGATCAAAGATAAATGTTAACCTGAAAACAACACATAGTACACATGCCACTTCTAGGGTACGTCTCACTCGTTGCCTCGAAAGTGGTCGTCAAGTATAGGGTGTTTTAGCGGTCGCCCTTATGTCTAAGATCCAGTTGCCTCGAAACGGTTGCCTCAGATTAAAAAAGGATCTAGGAAATTAGGGTTACTTCTAAGGTGTCCTACTATTGCTTCGGTGACCACAATGTCCCTAACAATCGAATTGACCCGAACACCCCCAACGGTGGTGCTACCTACCTCTCAATGGTGGGATGGCACTACCTTAAGGACTCTTACACATCCTAATTCCTTAGGGTAGGTAGATGACTCATGGGTACTTGCTCTCTTCAAAAACAAACCAAACAATCTTTTCACACTGACACTTTCAAAAGTTTTCAAAACAAATTTTTCAAACACTCTTGAGGACAGATACAAGAGTCACTTAGAAATCTTTCAAAAACGAAACTTTTTTTCAAACCCACTCACATTTGAAAACCAAACATCTTTTGATAACATAAGAGCAAGTACCTAAGAGCCCATGGATAACCATGGATAGAAAGGGTGCTAACACCTTCCCTTTCTATAAATCTACCTCCCGAACCGAGAAACATTCTCAATAAGGAATTTTGCTGTGCTTTTGTCCTTTCCATGTTGGAGAACATAAAAGACGGTGGCGACTCTTGCTTACCGCGACATTTCGCGATCCAGCTTTAAATAGTCAGTTCTATTTCCACCGATCACAATGACCATTTGAAGCTTTGGGTTCAATCATTCCAATCATATCAATACCCCACATAGAGAAAGGCCAAGGTGAAGAGATAACGTTGAGGAGGGTCGGTGGCACATGTATCTTGTCTGCATAAATTTGACATTTATGACATTTCTTCACATATTTGCAATAATCAGATTCCATCGTCATCCAATAGTAACCAGCTTTCAACATCCTTTTAGCCATTGCATGTCTGTTGGCATGAGTGCCAAAAGATCCTTCATGTACTTCTTGCATCAGCATGTCTGCTTCAGGCCTGTCTACGCATTTGAGTAGGACCATGTCGTAATTCCTCTTATATAATACTTCTTCATTGAGGAAGAAACTACTTGCCAATCTCCTCAACGTCTTCCTATCTTTATTGGATGCCCCAGGCGGGTACTCTTGAGTTTGAAGAACACGTTTAATATCATAGAACCACAGTTTGTCGTCGGTGACCTCTTCCACTGAGAACACATGAGCCGGTCTTTCGAGGCACATAACTCTAATTGTAAGCACATCGTTCCAATCATTCACTTGGAACATTAAAGACAAAGTAGCTAAAACATCAGCCATTTGGTTTTCCTCTATAAGGATATGATGTAATTCTACTTTGTTGAAGAAAGTTAACAATCTTCTAGAATAATCTCTGTAAGGGATCAAACCAGGATGACAAGTCTCCCATTCTCCTTTGATTTGATTAATTACCAATGTCGAGTCTCCGTAAATATCAAGAATCGTAATCCTTAGATCCACTGCTTCTTCGAGACCCATAATACATGCCTCATATTCAGCCATGTTATTCGTGCAATCAAACTTCAATCTCGCCGTAGACGGGATATGAGTACCTCGGGGAGTGAAGATGATTTCCCCAATTCCGTTTCCATAAGAATTTACAGCTCCGTCAAAAATCAAACCCCAACGGGATTCGAGATCAGGTCCTTCTTCAGGTAACGACTCTTCACAATCTTTAGCTTTCAAGTACATAACATCTTCATCTGGGAAGTCAAACTTGATGATTGATAATCGTCAATTGGTTGGTGAGCCAAATGATCGGCTAAAATACTCCCTTTGATTGCTTTCTGAGTGTGATACTCAATGTCATATTCGGATAACAACATTTGCCAATGGGCTATTCTTCCAGATAAGGCGGGCTTCTCAAAGATATACTTGATCGTATCCAATTTGGAGATCAACCAAGTGGTATGGTTAATCATATACTGGCGCAGATGGCGAGCAGCCCAAGCTAAAGCACAACAGGTCTTCTCAAGAATTGAGTATCGAGACTCACAGTCTGTGCATTTCTTACTCAGATAATATATGGCATGTTCCTTTCTTCCAGTCTCATCTTGTTGACCAAGCATACATCCCATGGAATCTTCCAATATAGTCAGGTACATAATCAAAGATCTTCCTTCCACCGGAGGAATCAATATAGGAGGTTCAAGTAAATATTCTTTGATTCTATCAAAAGCTCTCTGACAATCTTCTGTCTACACACATCCTTGGTTCTTTCGGAGAAGCTTGAAAATCGGCCCACAGGTAGCAGTCATATGAGATATAAATCTAGAAATATAGTTCAGTCTCCCAAGGAATCCTCTTACTTGTTTTTCCGTCTTGGGTGCGGGCATTTCCCAAATAGCTTTGACTTTATCAGGATATACCTCAATACCTCTCTGACTGACAATGAAACCCAGAAGTCTTCCAGAACGAACACCAAAAGTGCACTTGTTGGGATTCAGACGAAGTTTAACTTTCTCAAACGCTGGAATAATTTCAATAAATGTTCCGAATGATCTTCTTCAGTTTGTGATTTGGAAATCATGTCATCTACATAAACTTCTATCTTTTTATGCATCATATCATGGAACAAAGCAGTCATAGCCCTTTGGTACGTTGCACCGGCATTCTTCAAACCAAACGGCATAACCCGATAGCAAAATGTTCCCCAAGGTGTAATGAAAGCTGTCTTCTCCATATCTTCTGGTGCCATCTTGATTTGATTGTAACCAGAGAAACTATCCATGAAAGAAAAGACTTTGAACTTTGCAGTGCTGTCGACCAATACGTCAATGTGTGGTAATGGAAAATCATCCTTTGGGTTAGCTCTATTAATATCTCTGTAGTCTACACACATTCGAACTTTACCATCCTTCTTAGCAACAGGCACTATATTGGCTAACCATTGAGGATAGACCGATGTAACAAGGAAACCTGCATTAATTTGTTTTTGAACTTCTTCTTTGATCTTGTCAGCCATATCGGGACGAGTCCTTCTCAACTTCTGCTTAATCGGCGGACATTCAAGTCTCAACGGTAAATGATGCTCCACAATATTGTTATCCAAACCTGGCATGTCTTGGTAGGACCAAGCAAACACATCAACATACTCTCTGATAAGCACCAACATTTTCTCTTTGACCTCTGGGATAAGCAATGCTCCGACCTTGACTTCCTTTTTGTCTTCTTCATTACCCAAATTGATCATCTATATAGGCTCTTCAAACGGCTGAATAGTCTTTTCATCGTGTTCAAGTAAACGGGAAATTTCATCAGGAATCTCTTCACTAACTACTTCCTCGGCTCTGAACACAGGGAATTCAAAGTTGGGAGGGGGCATAGGATCATTGTTTTCAATGGTTAAGTCATGGATTAATCTGCACATATGATTATGCTTTATTTTAGAAATCAATTAATATGAATGTTGTACAGATATAAAAAGATTATTATATTTTCCTATTACTACCAATTAAGTTTCAATACCATTTTCCAGAAAAGTGAAAAATAAAAACAGTGGTGGACAAAATAACATTTTTATTCATGATTGGCAATACTTGAAACAAAATAGCCCATACATCTTCTCTTTTGCCTTGGGCAGAGCAAAAGGATTTATTTTCAACATAGCCCGACACAAATACTTTTTCGCCTTGGGTAGAGCGAAAGTTTTTTTTTCAAAAATAAAACAAAACATTACTCAGAAATGTGCATCATAACAGGAATATCAACAACAATCCAGTTCTGGCAAACCACTCCATGTGTTACAAAGTCGGGTAAATCCTCTTCAGAATCGTCTCCTATTATAGCATCAACTTCAGGCGGAGTCGGATGGATAAAAACTGCACTTCAGAAAACTTCTTGTATCGACAGGTAACTGTATCCTGCTTAACTCTTGTAGACATGGGATGAAAACCAAGACCTTCTCCAGACTTGTTCTCAGGCAAAGTCAACACCTGGCCCCAACCTTCAGCCGAACCACTTTTAACCACTCGTCGGGCATCCTCAAAAGAAGAAATAGATGTCCCTTGCTACTCCACTTCATTATTAGCAACTGATAGAGCTTGGAATTGGGTTCCAACATCCTCATCAGCATCAATAAAAGAGAAAGATGACAAGTGGCTTACCACCATAGCCTGCTCTCCACCAATCATTACCAGCTTTCCATTCCTTACAAACTTCAATCTCTGATGGAGCGTGGAAGTGACTGCCCCTACATCATGGATCCATGGGCGACCCAATAGGCAACTGTAGGCGGCACGAATATCCATTACTTGAAAAGTGATCTGAAAGGTATGAGGACCAATTATTATAGGAAGATCCACTTCACCAATGACAGTCTTCCTAGAACAATCAAACGCTTTGACAATTACTCCACTAGGTCTCATGGGAGCACCTTGGTATGATAGTCGAGATAATGTAGTTTTGGGCATTACATTTAACGACGAACCTGTATCCACTAGCAAACTTGATAAAGTATCATTTCCACAACTTATTGAGATATGCAAAGCCATATTATGATTCCTTCCCTCCTCCGGAAGCTCTTCATCACTGAAACCAATATTGTTACACGAAGTAATATTTCCTACAATTCCATCAAATTGGTAAACCGTCACATCATGATCTACGAATGCCTGGTCCAAGACCTTCATCAAAGCTTCTCTAAGGGAACCAGAATCTCTTAGTAAAGCAAGCACAAAAATCTTGGAAGGAGTTTGCAATAGTTGTTCCACAATGTAGTATTCACTTCTCTTGATGAGCTTCAGAATCTCATCATCATCGGGGTGTGGGATAGGTTCATTGGATCGGCCTACCTCAACCCTGGGTTCAACATTTCTCGCTGGAATTTCTGCCGGTATGGGCCTCCTGACTTGAACTTCTGGTCTCTTCAATGGTACTGCCGCAAAGATACGCCCACTTCTCGTAACTCTGCTCACATCAGTGATGTTAATAAAAGATGGCATTGTCGGTATAGGAACTTCTACCCCGTTCTCGATCATTGTGGCATTATACTTGTAGGGTATAGCTTGGTCTGAGTTGTAAGGCACATGACCAGGTGGATAAATGATCAAAGGAGCAACAGGTGTAGTCTGACTGTCATAAACGATCTCTATTGGTTCAGGCAAGTTGAATTGTGGTATTATAACATTCACTTCATTAACTGGATCTCTGTCATGTGTAATAGTGATAACCCTTTGATCTAACAATTTTTGAATATCTTCCTTCACAATAGGGCAATCGTCTCCTATTGAACAAAATTCACAAACATCATAATCATGCTGATGCTTAAAGAAGGTGAGTCTTCTTAAGCTCTGATGTAACCTGATCAACGAATCTCTTATGTGTTCAACTTGAAAAACTAGAAACTTTCCCGGATAACCTTCCACCATATTCACTGATGCTGACTCATGTCGAGGAAAAGGATTATCTCTAACATTCAGATTAACATCCTTGAAAGACAAAATACCATTCTTAAACAACCTCTGTACATCCGCCTTTAAAGCAAAGCAATTTTCAATGTTGTGCCCCGGTGACCCTTGATGATACGCACAAAACTGACCCGCCTTGTACCACGGAGAAGTACTATTTGGTGCGACAGGAGGAGGCTTTGCCGTTATAAGGTTTTTCCTGATCAGAGCGGGGAACAACTCAGTGTAAGTCATGGGAATGACATCAAATTGCGGTTTCCTTGGCGAACGATTCTGGTTATTAAATTGATGAGCCTGTTGTCGAGGCTGTTGTTGAAATGGCCTTTGCTGAATTGGTGGGGTTTGATGAGTTGGGGTCACCATTGTTGGGCGGACAGCCGGAGTGACTGCCGCAACAAGTGAATAGCCTCTCCTTGGTCTCCCGGGGAAAATTACACTGACATCTTGTTCTTTCCTTTTAGGGAAAACACTTCCGAACTTCATGACACTACTAGATGGACTTCCTTCTTTACCCAAACGTCCCTCACGAATGCGTTCTTCCAACCGCATGCCCATACTTACCATCTCGATGAAATCACTGGGTGCGTTGGCAATCATTATTTCATAATAAAAAGAACCTAAAGTCTTCAGGAAGATCTTTGTCATTTCCTTCTCTTCAAGACGGGGATAAATCTGAGCAGCAATCTCGCGCCACCTCTGGGCATACTCTTTAAAGGACTCTCTGTCTTTCTGGGACATCGACCGAAGTTGATCTCTGTCCGGCGCCATGTCGACATTGTACTTATAATGGTGAACAAAAGCTTCACTAAGATCGTTGAAATTACGGATCCGGGTGCTATCCAAACCCATGTACCATTTTAGAGCGGCACCAGTCAAACTGTCTTGGAAGTAGTGAATTAACAAATTATGGTCATCAGAATATGTAGACATATTTCTTACATACATGGTTAAATGACTCCGCGGACACGAGTCACTTTTATATCTTTCAAAGTCCGACACTTTGAACTTGGCGGGAATTTTTACATTTGGAACTAAACACAAATCATGGGCATTATTTCCAAACAAATCTTTTTCTTTTAATGCTCTAATCTCCCTCTACATCTCTTGAAACTGGTCTTGAAATTCCTCCATTCTATCAAAAAGACCCAAACATTCAGCAGGCTCAGCATGATAAGTAGGCTCATTCAGGTATGGCATAGAATGAACCACAGGAGCGGCAGTTGTCATCACTTGTTAAGGGAAAGGTGCCACAGGCGGAATTACAGGCGGCATAGTAGTTGTCTCTGGATGAGGAAAGGACACAGTAGGTCGAATCAAGGATTGTACGGCAGGATGATACCCTTTTGGCAAGAAGTTATAAGGCATTCCCCACGGAAAACCCTTTGGCATCTGATGTTGAAGCGGAGAGTTGACTTGAGTCACAGATGTTAGAGCAGTGACAATCTCAGAAACCACAGTAGTTGAAGTCTGAATCTCAGCGGCTAAAGTCGATGGCTGATTCAGAGCATCCATCAAGATTTCCACTAGCACAATTAACTTTTCCATTCTAACATGAAGGGTAGCAACCTCCTCGCGAAGCTCGTGGTTTTCCTGTTCCAGGTCTTCCATCTTCCTCTGATGATTGGCTCGGGTATCGTACCGATGAGACAGCTTGACAATCTATAGGAGTGGAAAAAGAAACAAGGATAAGACTCTAGAAAACATGTGAAGTGGACCCAACAAGGAATTGAACTCAGGTCTTTTAGATTGTTGTTAATATTCTTTGCCAATTGAGCTAAGCTGCCATTAATTTACTAGCATGAGTTAATTGAAACATAAAGGAAAAATTAAAATGAAATTGGACCCAAAACAGGCCCAATGGGCCATCCGGGTCAAGAAGGGAAGGAACAAAAAAAAAAGTAACCCTAATGCGAAAGTAAGGGCATCGCGCGGCTACTGGCATGGGAGAAAGAAAAACAAAATTTATTATTAAATTGCTACTGTTTTTGAAAAGAGGGAAACAAATTATTATTATTATATTTTTAATAAAAAAACAACAAAACAGTAAAGTGATTCTTAACAAAAGCAACGTTATCCCCTCTCTCACGGAATCACATCCTTCATCTTTGCCTCACCCAAACAGATCCCAAACTTCCTCTCTCTCTCTCTCTTTGCACGCTAACGAAAACAAAAACAAAACTTGAACCAGTTGAAACAAGCAACGAAGCTAAAGAAGAACAAGGTTTCGATTGTGTGTAAGCATGAGCACCATCGCTGAGTTGCACCATCACCGGTGACCGGTTAAACTGGTTGGGATCTGAGAGATGAAGAGGTGGAATAGATTGAGAACAAGAGAAAATATCCTTTCTTTTACGGATCCTCATCGGTGCAATATTGAAAACAAAAAAAGAAAAACTAATACACAGAGAACAACAAACTCACGAGATTCACTCTGTTAAAATAAATACTCAGAGAGATTGTTTTCTGAGTGACTTTGGCCTTTTCCTCTTCGTCGTACTCCGGCAATTTCAAGAGAGTCTTCGGCGGCAAATCGAGGCGGTCAGCGAGGCCGGTTTTGGATCTACTTCTGAGAGGCGAAGGTAAGGGTGACGGCGACGGGATTGGACGACAGGTGCCATGTTGGTTTTAACAGCTTGAGGTTTTTGAAACAATGGTTTCTAAAGGGTTTCAAGATTTGGTACTGTTTTGATTTTTGTATGCTGGCTTTATGTTGGTTTTGTTTTATTAACAGGTTTATGCTTTTGGATTTAAAAAGTTTTTTATCATGAAAATGATGATGGTTGGTTTTGATTTTAAGCTGCTGTTTGGGATTTTTGCAGGTTATACCGGTTTTAAACAGATTGGGTTTTATATTTTTTTTTGGTTTTGGATATGGTGCTTTTAACAGGAAGTTCTGAACAGTTTTTTTTTTACAGATAAGTGGGTTGTAAGATTTACAGCAAGTTTTGAGTTGGTATTGTTTTGGTTTTTTGTAACAGCGGATTCTAAGGTTTTAAAATTTGTAGGTTAAGATTTGGTAACAGCAAATTGAACAACAAGTATTTTTGGACAGCAAGGGCGTTTTTTTATATTTTGTAACAGCAAATGTTTTTTTGGATTTTTGTAACAGCAAAATGGATAACAAGTTTTTTTTGGACAGGTTTTATTGATTATGTAGGTTCTATGTTTTGGACAGCAAGCTCTAAATTGGTGCTACGCGATGGAAGAAGTATGCTCTTTATTACACTTGTTATTATTACCGATATTATGAATACTAACATGTTTAAATGCTAACAATCATGCAGCAACTCAACTCAAGTATAGTACAACAAAGAAAAGAATGATAAGGCAAATATTGCATGGCAAAGAAAAAATGGTACAGCAAGTGATTCTAACATGAATATATGCAGCAGTAGATAGAGAGGAGGAAAAAGTAATACCTATCGGAGCCTCTTCGATGGGGCTTCTAAAAAATATTAAGTTTCCTTGAGTTTGCTATCTTTTCTCCTTGCTGGATTTTTTAGAACAACACCAATTTTTCTGTTTTCACTCTTGCTGAAACTTTAGAACAAAACTCTATTTTTTCTGTTTTTCTTACTTGCTGGATTTTTTACTTCTCCTCCTCATTTGTGTTGACAAAGGCTCTTATTTATAGTGGAGTGTGTGGGATTTTAGGGGGAGAAAAACAGTAGAGATTTGAACTGTTTTGGCAAGCTGTTTCCATGCTTTGTTCATACAATTTATTATTGCTAGTAATTAGGGTTTGTATGGCAAAACTAAAATCAACCCTTAGAAAAACCCTAAATCTCAAGACAAGAATGCATGAAATCAAAACACTTTTCACACTTTCACCTATATGGTATACTCCACTTGTTGCCTCGGATATAAACAGTCATGTCCCTCGAACGTGGGATACTTTAACAAAGACCCTCAAATACAAGATCATAGTCCCTCGATAACCCTTCGATGTTGCCTTCGGTAAACGATCTTAGACACTTATGATAAATTGCTAAAGTATCCTACAAGTGTTGCCTTCTATGTCTGTACGATGAACCATGTTTGTCCCTTCACATCCAATGATATAACTTCTTACCAATCAATGGTAAGATAACACTATCTAAAGGAGGAGGAAAAGAACAAAGATTTCTTTTGAGTAAGTAGAACGCTCGAAGTTGCTTGATCACAAACTAAAACCATTTCCACACTAACACTTTCAAAACAATTTTCCAAAAACAAACATCTCTTTGAACTATTTTCAAAACCAACACTTTGTATACATTCTTATAGAGACAAGAATCATTACAAAGTTTGCCGAAACAAAGGTGTTTTCAAAATATTTTCAAACTTACACAACACACAAAGCTTTTCAAAGTGAGCTAGCAGCTAAGAGCCCGTAGATAACTATGGATGAAAAGTGTGCTAACACCTTCCCTTTTGATAACCTACCCCCCGAACTCAAGAAAATTCTCAAAAGGTCTTTCTTGTTCTTTTCACCCTTGACTTTATTGGATAAAAGAAAACTCGGTGGCGATTCTTGCTATCCGCAACAATTGCGATAAAACACAAAACATCCAAGTCAGTTCTCCCACCATATTACAGCAATCTTCAAGTTGATCTAGGAATTCCATCATCTTCTTAAGAACCCTAAGAGTCAGGAACGACCATCACCCTTTGTAGATCAAACACAGAAAGTTCCCTAACATCAAGTTCAGTTTGGTATAACTTTTTTGAAATCAATCTGTTAAAATATACATTGTTAACCAATCTAACGCATGCATACATGTTTATAGAATTGATTAGTACAAGTTTGCCGTAATGCATATGGGCTTTAATGCTTAAATCGCAGGATGCCTTATTTAGGGCTCTGGAGCTGTTGAGCTTTAAGCTGAATGATATCATGAGTTTCAGGCTAAACCAATTGTACCATTAAACTCGCAGGGTTGTTTTAGTAGGATGGGATGTTTTTGGATCTTTGAAATGGGCGTTCTTGCAGGTTTAAGATTTTTGCATAGCCAGAGGGGATGACTGGAGAATGACTCCGGCCTCCCTGAGATAAGTTGACTCTGGACAGGGCTTGCATGGAAAGAGGTAGCATGTTAATTCGTTCATTTCAACTCCCTAGGGACCCACTGGGATGCGTGTGTTTGACAATTTGAAATTAGCTATCATTTAGTGTTATATTGTTATGGTTTTCTTGTACTAATGGATGAATCACGCCACCCCAGTGGCAACACACACGCACTTAAGGCCTTCATGCCCCTTGTGCTGGGTTCGAGCCAGGAGCAAGGCCTTTTTATTTTTTCTTGTATCATCCTTGCAGATTCAGTGTGAACAAGGGAGATGCGCACATGATGCGTATCCCCAATCAACACCATCAGATCATCAAATCACAAATCCTGCGCTCCAAAACAATGGTGATCATAGTGCACTCCAATGTGCGCGTCCCCACAGGATCAAATGTAGCTCCTGGGCCCAACTTTAATTAGGCCTAGCAAACTCTAGGTTTCACCCCCATAACTTGTTTGTAGTGCAACCCATCTAATAGTTTTTTTTTTAATTTTCATTTCATTTTTAATTTAATTCATTTTTTTTTTAATTTTTAATAAAAAAATCATAAAATCAAACAAAAATTAGGTTTAGGATTTAATTTAATTAACTTTTTTTACAATAAAAATTAATTAATTAAAATCATTTATGAGATTATTTTGTTAATTAAAATTGGTTAGAATTAGGTTCAAAATCTTTTTTCTAATTAAAATTAAAAACAACAAAAAATATTTTTTTATATATTTAGAATTTTTTAGGATTTTAGATATTTCCTCTTTTCCATTCTCCCTACGTTTGTTTACTTTTTTCGCATTATTTTCATGAATAGTTATAACTGCTCAAAGGGATGTAATAGTTTAGTTTATGACATTTACATTTTCCCCCCATTTTAGTTTGTACTCCCCCATCCCTAAGCGATATATATATATATATATATATATATATATATATATATATATATATATATATATATATATATATATATATATATATATATATATATATATATATATATAAACTGCTAGATGTATGTTAATAGATGTGCATGACAAGATCTAAAAGCAAAGATTAGAAAACCTAAATATCCAAGACAAATAACTGAAACACAATACACTTTACACACGTGCACCTCTAAGGTACCTCCTCTTATTGCCTTCGGAAAATAAGCAGTCACGTCTCTTGAACTTGGGAAATTTTAGCAGAGACCTTTTGGTTAAAAGATCATAGTCCATTGATGACCCTTTGATGTTGCCTCGGTAAATGATCTTGATACCTTAGGGTAATTGATAAAATATATTATGTGGTGCCTTCGTGATTGTACGATGACCCTCGCATGTCCCTCAAACATCCAATGATAGGTCTACCTATTAACTAATAGTAGGATAGCACTATCTACAGGAAGGGAGGAAAAGAACAAAGATCTTTCGAGTAGGTATACAGCTTGTAGTTTCTTGCTCACAAGAAAAATCATTTTCTCACACATATACTCTCTTTTTATAAATATTTTCAAAGACATAACACTTTGTATGCATTCTCAATAATACGAGAATCATTACAAAGTTCACCGCACTAAGGCGTCTTTTCAAAAATATTTTCAAATACACATACACGAAAAAGCATTTTCAAAGTGAGCTAGAAACTAAGAGCCCGTAGATAACTACGGATGGAAAGGGTGATAACACCTTCCCTTTCCATAATCTACCCCCCGAACATAAAATTTTTTAAAAAGGTCTTTCCTGTTCTTTTCACCCTTTCCTTTATTGGATAAAAGAAAAGTCGGTGGAGACTCTTGCTAACCGCAACATTTGTGATAAAATGCAAAACCAGTAAAGTCAGTTCTCCCATTGTATTACAGGGACGCTCTGTCTAAGAGAGCCCGCTTAGAACGCAGAAGATTCTAAGCGCGAGTGTGATCAGCATATTTTGTAGTGCGCTGCTTGCATTTGACAATTTGGCAGAACTAATGTTTTTAAGCGTGCTTAGCGCGGATAGCGCGCTTAGCGTGATTTAGGCAGTTTGATGTGTAAAATAAGGAAGTCGTGCTTAGCGTGCCAGGCCCGCTTAGCACGGTCTGCTGAGATTTATTTTATAACTTCATTTCATTCACTTTTTAAGGGATGGTTTCGGGGAATTTTTTGCTGACAACTCCATCAACCTTTAATTTTGTTTGGATTAGATTAGATAACATCTATGGAGCTTGTATATGAATGATCTAGGGTGGGTTGCATCTTCGATCAGCATTGTCAAACCGGGAGATTTGTGATTCATTTCTCTTTTTCTTTATGTATTTTCTATTGGTTGGGTTTGTATGTATATTTTCTTTGAACTCGTGTATATTGTCGCCCTTGGCGTTATATAAAACTTGCTTTATGAATCTTTGTGGATTTTTTTCCTAGGTTTTTTCTCTGTGCTAGGGATTTTAGTTGTTATTAACATATACTGCTTAGATTCTTATCTATGATGATTATCTAATAGTGTTTGAATTCTAGAGATAGATTTATCATTGTTATTCACTTGGGTGTTTGTGATTAATTCCTCTGTATTGTTTGTGTCGCTGTGAGAGATCGTCAATGCAAGCGAGCACAGTTAACTTCTATGTTGTTGAGGTGGTTGAGAGATTGCTACCGAGTTGATATAGTTGAATTCTCAATTTGGGTTAGAAATGACTTAGGTTATGGGTGACACATGATGACATTTATGAATATTGTAGGTTGAGTATAACAGGTCGATATGTTTAAGTCAGTGAGAAGTAGTATATATACATGCTTGACAATTTATTGCTTTTTCCTTTTTATACATTTATTTTTTGTTGATACTTTTATTTTCAACCCATTGCGATAATTCTTTTCTTTTTTATTTTTATAATTAATGTATATGTTGTATAAAATGTGTACATTAACTTGTCTATTTTTACTTGTACTTGTTTTGTGTTTACTTTCCATACTTGTGCATATATATGTTTTTTCTTAGTTTTCACGTATTGTTATGAATTGTCTTTTTTTCGTAATGTATGTTGTGTGGATATTAGGACACTTTCTTTAGGTTTACGCGGTGTGACAATACTATGGTATGACGAGAAGAGGTTACTAGCTCGCACAATAAAGACGTCGAGCTTATGACCTAAAACAATCATGTTTTGTTTATATTCATTTATGAATGTGTTGACTTGTGTTTTAACAAGTTGCAATTGGACCTATTTGAAATTCTAAAATTTTCACTTTTCAACTTGTTAATTCACTTTTTCCCGTTTGTTTAGTTATGTCAATTTGTGTCTATCCGCAAGTGTTGTAACCCAATTTTTTCCCCTAAGATCCATTAATTATACCATGTTGATTCATTCACAACAAGATCACACTAGGATTCTTTGTTCCCCTCCCTACGTTTAGTATTTCCCTTTTCTTGTTATCCATATAGGTAAAGGCAATGAGATTTAACAAGTTACCCCATGGGTTTATAAGTTTATTTCCATTCCATAATCAATAAAGCCGGAGAAGTTCAAACCTCACCATTGGATTGGTTTTGGAAGAATTGGCATGGCAAGGTTGTTTTGGTTCATCACATTTCAAGGTTATTAGATTTGACTCAAAATTATAAAGAGTTGATTGAAGAAGTTGACATGTTGGACAAGGCCTTGTTCCTATTGGTCACAAGAGCATATTTCTCTCAAATTTCAAGATATGGAAGTGGTTTTGGTGGCTAAGAGCTCTCATTATCATCCTTAACAACTTCTATTTACAAATCAAGAATGTTTGTACAAGAAGTTTGTTCAAGCTTGTCAAAGTTCCTCAAAGTATTTTCTTGATCTAGGAGCTAGGGTTTTGAACTTCAAAGGGGTATATCTTACTTACCTTTTTTTATTTTTGAGTGATTCCAAAGACATCATTCTCTTCAAAGGGTTATTAACAAATCACTTCAAAAGTTCCAAGGATTTTTCATTAGGAAGAGACTTGAGGAGGAAGCAAGATTACAAGTCCACCAGATGAATCCCCAATTCTCCATGTGTGACTTCAAATTGTCATAAATTGGTCAATATCCATCACCTTTAGTCCATTCTTCTTCCATAATGATCTTGAAGATGTGAACTTTATGCCTTATTTTATGTGCAAAATGGGAAAATGGATGGAAGTTGCTTTAAAGATGTAAAAGATTATAGGTCATTTCATGATTTGTTTCAAACTTCAACAAGTCATAACTTGCTCAAATTTTGGATATTTTGAATGATTCAAGTTTCAAAATGTCATTCAAGAGATCTACTTCATGCCATCTTTTTTGGTCAAGAGCAAATTCCAAGTGGAAGGCCATGTTTGGATGCAAGACATTATAAGTCATTTTTGAAGAAGAATTTAAAATATTTCTAAGTATGAAAAGTCAACCCTTTTTCTCCAACTTTGACTCAATGCAACTTTCATCTCAAGCATCCATTAAACTCCATTCTTTTTCCATTGCAAAGCTTGTAACCTCATCTTTCTAAAGCATTAAGAATCATGCCTTAAGACCCCTTGAGCTAAGAATGCCATTATTTCAAAAGTGGTAACTTGGAATTGAAGTTTCCTTGCAAGTCAGAATTTGATTTCATGTTACAACCTCTAAACCTCAAATTAACACGTGTTTTGGGTCTAAACATGATTAGCCAACTTTCCTAAGTGGATTAGTGCATCAAAATGCCAGAATTGGATTAGTTTTGGTGAATTTAGGATCACACTTCACTCGTGCATCAGGTATGCACGAATTCCCTCCAAAATGCATCATTCACTCTTCCTTTTGATCCCATTTTCTTCTCCTATAAATACATGTGCTATCCCATTCATTTTCCCAAGCTTGGATAGCCAGAATCACCCTGCCAAACTTGTTTCATAACTCAGAATTCAGTAACTTCAAAATCCATTCTCAAGCCATTTTCGATCCAATTTTTCCATCAATTCACCTTCCTTGATCTTCTCTGAAGCTAACCATATAATTACATTCAAGAATCGTGCCCTATATTGCTCCATAGATGTCCAGTTTCAGAGCTCTGCAACTCAACTTCAATAGGTAGATTCCTTCATCAATTCTTCAAAACTCTAATATCATTGTGTTGCTCTCACTGCCTTGGTTCTAGTCGCAACACTTACCTTTTACTGGATGAACGTTTTGACCATGAAATTTCAAATCCCTTTTGAAAACTTTCCTTCCAAATTGCTTGAGCTACAGTTTATATAAATTTGGCGCGAGGGTGTGGTTGTCTTCGTCTTGAAGAGACGAAGCAAATGGCATAGGTCTGAGCTTCTGATTTTACAGTTTGAGAGATCTGTAATTCGTGATAGTTGGAGGTTGAAGATGACCAACGTGCATCTTCCAACCAATGAAGGTGCGCCATCTGTTTATTTTAAATTCTGATTTAATTAATGATTATGTACATTATTCACTAATGACCATGATATGCACAACGCTTGAGATCCCTTAGATTTGATTACTAACGCGTTTTAAATCTCATCCAATGGTCCACATATTTTACTTTTATTTTCTTTTTCTGATTTTTATATTTTAATTATTTTAAATTTCAAAAAATCATAGAAAATTCATTTTTAGTCCAAAAAATCTGAAAAAATTATGAAAAATATTTTTGATTATTCTCTTTCTGATTTTTAATTTTTCAAAATTTAATTTTGTGTTTTGGTATTTTTTAAAAATTTTAAACTTTATTTGATTTGTTTTAAATGTTAAAAATACTTTTATACATTTTCAAATTCTGAAAAAATTATGGAATGATCCAATGATATTGTGACAAATATTTGTGATCTTATTTTATTTTTGTTTCTGACTTTACTATTTTTTATTATTTTTTGTTTATTTTACCCATTTATTTTAATTTTAAAAATAGTTTCTGACTTTAAAAAATTACCAAAAAATTTGTAAAATTATTTGAGCCTTTTACTGATTTTTCTATGGTCTCACTTTTCATTTCTTGATTAATTTGAACATAGTTGATATTTTTCTCTTTATTTTCTATTTTTAAACATTATTTTTAAACCCTTTTGTGTATTTTAAAATGTTATATTATATTGTGACTATTTTCTGGCTGATCTTGGGTTAGATTTTGGATCATGAACTTTATTAACATCATTGGATCCATGGTGTTGAGTTTAACTCCACAAAAATAGATGAATGATTTTAATAATAGTTTGATTAAAATTTAATTCAAATGTGGTTTGTATATTTTTCCCCATCCCTCTTCATCTCATCCCTTTCTTATTGCACTAGATGTTGTTGGAGCATGGTCTTTATATCATGTCTGAAAACAAATGATGCATATATTGCTATTGACCGGCCTCAAAATATGTGTGACTTCTATATAAGTCCACTTACGATTGCTTAACATAGCGCTAAATTTTGTCCCGACTCGAATAAATGATCATTCGTGGCCCAAACTTATGATTGCAAGCCCAAGTATGTTAATTTGATCTCTTTGATCTAATAACCTTGATATTCATTGTGTGGAGGCTTTGGTTCTACCAATCCTCTAATGGATCTACAACACCTTTGGTTAACGCAGATCACTTAAACATCGTTGATCATTAAATGGTACTTGTGACAATTCCAAATGGATGATATACTTGACAAAAAGCAAATGCAACTTGTTGTGTCGAGGCTTTGGTTCTACCAATCCTCTAATGAGTTCCAAATGCAAGCTTCAAGATGGTCATCCAACCAACCACTAATTATTGACTTGTTTTACCTTATGCTTTTATTCTTTTTTATGCTTTATGTACCATTTACTTTTAG
Source organism: Vicia faba (assembly GCA_948472305.1). NCBI lineage: Eukaryota > Viridiplantae > Streptophyta > Magnoliopsida > Fabales > Fabaceae > Vicia > Vicia faba. Next base: position 336,923,632 of record OX451735.1, read on the forward strand.
CATTTACATTTCATGCCATTTTCATCTTTGCTCATTTGAGCATTTACTTTCTTGCCATTTTTAGTTTGCTCACTTGAGCTTTTCTTTTCCTTTATTAAGATAATTAATAATCAACATAAACCCTAAAAAATCTTTAATGGTACTTGGACTATTTAGTTACTACCCTTGGCATTATAGAGCATGGACTTTTCTTGGACTTAGGATTAGAAACCTTGGTCTATCTTGGAGACCTTGTGATCTTATCTGATTATTATGTATAATGTTCTTGAGGTTTACCTCAAGACATTGGGTTGCTTGTTTGTTTTTGTTTCCAGGTTTTTGTGATTACACCATTTGTTTGTAATCTGAAATTCACCCGTATACAACCGTTACTCTGCCCAATTTTTGTGAAGACTTAATGCACTTGAAGTTTGGTTCTCTCAAGAGGTCTAGTATTTTTTTTGCTTGATTGGTTCCAATCCAAGGAATTGGAATTCTATCTTGGCTCATAATGTCAAGTATTGGCTTCTTGTTGGTTAGATGGTTCTTATCCATAGCTTTTACCTTATGCTTTAGGATAGTCCCTTCTTCTCCTCACATCTTATTTAATTTCAAAAATCTTCTACCCCCTTTTGAAAACTCTTCTTGTTTTTGAACTTGAACCACTTTCATAATAAACTTGGACTTATGTCCATCCATTTTCAAAACATTTTTCATAAATAAACTCCAATCAACTTAATAATACCTTGACATTTTTTTCGAGAAGACTAAAAGTCAATCAATCTCATTTAAAACCATTTTGCGACTTTGGATTTTATCTTTAAACATTTCTCAAAAAGGTTTAACTCTTGTCAATCCTTGTAGTGATGCAAACAACTATACTTCTATAATATGTAGTGAAGAGAGATATTTTCCACTTGGGTGTTGAGTGAGGCATTGTTGATTTTAAAATCCAAGCCATATCCTCCACTTTGAGATGATACAAATTCTCCTTTCTCATGATTGTAGATAGTAGGCATGTTTTCCACACAAACATTGACGAGGAGGTTTTATCTCATAAAATTAACCAACACATTTGTGTTTTAAAATTTTTAAAAGATGAACTACGTGTACCCTGATCCCCTATTGCATGAAAGGTGGTACGTAGGCACTAAAGGTTCGCAACCGCGGTGGGTGCAAAAATTATAAAATAAATATATTTCTTTCCTCACCTCCACCATCCATTTTTTATATACAACATTTTTTTATATAGCCAAAATATACAGATTTTACAAAGAGGCTCCTGCAGAGTACCGTAGATGTTTAGGATGCTAATACCTTTCCATTGCATAACCAACCCCCTTACCTTGAATCTTTCCTCTTCTTTTTGGGTAATTTTCTCTTTTCCCATCCCTTTATAAACAATAAAGCGCGATGGCGATTTTTATTTTGATTTGTATAAAGTCTAGTCAATCCAATGGCTTAGTCTTAAACATTTCTACCGCAACAGAAAAATGGTGACTTCACTCGGGAAAGAATGACCTCTTGCTGGTCCATCCCTAAGTGGGTTAAGCCTATCTTTGTTTATATCTGTATATGTGATATTACTGTTTTTTTTGTGTTATATGTTGTATATATGTTTGTCTGGATTTTCCTGGTTTTCAGGGTGCTTGGTGATTACTGATAAGTCCTATACCAGGACTTGGGAAAACTTTAAGATAGGACGGGCGATATAGTCATGTTAACTTTGAGGGAGTAATCCAAAAAAAGGAGGCATGGGATCCCCCACTCAGTGATGGCCCCTTTGAATGTAGTGTCTTTTATTGAGTAATCAGGAAGACGTACTGCTTTCGACCTGGGAGCCTGCTGAAACTGAGGACCGTAGAATACCAAACCCATCTTGGGCTTTTAGGTGTAGTGCGGAAGCGATGACAGAGTAATATGGAAATAGTAGTCATGCAATACTATGCTCGGATGAGTCTTTCTTGAGAATATTACTAATTACCGAGTTAATTAGGAAGTTGGTAATATCTAAAGGAAGGATGTAGACTCTAGGAACCTCTAGAACCTTGTTTGGCAGGTGATAACTTTTAGACCAATACCTTATGGGTAGTACCTTCGACCTCATGCTCGTGACGTTGAACCCATGAACCCTATATGTGTGATCTTGTGTGTGATTGTTGCATTATGCATCCATGCACTCATAAGCATCTTTTTAAGAAACCATATTTCAAGGGATTTAAAGGTTGACTATTTGTGAATCTCTCAGGTACTTTTTAACCATGGATTCTGGAAAGAGGAAGACCAGGAAATACAGTTTCAAGGATCCCAAGATAGATGAGTTGTGTGATCGGTGGAAATAGAACTGACTGTTTAAAGCTGGTTCGCGAAATGTCGCGGTAAGCAAGAGTCGCCACCATCTATTATTTTCTCCAACAAGGAAAGGACAAAAGCACAGCAAAATTCCTTATCGAGAATGTTTCTCGGTTCGGGAGGTAGATTTATAGAAAGGGAAGGTGTTAGCACCCTTCCTATCCGTGGTTATCCACGGGCTCTTAGGTACTTGCTCACTATGTTTTCAAAAATCTGTTTACTTTTCAAGTGTGTGTGGGTTTTGAAAAAAGTTTCGTTTGAAAAATTTCTAAGTAACTCTTGTATCTGTCCTCAAGAGTGTATGAAAAATTTGTTTTGAAAACTTTTGAAAGTGTCAGTGTGAAAAGATTGTTTTGTTTGTTTGAAAAGAGCAAGTACCCATGAGATCTACCTACCCTAAGGAATTAGGTTGCGTAAGAGTCCTTTAGACAATACTATCCCACTATTGAGAAGTAGGAAGTACCGTCGTTGGAGGTGTTCGGGTCAATTCGATTAAGGGACATGGTGTGGTCACCGAAGCAATAGTAGGACACCTTAGAAGTAACCCTAACTTCCTAGATCCTTTTATCCGAGGCAACCGTTTCGAGGCAACTGGATCTTTAGACAGGAGGACAACCTCTAAAACACCCTATACTTGACGACCACGTTCGAGGCAACGAGTGAGGCGTACCCTAGGAGTGGCATGTGGTTGCGTGTTCAATTCAGTTTATGTTTATCTTTGATCATGCAATTGTGAGCTACATATTGATTTTAATTTGTCGGGCAATCTTGTCATGCATTTTTTAACAGTTAGGAGTGCGGAAAATTAAAGTGCGGAAATATGAATCTACGCTATTACAAGGCGCGGGTCTATACATCGCCAAAAACAAAGACCCGTTTTGGAAAATAAATGCGGAAAGTAAAGAAAGCGGTAAAACCTAATTACTATTACATCCATTGAGCAGATACATAAATAATCAAAATAAAAATAATACGGAAAGAAATTTAATCGGGACGTCCTTAGGGTTTTGACCCTTTTGAGAAAATATGAGTTTTTTTTGTCCTTTTGCATTTAATTAACCCTAATTTACTAATTAATTATTTAATTAAAAGAGAAAATGTTTTTTTTTTGTGTTTTTAATATTTTAATGAAAAATAAAAAAAAAAGGAAATTAAAAATCAAGAAAACCCTAGTTCTAAGTTTATTTTAATTATTAATAAAAAATGTCAAAGTTAACCTAATTAACTAAATTAATTGGTTAGTATTTTATTTACAAAAATAATAGTTAATAGTAAAAATAATAAATAATAAAAATATTTACAATTTTTGATCTCTGAATTTATTATGAAAAATTAGTTTGTTGGTTAATAATAATAATTAATAATGATTAAAAGGATTAAAAAAAAAGAGAGAAAGAAAATAAAAAGGAAAATAAACCAGGGGGGTTTTAAGGCCCAGATGGAGGTGAATTTTGTTGAATCTGGCCCATTAAGCACAAAGCCATGTTTGACTTCCTTGAATCGTCCAGATAGGCATTGACTCCTGAGTACCATGGTCTTCATTCTTTGACCATTGGATTGAGGGTTGTGGACACTTGGCTAGCTGATGCGTGAGGACATATGGTGAACTTCTGGACAAGTGCTGCATGGGAAGATGTTAGAAAAAATATGAAACAAGGTTTGGGGGACCTGGGAATCGAACCCAGGTCCCAGTAATTACCAGACACGTCCTCCTCCACTGAGCCAAACGCATGCTTTTGTTAACATAATAAGCAATTAAAATAATACATGATACAATGACATATGCTGAAAACAAACACGCGCGCGCCATTTATTTGAATAGACCAACCACATATTGCCAGCACGTCATCTTCTTCGTTGGCCTGTAATAAAAACAAACAAATAGCGGGGGTTTTAAACCCCCACAAAACAAAACAGCCAATAATAGCGATTAGGTCTACATGTAATATAAAAAGGGCGCGATGGTTGGGTTGAATTCGTCTGGCCTTGACGAATTCAACCATATGCATTATGAGGTCCAATTTTGCTGTATGTGGAAAGCCCCAAATTAAAAGCTTCGAAACCCTAGCATTCTTGTTGGCTCCTAAATTCGACACCCTTGTTTTTATTAATATCAGCTATTAAAGTTGAAAGATGTTTTCGACCAGCTGGGTCTGTCGAAATGCCATCGAAAGATGGCAATGTACTTAGAGGATTTCTTCCAAGGGAGAGGTTGGTTGCCTTCGACGTCGAAGGTGTTTCTCGTCGAAGATGCTTCTCGACGAAGGTGTTCGATGGTTCAGAGTGGAACGGTTTGAAATTCAAGTGTTTGGAGGGAAAACGGTTTCCAGCGGTTACCAAGTGCAACGTGCAAAGATCTGGAGCGTCGAACGCTGATAACGTGCCAAGTGGAGTCATCTCGAAGCAGTGTAACTGCCCGACGGTTACTTGGGATGTTTTAGTATAAATAGTAGTAGGTCACGCAGTTTCTCGCGTGTGTTCACAATTATATACAAAGTCACTCATATAGATTCGAGTACCCAGCGTGTGAGAAAGAATTGTTGAGAATGTATGTGTGAAACACCACTTTTATTAATCAAAGTCATTTACTTTCCAGAAACTTTACTTGCTTTCTTCTTTACTTTTCCTGTCGAAGCCCTTTATTTTCAAGCCTTCATTTATTTTATCAAGCCCATTTCTTCATGCAATTTACTTAAAGCCTCTTTATTTTCTTGTCATTTAACCATTATCCAACTTAATCAAAACCTCAAAATCAACCTATGTCTTAGGATCAATCTGATCGATCCTGCGAGTAACCAAATAAGTAACCATTTGGAGGATCAGCGGTTGTTTACCAATAACCACGGTAAACAAATTGGCACACCTGGTGGGACTGTGTGTTGATTTTTGAAGAATAACCTTTTAAACATAATCTCATCTTTTTCGAGGAGTGTTGTATGTTATTGAGAAGTGGTAGAATATACACTAACGATACCAATATTGCCCGAAGAAGGGAAGAGATGGCGAATCCGCCAAACAATAACGAAATCCCACAAACGAATGTGGGAGCAACGGTTATCCCGACCGTAAGTGAAGCGACAACCGCTGGTTCAACACCAGCAGTAACGGTCACAACAACGGGGCCATTACCTCCGTTCACAGGCCCCAGAGTGCCTTTGGGAACTCCCCCACCAAGGGGAAATTTAGGCACAAGGCCTTATGTTCCCCCAGGATTTATGACAGGCGGTCATAATCGAGAACCACTCTATGGCATGCCAACTTCTGACTTGGCTAGCCTGACGAATGATGCGTCCACTTTTTCAGACCCTTTAGTGAGTGCCTCTTCGCCACTCCAAGGTTCTGGAGTAGGTATGGCGAATAGAAATAGGACCCAACTCTTAGGAGGAACGTCCCAAGTAGCACATGGCCTTACAAATGCCTCGACAGCAGTCTTGAGGCAACAAATGGACGAAAGCAACCATGATATGGTTCAAATGTTGGCACAAACTTTAAGTACAGTGCTGAACCCTCTAATACAAAACATTACTCAATCGACTCAGCAGATGACAGCGCAAATGACGCGTTTGGCTGATTTCTTTGGACTACCCCAACCTATTCGACAGCCCCAAAGGGCGCAAATAAGGGGAAACCAGGGTGTATTCTTAGAGGAAGAAACCACTATCAACCAGGTCCAACAGCCTGTCGAAGAAAACCTTAGGGCACGATTGGAGCAACCTGTCGAGGAACCTAGGGTAATAACCCCAGAGGTAAGGTTAGTTAACAGAAACCAAAATGCTGACGAAGTAGTTCAGCATATCCAATACCAAAACATGGGTCTGGAAAATAATCTGGCAACCATGATCGAAAGGATCATGACTCAAAATGGGATGAACAAGGGCTTTCGAAGGCCCAACTTTACATCCCCGCTGTCAGAATACGTGTTACAAACAGACTTACCTCCTAGATGTAAAGTCCCTAAATTCACTAAGTTCTCTGGGGACACGACAGAATCTACTGTCGAACATGTGGCGAGATACTTGATCGAAGCAGGAGATATTTCGAACAACGAAAACCTGAGGATTAAGTACTTCCCAAGTTCTTTAACAAAGAACGCTTTTACTTGGTTTACAACTCTCCCCCCAATTCGATCCATCATTGGACCCAGTTGGAAAGATTGTTTCACGAGCAATTCTACATGGGGCAAACCAAGATAAGCCTGAAAGAATTGGCCAGTGTAAAGAGACGTTTCACTGAACCTATAGACGAATATCTAAATAGGTTTAGGTTGCTCAAAGCAAGATGTTTTACACAAGTGCCGGAACATGAGTTAGTCGAAATAGCCGCAGGCGGTTTAGATTATTCCATTAGGAAGAAGTTAGACACTTAATACCTGAGAGACATGGCCCAACTGGCCGATAGAGTTCGACAGGTAGAACGCCTCAAAGCTGAAAAAGCAAAGGCAACGAAAACTCATAAGAGAGAGAGGATAGCGTATGTTGAGATGGATGACGAAGATCCAGAATCCTTCGACGATACTATAACTATCGAAGAAGGAGAAGTCGATTTAGCGGAACTAAAACAAGGGCCACCATACTCTTGCAAACTATTAGTCCCCTCAAGTGGGAAAAACCCCACTGGTCCAGAAAGGACCAACGATAGGTTCCCCAAAAAGACTTATAGTTTTGACATTACAAAATGTGATGAGATCTTTGACTTGCTTGTAAAAGATGGCCAAATGATAGTACCCCCAGGGGTAAAAGTGCCTCCTCTTGATCAAAGAAAGAAGAGAGGCTTTTGTAAATATCATAATTTTCTGGGCCATAAAACGTCTCAATGTTTTCTTTTCAGGAATCTTGTGCAAGACGCTATCGAAGAAGGGAGGTTGAAGTTTGCTGACAAGACCCCCATGGCTGTGGATTCTAATCCGTTGCAAGCTGAAGCCCACTATGCTGAACCTTCAGAGGTGAACGTGATCGAGGCATCCAGAAGCCAGTTGAAGAGGCCAGGAATCACAATGGTCGAAGTCTCAAAGGACCATGTCAACATGCCAATCTTTGGCAGTTTTTCTGGGAATTTATCCAGAAAGACAATTGAAGCGGTTTAGAAAGCGGTCGAAGGCCCAAAGCTGGAGACAATTGGAATCCAAAAAACTGGACCAAAACCCAGTTCTCACTTGGCCACAGTTCAAGGCCAGACAGAGGACTTGGAGATTCAAATGAAGCAGTTGACTCTTGCCAACAAAGATACCATGAATGTCAACATGGTCGAAGTCTCTGACCCAAAAGCATCAGAGGAGGCCATGAGGCAAGAACAAGCTAACAAGACTACTTTCCCTCGGGAAAATGAAAATCTGGAAGATTTCCTGCAAAGATGCCAGAAAAAGAAGTCAGAAGTGATGCTGTGTCCAAGATGCAGTTCGATCTTTGACAAAAAAGCTGCTGAACATATTCAAGGCGTAAGAGCAGCAAATAAGAGAAGGGAGAATGTTGATCTTCGACATGACCCCATAAGAGCCTCCCAAAGAGGTTCAAACCAAGAAAAGAGGCCATTGACCTTCAGGCCTCCAACTAATGTGCCAGTAGATACATGGTACAAAACATCTGGTCGAAAGAGGCCAAGCGAGGAGAGATGGCACTCTTTCGATGTGCCAAGAGGTTCATCTTTAACACAAAAGAAAGAGCCTCAAGTTGCTGCCCCTAAAGTTGCGCAGGTGTCAAGCAACTACAAAGGGAAAAATCCCATGTCTCGATCTCAATGGAGGAGATACCAGAGGCGACGAAAAGCTTAGAGGGAGGCTGCCAATGAACCAAAGGCAGAAACCAGTTCAAATGTTCCTCTAAGGAAGCAACGGAAACCTCTGGAAAGAGAGCCAGTAACCAACAGGTTAGTTTGGCCTAACCAAGGTGAAATTAAGGATGAAGATGGTTTTGAGTCTGATGATACTTTGGACATCATGGTGAATATAGTCTCAGTGCTTCCCAGAGAGTTCAACCGACAGGTTGAGGTCGAAACAAGTGATTGGGAAGTGAAGCAAGAAATGGCCAAACATAGGCCAGTGTGCTATTTCGTCATGGACAATGGCACTACTGAGGAAAAAAATGGGTTCTTCGAACCGCCTACAGAGGCGATGAAAAATCACCTCAAGCCTTTATTTATAAGGGCTAAACTCGAAGAAACTACAGTGAATAAAATCTTGGTAGATTGTGGGGCAACCATCAACATTATTCCTCACTTTATGCTAAGGAAAATAGGCAAAAGGGATGAGGACATCAAGCCTCACAACATGGTCCTGTCGAACTATGAGGGCGGCATAGGGACCACTATGGGAGTGATCCAATTGGATATCAAGGTAGGATCTATCCTTCGACCAACAATGTTTATGGTCATATCGGCCAAACCTAACTATAATCTTTTGTTGGGCCGTGAATGGATTCATGGTGTTGGTGCTGTGCCATCATCAATGCACCAGAGGTTGTTGCTATGGCGTCCAGATGGGATGGTCGAAAACATAGAGGCAGATCAAAGCTATTACCTGGGCGAAGTGAATCACCTAGGGCTGGCAGATTTCGACAAGAACTTGGCTCACATAGGGCCATGTCCAACACCTGACTTCGACTTGGCGCCAGCGCCAAATACATTTTGTTCCCTATACCTGCACCCTGAGCATGGTTTTCAATGGGACAGAGAAGACTTGTCCCACATAGACTTCAGTGGGTTAACTGATATCCAACCAACTGGTTGGGGAAGTGAATTCAGTGATAATGACTGAGTCACAATCATTGAAGCGAATTTTGGCTTATGTAGCCGAAACAAAGATGATAACGGCTCTCGAAGCCGAAGTAAAGTACATGGCCACACAGGCCAATGAACAACAGTTATCTGCTGCAGGTCCTGGAAAGGATTTCGATCCAGAACCTCCTGATATCATGCCAGAAGGAATGCAGGAACAGAGGCTCGACGCCATCTATGACGATGAGCCTTTGGGCTTCGAAAAGGACCCCTTGGCGAACAACATTAAAATGTTAGCGCAAGATCCTTTAGAAGAAATCAACTTAGGCGAAGGGTCAGAGAAAAACCCAACTTACATCAGCGCCAAAATTGACCCAGAACTTAGGTTGGAAGTAATCCAATTGTTGAAAGAGTTCAAGGACTGTTTTGCATGGGATTACGACGAAATGCCTGGTCTCGACAGAGGATTGATAGAACTTCAGTTGCCAATCAAACCTGGGAAGAAGCCAATCAAGCAAAGTCCAAGACGCTTCGCTCCAGAAATACTGTCGAAGATCAAAACGGAAGTCGAAAGACTGCTGAAGTGCAAATTCATACGCGTTACAAGGTATGTCGAATGGATTGCAAACATTGTGCCAGTAATGAAGAAAAATGGTACATTAAGGGTGTGCATAGATTTCAGAGATTTGAATGCTGCTACGCCCAAAGATGAATATCCTATGCCTGTGGCGGAAATGCTAGTCGATTCTGCCGCTGGCTATGAATACCTGAGTATGCTCGATGGTTATTCAGGATATAATCAAATATTCATTGCTGAAGAGGATGTGTCGAAAACAGCTTTTCGATGCCCTGGGGCTCTACGCACTTACGAATGGGTAGTGATGCCTTTTGGCCTAAAGAACGCTGGGGCAACATACCAGCGAGCAATGAATTCTATCTTCCATGATTTTATTAACACTTTTATGCAAGTATATATTGATGACATTGTTATAAAATCTGTTTCCAGGAAGAATCATATTGACCACCTTCGACAATCATTCGAAAGAATGAGAGAACATGGTCTGAAGATGAACCCTTTGAAGTGTGCATTCTGTGTGAAAGCTGGAGATTTCTTGGGCTTCGTTGTCCACAAGAAAGGAATCAAAATCAACCAGAACAAGACAAAGGCTATTCTAGAAGCGAAAGCGCCATCGAATAAGAAGGAACTGCAATCTCTGTTAGGCAAGATAAATTTCTTAAGGAGATTTATATCTAACCTAAGTGGGAAAGCTCAAGCCTTTTCACCCTTACTTCGACTGAATAAAGAGGGATTCAAATGGGGGCAAGAGCAACAAGAAGCCTTCGACAAAATCAAAGGGTACCTCACCAAGCCACCTATTTTCGTGCCTCCTTGTAGCAATAGGAGTATGAGATTGTACATAGCTGCATCCGACAAAACTTTGGGAAGCATGTTAGCCCAAGAAGATGAGAATGGAGTCGAAAGACCCATTTACTATCTTAGTAGAGTTTTGAACGATGCAGAAACTAGATATAGCGAAGTTGAAAAATTGTGTCTATGTCTGTATTTCTCTTGTACAAAACTCAAGCAATATATAAAACCAGTTGATGTGTATGTTTCGTCTCATTTTGATATTTTCAAGTACATGTTATCGAAACCCATCTTGCACAGTCGAATTGGCAAGTGGGCACTAGCATTAACTGAATACTCCTTGACCTTTATGCCTCTTAAGGCAGTAAAAGGACAAGTGGTTGCAGACTTTATAGTCGACCACTCAATTCAAGTTGAGGATATTAATTATGTGGAGATAGAACCTTGGAAATTCTACTTCGATGGTTCCAGCCATAAAGATGGAACAGGAGTAGGAGTCTTGATTATTTCTCCAGAAAAAATTCCAACAACATTCAAGTACAAGATATCAGGTTCTTGTTCGAACAATGAGGCTGAGTATGAAGCTCTAATTACTGGCCTTGAAATATTGTTGGAATTGGGGGCAACTCGAGTCGAAATAATGGGAGACTCAGAGTTAGTCATTAAGCAAGTCACAAAAGAATATAAATGCATAAGAGAAAATCTCATTATGTACTTTGTGATAGCAAATCGTTTATTGAAAAAATTTGAAATGGTCAATATTCGACACATACCCAGATTGGAAAATCAAATAGCCAACGACTTGGCACAAATTGCATCTGGGTACAAGATTTCAAAAAAGAGATTACAAAGAGCAATCGAAGTTCGAGAAAAGATAAAAGCAACTTGTCTATCACCAACAGACTTGGAATCGACAAGACTAGGATATGCTGATCAAAGTAACTTCGAAATTTCGTTCATAGATAATTTGTCAGAGCGAGATTGGAGGAAGCCCATTATGGATTATCTTCAAAATCCAGTAGCTTCGACAGAAAGAAAAACAAAGTACAGGGCGTTGAGTTATGTACTCATGGGTAATGATTTATTTAAAAAGACGCCTGAAGGGGTATTGCTAAAATGTTTAAGTGAAACTGAGGCATACATAGCCCTTTCGACTACGCACGCTGGAGCATGTGGGGCTCACCAAGTAGGCCATAAGATGAAATGGTTGTTGTTTCGACAAGGACTATACTGGCCCACCATGTTGAAAGATTGTGTCGAGTTCGCTAAAGGTTGCCAAGAATGTCAAGTCCATACAGGCATCCAACATGTACCAGCAAGCGAACTTCACTCGATAGTGAAACCCTGGCCATTTAGAGGATGGGCGTTGGACCTCATTGGAGAGATTCGACCAGCATCATCAAAGAGTCAGAAGTATATATTGGTAAGAATTGATTATTTTACTAAGTGGATCGAAGCTATCCCTTTAGTTAATGTGGACCAAGAAAATGTCATTGAATTTATTCAAAAGAACATTATCTTTAGATATGGAATCCCTGAGACTATAACAACTGATCAAAGATCAGTTTTCACCGGTCGAAAGATGCAGGAATTCGCTCAGGAAACGGGCTTTATACTCCTAACATCAACGCCTTATTATGCACAGGAAAATGGTCAAGTCGAAGCAGCGAACAAAGTAGTGATTGGCTTGATAAAAAAGCATGTTGGGAAGAAGCCAAAAAATTGGCATAAGACGTTAGACCAGATCTTGTGGGCCTGTCGAACGTCCCCAAAAGAAGCCATAGGTACAACACCATATAGGCTAACTTTTGGCCATGACGCAGTATTGTCAGCAGAAATTTGTCTTCAATCTGCAAGGGTTCAGAGACATTATGATATTCCCTCTGAAATTTATTGGGATATGATGTTAGACGAACTAGTGGATTTAGACGAAGAAAGATTGCGCGCTCTTGACCTACTCAGGCTTCAGAAGAAAAGAGTAGAAGACTCTTATAATAAAAAGGTGAAACCTAAGGCATTTTCGCCTGGAGAACTAGTCTGGAAGGTGATTCTTCCCATGGATCGAAGGGATCGAAGCATGGGAAAATGGTCACCCAAATGGGAAGGACCATTCAGAGTTATCCAGACTTTTTCTGGTGGAGCTTATGAAGTCGAAGAGCTAGGTGAAGATAAAAGGCTCTTGAGAGTTTGTATGCAATGAGGAATGTCTGAAGGCAAGGTAGCGTGAAAAAGTCCCACAATGGGTACTTAGAGCTATTTATAGTAGTTGGGGAAATCCCCAAATTCGAGGACATTTAATGCCATTTAATGTTGCAGAAGGTAGTGGGACACGTGGCGTCTCCCTGTTGTTGTAGCCGTTCTGCAGAATTGAAAGGGTGCAGCGTGCGCCCTCGTTTTTGGGAATTGTCATGATGACAATTTATGAAAAGACGTTTGGCACGCTGCACGCCGTACTGAAGTGACGTCTTAGGTACGGATGAAATGATGGCTTTTCCTTGGGATTGTCAGTGGTTGGTAGAAGACAAAAAAGTGCACAATTTAATTTGTGACTAAGAACGAAAAGACAGGTGTCGAATGGCATTTCAAAGAATGCCTTTTTCTTTCAGAGTCGAAATAAGGCATTCTTGGGGGGCAATTTGTTGGCTCCTAAATTCGACACCCTTGTTTTTATTAATATCAGCTATTAAAGTTGAAAGATGTTTTCGACCAGCTGGGTCTGTCGAAATGCCATCGAAAGATGGCAATGTACTTAGAGGATTTCTTCCAAGGGAGGGGTTGGTTGCCTTCGACGTCGAAGGTGTTTCTCGTCGAAGATGCTTCTCGACGAAGGTGTTCGATGGTTCAGAGTGGAACGGTTTGAAATTCAAGCGTTTGGAGGGAAAACGGTTTCCAGCGGTTACCAAGTGCAACGTGCAAAGATCTGGAGCGTCGAACGCTGAGAACGTGCCAAGTGGAGTCATCTCGAAGCAGTGTAACTGCCCGACGGTTACTTGGTATATTTTAGTATAAATAGTAGTAGGTCACGCAGTTTCTCGCGTGTGTTCACAATTATATACAAAGTCACTCATATAGATTCGAGTACCCAGCGTGTGAGAAAGAATTGTTGAGAATGTATGTGTGAAACACCACTTTTATTAATCAAAGTCATTTACTTTCCAGAAACTTTACTTGCTTTCTTCTTTACTTTTCCTGTCGAAGCCCTTTATTTTCAAGCCTTCATTTATTTTATCAAGCCCATTTCTTCATGCAATTTACTTAAAGCCTCTTTATTTTCTTGTCATTTAACCATTATCCAACTTAATCAAAACCTCAAAATCAACCTATGTCTTAGGATCAATCTGATCGATCCTGCGAGTAACCAAATAAGTAACCATTTGGAGGATCAGCGGTTGTTTACCAATAACCACGGTAAATAATTCTCCAATGGCAGTTTTCATTTTAGGGCACCATAATCAAATTAAACTATATCAAAAGCTTCAGAATGATGTTAGCAATGCAAAGCAATAGTCAAAACATGTTAATGACACATAAAACTTGATTTTCGATTATGGAAAAGAATGGTAAACCGTGTGACTGTTTGAGGTGATTCCTGGAGCTTTAGAGCTTGTTCTTGATTGCAAATCGTCCCTGAATGTCCCAGCAAGGTATTGGAAACAAGAAAAGGGTTTGAATTGTGCTGGAAGGTTGATTTCAGTTTTCAACTTTTTCTTGTTTTTTTGGAATTTGGTTATGGTGTTTGATAGCAGCTTGCACGTCCAAGGAATTAGGTTTGAGCTCAGTATTTGTATTGGAATGAAAACTAGGGTAAATCTTGGTCCAAAAGTCCATGGCTTTATGATTTCAATATTTGATTTCAATCAAATCTTTTCCAACTTTTTTGATTGATAAAACTTGCCAAAATTAAGTGATTTTGTCTCTTTGATTGACAAACGAAATTTCCAGCTTGCCCTGAGTATATTTGCTCCACAAAAGATTTGAAAAACATATCTTTTGAATTTTCCTACAATTAAATCAATTAAATGAATTATTAATCAATTAAAAATCCAAATAATTAATAAAAATAAGGAAATAATTCAAATTAATCTCAATGGGTCGTGCATAGGCCTTGGGCAAAGTTTCAAGAAAGAATTTGAGGCCCTTTAGCAAAAATGAAGTGTTTTAGGCAAAGTTGACTTTTGCAAATTCCCAAAAATTTCCCAACTTCTCCAATGCATATCTTGCTCAATTTTGATCATATGAACATGTTCTTGGACATTTTGGAAAGGACTTGAAGTCCTCTAACCAATGCCTTTGGTCCCATGTCATTTTGATTTACCAATATCAAGTTATGGTCTTTGACTTAAAGTGCCTTTTTGTTGACTTTTGAAAATGACCTATAATGTTAAAATTGATAACTTTTTGTGAGAGCATTTCTTGGACTTGGAATGTGAAGATGCGTTGTAGGAAATGTCATCCCCTTAAAAATGAGCATTGGATGGGATTTTTCTGATAAACCATGAAAAAGTTATGCCTTGGTCAAGTTACAGTTGACTTTTCAGCTATCCCAAAATAGAAACTTTTGACATCTTGATGATTTCTGAGCCATTCTTGTGGAATCATGATCAAGACTTGATCAAATGATGATTGTGGCTTAAAAACAAGATGTTGACCAAAAATTTTGACTTTTGACTGCCAAATGACCATTTTACCCCTACAGTTGATTGTGAAGCAATTAGGGCTTTTGACTGTGCAATTTGATGCTGTGAGCCTTGAAACTTGGCATGTGGATGCTTGACAACGTATGGAGGCCTATGGGACTTGATTGAGCCCTTGAAAACCTTAACTTCCTTGCAAGAACCAAAACCCTAGTTTTGAATGGCTTAGGAGGATGTTTGACTGTGCAACCCTTGAGTGGATTTGAGCAAATTGAGATGATACTTGTCAAGATTTTTTGAAGAATATGGGAGGGCAAATTTTGGGGTACAATAGTTGCCCCTGTTCAATCTTCTTAAACCTGAGGATGTAGATTGGCTTGTGTGCCTTTCGTGATCCGAAGGTGGAAGATGATTGAACACTAGAGTGCCTAGAAATTTGCACTCGCATAGTAGAGTATCAGCAGTGTGATGTCGGGAATGGGCTTATAGATGCCATTTGGAAAGGCGGTGGATATGAGGATGGGCTTATAGATTCCATCTGGAGATGTGACAGAATCTAGTCGGGAATGGGCTTATAGATGCCATTTGGAACTGTGATGGATAGTTGTGGAGATGGGCTTATAGATGCCATCGGGGGTGTCGATCGCGTAAGAGATTCCTTAGTGAGAACTTGCGTACTTTGAGAAAGAAAGATAATTTCCTGGCCTGTTACAGGGGTTGATCTTCAAACTCTTCATGTAGATATGCCCTGGCTAGATACAAGAATCGAATCTAGAATTCTCCGTCTACAGATATGACCTGGCTGGATACAGGGATCGAATCTGGAATTCTTCGTCTACAGATATGCCCTGGCTGGATACAGAAATCGAATCTCTAAACTCTTCATGCAGACGTGCCCTGGTTGGATACAAGTATCGAATCTACAATCAGTTACTCACAAATATGCCCTGGCTAGATACAGGAATCGAATCTGGAATTCTTCGTCTACAGATATGCCCTGGCTGGATACAAGAATAGAATATCTAAACTCTTCATGCAGACGTTCCCTGGCTGGATACAGGTATCGAATCTACAATCAGTTACTCACAAATAGTCCCTGGCTAGATACAGGAATAGAATATGGAATTCTTCGTCTACAGATATGCCCTGGCTGGATACAGGAATCGAATCTCTAAACTCTTCATGAAGACGTGCCCTGGCTGGATACAGGTATCGAATCTACAATCAGTTACTCACAGATATGCCCTGGCTAGATACAGGAATCGAATCTGGAATTCTTCGTCTACAGATATGCCCTGGCTAGATACAGGTATCGAATCTCTACACTCTTCATGCAGACGTGCCCTGGCTGGATACAGGTATCGAATCTACAATCAGTTACTCACAGATATGCCCTGGCTAGATACAGGAATCGAATTTGGACTTAGGTCGTCTACAGATATTCCCTGGCTAGATACAGGAATCGAATCTCTAAACTCTTCATGCAGACATGCCCTGGCTGGATACAGGTATCGAATCTTCAATCAGTTACTCACAGATATGCCCTAGCTAGATACAGGAATCAAATCTGGAATTCTTCGTCTACAGATATGCCCTGGCTGGATACAGGAATTGAATCTCTAATTCTTCATGCAGACATGGCCTGGCTGGATACAGGTGTCGAATCTACAATCAATTACTCACAGATATGCCCTATCTAGATACAGGAATCGAATCTGGAATTGCGACAGTTGATAGTAATCATCTTTGTATTGACCTTTTTCCTGAAAAGGCAAAACATTAGTTGTATGCAATGTCATGATGTATGAAATGCATGATGTCATGATGTTGTCGTATGCACTTTATCATGTATATAAGCAAGAGATATGAAATGTGAGATGTTTATGAATGTATTTTCGTCTGGGAAAAAAATCCTTGACGAATGTCGGGAGCTGAATCTTGGGCTGATGTTGAAGAGTATGGTTCTTCGTTTCCGCTGGGGATGATGGTTGCAAGAATAAACCGGTAGGAGAAGATGACTCCGTTGAGGGAATAAACATGGTGAAGAGATTAATCTGCGGGGAATTACTCTGTGGGAAGAGATACTTCGCTGAGATTTTGGTAATAACTCCGTTGGGAATTCCGTTGATGAGCTTTGTTGGGGAATTTGATGAACTCCGCTGGGGAATAGGAAGAACTTCGCCGAGGACGATCTTTCCGTGTGAAATAGATAAGGATAACCCAGTTATAAGCTCTGGTGGAGAATAACCTTTGAATAAAGCCGGGGAGAAGCTTTCGTATTCTGCAGGGGATAAGCTTCCAGAATCTACTGGGGAGATTGATTCAACTTTCCTGGGGAAACTTTTGAACTGTCCTGGGGAAGTGACTCCACTGGGGTGTCTTGTATTCCGCCGGGGAACAATCTTATATTAAGACTGCCGGGGATGCTTGCTTAGGAACATCTATATACTCCGCTGGGGAATATTGAGATCTTCTGGGGATACCCAACTTCCTTAAGGCTGACAGTAGACTAACTCTGCTTGGGGAGAGTATTGCTGACTTGCTGGAGATAATGTGCCTTTTTAGGACTGCTGGGAGATCAACTCTGCCTGGGGAGAGTATTGCTGGATCTTGTCTTACTCTGTGTGGAGTGAAGGTATCTTGGTTACGTTCTTCGGCCGAACTTACCTTGGTACCTTGGTGGACAGAGCAACTAGATCGTTTAGACAACTCATTATTGCCCCTGTTTCTGATGTCCCTTGTAATTAGTCCTTTGTTTCGCATGCAAGTATTTATTAGTTAGCAATTTATGTCAAATGCATATATCAAAAATTAACATTGGACGTTCTTCGTAAGACAAAACAAAAAAAGGAAAACAGTTGGCAATTTGTTTGGGAAAGTGAATTTGTATTGATTTTGAATTTGCCTGTAAATAGGCGTTTATGTACAAGAGGCTGACGTCCTAGTAAGAGAACACCGCCGAACAACATAGAGTTTATACAATTTTGAAAAGGAAAACAAAACAGCTATGTGAAAAACAATCCCACTGGGTTTCAACTCTGCTATCGCCTTTATGTCTTCAAGCGTCTCATCACTTTGCTGCTTAGTTGAAGATGAAGCTGATTGATCGATGCCGTCTGAACCTGATAGTTGATACCGAATTCTGGATGCAAGGTGATCCAATGAGACATAGTATTACGCTTTATCCCTAACTTTTGCCTGGATTGCCCTTTCGGGTTTTCAGTCCACCGGGATACCCATTTTTTCCCAAGCCGCCCTTTCAGGTTTTCGACTTGCCGGGTGTACATATTTTTTTCATTTCATCCCTTATTTTTGCCCGAACCCTTTTGGTTCGCCGGGAAGCCCTTATTTTTGCCTAGGTGTGTCAACCTAGCGGGTCTTTAATCACGCGTAGTATCTTTTTACTATGTCTGCAGTGGCGGGGTGTGGAAGGTCGTCACCATCCATGGTGGTTAGAATCATAGCTCCTCTTGAGAAGATATGTTTAACCACAAATGGCCCTTCGTACGTAGGGGTCCATTTGCCCCGGGGATCACTTTGAGGAAGAATGATGCGCTTGATTACCAGGTCTCTGACTTGATACTCTTGTGGTCTGACCTTCTTGTTAAATGCCCTGATCATCCGTTTTTGGTACGTTTGACCATGACACATAGCAGCGAGTCTCTTTTCGTCAATTAGGTTTAATTTATCAAGTCGAGTCTGGATCCAGTCATCTTCGCTCAAACCTGCATCCTTCATTATCCAGAGAGAGGGTATCTGAACTTCGATAGGCAAGACTGCCTCCATGCCATAGACCAAGGAAAAGGGTGTTGCCCCTGTTGACGTCCGTGCTGAGGTACGGTACCCATGAAGAGCGAACGGTAACATTTCGTGCCAATCTTTGCAGGTCACTGTCATCTTCTGCACAATCTTCTTGATATTCTTATTCGCTTCTTCGACAGCCCCATTCATCTTCGGCCGATAAGGAGAAGAGTTGTGGTGCTGTATCTTGAATTGCTCGCAGAGCTCAGTGATCATCTTGTTATTAAGATTGGTACCATTGTCCGTAATGATCCTTTCCGAGACGCCATATCGACAGATCAGGTTGTGTCGAATGAACCGTGCCACGACGTTCTTGGTTACGGTAGCATAGGAAGCTGCTTCGACCCACTTTGTGAAGTAATCAATTGCTACCAAGATGAAATGATGCCCGTTGGATGCCGTCGGTCTGATCTCGCCGATCATATCAATGCCCCACATTGCAAAAGGCCAAGGTGCTGTCAGAACATTCATAGGAACTGGAGGAATGTGCACCTTATCTGCATAGATCTGGCACTTATGACACATCCGAGAATGTTGGTAACAGTCAGCTTCCATTGTGGACCAGAAATATCCTGCCCGAAGGATTTTCTTTGCCATGGTATGTCCACTGGAATGTGTTCCGAAGGTACCCTCATGCATATCTAGCATGATCTTTTCTGCTTCAGTCTTATCCACACAACGCAGTAAGGTGGAATCATTGTTTCGCTTGTATAGAATGCCATTGCTGAGGAAGAATTTTGCTGCGAACCTTCTTAGAAACTTCTTGTCGTTAACGGATGCACCCTCAGGGTATTCTTGAGTTTCAAAGTACCTCTTTACTTCATGATACCAAGGTTTTTCAGTTACCTCTTCAGCCTCAAGATCACAGCAATATGCAGGTTCATCCAATTTCCAGATAATGATCTGGGGAGCCTCATTGTCCCATTTGACTTTGAACATAGAAGACATCGTAGCCAGCGCGTCTGCCAACTGATTCTCCTCTCTTGGGAAGTGTTCAAAAGTTATCTCCGTGAAATGGGGGGTCAATGTCAACACACACTCTTTGTAAAGAATAATATTTGGGTGTTTCGTATCCCACTCGCCTTTGATCTGATTGATCACGAGAGCGGAATCTCCGAAGACACTCAGAAACTTTATCCTTAAGTCAATTGCAGCTTGAAGACCCATGATGCATGCCTCATACTCCTCCATGTTGTTGGTGCAGTTGAAACATAGTCGGGTAGTGAGTGGAGTATGAGTGCCTTTAGGGGATATGATCACAGCGCCAATGCCGTTACCCAAAGCGTTTGAGGCTCCGTCAAAGTGCATAGATCATCGGGATCCTTTCTCAGGTCCTTCATCCGGTCCAGGTATTTCACAATCAGTCACTACCATGATGCTCTCGTCTGGAAATTCAAAGTTCATGGACTGGTAGTCGTCCACTGCCTGGTGTGCCAAATGGTCTTCCAATACACTTCCCTTGATTTCTTTTTGAGTCGTGTACTGGATGTCGTATTCTGTCAAGATCATCTGCCATCTTGCTATTCTTCCAGACAAGGCAGGCTTTTCAAATATGTACTTGATTGGATCCATTTTTGAAATTAAGAGAGTAGTGTGAGTCAACATATACTGCCTCAGCCGGCGAGTAGCCCATACCAAAGCGCAGCAAGTTTTCTCGAGCAGTGAGTATCGGGTATCACAGTCGGTAAACTTTTTGCTAAGGTAATAAATGGCATGCTCTTTTCGGCCAGACTCGTCATGCTGCCCCAGCACACACCCCATTGAGCTGTCCAGTACTGTGAAGTATAAGATTAGAGGTCTCCCTTCAACTGGTGGCATAAGAATGGGTGGTTCTTGGAGATACTCTTTGATTCTGTCGAAAGCGGCCTGACATTCTTCATTCCAACGTACTACTTGATCTTTCTTCAGTAGCTTGAAGATTGGTTCACAGGTAGCAGTTAGATATGAGATGAATCGGGCAATATAGTTCAGCCGTCCAAGAAAGCCTTTGACTTCTTTCTCTGTCTTGGGAACTGGCATCTCTTGTATGGCTTTCACCTTGGCAGGGTCCACTTGAATACCTTTGTCGCTCACGATGAAGCCTAGCAGTTTTCCAGATCTCACCCCAAAGGTGCACTTATTTGGGTTCAACCTCAGCTTGTACAACTTCAGACGGACAAACAGTTTCTGCAGATGGTCAAGGTGTTCCTCCTTAGTTTGGGACCTTGCAATCATATCTTCGACGTATACCTCTATCTCATGATGGATCATGTCATGAAATAAAGCAACCATGGCACGTTGGTAGGTTGCCCCAGCATTTTTCAACCCAAAAGGCATGACTTTGTAACAGAAGGTTCCCCACTAAGTAACAAAGGTAGTCTTTTCCATATCTTCAGGAGCCATCTTGATCTAATTATAACCTGAAAAACCATCCATGAAGGAGAACACCTTGTGCTGAGCAGTATTGTCAACCAGAACGTCGATGTGAGGCAGAGGGAAATCATCCTTGGGGCTCGCCCTGTTCAAATCCCTGTAGTCAACACACATTCGGACCTTACCATCCTTCTTCGGCACTGGAACCACGTTGGCAACCCACTGAGGGTAAGAAGTCACTGCTAGAAACCCGACATCAAATTGTTTCATAACCTCAGCCTTGATTTTCTCGGACATCTCTGGACGCATACAGCGGACCTTCTGTTTAACCGGAGGGCAGTCTTCCTTGGTAGGCAAGTGATGAACCACAATGTCGGTATCCAACCCAGGCATGTCTTCATAAGACCAGGCAAAGATTTCCACATAGTCATGCAGCATCTGAATCAACCGTTGTTTCACACTGAGCTCTAGATTGGCACCAATCTTGACTTCCTTTCGGTCTGTCTCAGTACCCAGATTTACCGTTTCCACTGGCTCTTCATGTGGCTGAATGGCCCTCTCTTCCTGGAGTAACAGTCTTGCAAGCTCACCAGGAACTTCACAATCATCTTCACCTTCGTCTTCGGCTAAGTTGATCGGATTTTCGAAGTCATAACTGGCAGTAGCAGAGTTGTTACCAGTGAGATCCAGAGTGGATTGGAACCTGTATAAGTGAGTGTGTGTAAATATAGCTGTTTTGCAATAAAGAAAGAAAGGGAGCGCAAGATTTGAAGTGCGAAAAACGTCCAATGCTTTTATTCATGATATATGAAAATGACAAATAATAAGCCCTCACAAGTGAAACCACGGCGCCCCGGGTAAGACATCGGGCTATAAAGTTTCAAATTATTATTCGTTACAAATTTAAAACAAAAGAGTTCATTACTGAGTGACAAAAGTAATAGGTATGGAGTCTTTGGCAGTCCAGTTGCTTGGTCCATCTTTGGTCGTTGGGTAGATCCAACTGTCGAATTCGGATTCTTCCACTTCATCATCCATCCTGATAGCATTTACTCCATGGTTGGGCTTGGGAGCAGTCACCACATTAGGCCTCTCGGGCGCCTCGAACTGTATTTCCTTAGCATCAATAAGGTCCTGAACCTTATTCCTCAGAGCCCAACAATCATCAGTAGTATGCCCCGGGCTGTCAGAGTGATAAGCACAGCGGGCGTTGGGGTTGTATTTCGGAGATGTGGTGTTCACTACCTTTGGAGCTTCCTTGATAGTTACCAGATTGGTTGTCAGCAGTTGCGGCAAGATCTGAGACAGGGTCATACTGAGCCGAGTGTACTCCCTTCTGGGTCTCTCACCCCTTGGTTGGTTATATTGCCGAGGAGCGGCAGCAGGCTTAGAAATTACCACCGCGTTGACATCTTGGCGGCGTTCCGGTTTATTCTGTTTCCTCGATCCATAAACAGCACTAGATTCCTTTTTGAACAGTTTCTTTTCAGAAATTGAGGATGCACCTTTCTGTATATTTCCCGACTTAATACCAGCTTCTATCCTCTCACCAGTCAGAATGAGGTCTGTAAACCCTGCAGAAGAATTACCAATCAGGTGGTTAAAGAATGGACCAGACAGGGTCCCCAAGAACATGTCTACGAGTTCACGGTCAGTCAAAGGTGGCTGCACCCTGCCAGCCAGGTCTCTCCACTTTTGCGCGTACTCCTTAAAACCTTCTCCCGATCCTAGCGACATACCCTGAAGTTGGGTACGTGTAGGAGCGAGGTCGACATTGTACTAATACTGCTTATAAAATGCAGTAGCCAAGTCCTCCCAGTTCCGAATACTGGCTCCATCCAGCTGATAGAACCACTCGAGTTGAGCCCCTGAAAGGCTATCCTGGAAGAAATGGATCCATAGGTTCTTGTCTGCAGTATACGGTTGGATCTTCGGCACATAGGATCTGAGATGTAGCTTAGGGCAGGAGGCCCCGTCATACTTCGCAAAAGAAGGTGCCTTGAACTTGTGTGGGATCACCACGCCAGAAGATAAACCTAGATTGCCAAAATCCAACCCAGACACCTGTTGAATCTCCATGGCACTCAGACGGTCCTCTAGTTGCTTGTACCTGTCCTTAGCAGGAGGGTACTGCTCATCATTGAAATCTGTCTCGTTGTCGGAGACCACAGGACTAGGAACCCTTCCCCTTTGGGGACTATCTTTCCCTACAAAGGGAGTAGCTTGATCAGCCTCATCATGCAGTGTATTCCCAAACCTTCGTCCAGAGTTAAACAGCACAGTCCTCTTCTTCTTCTTCTCTACCAGCAGAGCCTTCAATTCCTCTTGACCTTGGGCTAAGCTCATGACCAGCTCTTGAAACTGGGCGTTCTGGGCCTGGAGGGCCTTGATAGCTTGCTCGTTGGATGATTCAGGATCCATGATGAGACTGCTGAAATAAACAGCGAAGAAGATTAAGCAACCTGTAGAAAAAGGTACCTGCTATGCACATGATGCATGATATGCTATTTATGCAATGCATTCAAGGGTTTGAAAGTTCAAATTTGTTGTAGACAAAAAAGGAACACACATTGTATTAGGAAATAATCAGTTCAGTACATCAGGGCCTCATGGGAAAAACATTACAAAATAATTAATCCCAAAAGACACTGCGCATCCTCTTTGGAGCAATGTAGGTGTTGAGAGTCTTTTCCTCGTGCAGTAGACGGGTGAGCTCCAAGACCTTCTTCTCACTAGCATGTAGACTGGTTTCAAGAGAATTCCGCTCTTCCTTGAGTTGGATCCAGCTCTTTTGAATTTCTTCCCAAGATGTTGGCATGTCAGGATATTGAATGGTGTACGGGACCTCTCCTTCCAAAACTGGCTCTTTGATCACGGGGAGAACATGAGGATATGGCATCACAAGCTTCTGGGAGCGGGCTCGTACCCACTTGAGATAAGGATCTAAGGGGATGGATTTCTTGTGCCCTAGTGTCTTGCTATCTACCTTGTTAGGCATCCTCTAAGCTCTGATAAATCTCTGACGAAATCCTTGTGTATCGTTGTCGAAGTCAAAAACTATGTCAGGAATGAACATGTCATGAGGGCCATCCCTCGGAGCATAACCAAACTGTCTCAAAGCCAGACATGGGTTGTAAGTAATGCCCCCCCTAATTCCAAGTAAAGGAACATTAGGGAACTCTCCGCAACGATCAATGATAGTGACATTCTCTCTGGACCGAGAACACCAATGTATATCAGCATGTGTAAGAGTCATTAATCGTTGTGACCTTCTTAAACCCCGCTCGTTCTTCAAAACTGATTGTGGAAGGTGCGAAATAAACCACCTTGCCAGGAGAGGAGTGCAGCACATGAGAACACCTCTTTTTTTCATGGTTCGAGTGTAACATGAATGGAGGATGTCCCCGAGCAACGTAGGTATAGGATTCCTGGACATGAAGATATTGATAGCATCGATATCTATAAGCTGATCTGGATTCGGGAACAACACCAACCCATAGACGAGGAGTGCTACAACTTCTTCAAAGGCTTGTAGGTCGAGGGAATTCCAACATTCTTGGGCCTTCTCAAACAGGAACTTTGCTAAGAATCCTTTGATACCACTTCTAACTTCCCAATGTCCCTTGATGTCAGATGGTTGTAGGCGTAATGCTTTATCAACCTCTTCAAGTTTTGGTTCCCTTTCCGTACCGTTGTAGGGTAGTTGACTAAGGATAGGGATCTTCAGCAGTTGAGAAAACTCTTCCAAAGTGGGTACAAATTGATAATCCGGGAAAGTAAAACAGTGATGCAAAGGGTCAAAGAACTGGAAGAGAACTTTTATCATATCTTCTTCAATGTTGGTGTTGACCAAGATGATGAGTCTACCATGTCTCTCACTGAAAGAAGAGTTCTCGGGAGTCCTGGATGTAAGCTCCTTAAGCTGAGGAGGGACCCTTACAAGGTTGACCTGAATTGTCTTTCTGCGGATAGTTTCCATGTCCTACAAAACAAGAACAAAGATGAAGATTCGAACCCTTGAAGTGGTTAGTGGATGCATATGATGTTGTATGATGTTATGATGTTATGATAAAAACACACCACAAGTATTCACAAAAGGCAAACATGATAAGGCACACAAGTCACACAAGACATCCCTTAGAGTTTAGGCCAGCATGAAGTTTGGGGTACTACCCTCTTGAAGTTGGTGGGCTGAAAACCTGTCCTATCAAAAGTAACCGGGTTTTAAGGAGCTCAATATCATTGGGTTGTTTTCTATGTTCATTGTTTTGATTTAGCCACTGAACTGGCGATCAAAATATTCCAAGAAAACAACCCTCAATGAGTGTAGTATCGAGTATCTACCAACTACGGACTGCACCAAAGTCGGTCATCTCACTACCCCTAAAGAGGCCAGGATGGTCAAGTAAGGTTCCTAAGGTCAGTTGATGCTTCACGACACCACGCGACGGCCCCGTACTCTCCTTGACTTGACTCAAGGGTTACCGGTACTCACCAAAGTGCCATATCAACGTAGCAACTGCTTCAACCGTGTCGATATACCCCACACAGTTCCCTCACAGTTTGTTGCTACTTCTAAAAGGGTATCCCCCAGATCCGGGTTAGGATCTATGAAACTCCAAGACAAGTCCCAAAATATTAAAGCAAACAAAACAAGCAATTGAAAACAAGAGTGGTCTAATCCTAAGGTACACCTCACTTATTAAATTCCCCAGCAGAGTCGCCAGTTATGTGATCGGTGGAAATAGAACTGACTGTTTAAAGCTGGTTCGCAAAATGTCGCAGTAAGCAAGAGTCGCCACCGTCTTTTATTTTCTCCAACAAGGAAAGGACAAAAGCACAACAAAATTCATTATCGAGAATGTTTATCGGTTCGGGAGGTAGATTTATAGAAAGGGAATGTGTTAGCACCCTTTCTATCTGTGGTTATCCACGGGCTCTTAGGTACTTGCTCACTATGTTTTCAAAAATCTGTTTGCTTTTCAAGTGTGTGTGGGTGTTGAAAAAAGTTTCGTTTGAAAAATTTCTAAGTAACTCTTGTATCTGTCCTCAAGAGTGTATGAAAAATTTGTTTTGAAAACTTTTGAAAGTGTCAGTGTGAAAAGATTATTTTGTTTGTTTGAAAAGAGCAAGTACCCATGAGATCTACCTACCCTAAGGAATTAGGCTGCGTAAGAGTCCTTTAGACAGTACTATCCCACTATTGAGAAGTAGGAAGTACCGTCGTTGGAGGTGTTCGGGTCAATTCGATTAAGGGACATGGTGTGGTCACCGAAGCAATAGTAGGACACCTTAGAAGTAACCCTAACGTCCTAGATCCTTTTATCCGAGGCAACCGTTTCGAGGCAACTGGATCTTTAGACAGGAGGGCGACCTCTAAAACACCCTATACTTGACGACCACGTTCGAGGCAACGAGTGAGGCGTACCCTAGGAGTGGCATGTGCTTGTGTGTTCAATTCAGTTTATGTTTATCTTTGATCATGCAATTGTGAGCTACGGATTGATTTTAATTTGTCAGGCAATCTTGTCATGCATTTTTTAACAGTTAGGAGTGCGGAAAGTTAAAGTGCGGAAATATGAATCTACGCTATTACAAGGCGCGGGTCTATACATCGCCAAAAACAAAGACCCATTTTGGAAAATAAATGCGGAAAGTAAAGAAAGCGGTAAAACCTAATTATTATTACATCCATTGAGCAGATACATAAATAATCAAAATAAAAATAATACGGAAATAAATTTAATCGGGACGTCCTTAGGGTTTTGACCCTTTTGAGAAAATATGAGTTTTTTTTTGTCCTTTTGCATTTAATTAACCCTAATTTACTAATTAATTATTTAATTAAAAGAGAAAATGTTTTTTTTTGTGTTTTTAATATTTTAATGAAAAATAAAAAGAAAAAGGAAATTAAAAATCAAGAAAACCCTAGTTCTAAGTTTATTTTAATTATTAATAAAAAATGTCAAAGTTAACCTAATTAACTAAATTAATTGGTTAGTATTTTATTTACAAAAATAATAGTTAATAGTAAAAATAATAAATAATAAAAATATTTACAATTTTTGATCTCTGAATTTATTATGAAAAATTAGTTTGTTGGTTAATAATAATAATTAATAATGATTAAAAGGATTAAAAAAAAAGAGAGAAAGAAAATAAAAAGGAAAATAAACCAGGGGGGTTTTAAGGCCCAGATGGAGGTGAATTTTGTTGAATCTGGCCCATTAAGCACAAAGCCATGTTTGACTTCCTTGAATCGTCCAGATAGGCATTGACTCCTGAGTACCATGGTCTTCATTCTTTGACCAATTGATTGAGGGTTGTGGACACTTGGCTAGCTGATGCGTGAGGACATATGGTGAACTTCTGGACAAGTGCTGCATGGGAAGATGTTAGAAAAAATATGAAACAAGGTTTGGGGGACCTGGGAATCGAACCCAGGTCCCAGTAATTACCAGACACGTCCTCCTCCACTGAGCCAAACGCATGCTTTTGTTAACATAATAAGCAATTAAAATAATACATGATACAATGACATATGCTGAAAACAAACACGCGCGCGCCATTTATTTGAATAGACCAACCACATATTGCCAGCGCGTCATCTTCTTCGTTGGCCTGTAATAAAAACAAACAAATAGAGGGGGTTTTAAACCCCCACAAAACAAAACAGCCAATAATAGCGATTAGGTCTACATGTAATATAAAAAGGGCGCGATGGTTGGGTTGAATTCGTCTGGCCTTGACGAATTCAACCATATGCATTATGAGGTCCAATTTTGCTGTATGTGGAAATCCCCAAATTAAAAGCTTCGAAACCCTAGCATTCTCCAATGGCAGTTTTCGTTTTAGGGCACCATAATCAAATTAAAATATATCAAAAGCTTCAGAATGATGTTAGCAATGCAAAGCAATAGTCAAAACATGTTAATGATGCATAAAACTTGATTTTCGATTATGGAAAAGAATGGTAAACCGTGTGACTGTTTGAGGTGATTCCTGGAGCTTTAGAGCTTGTTCTTGATTGCAAATCGTCCCTGAATGTCCCAGCAAGGTATTGGAAACAAGAAAAGGGTTTGAATTGTGCTGGAAGGTTGATTTCAGTTTTCAACTTTTTCTTGTTTTTTTGGAATTTGGTTATGGTGTTTGATAGCAGCTTGCACGTCCAAGGAATTAGGTTTGAGCTCAGTATTTGTATTGGAATGAAAACTAGGGTAAATCTTGGTCCAAAAGTCCATGGCTTTATGATTTCAATATTTGATTTCAATCAAATCTTTTCCAACTTTTTTGATTGATAAAACTTGCCAAAATTGAGTGATTTTGTCTCTTTGATTGACAAACGAAATTTCCAGCTTGCCCTGAGTATATTTGCTCCACAAAAGATTTGAAAAACATATCTTTTGAATTTTCCTACAATTAAATCAATTAAATGAATTATTAATCAATTAAAAATCCAAATAATTAATAAAAATAAGGAAATAATTCAAATTAATCTCAATGGGTCGTGCATAGGCCTTGGGCAAAGTTTCAAGAAAGAATTTGAGGCCCTTTAGCAAAAATGAAGTGTTTTAGGCAAAGTTGACTTTTGCAAATTCCCAAAAATTTCCCAACTTCTCCAATGCCTATCTTGCTCAATTTTGATCATATGAACATGTTCGTGGACATTTTGGAAAGGACTTGAAGTCCTCTAACCAATGCCTTTGGTCCCATGTCATTTTGATTTACCAATATCAAGTTATGGTCTTTGACTTAAAGTGCCTTTTTGTTGACTTTTGAAAATGACCTATAATGTTAAAATTGATAACTTTTTGTGAGAGAATTTCTTGGACTAGGAATGTGAAGATGAGTTATAGGAAATGTCATCCCCTTCAAAATGAGAATTGGATGGGATTTTTCCGATGAACCATGAAAAAGTTATGCCTTGGTCAAGTTACAGTTGACTTTTCAGCTATCCCAAAATAGAAACTTTTGACATCTTGACGATTTCTGAGCCATTCTTGTGGAATCATGATCAAGACTTGATCAAATGATGATTTTGGCTTCAAAACAAGATGTTGACCAAAAATTTTGACTTTTGACTGCCAAATGACCATTTTACCCCTACTGTTGATTGTGAAGCAATTAGGGCTTTTGACTGTGCAATTTGATGCTGTGAGCCTTGAAACTTGGCATGTGGATGCTTGACAATGTATGGAGGCCTATGGGACTTGATTGAGCCCTTGGAAACCTTAACTTCCTTGCAAGAACCAAAACCCTAGTTTTGAATGGCTTAGGAGGATGTTTGACTGTGCAACCCTTGAGTGGATTTGAGCAAATTGAAATTATACTTGTCAAGATTTTTTGAAGAATATGGGAGGCCAAATTTTGGGGTACAACAAGTTGATCAATCTAATTCCCGAGATCGAGTGTTCTGCAGACTTTCGGAAGAAGTATGGACCCATTATTCCTCTCATAAAGTTGTAGATGAAGGAGGGTGGTCTCTTACCCTTGGTCCAGTTCTATGATTTGATGTATCATTGCTTTACTTTTCCCGACTATCAGTTAATTTATACACTGGAGGAGTATTCTTATCTACTGGACTTACCTGTTACTGATCGTGTTCCTTTTACTGGTCTGGAGGGGAGCCAAAACCACATGAGATTGCTACTTTGATTCACCTGGGGAAGTCTGAGGTGGAAGCCCATAAGACTACCAAAGGAGGGATTAGAGGATTACCAGCTCAGTTCTTATTGGATAAAGCTCGTTACTTTTCCAGACTGAAGAGTACAATTTCTTTTGAGGCCATCTTTGCTCTGCTTACTTACGGGTTGTTCTTATTTCCTAATGTGGACAAGTTTGTTAACATTAATGCTATCAGGATTTTCATGATCGGAAACCCATTTCCTACATTGTTGGGTGATGCTTATTACTCTATTCATCTTCATAATTCTTATCATGGGGGATGATTATCTGTTGCACGCCTCTGTTGTAGCGGTGGTTTATCTCTCATATGCCTCAGTCTGATGCTTTTTGGGATGTCAAGAAGGAACCCCGTTGGGCTCCTAAGATCATGGAACTTACTCACTCGGACATTGATTGGTATCATCGAGCTTACCTGGATATAGAGATCATTGACAGTTGTGGTAGTTTCCCCAATGTACCTCTTCTTGGTACAAAGGGAGGAATTAACTATAACCTTGTTCTTGCACGGCGACAGCTTGGTTATCCGATGAGGGATAAACCGAATAGTATTCATTTAAGTAGTTTCTTTCAGAAGGATGGAGAAGACCATAGGGAAGCTAGGGAGCAGATTGCGAAGGCCTGGCATCAAATTCATAAGAAGAGTAAGAAGGATTTAGGACCTAGGGGTCCTGTTTCTTTGGAGTCATATCTTCAATGGATCCGATCGAGAGCCATTCAGTTAAAGATGCCGTATACTCGGGAGACACCCATGCCTGATATATTTGTGAAGACCACTCCTCCATTATTAGGTGATCTAGAAGAGCTGCAACTTGCTTTGGTTTGGATGCAATAGGAAAAGGATTCTTGGAAGAACAAGTTCCAAACTTTAGAGAGTTCCTACAGAGTAGACCTGAAGGAGAAAGACGACTTGATTGAGATCCTTGAGAGTCGAGCGGTAGAGTCTATGGAGATGCAACGGGATTTATTTTCTCCTAAGCCTCAATTAGGTGCTGATCATTCACTTCCTGATTCAGATGATTGGAAGGAGGTTTCCATCAGACATGTGGAAGAAAACCAGTGGTTGAAGGCTCAGATTGCCAGGCTCACGGGGAAGCGCCAGCGTATAGAGTAATCTCCATTAGTTCTATTTCTCAGGGCTTTATATTTTATTTTCATCTTGTACTTGGGATCATTGAAACTTGTAATCCATTTTTGAGTTATTATAATAAAAGAAAATTCAGTATTTCGAAAGCGTTATTACTTTGATGTTTACAATATGTCTATAAAACTTTAAATCCCTTGAAATATTAAATAACAAAGTAAAAATACTCATGTGCATTACATATCATGCATCATATTACGCATATTTCTTGCATTTCTTATTCATATCTAGGTGTCTTACCAAGCTTCTTTACTTCGTTCAACAAGCTGACTCATCACTACAATACTCGGGCTAATTTCAAAAAGAAGATGGACAACTTAGAACAAGAGAATCGCGATCTACGCGAGGAAGTTTCTTCTTTGAAGGCCGGCATGGCCAATCTGACTACTCTGATGGAAGCTCTTGTGGCTGCTCAGAATCATCCACCGAGTGTTCAACCTCAACCAACAAGGGCAACAATTGAAGCTCCGACTATTCCCGTATCTCCTACTCCAGCTATTTTTCAAAATCGCATGCCCCAAGGATATTCACGGGGAATGCCAGAGAATTTTGCACCTGAAGGTTTCAATCTTGGTCCTCAAGACACTCTAGTGGTTCAGACTATTGTTACTTCGGCACCTCCTGTGGTGCATGTTGTTCCTGTTGCACCTTCTTCGGTAAATATGGTCCCATTTATTAATGATGATGTGTGTCGTCCTTTCCCTCCATCGAGTGAAAACTTGGGTCTTTATGACAGAATGGATGATTTTCAAGATCAATTTGACAAGATGCAAAGAGAGATGAAGGCCCTCAGGGGAAAAGAGCTATTTGGGCAGAATGTGAGTGAGCTATGTTTGGTCCCGAATGTTAAGATATCTGCTAAGATTAAGGTCCCAGAGTTTGAGAAGTATAAGGGTAACACTTGCCCTCATGCTCATCTGGTAATGTACGTGAGGAGAATGTCTACCCATACTGATGATCAGCGTCTGCTGATTCACTTTTTAAAGGATAGTCTGATTGGTGCTGCATTGAAGTGGTCTATGAGTTTGGGCAGTGCCAATATACATACTTTTAATGATTTGAGAGAAGCATACATCAAACAATACAAGTACAACATGGACATGGTGCCTGACCGAGATCAACTCAGGGCCATGGTTCAGAAAGACAGGGAATCGTTAAAAGAGTATGTGCAGAGATGGCGTGAGGTAGCCATCTAAGTGATTCCTCCCATGGAAGAGAAGGAGATGACTAAGATTTTCTTAAAAATGCTGGGTGCTTTCTACTATGAGAGGATGGTAGCAAGTGCGCCAAGTGACTTTAATGAGATGGTAGGAAAGGGTATCCGCTTAGAAGAGGCTGTAAGAGAAGGTCGTTTGACGAAGAGTGAAGGATCCGGAGGTGTGAAGAAGCCATCTTATGGGTTTACCAAGAAGAAAGAAGGAGATGAAAATGATGTTATACAAGAGAGAAGGGTAAATACTCCTATAAGGAATTATCTGCATCATCATCAAGTCGCCTCAGTTACTCCCGTTATGAATGCCCCTCCAACTACCGTTGCTTATCAGAGACCTACCCAACAAGGGAATCAAGGGTATAATCAGAGAAGGGAGAGTTATGACCCTATTCCCATGAGATATATAGAGCTATTACCGGCATTGATTCAGAAGAAGTTGGTTCAAACCCGACCACCTCCTGTCGTACCATCACCATTGCCTTAGTATTACAAGGCAGACCAAACACGTGCTTTTCCTCAGGGAGCACCAGGGCATAATGTTGAGAATTGTTATCCTTTGAAGACTGAGGTGCATAAGTTGGTAAAATATGGTGTTCTATCTTTCAAGGACGTGAGACCTAATGTAAAAGACAATTCTCTACCCAAGTATGTGGGAGTAAATGCTGTAAATATGGGGGCCGGTTGTCCAGGCGACTTCCAAAATTTTGATATTAATCTGGTTAGAGGAGATCTGGTGAAAATGCATGCAGACCTCTATGAATTTATCTACTATACGCATGACCACTCCGGTTGTGCTATTTGCAGTACAAACATAGAGGGTTGCAATAAGATAAAGGTTGATTTACAAGAGATGATGGATGAGGGCCTAATCCATATAATCAGGCCTAGGGAAGAGTATGAAGAGGAAGTGAACATGGTTTCTGGATGTCTCGGTGAATTCATAATTTTTGATGTGGAGTATATGAATGAGGACCTTGTGCAGTTGCACGATACCTTCAGCCATACGGCGGGTCAGGTGGAACACCAATATGGATCTTTCATAGTTTGTTGTCGAGACCCCCGAGGATATTCAATCGTGAAGAAGGGTGTTCAGTTGTTGTTATATAATGGAACTATCAAGATCACGGGTCAGAGGGATGATTACCATGAAGTTGATAGGTTGAGGTTTGTTTAACAGGAGAAGAGTCAGATGAAGAGTATGCCTCCGCAGATGAGTATTTCTCTTCAGACGAAGATTTTTTTTCCAGAAATGACTTATTAATGACTGATTATGTTGAAGACGGGGTAAACGTCATTGTGCCTTATTTCGGTGCACCCGCCTATTTTGAAGTTGAGTATCATAGCAAGCCAGCTGTTACCCCATTGGTGATTAGTTTGCCAAGTCTTATCTTCTAAAAATCATATAATGTTGTGCCTTACAAATACAACGCTACAATATTAGAAGATGGAGTGGAAGTTCCCATCAAGCCAATGCCATATGTTGGAAATATAACTGAAAATAGCAGGGTGACCCGTAGCGGTCGTGTGTTTGCGCCAGTTGTTCAAAGAGATGTTGATGCTGGAAAGAAAGTTTCTAAGTATGATGAACCTAAGAAGGCTACGGGTGAGACTAGTGGAGCTACGTTAGAAAAAGAAGTGGATGATATT
Organism: Vicia faba; assembly: GCA_948472305.1. Lineage (NCBI taxonomy): Eukaryota > Viridiplantae > Streptophyta > Magnoliopsida > Fabales > Fabaceae > Vicia > Vicia faba. Next base: position 336,957,513 of record OX451735.1, read on the forward strand.
TTAAAGATAATTAAGATGAGCGACTGCAGAGTTATAGATCAGCTACTGAAGACTCCTTTAAAAATATCTATCTTAGCTTTATTGGTGAACTCCTCTGCTCATAGAGAATCATTGTTGAGGGTACTGGACCAAGCTTTTGTGGAGAGTGATATGCCAATAAATCAATTCAACAGCGTAATAGGAAACATTACTTCATGTAATAATCTGAGTTTCTACGATGATGAATTACCAGATTAAGGGAGGAATCACAACCTGGCCCTCCACATCTCTATGAACTGCAAGAATGATTCACTATCCAATGTGCAGATTGATAATGGATCCGCATTGAATGTTATACCGAGGAGTACTCTCATGAAGTTGAAATATCAAGGAACACCTATGCGCCCTAGTGGAATCATTGTGAAAGTGTTTGATGGGTCAAGGAAATCTATCATCGGTGAAGTGGACTTACATATCCATATAAGACCACATTTATTTCAGATAACTTTCCAGGTCATGGACATTGTTCTCGCTTATAGTTGTTTGCTAGGATGGCCGTGGATACATGAAGCAGGGGCTGTGACTTCAACTTTACACCAGAAGCTAAAGTTTGTACGTGAAGGGAAAGCAGTAATCATAAATGGGGAACATGCATTGTTGATATCTCATTTGTCCTCTTTCAGCATTGTAGAAGCGGATGAAGCTGCTGTTGGAACCCAGTTCCAAGCCTTATCTATTGACAACATAAGAGGAAATGAGAATTCCATGGTTTCACTGAAGGATGCGCAACAGGTTGTGCATAATGGTCATAGTGAAGTTTGGGGACGAATTGTGGATCCACCTGTGAACAAGAACAGAACTGGATTGGGGTTATTTTCGAAGAATGACAAAGGGAAGGGCATGAAGCCGAAGTCTGCTGCAGGCAGGTATTAAGACAATTTTCATAGCGGGGGCTATCTTCATCCGACTGTTTCCAGGATTAACGCCATTGTGGAAGATGAAGCAGAGCAGAAAATGCCGAATCATGTGACTCACGGAGTTAGGGTTCAAAACTGGATCACCATTGATGTTCCCTCTTGTATTCATGTTTCAAAGTAATTTGATTTGTTAATCTTTTTGAAAAAGCTTTCACTCTGCCCAAGGTGGAAGTATTAATGTTGTAGGGCTTATCTGTTTGTTGTGACTTTTAAGATTAATAATAAAAGTTGTCTTTGCTTCCCGAATTATGTCTTTATTTTCTGCTTTTTCTTGGAAAATAGTAATCAGAAAAAACCTTTCAAAATAAATAATAAGTAAAATTCAATCTTTATGATCACGTGTTATATGTGTCAGTTTCTAAAAGCAATCATAAATCATATGTGAAAATTAATTAAAAAACTCGTTGAATACAATGACCCTGCACCCTCTCCCAACTTTGAATGTCCTGTGTATGGGGCTGAAGAAGAAGATTATGATCAGATTCTAGAAGAGGTCACACGGTTGTTTGAGCACGAGGTAAATACCATTCAGCCATATAAAGAGCCTTTGGAAGTGATCAATTTGGGTTCAGAAGAAGATCCAAAGGAAGTAAAGATTGGAGCATTGTTGCACCCCGATGTGAATAGAAGGTTGATTGAGCTGTTGAAAGAGTATATGGATATTTTTGCTTGGTCTTACCAAGATATGCCTGGTCTAGATACAGATATCATCGAGCACCATTTGCCGCTGAAGATAGAATGTCCGGCAATCAAACAGAAGTTGAGAAGAACTCACCCAGATATGGAAGTAAAAATTAAAGAGGAGGTTCTAAAGCAGATTAATGCTGGTTTTCTTGTGACGTCAGTGTATCCTCAATGGATTTCCAATGTTGTCCCAGTACTGAAAAAAGACGGAAAAGTCCGCATGTGCGTAGATTACAGAGATCTAAATAAAGCTAGTCCAAAAGATGACTTTTCATTGCCACACATTGACATGTTAGTGGATAGCATAGGAAAATTCAAAGTATTCTCGTTCATGGACGGATTTTTCGGGTATAATCAAATAAGAATGGCTCCAGAGGTCATGGAAAAAACAATGTTTATCATACACTGGGGAACATTCTGTTACAGAGTGATGCCCTTCAGGTTGAAGAACACTGGTGCAACGTACCAGAGGGCTATGACAATCCTATTCCATGATCTGATGCACAAGGAAATTAAAGTATATGTTGATGACATGATTTCTAAATCCCATACTAAAGTAGGGCATATAGAATATTTGTTGAAATTGTTTCAGCGTTTGAGGAAGTATCGTCTCCGCTTGAATCCAAATAAATGCACCTTCAGTGCTCGATCAGGGAAATTGTTGGGTTTCATTGTTAGCCAGAAAGGAATTGAAGTTAAACCTGATAAAGTCAAAGAAATTCAAGAAATTCTAGCACCAAGAACTGAAAAGCAAGTAAGAGGTTTTCTCAGGCATTTGAATTATATTTCCATATTCATTTCCCACATGACTGCAACATGTGAACCGATCTTTAAATTGTTAAAGAAGATCAAAGGTTATGTGTGGACAAATGATTGCCAAAGGGAATTTGAAAGTATTAAAGAATATCTGCTTGAACCTCCTATCTTGCTCCCTCTTGTAGAAGGAAGACCGTTGATTATGTATTTGACAGTGTTGGATAAATCCATGGGTTGCATTATGGGAAAGCGGGATGAAACAGGGAAGAAGGAGTTCGCCATTTATCATCTCAGTAAAAAATTCCCTAATTGTGAGTCGCGGTATTCCATGCTGGAAAAAACATGTTGTGTTTTGGCCTGGGCAGCAAAGCGTTTGCGGCAATATATGTTGAATCACACTACTTGGTTGATATCCAAAATGGATCCAATCAAGTACATTTTTTAAAAGCCTGCTCTTACTGGGAGAATTTCCCGCTGGAAGATGTTGTTATCTGAATATAATATTGAATACCGCACTCAAAAGGGTATTAAAAGTAGTGTGTTAGCATATTATCTTACTCACCAACAAGTGGAGGATCACCAGTCTGCTGAATATGAATTCCCCGACGAGGATGTGATGTTCCTGAAAGTGAAGGATTGTGATGAACCATTGCCTGAGGAAGGTCCTGGCCCTGAATCTCGTTGGAGTATGATATTTGATGGATTTGTGAATTCTTATGGTAGAGGAATTGGTGTTGTGATTGTCACTCCTCATGGATCGCACATTCCTTTTACTGCAAGGTTAACATTCGATTGTACTAACAATATGGCAGAATACGAGGCTTGCATCATGGGTCTCGAAGAAGCTATTGATCTCAGAATTAAAATTCTAGATGTGTATGGTGATTCAGCTTTGGTAATAAATAAGATTAAAGGAGAATGGGATACTCGTCAACCTGGCTTGATACCTTACAAAGATTATGCTAGAAGATTATTACCATTCTTCAATAAAGTTGAATTCCATCACATCCCTAGAGATGAAAATCAAATGGCGGATGCTCTGGAAACTCTGGCTTCTATGTACCAAGTGAATACTTGGAATGATATACCCCGAATTACGGTTCAACGATTGGATAGGCCCACTCATGTGTTTACAGCAGAGGAGGTAGCAGATGAAAAACCTTAGTATTATGATATCAAGCATTTTCTTCAGACTCAAGAATACCCTATTGGTGCGTCGAAGAAAGATAGAAAGACATTGAGAAGATTGGTAGGCAGTTTTTTCCTCAGTAAAAATTTGTTATACAAGAGAAATTATGACATGGTCTTCCTCAGATGCGTGGATAGACACGAAGCAGACATGTTGATGCATGAGATTGATGAAGGTTCATTTGGAACTCATGACAATAGATAATCGATGGCTAAAAGGATGCTAAGGGCAGGTTATTATTGGTTGACAATGGAGTCTGACTGTTACAAATTTGCAAAGAAGTGCCATAAATGCAAGATTTATGCAGACAAGGTCCATGTGCCTCTGACACTTCTCAATGTGATTTCCTCCCCGTGGCATTTCTCTATGTGGGGTATTGACATGATTGGGACGATAGAACCCAAAGCTTCAAATGGACACCGCTTTATCTTGGTAGCAATTGATTACTTCACCAAGTGGGTGGAGGCTGCTTCATATGCCAATGTTACTAAACAGGTGGTTGTGCGCTTCATTAAGAATAACCTTATATGTCGGTATGGTGTGCCGAGCAGAGTCATCACTGACAATGACTCGAATTTGAACAACAAGATGATGACATAACTGTACGAAGAATTTAAGATTGTCCATCACAATTCATCTCCATACAGGCCAAAGATGAATGGGGCTGTTGAAGCTGCTAATAAGAATATCAAGAGAATCATCCATAAAATGGTTGTTACTTATAAGGATTGGCATGAAATGCTCCCTTTTGCTCTACATGGATATCGAACATCTGTCCGCACTTCAACAGGAGCCACCCCGTTCCCCCTAGTATATGGGATGGAAGTTGTACTCCCAGTCGAGCTAAATATTCCCTCGTTGCGTGTGATAATGGAAGCCAAGCTGACAGAGGCTGAATGGGTCCAGAACAGGTTTGACCAATTTAATTTGATTGAGGAGAAGAGGATGACAACTTTGTGTCATGGCTAATTATATTAGAGAAGAATGAAGAAAGCTTTCGATAAAAAGTCCAAACCTCGTAAATTTAGATAAGGCGACCTCGTGCTCAGGAAGATGATGTCTTTCAATGCTAATTCTAGGGGCAAGTGGACTCCCAATTTTGACGGCCCATATGTTGTCAAGAAAGCCTTCTCTGGAGGTGCATTAATTCTTGAAACTATGGATGGCGAGGAGTTCCCACGTCCCATGAACGCTGATGCAGTCAAGAAATACTCCGCCTAAAGAAATAAAAGAACAACTCGCTAAGTTGAAAACCCGAAAGGGTGACTTAGGCAAAAAAGGAGGGTCTCGGTAGGCCGAAAACCCGAAAGGGCGGTCTAGGAAAAAATTAGAGACCTAAATAGAATAAATTTCCCGCTAAGTTGAAAACCCGCAAGGGCAGCTTAGGAAAAACTTATGAATTTTCTTGGCAAATAACTACGTCAGACAAGACTTGATCATTGAAGCAACAATCTTATCGGATCCTCACCATACTTCAATAGAAGTTGCTGCTCAGGATTTCAAATGTTGTTAGAGGGGATAGTGGTCATTGTATCTCAATATATCTTTTCCATTATACATATTACCATTTTCTAAACATTGTAATCATCTATGGAGTCTCGCCATTCGCAGACTACCATTCTATTAAGGAAATTTGAGCTTTTACCCAATTCTTTGAATTTCTTATTTTATTTAGCTTGCAAAGACTCCATTTATTATTGATAATAACTTTCAAAGCAAAAAAGATTAAAAAACAAAATTGATTTTTCAAAAAAAAAATTAAATTTACAATCTGCTTGATGAAACAATGACAACAAACATGGTGATCCCAAGAATGGACAAACTCCAGTTGTTTTGAGAAGTTTTGTTCCCCTCGGGAAGGTTTACTCGGGATGTTTTCTCCGTATTGGTTTCATGATTCCGGTATCCTCGATTTAGTTTGGACTCATTTCTCCTCTTTTCTGATTTTTCATGAGGCGAAGTTTCAATCCGCATTTTCTCCAGTGAAGTTTTCGTTTGGCCTAATTAAAGTTCTTTTTCCAGAGAAGTTGGTATCATACCCGCTCTTGAAGAACGCAGGTCCCTGATTTCTCTAATTGAAGGACGTATTGTGAATATGGTGTTAACTTTGTTAGTGAAGTAGACATGAATTCCCCAGTGAATGTTTTGATGTTTTGGTGTCAGTCTTCTTTACTTGAGATTGGTCTTGCAATCTCCAGTAGGAATGTTACTTTTGAAAAAAACTTGTTTCCACGGTGAAGCCTGAAGAAGGATGTTCTATCCGTGTATCCGTACTATTTCATCACTTTGATTTGTCTACCTCTAGATTATGTTTTTCCACAGTAAAGATAAAGCAGGCAGTAGGTTTTGTTTCCTTAGCTGGCATTTACTTTTCTTGGAATGATCATCTTGGATGAAGTTTAGCCGAGTGTTGTTAGTGCCCGAGGCGGTTTTGCCTGGTTGTTCCCAATGTTGTGTATCTATTTCGTCAACATACGTACGATAACACTCATACATTCATACATACATCATGCATAGATAAAATTGGCATATCATTTTTCATCGACATTTTTTAATATTCTTGTTGACATATTACCCTGTTTTGCAGAGTTACGTTGCCCTCTTTTCAATAGAGTGTTGGTCTTAAGCAGAAATCATATATTCTTTCAATTTCCCCACTGAGTTGTCCCTCATAGAAGATTTTTGCTTTAGCCTTCCGGTACAACTCCTTGTTTGGATGGATTTGGTTTTCCCTCTTGAGTTTATTTCTCAAAGGATGTATTCTGGTTGACTGTTTCATTCCAGTTTATTTCTGGTTTGAATCTGTGGTTCCACGGAAATATTATTTACTTTGGATTTCTGAAAACTCCAAGATTTGGTTGGTGCACTTATTTTGCACGAGAAGACTTTATCTCCTCAGCAATAATATCATGGCATCTCCCCAGGAAGTCACTCCTCTTTCCCAAAAAGTAATTTCTTTTTACAATCCTCCATGATAACAAGTAGCAGGTCTCTTTATTTGAGTAACTTGTGCTTCCCTGTAAAAGTCGACGTAACTCTTTTTTGCTATCTCCTCTATGAGTGAATAGTTCACAGTTTATCGTCAGATCACGCCAACGGATGGCAAGACTTTCAATATCACAGAAACAGCTCGTTGTGAAATCTTTGCAAGTGGAAGGCTCTTTATTTGAGACAGCTTTTATATATATTATCCTTTGCAGGTGGAGTTCCTTGGTTAAAGAAGAAGTTCAGACCCGTTCTAGTTGAAACACCAGAATCTTGGGGAAACTTGTTATCTTTTTGCTACCCTCAGTGAACGTTGGTAGTTCATAGTTAGTGAACGATGGTGATATGATATATTCTCTTTCTACCTTTAGTGAAAGTTGGTAGACCATCGACAGTGAACATCGATATTTGTTATCTTTTTGCTACCCTCAGTGAACATTGGTAGTTCATCGTCAGTGAACGGTGGTGATATGATATATTCTCTTTCTATCTTCAGTGAAAGTTGGTAGACCATCGACAGTGTTGTACCCCAAAATTTTCCCTCCCATATTCTTCAAGAAAATGCAAAGTCAGGCTTCAAAATTCCCCAAGGGTTGCACAGTGCAAGGGCCTCCTAAACAGTCAAAATTAGGGTTTGTGTTCTGATCAAGAAAATGAAGCTTCCAAAGGTCCAATCAAGTCTCACATGCCTACAAATAGGGTCAAGCATCCTCATATCAACTTTCAAGACATTCAGCTCAAAATTGCACAGTCAAAAACCCTAATTGCACTACAGTCAACTGTAGGGGCAAAATGGTCATTTGACAGTCAAAAGTTCAAATTTTTGGTCAACATATCATTTTGAAGCCACAAACATCATTTGATCAATGCTTGATCATGATTCTCAAAGTTTGGCTCATAAATCATCAAGATGCAAAAGTTTCCTTATTTGGACAGCTGAAAAAGTCAACTGAAATTGACCAAGGCATAACTTTCACATGGATTATCAGAAAAATTCCATCCAAAGATCATTTTGAAGAGAAAGACATTTCCTACAACTCATCTTCATACTTCAAGTCCAAGAAATGCTCTCACAAAAAGTTATCAATTTCAACATTATAGGTCATTTTCAAAAGTCAACAAAAAGGGACTTTAAGTCAAAGGCCATAACTTGAGATTGGTAAATCAAAATGACATGGGACCAAAGGCATTTGTTAGAGGACTCAAAGACCTTTCCAACATGCCCAAGAACATGAGAAAAGCTTAAAAATTGAGCAAGTTATGCCTTGTAGAAGTTGGGAAATTTTTGGATATTTTGAAAAGTCAACATTGATTCAAATGACCTAAAATTGCTAATGGGCCCATTTTTCCTCCACAAATCATCATCCATGGCATGTGCACGACCACTTGGCCCAAAGGGAAGTATTTTCTCATTTTTTATTTATTTATTTGAATTTTTATTTATAATAATTCATTTAAATCAAATTAAATATATGAAAAATATGTAATCTAGGTTTTATAATCTCTTTGTGCACAAAATCCACTCAATAATTCGTGTGAAATCAAATAGGGAAAGATTTGGAGTAAATTGATCATAATTGATACAAGAACACATGGAAAAGATTGAAAAAGATCCTTAAAAATCAAATTTCCAAAAACCATGAATGCATTGGATTTGTTCTATTTTTCTTGACCTAATGGACTCGCTACATAAGCTAGAATGAAACCCTAATGCAAGAACACACACGCAGCTGCTCAGAAAACTCCATTCACAAATTGAAATTTTTCTCTAAAAAACTCAAAACTGCAAACTCACTTCCAGGGCGATTCAAAGCATAATTCTTGTTCCATTAGCTTGCCAGGGTTGTCCAGAAGCGATTACAATCAAAAACATCCATCAACGCTCAAAGAATTGGTAACAAGAACCGCCCCTGTACAGAAAAAAATCCATGATCGTGTTTTGACATATAGGCATTCTTATGGCATTTTAATTGTTGATTTACATTCCTTGTGAAGTTCTGAAGCTAACCAATATGTTTAATTGTATTTTTACGTGCTATACACGATTTCGCCATTGATGATATTTAGGGTTCAGGAAGCTCCAAATTGGGGATTTTTAAATGAGGAAAAATTGGCCCTCAAGACCACCACCATTCAACTCAGCGCATGTGGACGAAGATAATGGAACTATCGCGCCTAATTTATGAGTGCCCTAGTGCTAATCGTTATTTTCTGTAAAGATACTTTCTGCAACGGTGTAAAAACCGTTGCTTATGTTGTTTGTAGTTCAGGAACATGAAGAAGATGATGTGTTGGCCGGCGCTGATTGGAGGGTTCAAAATTTCGCGCGTTTTGAATCAGTAATGCAGCTGTTCTTTTTATAATATTTGTTGATTATTTAATATTAACAATGCATGAAGTGACTCAGTGGCAAGCATATCTGGAGATAACGCATATGACCTGGGTTCGAACCCCAGGTCTTCAATATTCTCAATATTATTTTGCAATTGATCTTCACATGTAGTGCCCAGGTTGAAGCGCACCATGCACCTTCTCCATCAAGCGTACACGTATCCAGCCTCATCAGATCAAAGGCTGAGAGTTGGAGAACACACTAAACCCTGGTCAACGCTGCAGCACACTACCTGGAAAGTCAAACGGACCAATGTCTTAATGGGCCTGGATTTCTGAAGAATACCTCCTATTTGGGGACTACAACCCCCCTAGGTTTGTATAGTTTTTTGCTTTCTTTATTTTTTAATTCTATTTTTATTTTAATTATTACTTTTTTTTAGTTAATTAATTATTTTCACAAAAAATATAAAATACACATAAAAATCAGAAAAGAATTAAAACAATAAATAATTTTTATTTCTAGTATTTTCATAAATAAATTTGCATGTAATTATTTAGTTTTAATTTAAGTTGTAATTTTAATACTTTTAACAAAAAAAAATCTAAAAAATGTAGAAATAGGTTTAATTAATAATTTTTCATCCCTTTTTATTTTTCTTTCATAAATATATTAAATAACTAAATATTTTACTTTTTATAATTAAATTGCATAAAAATAAAAATTAGGTTTAATTTAGATTAAAAACTTCAATATTTCTTAATAAAGTAAAAAATGACTAGAATTAGGGTTTGCCTCTTATTTTAATTTTAATTAATTCTTTTTCTCATTAAATTCCTAAAACACTAAAAAATACCAAAAAAATAAATTCCTTCCTTCTTTTAATTTTAATCAATTCCATGTAATTTAATTTTTGCAAAAGGGTCCAACGCCCTCGTTTTGATTTAATTTCGCATATTTATTTTACTTTGTTTAAATATTTATGTACCTCTCCCGAAGCCTTGTAATTTATTTTCTTTTAACTTCTTTATTTTCCTGTCAAATCGGGTCCTGGTTAATTTTGGCGATGTGGACCCGCGCCTTTTGTAATAGCTTAGAATTTATTTTCTCGCAACTTTTTAACTGTTAATCAAAAGCATGAAAGAATGTATGGACAAAATAAAAGCAAGCGTAGAACACCTATACCATGACAAGACAAAAATAAATGAATCTGACACATAAATCACACACCACCCCTAGGGTACGCCTCACTGTTGCCTTGCCTCGAAAGGTGATCGTCGAGTAGAGGATGTCTTAGTAAGTCCTCATGATCCGGGAACCTGGCATGAGGGTAGCTTCTAAGGTGTCTTCCCATTTCTCTGGTGATCACCATGTCCCGAACCTCGAATTGACCCGAACACCTCCAACGGTGGTGCTACCTACCTCTCAATGGTGGGATGGCACTACTTTAAAGGACATCTACACAGACGAATTCCTTAGGGTAGGTAGGTTCTCGTAGATACTTGCTCTAATCTCAAAACAAATTCAAAAAGACTTTTCACACCGACACATTTTCAAAAAAAGCTTTCGAAAGCAATTTTTCAAACACTCTTGAGGACCGATACAAGAGTCGAACTGGAATTTTCAAAGAAACTTTTTCTAAAACCCACAGTTGAAAAGCAAACAAACCATTTTTGAAAACACAATGAGCAAGTATCTAAGAGCCCATGGATAACCATGGATAGAAAGGGTGCTAACACCTTCCCTTTCTATAACCTACCTCCCGAACCGAGAGAAATCTCTTTAAGGAATTTTTCTGTGCTTTTGTCCTTTCCATTTGGAGAAAATAAAAGACGGTGGCGACTCTTGCTTCCGCGACATTTCGCGAACCAGCGTTAAACAGTCAGTTCCAGATCCACCGATCACAAAACTGGCGACTCTGCTGGGGAATTAACTTAAAGTGAGGTGTACCTTAGGGTTAGTTAATAACTGTGTTTTCAATTGCTTTCTTTGCTTGCTTTATTATTATGGGACTGTCTTGGGAGTTCTATAGATCCTAACCCGGATCTGGGGATACCTTCTTAGAAAGTAGCAACAAGGCTGTGAGGAAACTGTGCGGGGTATACCGACATGGTTGAAGCAGTTTGCTACATTGATGTGGCACTTTGGTGTGTACCGGTAACCCTTGAGTTCAGTCAAGGAGAGTACGGGGCCTCCGCGTGGTGTCATGAAGCATCAACAGACCTTAGGAACCTTAATTGAACTATCCTGGCCTCTTTAGGGTAGTGAGATAACTGACTTTGGTGCAGTCCGAGGTTGGTTGATACTCGATACTACACCCAATTGAGGGTTGCTTTCCTGGAATATTTTGGTCGCCAGTTCAGTGGCTAAATCGAAACGATGAACAATGAAAGCAATCCCGTGATATTGGGAACCTTAGAACCCGGTTACTTTGATTAGGACAGGTTGAACCCACTAACTTCAAGAGGGTACTACCCAGACCCCATGCTGGCCTTAAACCTTAAGGGCTTGTCTTGTGTGCCTTGTGTGCCTTACACGTTTGTCTTTGTAAATATCTGTGGTGTGTTTAATCATAGCATCATGACATCATCCGGCATCATATGCATTGACTAACCATTTCAGGGGTTCGAATTTTCATCTTTGTTCTTGTTTTGTAGGACATGGAAACTGTTCGTAGAAAGACAATTCAAGTCAGTCTTGTAAGGATCCCTCCTCAGCTTAAGGAACTTATATCCAGGATTCCCGAGAACTCATCGTTCAGTGAAAGACATGGAAGCCTCATCAGCTTGGTCAACACCAACATTGAGGAAGATATGATAAAGGTCCTGTTCCAATTCTTTGACCCTCTGCATCACTATTTCACCTTCTTAGACTATCAGTTGGTACCTACATTGGAGGAGTTCTCCCGGCTCCTGAAGATCCCTATCCTTGATCAGCTACCCTTCAATGGTACAGAAAAGGAACCTAAGCTGGAAGAGATTGCTAAAGCCTTGCACCTACAGTCATCTGACCTCAAAGGACATTGGGAAGTTAGAAGTGGTATCAAAGGGTTCTTAGCCAGGTTTCTATTTGAAAAGGCCCTTGAATGTTGGAACTCCCTTGACTTGCAAGCTTTTGAAGAAGTTGTGGCCCTCCTTGTCTATGGTTTGGTGTTGTTCCCTAACCCAGATCAGCTTATAGATATCAGTGCTGTCCAGATCTTTATGTCCAGGAATCCTATACCTACATTGCTGGGGGACATCCTTCACTCATGTTACACTCGAACCATGAGAAAAAGAGGTGTCCTTATGTGTTGCACTCCTCTCCTGGGAAGGTGGTTTATTTCGCACCTTCCACAATCAGTTTTGAAGAATGAGCGGGGTTTGAGGTGGTCACAACGGTTGATGACTCTTACACATGCAGATATACATTGGTGCCCTAGGTCCAGAGAAGATGTCACTATCATTGATCGTTGCGGGGAGTACCCTAATGTTCCTTTACTGGGAATCAGAGGAGGTATTACTTACAGCCCATGCCTGGCTTGGAGACAGTTTGGTTATGCTCGGAAGGATGGTCCTCATGACATGTTAATTCCTGACATAGTTTTTGACTTCGACAACGATACTCAAGGACTTCGCCAGAGATTTATCAGAGCCTGGAAGATGCCCAGTAGGATAGACAACAAGACACTGGGGCACAGGAACTCCATCCTGTTGGAACCTTATCTCAAGTGGGTACGCACCCGCTCCCAGAAGTTGGTAATGCCTTATCCCCATATGCTCTCAGTAATCAAAGAACCGGTCTTGGAAGGAGAAGTGTCCTACACTATTCAACACCCTGATATGCCCACATCCTGGGAAGAGATGCAGAAAAGCTGGATCCAGCTTAAGGAAGAACGGAATTCTCTTGAGACTAGTCTACATGCCAGTGAAAAGAAGGTCTTGGAGCTCACCCGCCTGTTGCATGAGGAGAGGAATCTCAACACTTACATAGCTCCAAAGAGGATGCGCAACATATTTTGGGATTGATTTGTTTTTTGTATTATTTTGCCCATGAGGCTTTGATGTATTAAACAATGATTTCCTTAATGATAACGTGTGTTCCTTTTTGTCTACAACAAATTTGAACTTTCGAACCCTTGAATGCATTGCATAAACACATCTCATTCATCATGTGCATATCAGGTTTTTCCTCTTTTCAGGTTGCTTACAGTTCTTCGCTGTTTATTTCAGCATCATGAATCCCGACTCTTCATCAACTGAGACCTCCATCAAGGCTCTTCAGGCGCAGAATGCGCAGTTTCAAGAATTAATCAAGGGTCTGGCCCAAGGCCAAGAGGAATTGAAGGCTATGCTCCTGAAGAAGGAGAAGAAGAAGAAGAGAAGAACTGTTCTGTTCAACTCGGGCCGAAGGTTTGGCAATACTCTGCAGCAGGAAGAGGCTGGTTCTTCTGTTGGCAAGAGTAGTCCTCAGGCAGAAGCAAGGGTTCCTAGTCTGGTAGTCTCCGACAACGAGACTGATTTCGATGAAGAGCAGTACCCTCCTGCAGAAGACAGATACAAGAAACTGGAGGATATGCTGAAAGCTATGGAGGTTCAACAGGTACCTGGGCTGGATTTCGGAGATCTGGGTTTGTCAACTGGTGTGATTATCCCTCACAAGTTCAAAGCACCATCCTTCTCTAAGTATGACGGGGCGTCTTGTCCCAAGCTGCATCTAAGGTCCTATGTTCGGAAAATTCAACCGTACTCTGCGGATAAGAATTTGTGGATCCACTTCTTCCAGGAGAGTCTTTCAGGGACTCATCTCGAATGGTTCTATCAGCTGGATGGGACCAAGGTTCGTAACTGGGAGGAGTTGGCTACTGCTTTCTACAAGCAGTATCAGTATAATGCCGACCTTGCCCCTACGCGTACCCAACTCCAGGGTATGTCGTTAGGTTCAAGTGAAGGTTTTAAGGAGTATGCTCAGAAGTGGAGAGACCTGGCTGGCAGGGTGCAGCCACCATTGACTGATCGGGAGTTGGTAGACATGTTCTTGGGGACCCTATCTGGGCCATTTTTCAACCATCTCATTGGGAATTCTTCTGCTGGGTTCACTGATTTGATTCTGACTGGAGAGAGAATTGAGGCTGGGTTAAAGTCTGGGAAGATTCCGAAGGGTGCATCATCTAGTTCTGAAAAGAAACCCTTCAAGAAGGAGGCTAGTGCCGTGTATGGTTCCAAGAGATCAGAGAGACCTGAGCGCCGCCAATCTGTCAGTGCGGTAATGATTGCTAAGCCTGCTGCCGCTCCTCGGCCAACTAATCCTCAAAAGGGTGAAAGACCCCAGAGAGAGTTCACCCGCTTAAGCATGACCTTATCACAGATCCTGCCACAGTTGCTATCCACTAACTTAGTGACTGTCCGAGAAGCGCCGAAGTTCCCGAATACTGCATCTCCCAAGTACAACCCGAATGCTCGTTGTGCTTACCATTCAGACAGCCCGGGGCATTCTACTGATGACTGTTGGGCGTTAAGGATCAAGCTGCAGGATCTTATTGACGCCAAAGAGGTACAGTTTGAGGCATCTGAGAAGCCCAATGTAGTGACAGCTCCCCTACCTGCTCATGGAGTGAATGCTATCGGGGACGAGGACGAAGTGGACGAAGCTGAGTTTGATAGCTGGATTTACCCGGCAACCGACAGTGGACCTAACAATTGGAGTGCAAAGGACAACTTATCTGTTTCTCTTGTTACTAAGTAATGAATTCCTATGTTTTTGGTATTTGTAATAAACAATAAATAAACTCTATGGCCCGGTGTCTTACCCGAGGCACCGTGGTTTCATTTGTGAGGGCATATAAATTGTCATTTCATATATCATGAATGAAAATCTTGGACGTTTTCCCGCATTGCAAATATTGTGCTCCTTTTCTGTCTTTCTCTCCTTTACATATATTTCAAAACAGCTGTATTTACACACACACTCACTCATACAGGTTTCAATCCACTCTGGATCTCACTGGTAACGACCCTGCTACTGCCAGTTATGACTTCGAAAATCCGATCAACTTAGCCGAAGACGAAGGTGAAGATGATTGCGAAGTGCCTGGCGAGCTTGCAAGACTGTTACTTCAGGAAGAGAGGGCAATTCAACCCCATGAAGAGCCAGTGGAAACAATAAACTTGGGTACTGAGGCAGACAGGAAAGAGGTAAAGATTGGTGCCAACCTAGAGCTCAGCGTGAAGCAACGGTTGACTCAAATGCTACATGATTATATGGAGATCTTTGCCTGGTCCTACGAAGACATGCCCGGGTTGGATACCGATATTGTGGTCCATCACTTGCCAACTAAGGAAGACTGCCCTCCAGTTAAGCAAAAGGTCCGTCGGATGCGTCCAGAGATGTCTGAAAAGATTAAAGCCGAGGTTATGAAACAGTTTGATGCTGGGTTCCTTGCAGTGACTTCTTACCCTCAGTGGGTTGCTAATGTGGTGCCGGTACCTAAGAAGGACGGTAAGGTCAGAATGTGTGCCGACTACAGGGATCTGAACAGGGCCAGCCCCAAGGATGACTTCCCTTTACCTCACATTGATGTCCTTATTGATAATACAGCTCAGCACAAGGTGTTCTCTTTCATGGATGGTTTCTCAGGTTACAATCAGATCAAGATGGCACCTGAAGACATGGAAAAGACTACATTTGTTACTCAGTGGGGCACCTTCTGTTACAAGGTCATGCCATTCGGGTTGAAGAATGTTGGGGCAACCTATCAACGTGCCATGGTTGCTTTATTTCATGACATGATCCATCATGAGATAGAAGTGTATGTTGACGACATGATCGCTAGGTCCCAGACTGAGGAAGAGCACCTGGATCATCTGCAGAAATTGTTTGACCGGTTGAAACTATACAAGCTGAGATTGAACCCGAACAAGTGCACCTTCGGGGTAAGATCCGGGAAGTTGCTAGGCTTCGTGGTCAGTGATAAAGGTATTCAAGTGGACCCTGCTAAGGTCAAAGCTATTCAAGAGATGCCAGTTCCTAGGACAGAGAAGGAAGTCAGAGGCTTTTTAGGACGCCTGAATTACATTGCTCGATTCATCTCGCATCTAACCACTACCTGTGAGCCAATCTTCAAGCTGCTGAAGAAAGATCAGGTAGTACGTTGGAATGATGAATGTCAGGCTGCTTTCGACAGAATAAAAGAGTATCTCCAAGAACCACCTATCCTTATGCCACCGGTTGAAGGGAGACCTCTGATACTATACCTGACAGTGCTCGACAACTCAATGGGGTGTGTGCTGGGGCAGCATGACGAGTCTGGCCGAAAAGAGCATGCCATTTATTACCTTAGCAAAAAGTTTACCGACTGTGAGACCCGATACTCACTGCTCGAGAAAACTTGCTGCGCTTTGGTATGGGCTGCTCGCCGGCTGAGACAGTATATGCTGACTCACACTACCTTGTTGATCTCAAAAATGGATCCTATAAAGTACATATTCGAAAAGCCTGCTCTGTCTGGGAGAATTGCAAGATGGCAAATGATCTTGACGGAATACGACATTCAGTACACAACCCAGAAAGCCATCAAGGGGAGTGTATTGGCAGACCACTTGGCACATCAGGCCGTAGATGATTATCAGTCAATGAACTTCGAGTTTCCAGATGAAAGCATTATGATAGTGACTGATTGTGAAGTACCTGGATCGGATGAAGGACCTGAACCAGGATCCCGATGGTCTATGCACTTTGACGGAGCCTCCAATGCTTTGGGAAACGGTATCGGCGCCATAATCATATCTCCACAAGGTACTCATACTCCACTCACTGCCCGGCTATGTTTCAACTGTACCAACAACATGGCGGAGTATGAGGCGTGCATCATGGGTCTTCAAGCTGCGATCGACCTAAGGATCAAGTTTCTGAGTGTCTTCAGAGATTCCGCTCTTGTGATCAATCAGATCAAAGGAGAGTGGGATACGAAACATCCAAACCTGATTCCTTACAAAGAATGTGTGTTGACCTTGATTCCTCACTTTACAGAGATAACCTTTGAACACTTTCCAAGAGAAGAGAATCAGTTGGTGGACGCGTTAGCTACAATGTCTTCTATGTTTAAGGTCAAATGGGATAATGAGGCTCCCCGAATCATCATTTGGAAACTGGACGAACCGGCATACTGTTGCGATCTCGAAACTGAATTAGTAACTGAGAAGCCTTGGTACCATGAGGTGAAGAGATATTTGGAAACTCAGGAGTACCCGGAAGGTGCATCCATCAATGATAAGAAGTTCCTGAGAAGGTTCGCAGCCAAGTTCTTCCTTAGCAACGACATCTTGTACAAGCGAAACCATGATTCAACCCTACTGCGTTGTGTAGATAAGACGGAAGCAGAGAGGATCATGGAAGAGCTACATGAAGGGACCTTTGGTACGCACTCCAGTGGACACACCATGGCTAAGAAGATCCTACGGGCAGGATATTACTGGTCCACAATGGAAGCTGACTGCTATCAACATTCCAGGACATGCCATAAGTGCCAAATTTATGCAGACAAGGTGCATGTTCCTCCAGTTCCCCTGAATGTTCTGACTGCGCCTTGGCCGTTTGCAATGTGGGGCATAGACATGATCGGTGAGATTAAACCTACGGCATCTAATGGGCATCGCTTCATCTTGGTAGCGATTGATTATTTTACGAAGTGGGTTGAGGCAGCATCCTATGCTACGGTAACCAAGACTGTTGTGGCACGATTCATTCGGCATAACCTGATCTGTCGGTACGGCGTCCCAGAGAGAATTATTACAGACAACGGTACCAATCTGAACAATAAGATGATCGCTGAGCTCTGCGAACAGTTTAAAATACAGCACCACAATTCTTCTCCTTACAGACCGAAGATGAATGGGGCTGTAGAAGCAGCAAATAAGAACATCAAGAAAATCGTGCAGAAGATGACAGTAACCTATAAAGATTGGCACGAGATGTTACCGTTCGCTCTACATGGGTACCGTACCTCAGCTAGGACGTCAACCGGGGCAACTCCTTTCTCTCTGGTTTATGGTATGGAGGCAGTCTTGCCAGTCGAAGTGCAAATACCCTCTCTCCGGATAATGAAGGATGCAAATCTGAACGAAGATGATTGGATCCAGACACGACTTGATCAGCTCAATCTCATTGATGAAAAAAGACTTGTTGCTATCTGTCATGGTCAGACGTATCAGAAACGGATGATCAGGGCATTTAACAAAAAGGTCAGACCACAGGAATATCAAGTTGGGGATCTGGTAATCAAGCGAATCATCCTTCCTCAGAGTGATCCAAGGGGCAAATGGACCCCTACGTACGAAGGGCCATTTGTAGTTAAGCATGTGTTCTCAGGAGGAGCCATGATTCTAACCAACATGGATGGTGACGACCTTCCTCACCCCGCCAATGCAGACATAGTAAAAAAATACTACGCATGAAAAAAGACCCGCTAGGCTGACATGCCTAGGCAAAAATTAGGGCTTCCCGTCGAACCAAAAGGGTTCGGGCAAAATGAAGGGATGAAATGAAAAATCTGTACACCCGGCAAGTCGAAAACCTGAAAAGGCGGCTTGGGCAAAAATGGGTATCCCGGTGGACCGAAAACCCGAAAGGGCGGTCCAGGCAAAAATTAGGGATAAAGCGTAATACTATGTCTCATTGATCACTTTGCATCCAGAATCCGGTATCTACATCAAGTTCAGACGGCATCAATCAGTCAGCTTCACCTTCAACCAAGGTCATCAAGTGATGAGACGCTCGGAGTTATAAAGGCAATAGCAGAGTTGAAACCCAGTGGATCATTCATATTTCACACAGCTGTTTTATTTTCTCTTGTACAAAACTTGTATAAACTCTTTTGTTCGGCGGCGTTCCTCTTACTAGGACGTCAACCTCTTGTACACAAAACGCCTATTCACAGGCCATTCAAAATCAATGCAAATATATTTTCAGTTAAACGTGCCAAGTGTTTTTCTTTTTCTGTTTTGTTTTGCGAAGAACGTCCAAGGTTCAATTTGTGATATATGCATTGACAATAATTTGCTAACTCATAAATATTTGCATACGAAACAAAGGAATTAATTGCAGGTGACACTAGAAACAGGGGCAATAAAAGAGTTGTCTAAACAATCCAATTGTTCTATCCTCCAAGGTACCAAGGTAGGTTCAACTAAAGAACATAACCGGCATATCTCAATTCCCCAGAGAGTAAGTAGTCAGTACACTCTCTCCAAGTTATATTATCAGGCCTTAAGGAAGTTGAGTATACTCCAGCAGATCTCAACATTCCCCAGCAGCATACTCATAACAAGCATCCCCGGCAGTCTTGATTTAAGATTGTTCCCCGGCGGCATATCAACATTCAAAGGAGTCACTTCCCCGATATAGTTCAAAACTTCCCCCAAGAGAATCCAATCTAGTTCCCCAGGAAATTTGGAATTCATATCCCCAAACAGTAAGCTTATCCCCAGTAAATTCTGGAAGCTTATCCCCTCGCAGAGCACGAACGCGTCGTCCGGCTTTATTTAAAGAGTTATTTCCTTAACAGGATATAACTGGGTTATCCTCAGCCAAAAGCCATGGAAAGAGCGTCCCCGACGAAGTTCTCTTATCCCCAGCGAAGTCTATTCATACTCCCAATACAACAAAGATATCCTTAGCAAATTATCATCAACAGCTCAACGAAGCATCTCTCCCCCCACAGAGTATTACTCCCCAGCATGGTCACTAGAGTATTTTCCTCCCCCCACAGAATCTTCCATTTGTCAAGTTTATTCCTCAATGGAGTTACCTTCTCCTACCGGTATTCTTGCAGCTATCATCCCCAGCGGAAGCAAAATCAATACTTCAATATCAGCCCAGGAGTGACTTCCCGGCACCCGTCAAGGATTTACTTTCCTAGACGAAAACATACATCCATAAAACATCACATACATCATTATAGCATGCATAGACGCATCATTTCATACAAATCTCATTTATGTCGAGAACATCATTGCTTGGTTCATATCATGCATAACATATGACTGACCTCTACCTTTCAGGAAAGATGCAGTTAAATTCTCAATCATATTTCAAGACCTAGACCGGTTCAGTTAATCAACTCCAAAGATTTCTTATCCAGTCCAAGGCCTTCTCTAGTCCAGCTAAATCGACTCCCAACAGATTTTTCTGATGAAGACTCAGTAGAAGTTATCAAGTTTTTCTTTGAGATTATAATGTCCTATTAGTTCTCTCTCCGACGGTGCATGAGATTTCCATTTTAGGTTTTTCTTTAAGATTATAATTTCCTATTGGTTCTCTCTCCGACGGTGCATGAGATTTCCATTTTAGGGTTTTCTTTGAGATTATGATTTCCTATTGGTTCTCTCTCCGACGGTGCATGAGATTTCCATCTTAGGTTTTTCTTTGAGATTATAATTTCCTATTGGTTCTCTCTCCGACGGTGCATGAGATTTCCATCTTAGGTTTTTCTTTGAGATTATAATTTCCTATTGGTTCTCTCTCCGACGGTGCATGAGATTTCCATCTTAGGTTTTTCTTTGAGATTATAATGTCCTATTGGTTCTCTCTCCGACGGTGCATGATATTTCCATTTTGGGTTTTTCTTTGAGATTATGTTTTCCTATTGGTTCTCTCTCCGACGGTGCATGAGATTTCCATTTTAGGTTTTTCTTTGAGATTATAATGTCCTATTGGTTCTCTCTCCGACGGTGCATGAGATTTCCATTTTAGGTTTTTCTTTGAGATTATAATGTCCTATTGGTTCTCTCTCCGACGGTGCATGAGATTTCCATTTTAGGTTTTTCTTTGAGATTATATTTTCCTATTGGTTCTCTCTCCGACGGTGCATGAGATTTCAATTTTGGGTTTTTCTTTGAGATTATATTTTCCTATTGGTTCTCTCTCCGACGGTGCATGAGATTTCCATTTTGGGTTTTTCTTTGAGATTATAATGTCCTATTGGTTCTCTCTCCGATGGTGCATGAGATTTCCATTTTAGGTTTTCCTTTGAGATTATAATGTCCTATTGGTTCTCTCTCCGACGGTGCATGAGATTTCCATTTTGGGTTTTTCTTTAAGATTATAATTTCCTATTGGTTCTCTTCCCGATACTGCGAAGATGGTAATTCCTACCAAGATTTTCTCAACGAGCGTTGTTGAAGTTAAAGTCACCCAAGGTTCTCTTACCGTTCATGCTAAGGTAGTAACCATCCCTGGTTCATTCATCATCTTGTGAAGATCCAGACTCAGCTCCTGTAACCAGTCAGGACACATCTGTACCAAGCATCTGAAAATCAGCTCCTGCAACATGCCAGGTACTCATTTTTTTCTGCAGGTATGCAGGTTCTCGCTAAGGAATCTCTTACGCGATCAACATCCAGATGGCATCTATAAGCCCATCATCCTATCCAGCAACCTCTAAATGGCATCTATAAGCCCATTCCATCATCGCACTGCTACTATGTGAGCGCAAATTTCTGGGCACTCTAGTGTTCAATCATCTTCCACCCTCGGATTACGAAAGGCACGTCAGCCAATCTGCATCCTCAAGTTTAAGAAGATTGAACAGGGGTAACTGTTGTGCCCCAAAATTTGCCCTCCCATATTCTTCAAGAAATTGCAAAGTCAGGCTTCAAAATTCCCCAAGGGTTGCACAGTGCAAGGGCCTCCTAAACAGTCAAAATTAGGGTTTGTGTTCTGATCAAGAAAATGAAGCTTCCAAAGGTCCAATCAAGTCTCACATGCCTACAAATAGGGTCAAGCATCCTCATATCAAGTTTCAAGACATTCAGCTCAAAATTGCACAGTCAAAAACCCTAATTGCACTACAGTCAACTGTAGGGGCAAAATGGTCATTTGACAGTCAAAAGTTCAAATTTTTGGTCAACATATCATTTTGAAGCCACAAACATCATTTGATAAATGCTTGATCATGATTCTCAAAGTTTGGCTCATAAATCATCAAGATGCAAAAGTTTCCTTATTTGGACAGTTGAAAAAGTCAACTGAAATTGACCAAGGCATAACTTTCACATGGATTATCAGAAAAATTCCATCCAAAGCTCATTTTGAAGAGAAAGACATTTCCTACAACTCATCGTCATACTTAAAGTCCAAGAAATGCTCTCACAAAAAGTTATCAATTTCAACATTATAGGTCATTTTCAAAAGTCAATAAAAAGGGACTTTAAGTCAAAGGCCATAACTTGAGATTGGTAAATCAAAATGACATGGGACCAAAGGCATTGGTTAGAGGACTCAAATACCTTTCCAACATGCCCAAGAACATGAGAAAAGCTTAAAAATTGAGCAAGTTATGCCTTGTAGAAGTTGGGAAATTTTTGGATATTTTGAAAAGTCAACATTGATTCAAATGACCTAAAATTGCTAATGGGCCCATTTTTCCTCCACAAATCATCATCCATGGCATGTGCACGACCACTTGGCCCAAAGGGAAGTATTTTCTCATTTTTTATTTATTTATTTGAATTTTTATTTATAATAATTCATTTAAATCAAATTAAATATATGAAAAATATGTAATCTAGGTTTTATAATCTCTTTGTGCACAAAATCCACTCAATAATTCGTGTGAAATCAAATAGGGAAAGATTTGGAGTAAATTGATCATAATTGATACAAGAACACATGGAAAAGATTGAAAAAGATCCTTAAAAATCAAATTTCCAAAAACCATGAATGCATTGGATTTGTTCTATTTTTCTTGACCTAATGGACTCACTACATAAGCTAGAATGAAACCCTAATGCAAGAACACACACGCAGCTGCTCAGAAAACTCCATTCACAAATTGAAATTTTTCTCTAAAAAACTCAAAACTGCAAACTCACTTCCAGGGCGATTCAAAGCATAATTCTTGTTCCATTAGCTTGCCAGGGTTGTCCAGAAGCGATTACAATCAAAAACATCCATCAAAGCTCAAAGAATTGGTAACAAGAACCGCCCCTGTACAGAAAAAAATCCATGATCGTGTTTTGACATATAGGCATTCTTATGGCATTTTAATTGTTGATTTACATTCCTTGTGAAGTTCTGAAGCTAACCAATATGTTTAATTGTATTTTTACGTGCTATACACGATTTCGCCATTGATGATATTTAGGGTTCAGGAAGCTCCAAATTGGGGATTTTTAAATGAGGAAAAATTGGCCCTCAAGACCACCACCATTCAACTCAGCGCATGTGGACGAAGATAATGGAACTATCGCGCCTAATTTATGAGTGCCCTAGTGCTAATCGTTATTTTCTGTACAGATACTTTCTGCAACGGTGTAAAAACCGTTGCTTATGTTGTTTGTATTTCAGGAACATGAAGAAGATGATGTGTTGGCCGGCGCTGATTGGAGGGTTCAAAATTTCGCGCGTTTTGAATCACTAATGCAGCTGTTCTTTTTATAATATTTGTTGATTATTTAATATTAACAATGCATGAAGTGACTCAGTGGCAAGCATATCTGGAGATAACGCATATGACCTGGGTTCGAACCCCAGGTCTTCAATATTCTCAATATTATTTTGCAATTGATCTTCACATGTAGTGCCCAGGTTGAAGCGCACCATGCACCTTCTCCATCAAGCGTACACGTATCCAGCCTCATCAGATCAAAGGCTGAGAGTTGGAGAACACACTAAACCCTGGTCAACGCTGCAGCACACTACCTGGAAAGTCAAACGGACCAATGTCTTAATGGGCCTGGATTTCTGAAGAATACCTCCTATTTGGGGACTACAACCCCCCTAGGTTTGCATAGTTTTTTGCTTTCTTTATTTTTTAATTCTATTTTTATTTTAATTATTACTTTTTTTTAGTTAATTAATTATTTTCACAAAAAATATAAAATACACATAAAAATCAGAAAAGAATTAAAACAATAAATAATTTTTATTTCTAGTATTTTCATAAATAAATTTGCATGTAATTATTTAGTTTTAATTTAAGTTGTAATTTTAATACTTTTAACAAAAAAAAATCTAAAAAATGTAGAAATAGGTTTAATTAATAATTTTGCATCCCTTTTTATTTTTCTTTCATAAATATATTAAATAACTAAATATTTTACTTTTTATAATTAAATTGCATAAAAATAAAAATTAGGTTTAATTTAGATTAAAAACTTCAATATTTCTTAATAAAGTAAAAAATGACTAGAATTAGGGTTTGCCTCTTATTTTAATTTTAATTAATTCATTTTCTCATTAAATTCCTAAAACACTAAAAAATACCAAAAAAATAAATTCCTTCCTTCTTTTAATTTTAATCAATTCCATGTAATTTAATTTTTGCAAAAGGGTCCAACGCCCTCGTTTTGATTTAATTTCGCATATTTATTTTACTTTGTTTAAATATTTATGTACCTCTCCCGAAGCCTTGTAATTTATTTTCTTTTAACTTCTTTATTTTCCTGTCAAATCGGGTCCTGGTTAATTTTGGCGATGTGGACCCGCGCCTTTTGTAATAGCTTAGAATTTATTTTCTCGCAACTTTTTAACTGTTAATCAAAAGCATGAAAGAATGTATGGACAAAATAAAAGCAAGCGTAGAACACCTATACCATGACAAGACAAAAATAAATGAATCTGACACACAAATCACACACCACCCCTAGGGTACGCCTCACTGTTGCCTTGCCTCGAAAGGTGATCGTCGAGTAGAGGATGTCTTAGTAAGTCCTCATGATCCGGGAACCTGGCATGAGGGTAGCTTCTAAGGTGTCTTCCCATTGCTCTGGTGATCACCATGTCCCGAACCTCGAATTGACCCGAACACCTCCAACGGTGGTGCTACCTACCTCTCAATGGTGGGATGGCACTACTTTAAAGGACATCTACACAGACGAATTCCTTAGGGTAGGTAGGTTCTCGTAGATACTTGCTCTAATCTCAAAACAAATTCAAAAAGACTTTTCACACCGACACATTTTCAAAAAAAGCTTTCGAAAGCAATTTTTCAAACACTCTTGAGGACCGATACAAGAGTCGAACTGGAATTTACAAAGAAACTTTTTCTAAAACCCACAGTTGAAAAGCAAACAAACCATTTTTGAAAACACAATGAGCAAGTATCTAAGAGCCCATGGATAACCATGGATAGAAAGGGTGCTAACACCTTCCCTTTCTATAACCTACCTCCCGAACCGAGAGCAATCTCTTTAAGGAATTTTTCTGTGCTTTTGTCCTTTCCATTTGGAGAAAATAAAAGACGGTGGCGACTCTTGCTTCCGCGACATTTCGCGAACCAGCGTTAAACAGTCAGTTCCAGATCCACCGATCACAGACAGTGAAGGTCGATGTTTGTTATATTTTTGCTACCCTCAGTGAACGTTGGTAGTTCATCGTTAGTGAACGACAGTGCTATGATATATTCTCTTTCTACCTTCAGTGAAAGTTGGTAGACCATCGGCAGTGAATGTCGATATTTGTTATCTTTTTGCTACCCTCAATGAACGTTGGTAGTTCATCGTTAGTGAATGGCAGTCATATGATATATTCTCTTTCTACCTTTAGTAAAAGTTGATAGGACATTGGCAGTGAACTTCGATGTTTGTCATCTTTCTCTCCGCCTTCAGTAAACGTCGGTAGCTTCGCCTTCGGTAGAAGTTGGTGTATCCTTTGACCATTCTACCATCCTCTTTGATTCAGGTCTTTTGATCCACCAGTGATTTATTTTCCTGGTGGGGTTTCTCCCTTGTTTCTTTATTATTGTTACATCCCCATTGGTGTTTTGCGTCTCTTTGGTCCTGTTCAGATGCATTCATGATCATAAACATTTTCATGACATCTTAGGGCCAAAAATAGGGCTTGTCTTAAATTTTAGTATCTTTGATCGCGTCGACACGAAGATTTTTAACCTTCCTATCTTTGGATAGAAGAAACATAAATAAGGGTAGCTGTTGTACCACAATTTTTTCCCCTAAGATCCCTTCATAATACCATGTTGATTCATTCACAATAAGATCACACTAGGATTCTTGGTTCCCCTCCCTACATTTAGTTTTGCCCTTTTAAGGGATTACCATGCACCTTGACTTATGTTCCTTTTGTGATCATGAATATTGTTTTGATTTCTTCACTTAACTAATAAAATGCAATGTTGGCCTGTCTTGCTTGTTATCCATATAGGTAAAGGAAATGAGATTTAACAAGTTACCCCATGAGTTCATGAGTTTATGTCCATGTCCTAGTCAATAAAGCTGGAGAAGTTCAAACCTCACCATTGGATTGGTTTTGGAAGAATTGGCATGACAAGGTTGTTTTGGTTCATCACATTTCAAGTTTATTAGATTTGACTAAAAAGTAAAAAGGGTTGATTGAAGAAGTTGTCATGTTGGAAAAGGCCTTGTTCCTATTGGTCACAAGAACATATTTCTCTCAAATTTCAAGATATGGAAGTGGTTTTGGTGGCTAAAAGTTCTCATTATCATCCTTCACAACTTCTATTCACAAAGCAAGAACGTTGGTACAAGAAGTTTGTTCAAGCTTGTCAAAGTTCCTCAAAGCATTTTCTTAATCTAGGAGCTAGGGTTTTGAACTTCAAAGGGGTATATCTTGCTCACCTTTTGGTATTTTTGAGTGATTCCAAAGACATCATTCTCTTCAAAGGGTTATTAACAAATCACTTCAAAAGTTCCAAGGAGTTTCCATGAGGAAGAGACTTGAGGAGGAAGCAAGATTACAAGTCCTCCAGATGAATCCCTAATTCTCCATGTGTGACTTAAAATGGTCATAACTTGGTCAATTTCCATCACCTTGAGTCCATTATTCTTCCATAATTATCTTGAAGATGTAAACTTTATGCCTTCTTTTATGCGCAAAATGGGAAAATGGATGGAAGTTTCCTTAAAGATACAAAAGATTATAGGTCATTTCATGATTTGTTGCCAACTTCAACAAGTAATAACTTGCTCAAATTTTGGAGACTTTGAATAATTCAAGTTTTAAAATGTCATTCAAGAGATCTAATTCATGCCATCTTTTTTGGTCAAGAGCAAATTCCAAGTGGAAGGCCAAGTTTGGATGCAAGACATTATAGGTCATTTTTGAAGAAGAATTTGAAATATTTCTAAGTATGGAAAGTCAACCCTTTTTCTCCAACTTTGACTCAATGAAACTTTCAGCTAAAGCATCCATTTAACTCCATTCTTTTTCCATTGCAAAGCTTGTAACCTCATCTTTCTAAAGCATCAAGAATCATGCCTAAAGACCCCTTGAGGTGAGAATACCATTGTTTCAAAAGTGGTAACTTGGAATTGAAGTTTCCTTGCAAGTCAGAATTTGAAATTCATGTTACAACCTCTAAACCTCAAATTAACACGCGTTTTGGGTCTAAACATGATTAGCCAACTTTCCCAAGTGGATTAGTGCATCAAAACGCAAGAATTGGATGAGTTTTGGTGAAGTTTAGATCACACTTCACTCGTGCATCAAGTTTGCACGAATTCCCTCTAAAATGCATCATTCACTCTTCCTTTTGATCTCATTTGCTTCTCCTATAAATACATGTACTATCCCTTTCATTTTCCAAAGCTTGGATAGCCAGAATCACCCTGCCAAACTTGTCTCATAACTCAGAATTCAGTAACTTCAAAATCCATTCTCGAGCCTTTTTCAATCCAATTTTTCCATCAATTCACCTTTCTTGATCTTCCTTGAAGCTAACCACATAATTACATTCAAGAAATGTGCCCTATACTACTCCATAGAAGTCCAGTTTCAGAGCTCTGTAACTCAACTTCAATAGGTAGATTCCTTCATCAATTCTTCAAAACTCTAATATCATTGTGTTTCTCTCATTGCCTTGGTTCTAGTCGCAACATTTACCTTTTACTGGAAACACATTTTGACCATGAAATTTCAAATCCCTTTTCAAAACTTTCCTTCCAAATTGCTTGAGCTACATTTTATATAAATTTGGCGCGAGTGTGTGGTTGTCTTCATCTTGAAGAGACGAAGAAAATGGCATAGGTTTGAGCTTCTGATTTTACAGTTTGAGAGACCTGCAATTCGTGATGGCTGGAGATTGAAGATGACCAACGTGTCATCTTCAAACCAATGAAGGCGCGCCATCTGTTTATTTCAAATTCTGATTTAATTAATGATTCTGTACATTATTCATTAATGACCATGATATGCACAGCACGCCAGATCCCTTGGATTTGATTACTAACGCGTTTTGACTCTCATCCAATGGTCCACATATTTTACTTTTATTTTCTTTTTCTGATTTTTATATTTTAATTGTTTTAAATTTCAAAAAATCATAGAAAAATCATTTTTAGTCCAAAAAATCTGGAAAAAATATGAAAAATATTTTTGATTATTCTCTTTATGATTTTTATTTTTTCACAATTTAATTTTGTGTTTTGGTATTTTTTATAAGTTTTACACTTTATTTGATTTGTTATAAATGTTAAAAATACTTTTATACATTTTCAAATTCTGAAAAAATTATGGAATGATTCAATGATATTGTGACAAATATTTGTGATCTTATTTTATTTTTGTTTCTGAATTTACTATTTTTTATTATTTTTTGTTTATTTTACCCATTTATTTTAATTTTAAAAATTGTTTCTGACTTTAAAAAATTACCAAAAAATTTGTAAAATTATTTTAGCCTTTTTCCGATTTTTCTATGGTCTCACTTTTCATTTCCTGATTAATTTGAACATAGTTGATATTTTTATCTTTATTTTCTATTTTTAAACATTATTTTTAAATCCTTTTGTGTATATTAAAATGTGATATTATTTTGTGACTATTTTTTGGATGATCTTGGGTTAGATTTTGGATCATGAACTTTATTAACATCATTGGATCCATGGTGTTGAGTTTAACTCCATAAAAATGGATGAATGATTTTAATAATAGTTTGATTAAAATTTCATTCAAATGTGGTTTGTATATTTTTCTCCATCCCTCTTCATCTCATCTCTTTCTTATTGCACTAGATGTTGTTGGAGCATGGTCTTTATATCATGTCTGAAAACAAATGATGCATAGATTGCTATTGGCCGGCCTCAAAATAGGTGTGACTTCTATATAAGTCCACTTAAGATTGCTTAACATAGCGCTAAATTTTGTCCCGATTCGAATAAATGATGATTCGTGGCCCAAACTTATGATTGCAAGCCCAAGTATGTTAATTTGATCTCTTTGATCCAATAACCTTGAGATTCATTGTGTGGAGGCTTTGGTTCTATCAATCCTCTAATGGATATACAACACCTTTGGTCAACGCATATCACTTAAACATCGTTGATCATTAAATGGTACTTGTGAGAATTCCAAATGGATGATATACTTGACAAAAAGCAAATGCAACTTGTTGTGTGGAGGCTTTGGTTCTACCAATCCTCTAATGAGTTCCAAATGCAAGCTTCAAGATGGTCATCCAACTAACCACTAATTATTGACTTGTTTTACCTTATACTTTTATTCTTTTTTATGCTTTATGTACCATTTACTTTTAGCATTTACATTTCATGCCATTTTCATCTTTGCTCATTTGAGCATTTACTTTCTTGCCATTTTTAGTTTTCTCACTTGAGCTTTTCTTTTCCTTTCTTAAGATACTTAATAATCAACATAAACCCTAAAAAATCTTTAATGGTACTTAGACTATTTAGTTACTACCCTTGGCATTATAGAGCATGGGACTTTTCTTGGACTTAGGATTAGAAACCTTAGCCTATGTTGGAGACCTTGTGATCTTATCTGATTATTATGTCTGATGTTCTTGAGGTTTACCTCAAGACATTGGGTTGCTTGTTTGTTTTTGTTTCCAGGTTTTTGTGATTACACCCTTTGTTTGTAATTTGGAATTCACCCGTATATAGTCGTTACTCTGCCCAATTTTTGTAAAGACTTAATACACTTGAAGTTTGGTTGTCTCAAGAGGTCTAGTATTTTTTTTGCTTGATTTGTTCCAATCCAAGGAATTGGAATTCTATCTTGGCTCATAATGTCAAGTATTGGCTTCTTGTTTGTTAGATGGTTCTTATCCATAGCTTTTACCTTATGCTTTAGGATAGTCCCTTCTTCTCCTCACATCTTCTTTAATTTCAAAAATCTTCTTCCCCCTTTTGAAAACTCTTCTTGTTTTCGAACTTGAACCACTTTCATAATAAACTTGGATTTATGTCCATGCATTTTCAAAATATTTTTCACAAATAAACTCCAATCAACTTAATAATACCTTGACATTTTTTTTGAGAAGACTAAAAGTCAATCAATCTCATTTAAAACCATTTTGCGACTTTGGCTTTTATCTTTAAACATTTCTCAAAAAGGTTTAACTCTTGTCAATCCTTGTAGTAATGCAAACAACTATACTTCTATAATATGTAGTGAATAGAGATATTTTCCACTTGGGTGTTGAGTGAGGCATTGTTGATTTTAAAATCCAAGCCATATCCTCCACTTTGAGGTGATACAAATTCTCCTTTCTCATGATTGTGGATAGTAGGCATGTTTTCCACACAAACAATGACGATGATGTTTTATCTCATAAAATTAACCAACACATTTGTGTTTTAAAATTTTTAAAAGATGAACTACGTGTACCCTGATCCCCTATTGCACGAAAGGTGGTATGTAGGCACTAAAGGTTCGCAATTGCGGCGGGTGCAAAAATTATAAAATAAATATATTTCTTTCCTCACCTCCACCATCCATTTTTTATATACAACATTTTTTTATATAGCCAAAATATACAGATTTTACAAAGAGGCTCCTATGGAGTACTGTAGATGTTTAGGGTGTTAATACCTTTCCATTTCATAACCAACCCCCTTACCTTGAATCTTTCCTCTTATTTTTGGGTTATTCGCTCTTTTCCCATCCTTTTAGAAACAATAAAGCGCGGTGGCGATTTTTATTTTGATTTGTATAAAGTCTAGTCAATCCAATGGCTTAGTCTTAAACATTTCTACTGTAATAGCAAGCTTGATGTGTTTAGCTTGAGGAAGATTGTATGTTGTGAATATTATGTACATTAATATTTTGTAGGTGATTGTGGATCTTGCATAACAACTACACCAGTTGTTGTCCTATTTTTCTATAACTGGTGTAGCACGCTTATGATGCTCTTTGCCGCTTAGTGCCCTTTGTTGTGCAGATCCAATGAATTCTTCTTAAGTTTTCACTTGGCTTTCCTTTTTCCCACTTCCACCTAGGCTTTAGTTAGTAAATAATATTAGTATAATTAATTCTTTTGTTGTTTTTTGGACTCAAATTTTGATTATATAGCTTGAAGTATCTTTTGGTGATTTTCAAAGTTTGAGTGTTTCAACTTGCGAATGTGTGGTAATGATTTTGTTAAAGTTTTGTACACGTTAGAGGTATGTGTTTATCGCTTTCTATACTTTAGCATATTCATGATACTTATAATTTTTATAATTTTTATGTCATCCATTCTTATGTATACTTGTTCATTTGTGAATCACTTTAGTTCCTACCATTTTTGTGAGGTAGCTTTCCATTGTTCACATATGTTGGAGACCACAACTCTTGTTTTAACTGGATTTTATTATATTTAATTTTTTTGTATTGATTGTATTAAAGCATGAACATTATCAAGGCATTTTTTGTTCCATTTTGAACACAACTACCTTGGTCAAATAGTCAATTCACCTTGTGAGTGTATGACCATTAGTATCCCCTTTTGACCCTTTTAGTTGATATCCATGTTGTTTTTGCTAAATGCTTGTCTATGTCTGTTTAGTTCATATTTTTTTATGGATAATGATTCTTTTATTTTCTTTAACCCTCAACTATGATTTTTATTTGAATTTTTACCTTGCCTTAGAAAGTAGGGAGTATTCACATTATGATGATGGTTGAATTCAAGTTGGAGAGAGAAATGTTTATGTGCTTATGTTGTGATTACTATGAGGTTGAGAAAGAAAAAAAAGGTTATAAAAATAGAAAAAAGTGATAGAAGAAAAGAAAAATAAAAGAAAAGAAAAAGAAAGAAAAAAAGGAGAAAAGTTTTGAAAAATAAAAACTGTAAGTGCCTTCGTTTAGGATTGGCTCATTTCTTGTAAAACAAATAGTAACAACAATAATGTAATGTAATGTACAATAAGAACAGCCTGAAAAATCCTATTGTAAATGCCTAAACATGTTGTGTTGAATTAAATCAACATCTTGAACAACATGTCTCAAGAGATGTCATAACATCATACCAGACATCAAGCTACTGAACTGTCAAGTCTGATGCAGTTCTGTTCCTGAAGTTATGCAGAATATTCTGCCAAATAGAATGCATAACAAGTAGCGAAAATTGAAGGCATATGTGGAGCCCTAGAAGATTCAATCAGAAGCTAAGGATAAGGAGAAAAGCTTGATTGAAGACCTAACTTACAGCAGAAGTTTTCTGCTTACTTTATGCAGGTCGTTAAAGCTGCATTGCTGTCATATGAAGGCCCAAATCCAGTTGGGTAAAAAGTGTTATAAATAGAAGTATTGTAACCTAATTGAGGTATGCCGTGTATTGACAAGAGGTGATGATTTAGGGCTAGTTTTGTTGTGAACCACCCGGGCTGTGGGATGGTCACCATAATCCTTGAAACCTGTAGGTTAGAGGATGTATGCATTGTACTTGATTGAAGCTTTTAAGCATGATCAAGATGTGTAATGGAAGTGTATCTTCTGAACAGTTTATGTACTGTAGAAAGTTATCACTGCGGTGATCGAGGGGGAGTGAGAGGGGTCTCATATCTAGGATTGGATCTTAGGTAAAAGTGTCATTGGGTAGTGATTAAGTGAGAAGGCTGTCAACGGGTGTGTTGATTGTAGGGTCTTTGAATTGATACTACTGATAGTGAACTTTATCCCTGGCTTGGAAGCCTCCAGATGTAGGTTGGTTGAACCGAACTGGGTGAACAATTCTGTGTGTTATTTACTTTCTGCATTGGTTATTTGTTTGATGTCACAGCATTCCTCACGACATCAATGTATATGATTAACCTTAACTGTTCTGAATATCAGTAAATCAGAACCTGCGTTTGTCAAAAGGTGTTGCAGGCTCTGGTATAATAGTTCAGTGACTGTTGAAGAACATATATCAAAAGTAATGCCTATTCTACCTGTACAGCGCTTAATGTCAGATCAGATGTCTTAACATTCCATTAGACATCCTGAGTCTGTGACATACCAGGAATTTCAATTGGTATCAGAGCAGGCATCCTGTCTGTCTCTGGATGAGATCCATGGGGGATACTTTCCGGTTGTGTACAAGGTAGAATATTGTTTGAACCAGTAGTGTTCATATTGTTTGGTCCCTAGGAGTGGAGGATGGACCAATTTGGGAGAAACTAGATCAGCTATGTTGAAGGAAGATGAAAGTGTTTGAACAAAATCAAAGACCTCATGCGGGAGTGAAGATTTTGGAGTGCATTGTTCAACCTGTATTCAGCACAGAGAAGAATATTATCAAAACCTTCATGCGGGAGTGAAGATATTGATAAGGCATCATATGTGTTTATAAAGCCTTCTTTTAACAGGGCTGTAGAGTTGGGCCTAGAAAGTTGCTTGGTGAAGAAGCAAACAACTTGTAGGATTGATTTATTTTCAATCCTTATGTGTCATGCTTGCTATATAAGTTCTGGTGAAGTACTGCTATTCCGCTGCATAGCTTCTGATACAACCCCTGAAGTGAAAGAAGAACTCTATGGTTATTATTTTCAACAGAATTTTGTTGATGAGTATAAATTGATCAATGATTCTCATATACATCTGCAAGCTTGAAGACCTTGAAGATTATCAAGGATGATGTGTTCCAAGGAGATGGAACTGATGGATGTTAGAACATCATGCAACTGCCAGTTGAAGAACAGATGGTCTGGGTGCTAAACACATGTAATGTGAGTACATATGTTTGGAACCTACTCCTGATCTGGAAGAGGAGACATCTGTTTTGAAAGAACTGATCAGGACACGATCAACAGGTCATCTACTCCAGTTGTGAGTTTAAGGGAGTATATGTGCTGAGATAAATGCACTTAAAAGGACTTTAAAGCTGTGATTTCTAGGTTTCCCCTCATGTGATGGATGATGGAACATCATTTCTGTGTCTTCAGCCAAGTAAATATGCTTAGCAAGCATGAAGAAGTAATCAGTCAGGATCCTCTAGTGTGATTAGATATTTCCAACTGAATAAATATGGAAATCAGAATCAAAAGTTCTAAAGCTTGTGATGATAAAGGATGTACAACATCACAACTGTTGAAGACATCAGTTGTTGGGGAAAGACAGATAAGTTCCAGATTTAGTGAACATCCTCATGATTGATAATGAATTTTCTTCTAGTACAAGTTACAGAATGTGGCAACCTGAAACTTGTACAGCAAGCAAACTAAGGACTCTTAATTTGAAACCTGTGGCAAATTCCAAATAAAGAGTACTTACTATGTGTCTAAAGTAAAGAGCTCAACACTGTATCCATAAAGAGGGAAGTTGGATAACATTTTGTTCAGAGGGAGTAGTGTGATCAAGCTGATGTGAAAGGGAGTTCATCTTACCTTGTTCTATAAGATGCTTGAGTTTATTTCTCATGATCTTAGTGAATTCCTAGGAGGATAGGAATAGAACAGGTTATGTCTACCAATCACATAAACTGCAGCATGTGAAGGAGAATTCACTTAATTCTCTACAAAGATCTGAGCTGAGTTTCAGGGGGAGTCCTTAACCTGAAGATCTTGGAAGACATGTCATACAAAATGTCTTGACATCCTGGACCAAAGTCAAATGATGGATATCTACACTTTGACAAGTCATCCCCATCACCTAGGATGAACTTGTTAGTTGTATGTAGCAAGGAGGAGTTATCTTCAAAAGATCATGGGTTCCTGAGAAGATCCTCTTTTTACTTAAAGTTCATTTATGTGGTGACCTTACATAATAGAACAACTTGGTCTGCTCTTGTCTACAGGAGTATGGTACGATTAACTCCTTTGTACTGTTCAAGGGTCAGCAGACAAGGTGAAGGTGATACATGCTAGTTGCTGCATGGTTATGTGGTTGTTGTGGGTCTGATCATAAAGGATGTAAGAAAAGTGTGCTTTGATTGCTTTGGATGTTCATCCAAAACCATAGTATAAGCCAGGCTCATATGGTTGAGATCAATGTCAGATCTGATGTTGCAACATCATCTCAAACGAAGGGCCGCTTCAGCAAAGGAAGCTTGTAAGGACCAGTTGGTTTTTCATGCATGGAGCAGAAGATTGTTAGAATAATTATCCTACCTTGAGAAGATGGCATAATCTAACTAATAATGAATACTTTGACGGGAGACTAAGTATTCATTAGGATCTTGCATAAAGATATATATAAGCACTTTGATGGGAGAGTAAGTGTTTGTATAATATGCATGCATGGCTGTATTCTGAACCTATTTCTCAGAACTTGGTAGAGAGTTTATTTCTCTCTAAGAGTATTCTGGTGAGTAATCATACCTTTCTTATGGGGAATATAAAAGGGCATCAATCCCCTGGATGTTAACTTCAGAACCCAAGCAGATAGGTTCATGCTGTAACATCATTATTGTTAGAAGTCTGTGGCAGAGACTTGGGACTGTGAATCTTAATATTCTAGTGTGACAGTCCTATTGTTGGTTTGGAATAAGTAGATTCTACTTGTGTTTAAAAGTAGTATGCTTAACAATGCATAACTACTGTTGTGGTCTGAAGAATTTACTAGTACTAGCAACTACTAGTAAATATATTATACAGAAGGATGACATGATCAAAGGATAATCCTTCTAGAAAGTCTGAATCTTAGTAAAGCTTGTAAGCACACTAGGAAGGTTGGAGGTTGGTTTTAGACTATGGCTACATGATTTCTCAGCCATCCAGAGAGTCATGAATCAGAGATGTCCTTACTGTTCTAAGACCAGTTCAGGGTGCTTGAAGTTACCACCTCAGAGCTAGTGCTACTGGTTTCCACGATACGGTTTTGATTGGCATTAACAAGGGGAGTCACTGAGTGTTACACTTTCCCCAATTACAATATACATTGAAGGGAGACTCTGTATGGGTATTGTTGGACTTAATCTGAAGATCAGAAGTCAGAAGAGGACGGCGGTATGCTGATGTTTATGTGTTCTGATAATATGACATTGTGAACTTCTAAGTGAAGTCATGAATAATGTCTCAACATCAGGAGATTGAAGAATTGCTCGTGTTATCTGTCTGGGTTTAGGAAGAAAATCTCAGAGATTCTTAAAAATCTCATAAGTGGCAGTTTTGATACTTTTGGAGAAATTTGGAAGATTCAGATCTTGTCAATAACAACTTGATCTGGTAAATCAGAAATCTGATATATTCAGCATATGTTCAAGGGGTTCTTTTACTACAAGAAATTGAAGTGGCATCTAAATTTTGTGTATTAGAACTAATCTGTGATGTCCTGTGAAGCATTTTTGGAGTCTTTTGGTTTATTCCCTCCTTCCTTATTTTGCTGTCTGGAAGAAGGTAGAAAGTAATTGTGGTGGATCTCAGCAACACTTAAGAAAGCATGATTAATGGCCATGCTTAATGCTACTAGTCTCTTGCTACTGACTGTTTAAATTGTCCTTCTCTGTGCCTAACTGAGAGAAGTAAAAAGAAGGCTGCGGTTGTTGAAGAATGTCTAAGTAAGTGTCATGACATTACCAACGACATTGCAACCTTGGGGAAATCAAGAAGAATACGTGGAAAATAACTTCACCACGTAATTGTAGCTATTCAGGAGCTATATTTGGTATTCTGTTTCCCAAAAGAATCTTCAACCTTAAAAGTCGGTCAAAGGCTGATTTTATTCAGGAATTGCTTTGACCTAAACTTATGCATGTATTAGGACTGGTTCTTTTGGCAGAAACAAACAAATGCGTCTAAAATTCATGCACAGTCAGTCTGAAACATGCAACAACTTTAACAGGTATCTTTGACCAAGATTTTATATTGCCATCTTCTTGAACCTGTTATCTCCCTATATAACCTCCTGTCACACATTCTTTCCTCTCACAACCATCATGGGGTTTGTACGAATCTGGGAAAACTGTTCTTGGATCTGGTTTTGTGAGGGCTTTCTTTGTCAATTTTTGGCCAAAAAGGGGGAGAAAGGAGTAAAGGAGTACTGTTACGGTTTGACATTGTCCTCGTTGCAGCAGCTACTCAAAATTTTGATCACAAAGACTTGTCACAAATTCAGCAGAAATTCAAATGGCATGAATTTCTTTGTGACTTGTGATCTGAGTTATGAACACAGTTGTGACCTGTGTTCTGAGTTACAAGGGAGATATTTTGGTCACTCCTTAAAGGTTCTCTGATGCCTCTGAAAGGATAGTTTATCTCCCACGGTCCTCTTTTTCCACCACCAGTGACAACAAAAGAGGTGCATCCTCTT
The DNA here is from genome assembly GCA_948472305.1 of Vicia faba. Lineage (NCBI taxonomy): Eukaryota > Viridiplantae > Streptophyta > Magnoliopsida > Fabales > Fabaceae > Vicia > Vicia faba. Next base: position 336,994,816 of record OX451735.1, read on the forward strand.
CCTCCTGTGCTTCAAGAGGTCCTGGATGGTTAGTGTGGCTACAACCAAAGATGTCAAGATCAATGTCAAGACATTCCTCTGTGTGTATCCTGAACACTTTTATTTTATTGTTGTATTTGTTTTAGCCAAAATTTGCCAAAGGGGGAGATTGTAAGTGCCTTCGTTTAGGATTGGCTCATTTCTTGTAAAACAAATAGTAACAACAATAATGTAATGTAATGTACAATAAGAACAGCCTGAAAAATCCTATTGTAAATGCCTAAACATGTTGTGTTGAATTAAATCAACATCTGGAACAACATGTCTCAAGAGATGTCATAACATCATACCAAACATCAAGCTACTGAACTGTCAAGTCTGATGCAGTTCTGTTCCTGAAGTTATGCAGAATATTCTGCCAAATAGAATGCATAACAAGTAGCGAAAATTGAAGGCATATGTGGAGTCCTAGAAGATTCAATCAGAAGCTAAGGATAAGGAGAAAAGCTCGATTGAAGACCTAACTTACAGCAGAAGTTTTCTGCTTACTTTATGCAGGTCGTTAAAGCTGCATTGCTGTCATATGAAGGCCCAAATCCAGTTGGGTAAAAAGTGTTATAAATAGAAGTATTGTAACCTAATTGAGGTATGCCGTGTATTGACAAGAGGTGATGATTTAGGGCTAGTTTTGTTGTGAACCACCCGGGCTGTGGGATGGTCACCATACTCCTTGAAACCTGTAGGTTAGAGGATGTATGCATTGTACTTGATTGAAGCTTTTAAGCATGATCAAGATGTGTAATGGAAGTGTATCTTCTGAACAGTTTATGTACTGTAGAAAGTTATCACTGCGGTGATCGAGGGGGAGTGAGAGGGGTCTCATATCTAGGATTGGATCTTAGGTAAAAGTGTCATTGGGTAGTGATTAAGTGAGAAGGCTGTCAACGGGTGTGTTGACTGTAGGGTCTTTGAATTGATACTACTGATAGTGAACTTTATCCCTGGCTTGGAAGCCTCCAGATGTAGGTTGGTTGAACCGAACTGGGTGAACAATTCTGTGTGTTATTTACTTTCTGCATTGGTTATTTGTTTGATGTCACAGCATTCCTCACGACATCAATGTATATGATTAACCTTAACTGTTCTGAATATCAGTAAATCAGAACCTGCGTTTGTCAAAAGGTGTTGCAGGCTCTGGTATAATAGTTCAGTGACTGTTGAAGAACAGATATCAAAAGTAATGCCTATTCTACCTGTACAGCGCTTAATGTCAGATCAGATGTCTTAACATTCCATTAGACATCCTGAGTCTGTGACATACCAGGAATTTCAAAAACAAAAAGAGTATGGCATAATATTGTGTTAATAAGTTATGCGTGTTGGTTTGAAATTTGGAATGAAGAAGAATTTTGATTGAAATTATTTCGCTTGAGTCTTTGTTAGTTGATCACTCCCTTAGGTTTACGCAAGTTTTTGTTTCAATTAGCTATAGGATTTATCCCTTGTTTGTTAACCAAGCCACATTACAACCTTGAAAAGCCCTTGAGATTCTTGCCTTTATATTTTCAATGTAAATCTTTGGATGAATGCATAATTTAGTCTATTGTTTACAAGATTGTTGGATGAGTGAAAATACCCCATTTTTGTGTGTTTTTCATCTAACTATGATTGTTTTTGCTAGGTGTGATTCATTTATGAACTAGTGTTGTTTTATAATGTTTATGTTATCGTCGTAGTTTAGTGGTAAATATATTTCTTCGTGTGTACCGTTCTTTATTTGAACCATTGCATTTGTTTTCATTTTTCAGAACTTATTGATTCATGATATTTTGGTTGATTATTTTCGGTTCTTTGAATTGTTTTGCTTTGTTTAAGGACAAACAAGTTCAAGTTGGGAGAGTTTAATATGTTAAAATTGTAGTTATTTTTGTATATACTTTTTGTTGCACTTATAGACTTTTTGTTGTTAAAATCGTTGAGTAAACTCGACTTTTGTGTAAATACGTTTAGTTTGTGTTTATTTGTGTTTTTGTGTATATAGTGTACCATATGATGTTTTTCCATTCATTTTATAGGTATTTGTTGCATTTTGGAGCATTGAGGAATAAGGTGTCGAAGGCATAGCTCTGGATGCGCGTTTTTAGAATAAAAGACCAGTTTTGGGACGTCCTGTCTATGAGAGCCCACTTAGCGCGCAGAAGCCGCTAAGCGCGAGTTTTCTCAGTGAGTTTTGTAGCATGCTTCTTGTGTTTGAAAATTTGGCTGAGCCAATGTTTTGAAGCCCGCATAGCGTAGTTTAGGCGGTTTGATGTGTAAAATAAGGAAGTCGCGCTTAGCGCGCCAGGCCCGCTTAGCGCGGTCTGCTGAGATTTGTTTTATTACTTCATTTCATTCATTTTTTAAGGGATGGTTGTTGTACCCCAAAATTTTCCCTCTCATTCCACAAAACAATTTTCACAAAGGACTCCCAAAATCCAAGCTTACACAAATATATTTGGATTTTTCAGCATTAAGATTAAGGAAGAAATTGCTAAAAAAGGAAAAAACAAATGAAAATGCTCTTTTTGACAAATTAAAGGAAAAGCAAGTTCCTTTAAATTTTGCTTCCTTCGATTGGACACTTTGGCCTTGGTTGCATCTTTCGTTTGGGCGTTGGATTCCTTTGGGGCAAATTCATTTCATGCTTCGATTGACGCATTGGACTCATTTGGCTAAGATCATTTCCTGTTTCGTTTTAGCACTAGAATTTACTTGAATGTTTGTACAAATCATTGGTTTGGCCACACAACATCTTCCATGCGTGTTAGCCAAGACATACAAGGCAGAATTTCCTACCATAATAACATGCACAAGGCCAAAGTCCCCTTTGAAGCAATTTGTTACAAGCTTCGACAGGGAAACACTTCCCATCAAACAACTTCAATTCACAAGGCAAAAAGTCTCCTGATGATGTCCTTCAATTCAAAAGGCCAAAGCCTCCCTTTTGCCCTCTTTCGATCACACGTTTTCCCCATACAGGCCTCCTTCGTTTGGGGCAATGACTTTCCCAGTATTGCAAGCTTCGACTGAGCCTTTCATCCCTTGCTTGCATCCTTCGCTTGGGGGTGTGAGTCCTTCAACACAAATCTTTAGTCATGCCTTTCGTTTGGGCATGTGCTCCCCTTTTACAAGCTTTCGTTTGAACATATTTTCATAAGGTCACAAGGCAGGAACCTCCTGCATACCCTCTTTCGTTTGGCCATATGGCCCCTTTGCAGGAAAATTTGAGTGGGCGGGATCTCTTGTGAAAATGGCCTAATTCAAACACACAAAATCTGCACCATGCCATTGTCTCATGCGAAGGAAGTACCATGGTGGTGCATTCGAAGGGCTGGCCAGGCATGACTAGATGTCTCAATCGAATGACATATTTTACTGGCCCATACCAAGAGCATGCATTTGGACCATTCGAAAGAACCCATGAAGGGCCTGGTGGAAAGGCAAGGATGGGGGAGAGGGGTCAAGACAAAAGGTTGATATGCCAAAGGAATTTGTTGACCAAGTCCCATGCGCTTCCAGGCTCAGGCCTGATACACTAGCCATAAAACTCCAAAAGTCCTGCACAACAGTCCTGCAATGCTGCCTTATTCCTTGCACCAAAATGGAAATAAAACACCGTCCCTCAAAAGTTACAAATACAACATACCCTTTTTGTTTGAACCTTTTGTTTTCCCTCCTAAAGCATCAGCCCAAGCCATTTATAAATATGAGACATCACCACACATGTTAAGGGCGCCTGAAGGATTGCAAGAAAACACTTGTGAAAAATCTCAAAAATTCCTAAACACTTCCCAACATTCTTCTTCAGACACTTCGATACACTAAGAAAAAACCTTCGATTCACCCTCCAAGTGACCATCAAATCACCCTTCGAACCACTACCCCAGTTATCATACAGTAGGCTTTTAAGTCATTCCATCACTTGTTATAAAAGATCCTTTGATTCCACTCACACAACCTCTTTCGACCCAGTCACTGCTTTCACAAAGTAGTAATTGGATTATCCTAAGGAAGGTTCCAATTAACTCCCATTCTCCGTCAAAGGAAGCACTTGCATCTCCCTTCGATTTAAGAGCTTCAAGAGGTAAGTTTCTTTCAAACATGAGCCTATTCTATTTTAATATCATGTTCAAATGCCAACAAAGAAAAATGTAGATATTTCTGGACCATGGTTTAGCTTTCGATTCTGACTGCCCATATGTTGAAAAATCAACCTTAATTAGTTATGTTTTGGACTTGGAAACCCATTAGTTTTTGTGATAACCTATGGACTATAGTTATGTTTGGATATTGCCTTTTAGAATTTAAGACAGGTTTGTTATACCCTTCGATTGGCTAGCTACACAAGCCTTTCGAATCACAATCTGAGGGCCCAATATGCTTACAAAGTGTCAGCAAGGAGCAGGTGGAAAAGCATGAGCTTTGTTGCTTCTAGGCCTCAAGAGAAGGCCAGAAACTTGCTATCTCCAAGCCTCAAGAGAAAGGAAGAACTATGCTGACTTCCAGGCCCAGACGAAAGGCGTGACTATCCTGATTCCAACCCCCAGTTGAAGAAGACAAAGAGGCGAATCAAAGGGCATGACTCCACTGACTTCAGAACCTAAATCGAAGGAAACCAAGAAATGCAGAATCGAAGGGCCTTTCTACCTGAATCGAAAGACCTATTTTTCTTGCTTTTGTCTTATTTTTGCCTTTATATTTTCATGCAATTCAATATGGTTGTAATACTGTAGGATTTTATCTTTTTGCGTTTCCTTACTTTTGCATGATTGCTAGTAAAATAGGGCATGTATGGCAAGATAAAAACAACAAGTAGACAACTCCTAATCAAATACTAAATGCATACAAATCAAACACACCATTCACACATGCACCCTTAAGGTAATCTCACTTGTTGCCTCGGAAAAATAGTCATGTCCCTCGAATATGGGCATTTTAGCAAAGACCCTCAATAAAAGATCGTAGTCCCTCGATGACCCTCAATGTTGCCTTCAGTAAACGATCTAGTCCCTAAACGACATTGCTAAAACTTCCCATCAGTTGCCTTCTATGAATATACAAACGTCCCACGCCCGTCCCTTCACATCCAACGATGGGGCTTCTTACCAAATCAATGGTAAGATAGAAACATCCAACGCCCGTTCCAATATTTCAGTATGTGCGCCAAATTGTCAACTGATGGAATGAGGTCGTGTGGACTTCGTGTGGGCTGCTTCGTGGCTGACTCCATAAACTGAGTTTTTAAGTGTTACATTCGTAATGGAATTCATTACGTTCGTAACAGCTAGGCCCTTTGTTACGTTCGTAACGTGTTATGTTACGTTCGTAACAGTGTGCGCTAGGCGTTACGTTCGTAACACTAAGCGTTGCGCTCGTAATGTCATCTGGTGTGAGTTTCTTGGAAGAATGTCATTTTTCTACTTTCTTCTTGCCATTTCTTAGCTTGTTTTTCTCCTTTTAGCTTATTTGCCATCTTATGCCTTGGAAAATATAATTTACCTGAAAACAAATAAAAATACCTTCGTGATGCATATTATTCGATAAAAACGTACAAATAACTCGTGTAAATTAGGCCTAAAAAGCGATACGTTTTCGTGTTATCAAACTCCCCTACACTTGAACTTTTGCTTGTCCTCAAGCAAAAAGATAAGGCGGTTTATAAAAACGACGAATTAAACACACGCGACGATGTTCGTAAACTAGCTAGTTTGTAAATTTTGATTAGTCCAAGAGATTTAGATGCAAAAGAGGTACGGTGACGACATTAGAGTACTCCAATTGTGAAAACCGTTCTGAGTCATGTTGTTATAACACCAATCAACCCTTTAAACTAAATTTCACCCGTGTTCATTCAAGTGCAATCATATTAAGCCCTTTATCTCCACACACACATAGCAAAGTAACCGGTTAGCGACTATGATCCGTTGATTCTTGGGGTTATGGAACTTATAAGCAGTAACCCCCTTCATTTTATAACTTAATTGTAAATTGCGGGGGATCGGTCCGTAGTCCGCCCTACCAAGTTCAGTACCAGATACTTCTGAACCAATTTACAATAAGTTTTCTTTTATCTTGTGAGAATTACATCCTTTAGGATAAATGACCGAGTGAGGGTCACCTAACTTACTTTGGGCATTTCACGACAAATATTGTTATTTTATCATCATCTCTTTCGGATCATTCACTTATATTCATCGGTTCCTTGCGTAGTTTGTGTTTTGGCGGTGCCGACTACTAGATAAACTAATGGGGGCTAATTTAAAGTAAAATTCGCGGTTGGCGGTATAATAAGTACCCAAAATGGCATCGCATAAGGTGAAGTTCTAAAATGTCAAAACCGTAAAGATTTTGTCAAACTTCCTCAAGTGGCCTAAACTTAATTGAATATTTGGTTTTAGCTAGCCGTTTGGACACATCACGTTGTGTGATAATCGTAAATTTTTCGTCATGGCTCAAGAATTGTAAAGTTTGGGGAAATCTAATAATGCACGAAAAAGAACATAGCAATTAAGGACTTAATTATAGACGAAGTTGTTTTATTGAAGGGAAAGTACAAGAAAGGAAAAACGATGCAAAAAATTAAATCTAATCTAGAAAGCGAAATAAAATGATAGAGTTTCCTCCCCCACACTTAAATCTAACATTGTGCTCAATGTTTCAAAATAAGGTAAAGGAGGTAAGGATGGGAGGAGATATCTTCATTCAGGCCCTATCCCTCTGGCTCTTCCACGACCTCTTCTCTGCCCATCAAAGCCAGGAAATCCAAAATGGTGCAGGATCTCTTGAAAATCGTCCATGTGTACACTCAAACCACCCATTTCTATCGTCAAAGTATCCATACGGGCCTCATACCTAGCTCCTTGTTCAATTTGTTGCTGCTGCATCTGTTGCATGAGTTGCATCATTGCAGTTTGCTGAGCTTGGATATCAGTGGCATGTTGGGATTGTAGGGTAAGCTGAGCATGCATATCTGTCATCCTTTGGTTTTGATCCATCATTGCCTCATAAAGGTCTTCAGTAGTCGGGCAACAAGGCCTTCTTCTGCGCCTAGTAGAAGTGCTTGGTATATCCTGTTGAGGTGCTATCTGCTGTTGTGCATCCATTTCTTCTTCTACCTCATCAACAGGTTGAGGATTTTGATTCATCTGAGAAGCTAGGTCGAGTTCAGGGGCATTTAAATCATAAATCCACTTATCCATATTCGCCACATTTGTGAGCAACCTATCCGGCATAATCACACTTGGAACAATCGTGTTTTTCACCATCAAATTATACCTGCCATCATCTCAGTTCCTAATCAAACACATGTATTTGCAGTTATCCAAATCCATGAGAAGAGGCGGTAGAGCATCAAGAGTCTCCAGTTGGATTTACAAATTAAGCCCATGAGCTAATGTGGTTATCAGTCCTCCGATCAAAAATGGTTGATGTCCCCTTGCACAAAGGGACTCAATATGACGTAGAAGGAACGGAGTAGCATTTACCTTGTTTTTCCCAGCTAAGCAGCAATGAAGGAAAAATACCTCCTTTTAGTTGACTTTGTTGCTATTAGCTCGTCCAAAAATGGTGTTGGAGAGAATCTTGAAGTAGTACCTAGTGGTGGGGTTGTGAATATGGGATGCCAGACACTCATCCCAATTTCCTGTCGAGACATTGATGATTTTCTTCCACAATTCGAACAAAACAACGGCCCAATATTCGGTAGCAGGTACCTTGTGGTGCACCGTCTCGGATTCGTCTTCCTTAATTGAAAATTTGAGTAGCTCTGTGATTCTTTCTTGGTCTAACGTATATTCGGTGTTGAACATACGGAAAAATGCGATGCCCATGAGGAACATGGCGTCATCACTCAGTGTTGAATACGAGAACAAACTAAGGAACTCGAGCGTCAGCTTAGGGTACGTCGGGTGATGTTGCGTGCATGTGAATGAGAGGCCAGGAGACGGATCAGCCAATTCACTCCATTAAATATTCCCAATTTGTTGAGACAATCGTCGTTGGGATATCTCGTGGCCAAGACTCCCCTACGGTGAAACTTCAAATATTGCTCCCTTTGGTGTCCACCATCTTGATTCCTAAAAACAATTCCATCCATGTCAGCCTCTCTGTTCTCCATTGATAATTTGTTGACTGAAGCAAGGTTCTACTGTGAAAGTGGTAAGGGAGAGATTTTGCAGAGAGTGTTCAAATGGAATGGGATGAAACTATGTGAAGCTCTTTATAGGATGTAAATGTGGGTTTCTCTTAAATGGGAATGAATGCTCTTAATGCAGGAAGTTTGAAAAATGGGAATGGTGGAGAATTTTTTAACGTGAGTAAATGCTAGGGTTTACAGCGCGCGTTTGGAAGAATGAGAGGGGAAAGAAAAATGAAGCGATGCGCCTCTGTTTCTGTTTCGTAACAGAGAGGAGCCCCGTTACGTTCGCAACGCAGGGATGTTACGTTCGTAACGCAAAAAGGGACTGTTACATTCGCAACGCAGGGGCGTTATGTTCGTAACGCAAAAGGGATTGTTACGTTCGTAACAACGGTGTTGCGTTCTTAACACCTCTGTTTATGGGAAAATAGCTTAAAATCAAACAGACTCAATTTTTCATATTCATTATCGTGCCATTCTCCTTAGCATCATTAGCTGCACTTGTTATTATTAGGGAAGATAAAACACATAACATCATAGTTGAATATAGTAACAGTAGTGTAAAGCAGCAATATTAGCACTAAACAGTAACATTAATAGCTTGTAATAGCAGAAAAAATAATGACAGTAAAATTGAAACTGATGATAAATAAATGAAATATCATTAACTAATAGAATTGTTTAGAATTTGAAACAAACAAAAACAGTAACAATTTGGAACAAACAATAAATAAATGCATGGAATAAAAAAAACTAAAACTAAGGTTCCTCCCCCACACTTAGATGAAACAGTGACCTCACTGTGTACATAAATGCAAGAAACGAAACACATTAACATAACTATGGCAACTCCTAGCCACGATGAGTAGAGAACAGATGTTGGTGAATAAAATCCAATTGTTCAGTTACTAAATCCATAAAACCATGGAAATCCACACGTAAAGAGGTAAGCTCACCATGCATGCCAGTTATTTCAGTATTCAAAGAGTCGAGTGTGACAGCAGGTGGAGGTGGTGGTGGTGTCTTAGGAACTGGGAAGGTAGACTCAATGGACACTACAGGCTGATCCCATGGGTCAGGAAATTGGTGGTATCCAGGTGGTGTTTCAGGATCGGATTCTTCAGCAGCTAGAGGAGTATTTGGGACTTCATAAATTTGAATAGTGGATAGAGTCGAAGGCGGTGTAGGAGGATGGTGGAGATTAAAAAGCCAATATTCTATGTTATGGACACTAGTAATAGGATTTGGGAGTACAAACTGGTGAACAGTTTCATGGTTAATCAACAGCTCAAATTCATTCAGCCCAAGGTTTCCTATGAAGCTAGTGTAAAAGCAAAACTCAATATTCATTGGCCTAATCCCACAGTGCGGATTTGTTCTTAACATAGGTCTTCGAAGTTCAATAGCATTGAAGATCATAGTAACTAACCCACCTATGAGGATTGGTGCATTCTCTGTTTGGATAATGCGCTCCATATTAGCAATCATGTAGGTGGCACCATTAACTGGACGGTTCTGCGAAGCACAATACATGATGAAAAGCTCATCACGTGACACAGATATAACATTCTGCTCTTTTACGAAGAGGGTGTGGGCAATGATTTTGTGGAAGTACCTAATAGCAGGGTTATGGATGGTCTCCGAGTAAAGATCATTTGGCTCAGGACGGTTGTTTCCAGCAATACTACCCCAGAAGTAATCAAGGTCATGATCTAGCATTCGGTCTTCTTGGGTCATGGTGAAAACATCAGGGCCATTAGGGAATCCTAACAGATCGGTAAACTCCCTATGATTGTAGCGGTAGTCCATATTAAACATTCTGAAGGTAATCAGCCCGCAGTTGAAACCTAACCCATGGTTTGGCAGATAGCCTAGTGTGCTCAAAAACACAAGGGTCACCTTACGGTAGGTACAATAGCGTCTCCGAATTGGAGCAACGTCCCAACCTATTTGGTTAAGCAGATACATAACTCTCTCATGAATGCCTAAGGCATTCATCGCATGGTCGTCAGCATAAATGGTTGGATGCATCTCTCGCTCAACTAGATCCTCAAAACGCCTTCTCTAATGCCTACCTCTCAGGGTTATGTTCATGTAGTTCATACGTGCCACGGAGCTAAAAAAATAAAGCTAATGAATTACCCTGAAAATATTTAATAAATATATGAAAAACTAAGTTAGTATTTTCAAGTTAAAATGCCGAAGTTAATCAAAAGAAAAAGAAGTTCAAATAAAAATAAATAAAGGATGCAACATAAAAATTGAAATATTAAAACAAAGTTAAAAAAATAAAAAGCATATCAAAACAACAAAAACCAATTAAAAGTAAACATGGGTTGACTCCCATGAAGCGCTTTTGTTTCATGTCGATGGCTTGACAGACAGTACCTATTCAGTTAGGTATCGGGGTAGGTGGCTATGGAGTTTCCTTTAATTTCTATCGCACCCCTAGGGAAAACTTTATTAATTTCGAATGGTCTTGACCACCTGGAACGTAATTTACCCAGAAAGAGTTTCAGTCTAGAGTTGAATAGGAGTACAACATCTCCTTCCTTAAATTCTTTCCTCGAGATATGCTTATCATGCCATTTTTTTGTTCTCTCCTTATAGATTCTAGCATTTTCATAAGCGTCTAAACACAATTCTTCTAATTCATGGATATCTAATATTCGTTTCTCGCCAGCAGTCGTGTAATTTAAGTTAAGAGTTTTAATAGCCTAATAAGCTTTATGTTCTAGTTCTACTGGCAAATGACAAGATTTTCCATAAATTAATTTAAACGGCATTGTTCCTATAGGGGTTTTAAAAATTGTCCTATATGCCCAAAGAGCATCATTTAGCTTGGAGGACCAATCCTTTCTAGATGTGGCTACGGTTTTCTCAAGGATTTGTTTAATTTCTCTATTTGACACTTCCACTTGTCCACTTGTTTGAGGATGGTATGGTGTGGCTATGCGATGTTTAACGCCATAATTTGAAAGTAGTTTTTCGAAAATTCTAGAGATAAAATGGGAACCACCATCACTAATTACTAATCTTGGTATACCGAATCGTGGGAAGATAACATTCTTGAATAATTTAAGTACCACTCGTGTATCATTTGTGGGTGCAGCAACAACTTCAATCCATTTTGATACATAATCAACAGCTACCAGTATATACTTATTTCCAAAGGATGCGGGAAACGGTCCCATGAAATCAATTCCCCATACATCGAAAATTTCAACTTCGAGAATCCATTTTTGCCGCATTTCATCACGTCTAGATATATTTCCTATGCGCATACATCTATCGCAGTTCATAATTGCTACATGGACGTCTTTCCATAAAGTAGGCCAAAAAAGACCAGCTTATAGTATTTTGCACAAGTTTTCGAAGTGCTAGCATGTCCACCATAAGGGGCGGAATGGCAATGAGCAATGACGTCGTCCACTTCATCGTTAGGAACACAGCGGCGGTAGATACCATCGGCTCCTCTTTTAAAGAGTAGTGGTTGATCCCAAAAGTATTGTCTAAGATCATGGCAGAATTTATTTCGTTGTTGGTACGTTAAATCGGGTGGTAGAACACCGGCGGCTAAGTAGTTAACAAAATCAGCGTACCATGGTAATGTGGTGTTGGTACAGATAACTTCTACTACCGCAGTTGTTAAATGTTCATAGCATTGGTCTAAACTATCGATAGGAGCTCTCTCTAGTTGAGCAATAAGGCGTTCATATGGGAAATCATCGTTTATGGGAACACTCTCGGTTTGGATTCCATCCAATCTTGATAAATGGTCTGCTACTATGTTTTCAGTTCCCCTTTTGTCTTTTATTTCCAAGTCAAACTCTTGTAGGAGTAAGGTCCATCTGAGTAGTCTTGGTTTGGCGTCTTTCTTACTTAGCAAGTATCGGATCGCAACATGATCTGTGTAAATAACAATTTTGGTGCCTACTAAGTAGGAACGAAATTTATCCAACGCGAATACAACAGCTAAGAGTTCCTTTTCCATAGTGGCGTAATTCATTTGTGCGGGATCAAGTGTTCTGCTTGCGTAGTAAATAGTGTGAAGCTTTTTATCCTTGCGTTGTCCTAGGACTGCGCCTACAACATAATCGCTCGCGTCGCACATTATTTCAAATGGTTGTTTCCAATCAGGAGGTTTCATTATAGGTGCTGAAATTAATGCTTCTTTAAGCATCTCAAATGCGTTTAAGCATTTATCGTCGAAAATAAACTCAGCGTCTTTCATCAATAGTTCAGTTAGTGGCTTAGTGATTTTAGAGAAATCTTTTATAAAACGTTGGTAAAAACCAGCGTGTCCTAGAAAACTTCTTATTTCTCTAGCTGTTTTGGGTGGTTGAAGGTTTTCGATAATTTCGATTTTTGCTTTATCGACTTCAATCCCTTTGTCTGATACAATGTGACCCAACACAATTCCTTGTCTCACCATGAAATGACATTTTTCCCAGTTGAGCACTAGGTTGACATTGACACAGCGTTTTAGTACCAACTCAATATTTGATAAACATCCGTCAAAACTTTCTCCGCAGACAGAAAAATCGTCCATGAATACTTCCATAATTCCGTCCAAAAAGTCTGCGAAAATCGCCATCATGCATCGTTGAAAAGTTGCAGGTGCGTTACATAGTCCAAATGGCATTCTTCGGTATGCAAAGGTACCATAGGGGCATGTGAACGTAGTTTTCTCTTGATCATCAAGATGAATGGGAATTTGAAAGAATCCTGAGTATCCGTCAAGATAGCAGAAGTGGGAATGTTTAGCTAAGCGCTCGAGCATTTGATCTATGAATGGTAATGGGAAATGGTCCTTGTGCGTAGATTTGTTTAGTTTTCTGTAATCGATACACATTCTCCATCCTGTTTGGGTATGTTGTGCTACCGATTTGCCTTTTGTGTTTGTTATAACTGTAACACCTCCTTTCTTAGGTACTACGTGAACTGGACTGACCCAGTTGCTATCGGATATCGGGTATATGATTCCTGCCTCTAGTAGTTTCTGCACTTCTTTCTTTACGACTTCACTTAAAATAGGATTTATTCGTCTTTGATGTTCTCTAGAAGTCTTGCAGTCCTCTTCTAGCATAATGTGGTGCATACAGACAGAAGGACTTATTCCTTTTAGATCCGATATGTTATATCCCAACGTGGTTGGATACTTTCTTAACACATTAAGAAGTTTTTCGGTTTCGATCTTCCCTAAGTTGGCATTGACTATAACTGGCCGTTCGAGTTCTTTATCTAAAAATTTATACCTTAGATCTTTAGGTAACGTTTTAAGTTCTATACCAGTTTTCTTAGCAGTTGGGGTAGGATCAGGTGTTAAGGTGAAACATTCGCTTAGGTTGGCATCGTGATATTCCTGTCTCCAGTCATCATCCTCGAAAATAGATGGTGTCGGAATTTTCAACATTCCAGAATAGGTGTCTTCTTGACTTTCTAGTTCTTTGACACATTCATCAATAATATCTAGGAAACAGCATGAGTCGTCTATAGCAGGGGCTTTAAAGAATTAGGAAAGAATAAATTCTACTTTTTCTTCTCCTACCTCGAAGGTAAGCTTTCCTTTCTTAACATCGATAATGGCTCTTGCAGTGGCTAAAAATGGCCTTCCTAATATGATGGGAATATTTTAATCTTCATTTATGTCCATTATTATAAAGTCAGTAGGTATGTAAAATTGTCCTATTCGGACTGGAATGTTTTCTAGCATACCAACAGAGAATTTGACTGATCTGTCGGCTAGTTATAAGGACATCTTGGTAGGTCTCATGTCACCTACTTTGAGCTTCTCTCAAATAGATAAGGGCACTCGACTAACACTTGCTCCTAAATCTCATAGAGCTTTGTTTATGACAGATTTTCCAATTACACATGGTATGGAGAAACTACCAGGATCCTTTAGCTTTGGAGGCATGTTATTTTGAATTATGGCGCTACATTCGGCAGTTAGCATAACGGTTTCGTTTTCAACAATTTTTTTTCTTATTAGACAGTATTTCCTTTAGGAATTTAGCATATGACGGTATTTGAGTTATAGCTTCTGTAAATGGAATAATGACGTTTAGTTATTTCAGAAGTTCTACGAATTTCTTAAATTGTCCCTCGATTTTGGATTTTGTAAGTCTTTGAGGGTATGGAATTTGTGGTTTATATGGTGGTGGAGGTACGTAAGGTTTATCTTTTTTCTGAAACCTCTCCGCTCTCGTTTGCGTCTTCCTCTACATTCTCAGATTGTTCCTTCGATTTCTCTGCTTCCTTTTCAGGTTTTTGATACATGGTCGGGTTTTAGAGTTTAGGATATACCGGTCCATCAAGTGCTATCCCACTTCGTAATGTGATAGCATTAGCATGTCCTTTAGGATTGGGTTTTGGTTGTCCAGGAAACGTACCAGCAAGTGCGGCAGAACTAGCTTGGTGTTGTGCTACTTGGGATATTTGGGTTTCTAACATTTTATTGTGAGTTGCTAGGGCATCTACCTTATTTTCTAATTGCTTCAATTGTTCACCGATGTGAACGTTTTGATTGAGGAATTCTTTTTTTTGTTGAGCTTGAGTAGCAATAAAGTTTTCCATTAGGATTTCAAGGTTAGGCTTCCTAGGAATGTTAGGAACATTAGCAGCGGGTTTTTGATAGCCTGGAGGTACGAGAATTTATGATGGTTTTTCCAACCAGGATTATAGGTATTAGCACAAGGATTAGCTTGAGCGTAATTCACCTGATCAACTGATATTCCTGCTAGGATTTGACATTCGATTCAAACATGACCAGGAACTCCACAAACTTCGCAGTTTGGGGTTACGGCAGCCACGGTGGCTGCAGGAGGTAAGGTCAAGCTTTATATCTTTTGGGTAAGAGTATATACCTTAGCATTAACTTTATCTAGGATACTAATCTCATACATCCCACTTTTGGCTAGAGTTTTCTCCACAGGTGTTCTTTCTCCTCCCCACTGATAGTGGTTTTGAGCCATATTTTCAATGAGTTGGTTAGCTTCGTCGTAAGGCTTGTCCATCATTGTACCACCTATGGCGGCATCTATAGAGAGTCTTGTGTTGTACAAGAGTCCATTGTAAAACGTATGGATAATCATCCAGTCTTCTAATCCGTGATTTGGGCATATTCGCATCATATCTTTGTAGTGTTCCCATGCATCGAATAGCGATTCAGTATCCTTCAGCCTAAATCCGTTAATTTGAGATCTTAATGCAGCAGTGTTGCTTGGGGGAAAGTATCGTTCTAAGAATATAGTCTTAAGTCCTTCCCACGTAGTGACGGAATTTGATGGCAAGGATTGCAACCAAGCCCAAGCTCTATCTCTTAGCGAAAAAGGAAAAAGACGTAATCTTATTGCATCTTTACTAACACCATTTGCTATGACTGTGTCGGCAAATTGAACGAATTTCGTAAGATGTTCATTTGGATCCTCGGTAGGATTTCCAGAGAATTAGTGTTGTTGGATAGCTGATATCAATGACGGTTTCAACTCAAAATCGTTTCGATTAATTGCTGGAGCAGCAATGCTATTGTGGGGTTCTTGTTGTGATGGAGCTGCGTACTCCTTCAGTGGACGGGTCCTTCGTTCTTCGGCCATGTCTATTTCTGGATTTGTTTTGGTTTCAGAGGAAGAATTAGAATCTGTTTCGGAATCAATCTTGATTTCGGGTTTCGGTAAAGGAATAACATGATTTAAACAGTAATCCCTGACTGCACGTCTTACGGAAAGGATGCGTTTAGGTTCGTCCGTTGATTTGTCAAGAGGTTCGCCTTTTGAGCGAGTCCTTGGCATACAATCGAAAAAGGGTTTATGTTTCCTAGTCTAAACGTGCAACAGAAGAATCGTACTTAATTGACTAATCAGTCCCCGGCAACGGCGCCAAAAACTTGAACGGGACTTTATGAGTCTATCGGGATACTAACTGCAAGTATACAGTTTAGTCGTTCTAGTTTTAAATGATTATCGAACCCACAAAGACTGAGGATCAATCACATACGATCTAATGTTACAAATTTTTAACTAAGCGATGAATATTTGGTTTTAGGGGAAAAAGATTTTAATTAAAAGCAATAGTAATAGTTATACCGATATGTGATAGTCGGACTTCGGGAACTCGGTGAATCACTTGGCATATAAAGTATTTTGGTAAAAACGAATTGTTTAAAAACCTGAGACATACACTCTCGTGTTCATGAAATAATTTATGCTACTAAACCTAGTGGATGCACTTTAAATTTAATAACACTTTTTGAAAACAACTCGAGTTTAATTAATTTGTTAAAACACTCGTGTATTTAAAAATTAATGTTTCATTACCACTATCTGGGTCGAACCCCAGCTCTCGCATGCAGGTTCTTGCCTTAATTAATTTCCCACTCTCGTGGCAAAATCGTGTTAAGTATCCTTTCACTCTCGTGACAAGGGTGGTTAAATTAAATATGGAAATTGGAAACCAGAAATTATTTATAAAAGATTTTAGCCAAGTTATCACCGAATTCCTTCGGTGCTTAAGAGTCACATACCGGTACAAACAAAATTAGCCAGACATAATGTATTTAGCAAACATGCAACGTAAAATATAGTTCATGAAAATAATCAACATATCATATAAACAGCAAAGATCCAATTGCATAAAAAAACTTTAATTTATATTGTCGTGGTAATCTTGAATTCGTACAGTAGCTTTTGCGATACAATTAATTGAAATATAGAACTAAGTGTGTGTTGGTCCTTCGATGTGAAGAATTAACACTTTAGGGAACTGGAAAATTACAAAGGCTTGAAAGGAAAATGATGGTTCAAAAGCAAGAAAACAAAGTAAAGCTATGCAGAAAGAAATTACGGTTCTGAAACAAATTCTCCGACCCACCCAAAGTGAAGTCTTCAATAGATATATATATAGGCTCTCTCTTGTAACTGTTGTGTTCCATTATTTCAGTACGTGCGCTAAATTCTCAACTGATGGAATGAGGTCGTGTGGACTTTGTGTGGGCTGCTTCATGGCTGACTCCATAAACTGAGTTTTTAAGTGTTACGTTCATAATGGAATTCATTACGTTCGTAACAGCTAGGCCCTTTGTTACGTTCGTAACGTGTTACGTTACGTTCGTAACAGTGTGCACTAGGCGTTACGTTTGTAACACTAAGCGTCGCGCTCGTAACGTCATTTGGTGTGAGTTTCTTGGCCGAATGTCATTTTTCTTCTTTCTTCTTGCCATTTCTTAGCTTGTTTTTTCTCCTTTTAGCTTATTTGCCATCTTATGCCTTGGAAAATATAATTTACCTGAAAACAAATAAAAATACCTTCGTGATGAATATTATTTGATAAAAACATACAAATAACTCGTGTAAATTAGGCCTAAAAAGCGATACGTTTTCGTGTTATCACTAAGCCAATTTAAATCCTTAATTTCCTTGAAATCATTTGCATATGCATTTTCATTCATCATAACACAAACAGGTTTCTTACAACAGGTCTCCTTATCTTTCTACAGTTTATTTCAGTGAGATGGATATTGAACAGACAGTAAAGGATCTTCAAGCGCAGAATGCTCAATTCCAACAGATGTTCTTAGCCATGGCTAAAGGACAAGAGGACTTGAAGACTTTGTTGATCAAAGAGAAGAAGAAGAAATCAAAGAAACCAATCGGTGTTTTGAGTATGGGAAGAAGGCTCAAAGGACCAACCAGACGAACTCTAGATTTTGCAACCTCGTTGGGTGAAGGAGATAATCAAGAAGGGAAAAACAAGGAAGTAAATGACCATCCAGAGTCTGGAGAAGAGGAAGAAGTTGACTACTCTGAAGAACAGTATCCTCCAGCTGACGATAAATACAAGCAGTTGGAGGATCGCCTCAATGCTATGGAGATCCAAAGAGTACCCGGAGTGGATTTTGAAGAGTAAGGACTTGTCTCAGGGGTTGTCATCCCGCAGAAATTCAAGGTCCCCACTTTCGCTAAATATGACGGTGTCTCTTGTCCTAAGTAGCATTTAAGGTCGTACGTTAGGAAAATTCAGCCCCATACTGCTGATAGAAACCTATGGGTACACTTCTTCCAAGAAAGTTTGTCAGGGACGCAATTGGGTTGGTTCTATCAGTTGGAAGGGACCAATATCCGCAATTAGGAAGATTTGGTTGCCACTTTTTACAAGAAATACCAGTATAATGTTGACCTAGCTCCAACACGAACACAGTTGCAAGGCATGTCTATGGGTGCTGGCGAAGGTTTCAAAATTTATGCTCAAAAATGCAGGGATCTCGAGGGAAGAGTCCAACCCCCTCTATCTGACACAGAATTGGTGGATATGTTCTTAGGCACATCATCTTGTCCATTCTTCAACCATCTGATCGGAAGCTCTTTGTCTAGATTTACTGAACTAATCATGACTGGTGAGAGGGTAGAAGTCGGTATAAAGAGTGGAAAAATTCAAAGAGATGTATCCTCGAGCACGATGAAGAAACCCTTTATCGGAATGGAGGTGAGTGTTGCATATGACCACAGAAATCAAAACAAAATTAAACGTCGCCCGACGGTAGGGGCTGTTATGATTTCTAATCCTGTACCAAATCAGCAACGAAACTATCAACGTAGGCTAGAGACGCCCATGAGACGATTCACCTAGATCAACATGACCTTATCCCAAGTTTTTCCACATCTTTTGAAGTCCAATCTAGTGACTCTAAAGGAATCTCCCAAGAACCCTAATATTGCTTCTCCTTGGTACAACCCGAATGCTCGATGTGCCTATCATTCTGAAAGCCCGGGGCATGATACAAACGATTGTTGGGCCTTGAAGAATAAGGTACAAGACCTTATCGAGACGAAATAGATTGAGTTTGATCCCCCAGAAACACCTAATGTAATAATGGCGCCAATGCCCAAACATGGTCAAGGTGTCAACGTTGTTTATGATGACAGTTTTATTTCCTCCGTGGATGATTTAACTACTCCCCTTTTAACTATTAAAAGGAATCTATTACAAGTCGGTATGTATCCAGGTTGTGATGAATGTTGTCGATTTTGTATGCCTCTACCAAATGGATGTTTGTTACTGAAGATGGGCGTCCAGCGCCTGATGGCTAACAAAGAAATCATGTTTGAAAAAGTTCCTCTTACTAGAAATTCCTGTGAAGATGTCTCAATAATCACCATTTTAGACAATCCTCCCAGGGTCTCCACCAAAACACCCGTCAGGATTACATCTGTTCCAAAATCTTCTCCCTTAATCGTCACCATGCCGGGGCCAATACCATATTCTTCGGATAAAGTTGTTCCCTGGAACTATAGGGCTGACATCTATTAGCATGGCATCAGGCAAGATCTATTGGCTATCAAAGACAAAGTTGCGAAAGACATTGATCCTGACATCGTCAATATCATTGGGATTAGTAAGATAACAAGAAGTGGAAGAGTCTTCTCACCCTAGATCTCTCCAAAGACCATTGTTACTCATGTAATTATTCCCGATATCGCTCCTACCAACATTCCCAGTGATACTCCCGTTGACAATCCTACTGTTATCCCTGTTGTCGAGACAAGGGGAAAAGAGGTATTATTTGAGCTTGTCCAGAAGAAGACACATCCAGAGGTAATTCTTGAAGCTTCTAGAAAAGAGATATAAGAGATACTAAAAATAATCAAGAAAAGTGACTACAACATCATGGAACATTTGGGGCAGACCCCCTCAAAAAAATCAATGTTGGCCTTACTTATGTGTTCTAAGGCCCATGCCAAAGCCTTGGTAAAGTTTCTAAAGACTGCCCACGTGCCCCAAGAGATCTCTATTGATCAATTTGAGAATTGTGTGTCCAGTCTAACTGTTGATAATGGATTGGGATTTTCTAACACTGATTTAACTCCCAAAGGAAGGAATCACAATGATGCCTTGAATGTTTCTATTGAGTGCAGGGGCACTACATTATCTCACGTCCTGGTGGATACGGGCTCATCGATGAATGTCTTTCCTAAAAATTCTCTTGATCGGATAGATTGCAAGGGACTCACTTTAAAGCCTAGAAACATTATGGTGGGGGCCTTTGATGGTTCTAAAAGAATAGTGCACGAAGAAGTTGACATCCTTATAAATGTTAGAACTCAGACTTTTGATTCAAATTTCTATGTGATGGATATCCGCCCTTCCTATTCCTGTCTATTAGACCGACCTGTGATTCATGGAGCTGGTGCCGTCACTTCTACCCTACATCAGATGTTGAAGTACCCAATCAAGGGAAAAATCATCATAGTCCATGGGGAGGAGGAATACATGGTTAGTCACCTGAACTCTTTCATGTATGTGGAAATGGATGGTGTGTTCATTGAGACCCCATGTCATAATTTTGAGGAGGTCCCACAAATAGTTGCAGCAACCAAGACTACTACCAAGTCTCCAAAAGCTACCAGACCTCCTTTAAAAGCGGCCTCTCTGAAAGATGCTAGAGCAGTAATTGAGGAAGGTGGATGTACCATATGGGGTCAACTTCTAGATATTCCCCATAAATCCAAAAAATTTGGTTTGGGTTTTACTGCGGAGGCCCAGAGAGCTGTTCGACGAACTCTTGCTGGAGGACCACCTTTACGTATCAGCAATCAGGGAATCAATGCAGCGGAAGACAGTGATGGCAGTTGTGACATGGACGAGTGTATTTTTCTAACCATCGGCGGGGGACTCAACAATTGGGAGGCCAAAGAATTTGTCCCTATTACTTTTATTTGAGATTAATTGTCTTTTTTATTTATTTTTGTCGGACTTGTAATATTTAAACAATTTAGACTTTAAAACCTTGTGTCTTACCCGAGGCACAATGGTCCATTTGTGAGGGTTGTACTTCATCTTCATATGTCATCAATAAATCATGGTCGTTTTTGCATGCAAATTTACGCTCTTTGATTTTCTTTTCGCTACCTTTTATTTTATCAAAGATAGTTATGATCTTACACACGCTCACATATCAAAATGCATATCCACATCCGCTCAGGATCCCACGGGCAACGATTCTGCTATGGCCTATTGTGACTTTGAAAATCCTATCTACCAAGCCGAAGACGAAGGTGAGGAAGATTGTGAGGTACCAGGAAAACTATCCAGGTTATTGCAATAGGAAGAAAGGACCATACAACCCCATGAAGAGCTGCTTGAAACAGTTAACTTTGGTACTGAAGAGAACAAGAAAAAAGTCAAGGTAGGTGCTAACCTAGAGCCTAGTGTTAAGAAGCGCTTAACTCAGTTACTACATGAATATGTTGAGGTCTTTGTCTAGTCATACGAAGACATGCTAGGACTCGACACTGATATCGTGGTCCATCGTCTGCCGACAAAAGAAGACTGCCCTCCGATAAAGTAGAAGGTCCGTCGCATGCGGCCGGAAATGTCAGAGAAAATCAATACTGGAGTCATGAAGCAGTTCAACGCCGGATTCTTAGCTGTCACCTCATATCAACAATGGGTCTCCAATGTTGTTCTAGTGCCTAAAAAGGACGGTAAGGTACGTATGTGTATGGATTACAGAGACTTGAATAGGGCAATCCCAAGGATGATTTCCCGCTTCCTCGCATAGATATTCTAGTTGACAACACCGCACAACATAAAGTATTCTCCTTCATGGATGGCTTCTCCGGATACAACCAGATCAAAATGGCACCTGAGGACAAGGAGAAGACGACCTTCGTCACACAGTGGGGCACGTTCTGTTACAAAGTTATGCCATTTCGGTTGAAAAATGCTGGGGAAACCTATCAACGTGCCATGGTAGCTTTGTTCCATGACATGATTCATTCCAAGATAGAGGTCTACGTAGATGATATGATAGCCAGATCTCAAACTAAAAAGGAACACCTTGACCATCTGTAGAAACTGTTTGAAAGACTAAAGAAATACAAACTAAGGTTGAATCTGAATAAATGCACTTTTGGAGTGAGGTCCGGCAAACTCTTAGGCTTCGTTGTCAGCGGAAAAGGTATCAAAGTGGACCCTACAAAGGTAAAAGCAATACAAGAAATGCCCGCTCCTTGCACTGAGAAGGAAGTCAGGGGATTCTTAGGACGGCTAAATTACATCGCCGGGTTCATTTCCCATCTAACCGCTACTTGTGAACCAATCTTCAAATTGCTGAAGAAAGATCAAGTGGTGGAATGGAATGATGACTGTCAGGATGCCTTTGATAGAATCATAGAGTACCTTCAAGAGCCTCCCATTTTGATGCTGCCAGTTGATGGAAGACCTTTGATCATGTCCCTATCAGTCTTGGAAATTTCAATGGGGTGTGTGCTGGGGAAGAATGATGAGTCTGGCCAAAAAGAGCATGCAATATACTACCTGAGCAAAAAGTTTACCGACTGTGAAACCAGATATTCATTGCTCGAGAAAACTTGTTGCGCTCTGGCATATGCTGCTCGTCGGCTAAGACAATATATGTTGACTTACACCTCCTTATTGATATCCAAGATGGATCCAATTAAGTACATATTCGAGAAGCCCTCCCGCTCTGGGAGAATAGCAAGATGGAAGATGGTCCTGACTAAATACGACATTCAATACACTACCCAAAAAGCAATAAAGCAAAGTGTGCTAGCCGATCACCTTTCTCATCAGGCTGTGGATGACTACCAATGCATGAATTTCGAATTTCCGGACGAAGACATCATGGTGGTAAATAATTGTGAAGAACTCAGACCATACGACGGACCTGAATAAGGATCCCGATGGACCATGGTTTTTGATAGCGCTTCCAACGCACTCGGAAACGGAATAGGCATTGTGAGCATATCCTTTGAAGGCTGTCGTACTCCCTTCACCGCTATACTGTGTTTCAACTGCACCAATAATATGGCGGAATATGAAGCGTGTATCACGGGTCTTAAAGCTGCCATAGATTTAGGAATCAAGATTTTAAGTGTATTTGGAGATTCGGCCTTAGTCATCAGTCAGATCAAAAGAGAATGGAATACGAAGAATCCTAATTTCATCCCTTACAAAGAACATGTGTTGACATTAATCCCACATTTTGAGGAAATTACCTTTGAGCATTTTCCACGAGAGGAAAATCAACTAGAGGACACGCTAGCCACTATGTCATCCATGCTCAAAATCAGGTGGGATAATGAGGCTCCTTAGATCACCATTGGAAGGATGGACGAACCAGCTTACTGTCACGAGATTGATACTGAAGAAGTAGTGGACAAGCCTTGGTTCCATGAAATTAAGAGATATCTCGAGACCCAAGAATATCCGGAGGAAGCTTCAGTCAACGACAAGAAATTCCTGCGAAGGTTCTCTGCTAAGTTCTTTCTCAGTAACGAAATTCTCTATAAGCGCAACCACGACTCTACTTTGCTCCAGTGCATAGACAAGAGTGAGGCAAACGAGATCATGGCTGATTTACATGAAGGAACCTTTGGAACCCATTCTAGTGGGCACACGATGGCTAAAAAGATCCTACGGGGAGGATACTATTGGTCCACCACGGAAGCAGATTGTCATCAGCATTCACAAACCTGCCACAAGTGTCAGATCTATGCGGACAAAGTACATGTGGCTCCGGTTCCTCTAAACTTCGTGACTGCTCCTTGGCCATTTGCAATGTGGCGCATTAACATGATTGGAGAGATCAAAGCTACAACTTCTAACATACACCATTTCATCTTGGCTGCCATTGATTACTTCACAAAGTGTGTCGATGCAGCTTCATTCGCTTCTGTTACCAAGAACGTTGTGGCCCGATTCATAAAATAGAATCTTATTTGTCGGTTTGGTATCCCAGAGAGAATCATTACAGATAATGGTACCAATCTCAACAATACTGTGATCACCGCACTATGCGCGTAATTCAGGATCCAGCATCATAACTCTTCTCCTTACCGGCCGAAGATGAATGGCGTTGTAGAAGCCTCTAATAAAAACATCAAGAAGATCATACAAAAAATGAAAGTGACCTATAAGGACTGGCATGAGATGTTACCATTTTCTCTTCACGGGGTTACCGTACCACGGAGCGCACATTAGTAGGGGCAACTCCTTTCTCCTTGGTATACGACTGTAGCGGTGAAAATTGGAGATCGAGCTATTAATTAACTCGACTCGCAAAAGCAAGAGTCGCCACCGCGCTTTATTATTTCCAAGGGAAAAGGGAAAAGAGCGAAATAAAACCATAAAACATGCAATGTAAAATAATGAAAATACAATGCGTTTTGAAAAGAGATCAAGAGTTCGGGGGTTGGTTATGCAATGGGAAGGTATTAGCACCCAATGCATCTGCGGTACTCCGCAGGAACCTTTTGAAATATCTGTTTTTGGTTAAGATTGTTTGTTATATACAAGGGTGTATTTATCTACAACTATGTTTGTTTAAAAAAAATGAGTTTTTATTATTGCGTTCGTGAGGGTTTCGCGACCCTTTGCCTACGTATCCAATGAAGGAATCAAAACACCGTAGTTCCTCTAGAAAAAAGTTGATTTGTTTGTGTTTTTTAGTGGGCGACATTAACGCACGCATTCTAGCAATAGGCACGACCGGTATCGCGGTAGAACGGGGATAACATGCCCTTGGGGGGAGTTTAGATTTGTTGAGTGTTTTATGAGTTTTAAGATATATTCAAGTAATGATTAAAGAGTGTTTTTTGGATTTTTTTTTGTTTGTTTATTTGTTTATTTTATCTTGCCTAATTACTAACATTTGTACAAAGTAAATAAAATGCAGAAAGATAAAAACCTACGCTATTACAAACATATCAAAAGGCATAAAAAATATGAAAGAAAAAATAAGATAAAAGTAAGAAAAAAAAGTGTATTTCGACCTTGGCAGTAGCACACTTCGATTGGCATTCTGTTGGCCTCCTTCGACTGGGGCTAGCACCAGTGAAGTCACGTCTTTCGATTGGGATTTGGCAGGGGCGAGGTCCTATCCTTCGATTGGGCAAAGTAAGCAGCAAGTCGTATCTTTCGACTGGGGCTGGTAACAGTGAGGTTTTGTCCTTCGATTGGCCTGGAAGTCAGTGTATGGCAAAGTCTTTTGATTCTTCCTTGTTGCCTTCTTCGACTGGAGGTTGAAAGCAGTGAGGGAGTGTCTTTCGATTGGACATGGTTTGCCTCCTGGTTGTCTCTTTCTTTGACCTGGAGAAGGGGGTAGAAGCCAGAAGCTTCATTTCCTATTTCCTATTTCCTGTTTCTTTCATCTCAAACATTAAATGACAACATGGCCTGAGGCCATGTTAGTATGTGATTGGTAAACAGTTTAACAATTAAAGCTAATTCAGATAAACAGAAGGAAAAACGAAAGGGTTAACTTTAAAAAAAACATGTTAACAAGGTGGAAACGAAAGAACAGTGGTATGTACAATATTTCAAACGAAAAAAGTATTATTTACATGTTATGCCATGAAACGAAAAGTTCAAGGGTAAGAGTGACTTGCCTTTATTTAGGCTGGGACGTGTACTGGGCAGTAAGGTGGTTGCCTGGAGCGCTTCTGGATTCGAAGGGAGGGACCAGGGGTTTGGCCTTTGATGCTGGATTCGAAAGAGGATAATAGGCGTGAGGTTCTTCCTGCTGGATTCGAATGGTAACAAGGTACAGGGGGTTTGCTTTTGGTTCGAAGGGTTATCACACAAGGTTGTCTTTCTGAGTTTGAACAAAACAACTATGTGTGGGGTGTTCTTCAGAATTGAAGGAGACTGAAGTGTGTGGATTCTGGGTTTGTTCTCACAAGTATTGAAGGGACTTGAGAGATTTGTTGTGTTTGAGAAAATCTGGGAGGTTTGTTCCTTTGGTCCCAAAAATCCTCCTTGAACATGTTTTGAAGCCTTGTATTTATAGGCGAGGTGGCTGAAGCTTTGATATGTTTTTGGGGGGAAAAGAAAATAATATTTGAATTATTTGTGTATACTGCCCCCTTGTTTTCTTCAATGCAGTTCTTGTGCACTCCTTTTTCGTGTAAGTACAGGACTGTTAACGCAGGCTTTATCAGTATTTTGGAGCCTAGTGGCAGGTTGGTGCAGGACTGTTGTATAGCAGCACAGCTGGCTTGAGTTTGGCAGTATATGGGAGGCCACTTGTGTGCTCTAAGTATATTGCTTCGAAGGGTTTAGTGGTCTAACTTTTGAATCGAAGGAGACTGTATTTCCAAATCGAAGCTTGTGACTGAAGGGAGATTGCATTGCCTAATCGAAGCTTGTGACTGAAGGGAGACTGCATTGCCCAATCGAAGCTTGTGGATTGAAGCAGACATATTTCCCAATCGAAATCTTGTGTTCGAAAGAAGCAATGTTGCCCAATCGAAGCAGGTTTACAGGCAGTAAACTTGTCTAGTCGAAGCAGGCTGAATCGAAATAGGCTTGCAGGCAGCGAACTTGTCCAATCGAAGGCTGGCTTGCAGGCAACAAACTTGTCCAATCGAAGGCTGGCTTGCAGGCAGCAAACTTGTCCAGTCGAAAGGCTAAATCGAAGTAGGCTTGCAGGCAGCGAACTTGTCCAATCGAAGGCTGGCTTGCAGGCAACAAACTTGTCCAATCGAAGGCTGGCTTGCAGGAAGCAAACTTGTCCAGTCGAAAGGCTGAATCGAAGGAGACCTGTCAGCACATGAAATCAAACAAAAAACACACATTTTGTGCTTGATTAGAAGTTAGTGATACATAGGCTAAGAATGTTCAAAACACTTGACAATTTCTACATAATCAATGCTCGAAGGTGAGAGGTTAAAACCAACTGTATTTAGTGACCTTGCCTTCTATAAAAATATGCAAAAATAAAAATGGGATCTTAGGTCAAAAATTGGGGTACAACAGCTGCCCCTATTTAAGTTTCTTCTATCTGGAGATATGAAGATTGGGATCTTCATTTCGAAGAGATTGAAGGGACTTAAATATAGAATACACAATTTTTGGCCTTAAGATACCGCAATTATGTTTATGATATGATATGAATGCAATGCTCTTGAATTTTATGGGGAATGACGCCATATGAGACAAACTAATGCTGGAGAAACCAAGCACATTATACAGTAATCCCACAGGTAAAGAGATTATAACTCCACTGGGGAAACAGAGTCATAGACTTAAAATGAGAGACTCTTGAATGATTTACATCAGTGTTGAGACTGGAAAAGAAATGATTTACATCAGCACTGAGGCTGGAAAAATGATTGTTACGGAGACTGGAAAATGAAATGATTGACATCAGTACTGAGACTGGAAAAGAGAAATGATTGACATCAGCACTGAGACTGGAAAAGAAATGATTTACATCAGCACTGAGGCTGGAAAAGAGAAATGATTGACATCAGCACTGAGACTGGAAAATAAATGATTTACATCAGCACTGAGGCTGGAAAAGAGAAATGATTGACATCAGCACTGAGACTGGAAAAGAAATGATTTACATCAGCATTGAGGCTGGAAAAGAGAAATGATTGACATCAGCACTGTGACTGGAAATAAACATTTCTGACTTCTAAATTATACCAAGAACGGTAACACATTCCTTCCTTAACCAAGATATCGCTTGAAAAGGATAAAATACAAACTTCCCCACGGGACTTTTCCGAAGGGATGCCATTTGCTGAGTAGACATTACTGTTGGGGATACACAAGCTGCTCAAATAAAGAGGCCGCCACTTGCTTCCTTTCAAAGGTGTCAATAACATACAAGTTGCTCATGAAGAGACCGCCGCTTGCTGTTTTCGAAGAATATTAAAGCACACAAGCTGCTCATGAAGAGTCTGCCACTTGTTGCTTTCAAAGATATCAATAACCCACAAGCTGCTCATGAAGAGACCGCCACTTGTTATCTTCAAAGAATATTAAAGCACACAAGCTGCTCATGAAGAGTTCGCCACTTGTTGCTTTCAAAGATATCAATAACCCACAAGCTGCTCATAAAGATACCGCCACTTGCTGTCTTCAAAGAATATTAAAGCACAAGCTGCTCATGAAGAGCCCGCCACTTGTTGCCAATAACCCACAAGCTGCTCATAAAGAGACCGCCACTTACTGTCTTTAAAGAATATTAAAGCACACAAGCTGTTCATGAAGAGTCTGCCACTTGTTGCCAATAACCCACAAGCTGCTCATAAAGAGACCGCCACTTGCTGTCTTCAAAGAATATTAAAGCACACAAGCTGCTCATGAAGAGTCCGCCACTTGTTGCCAATAACCCACAAGCTGCTCATAAAGAGACCGCCACTTGCTGTCTTCAAAGAATATTAAAGCACACAAGCTGCTCATGAAGAGTCCGCCACTTGTTGCTTTCAAAGATATCAATAACACATCATGAAGATATTGCTGGAGGTGAGAATCAATAATTTCATCGGGGATGGACAAACTGCTCATGAAGAGACTTCCATTTGTCATAAAGAAATTCAGAAGTGATCAAACTGCTCAAATAAAGAGTCAATCGCCTGTTGTCACGTCAATATTCCAGAAGAATGTTGTGATATCACTACCAGGGAATAAAGTTCATCTTCAATGGGGAACCATGGATAAATCCTTCCTGAGGAGACCAAGTATTTACATTGCAAAATAAATGCACTCGCCATCTAGGTTTCATAGCCTAGAGATATCCACAGGGTATCATTCACAAGAGACAAAGCTCAATCCAGGAATGAACTGGAGAGAAAAATAGTCAAACAAGACTCCACCCAATGAGGAAACAACTCAAATGGGGATTTATCCTATCCAAAGATGGAAAAGGAAAGCTAAAGCAAGATTCTTCCACGAGAGTTAACTTAGTGGGGAATTAGAAAGAAGGCGCACTTTATGCTTAAGTTGACACTCTATTTGGAAGGATCGAATACATTATTTGAATAGACATAACCAAGGTATACGAACTCGAAGACATCAAAAAATACAAATGTGCGTGCATGATGCAAGTGTGAATGAATAAATGAATGTCATGTATATGCTGACAAAACAAACAGGGGAGATAGACAGGAGATGATAAGACGTCCCAGTACAACCCGACACTCATCTAATATCAACAAGATGGGAACATTACTGGAGATAAAAACAAAAGCCATCATTGGAGCAAAGGCCTTTTACAAGTCTTAAATATCTCTGGAGAGGAATATATTTTCAGGTAGAAAACCCAAAGTCCAGTCTTCTATCGCCAACAATCCATTGAAAGGGTAACAACACAAACAATGTTTCAGCTGGAAAAAAGTCTTGTTTAGCTGGAGATACTGGGAACACCACCCTCTGATAATGTGTGCAAAACATATCTTGACAAATCTGGATTGCCCCTGGGACTAATTTTGGATGCCCCAAGTTTACTGCTGATAAACTGCGTGATGCACGACAATTCT
Source organism: Vicia faba (assembly GCA_948472305.1). Classification (NCBI taxonomy): domain Eukaryota; kingdom Viridiplantae; phylum Streptophyta; class Magnoliopsida; order Fabales; family Fabaceae; genus Vicia; species Vicia faba. Next base: position 337,024,261 of record OX451735.1, read on the forward strand.
TGCGAATAACTTCACTTCTAAAATGCCCCAAGCTATATGGTTGATGAGGAGAAATCATCTCAAGAGGATTTTACAAAAGACCTGGCATTCACCATGCTCTGGTGTCTTCAAACTCTTAGAGAGATTCATCGAATCTTGACGTGATTGCCTCAGATTGACTATAGTTGGCATAACAAAGTCTTCAAATTTTTCCCCAAAAGAGTAAACAAGTTGGGAAAGCATTAACTAGGAGAAGCAACATGTCCATGCTTAAGGTCTTCAGGTGACATGCCCCTGGATATGATTTTTTTCTTGAAATGATTCTCTAATTACTCAACAGTTTCAGGCCTCAAAAGAATAAACTCATCACTAGTGCTTATATGTGAGCTTCCTTGATATCAAACAAATGTTTTGCAGTTAGAGAAAGTTTATTATGAGAATGAAAATTCTAATGCAACAGTTATGTAAGTCTTGAAGATTTTGAAAAGATATCGCACAAATTTTGTGAGTTAGAGCACCATTCATTTTTGTGTAGGAAAAGCATATGATACCAACACAACTATTTAGAACATTCATGGGAGTCAGGAACACTATCTCATGGAAATATGCTTTCAAAATAACCTTGCTTCAATTAGGACTTTTGAAGGTTGTAACGTGGCATGGTTCACGGTTTTTAGAAAAAAAGATTTTTAAGGCTTAAGATTTATAGGTGCCCGCCCATTCTTCATGATGTTCTCCAACCCTATGTTCAGTTAATTCAACATGAGTGTTCATCTCTCAAAAGGATTTTGGGACGGTTAAAGAAACGATGAGGCTTTCGGAGTAGAAACCACCCTAATGTCTTCGTGTTTGTAGTCACCAATTTGTTCTTTGCTGAGGACTTTTCTTTGTAGTCCTTTCTTTGCAATTTTCATTTTCCCTAACTTTTGCCTGAACTAATTCTTTTGAATTGAAAGTCCAGCGGGATTGCCTAAGTCACTTGTTTTCATGTTTTCGACTTAGCAGGCTTTTTTTCTCTTGATTTTTGATTTTTGAACAAAACCGGTGACATTAGCTTGTCTTAACTTGTTGAGAAGATTGTGACTGCCTCGTTTCTTGATGAATGAGGGATAACATTGTGGTTCAACATTTTCTAGATTCATTATACATGAAGGATAGCCCTCGCAGTTTCTCTTCAGAAATATCTTCCTTATAAATTTTGAACACTCAATCAGATTAACTGAAAACTACCCTGCCCCAGGTTAAAATTTGAGGGTTTTTTCGTAAAGAAAAGAAACTCCTACTTCAAGGCTCAAAAGGGGTTATCAAGGGATTATCTTCCTTCTATCTCCGGTGTTTAGGGATTTGAAACAATGCATGTACATCGTCAGCAAGATTTTATCCAAAAGCATGCAACCAGAGATTTTGTGTTCTTTAGATCATCATCCTCTCTTCAATCTCTGCCTAGGTAAGAGAATGGGCAACAAGTTGGTATCATAATGCAAAAAGAAATTTAAAGTTTTGAAAACAAATATGAATTTCTTCAAGACAAACATACTCATTGTATTAAGATAATCATTCAGATGCAAACAAGTTCTTACATGCAAACAAATGTTTTGATAAACGAGAAAATTTACAAAAGCATGAATAAGTTAATAATCTGGGAAGGCTTTCCATCTGGACTTGAATTACCGAAAACATCCTTCAAACTCAGAGTGACCATCAATCGTGTTTACTCTTTGGCACATGCTTGATTTGAACTTCAAAACCAACGTCCTTGAATGACGAGATACCACTTCTGACCAACTTCTGAACCTCAATCTTCAAGAAGGATGGACTTGGGCAGCAACCAAAATTTCAACCAAACCAGTTAAGTGCCCCACACTAGCTTTCAAAGTAATCATCTTTCTGCAGAGTTCAGAAACCTCTTGCTTGATATTCTCCATTGTTCTTTTAGCGCGAGTGTTGTACTGGTGAGACCAAAGGAAAAATAAGACTTGGAAAAAGACCTTTGAAAGTGAAACCAAAAATGTAGAATGATGCATAATATGCAAAAGAGAGTTTTTATTCGACTTTCAAGGAACTCAAGATATTAAGTTGTAAACATCAAAGTATGAATTTTAAGTTGGCTCCAAACATTGATCAAGTTATCATCAAGATCAATCATCCATTTTGGTGGATTAGGGTTTTCACCATATCAACACCCAAGATCCATTGAGCTTGATGAAACTTGTGATGTTTACAAAGAAAGACCTCTAATTTCCTTGAAAATCAAATGAAAAGGGTTTCATGGTTGCATGAATGCATGGCTATGCAACAACCACAAGCAAGGTCACAAACAAAGTTGAAAGGTTCAACGTCACGAGCATGGAGTCAAGGTAAGGACCATCCCCAAGGTATGTACTAACGGTTTAATCACACCTGCAAGACAAGGTTCTAAGAGTTCCTGGAGTCTACATTCCTCCTTCGGATATTACCAACGTCCTAATTACTCGGTAATCAGCAATATTCTCAAGAGAAACTCGTCTGAGTGCAGCATCGCGTGACAACTACTTCCGGATTACTCCGTTATAATATCCGCGCTACACCTAAAAGGCCAAGACGGGTTAGGGTTCTACGGTTCTCAGCTTCTCTGGCTCCCAGGTCGAAAATAATAATGCCTTCCCGATTACTCGGTAAACAAATATTACATTCAAAAGGGCCTTCCACTGAGTGGGGGATCTCATGCCTCCTTCTTCGGGATTACTCCCTCAAAGTTAACATGACTATACAGCCCGTCCTATTCCTAAGTGTAACTTAGTCCGGGTATAGGACTTGTCCTTTGCAAAAACACAAATAACCACAATATAAACATATAATCAAATAATCAAATAATGATAAAATAGATAAAATAAACTAGGCTTAACCCGCTTAGGGATGGACCAGCAAGAGGTCAATCTCTCCCCAGCAGAGTCGCCAATTCTGTAGAGGTGAAAATTGGAGATCGAGCTATTAATTAACTCGACTCGCAAAAGCAAGAGTCTCCACCGCGCTTTATTATTTCCAAGGGAAAAGGGAAAAGAGCGAAATAAAACCCTAAAACATGCAATGTAAAATAATGAAAATACAATGCGTTTTGAAAAGAGATCAAGAGTTCGGGGGTTGGTTATGCAATGGGAAGGTATTAGCACCCAATGCATCTGCGGTATTCCGCAGGAACCTTTTGAAATATCTGTTTTTGGTTAAGATTGTTTGTTATATACAAGGGTGTATTTATCTACAACTATGTTTGTTTAAAAAAATGAGTTTTTATTATTGCGTTCGTGAGGGTTTCGTGACCCTTTGCCTACGTATACAATGAAGGAATCAAAACACCGTAGTTCCTCTAGAAAAAAGTTGATTTGTTTGTGTTTTTTAGTGGGCGACATTAACGCATGCATTCTAGCAATAGGCACGGCCGGTAACGCGGTAGAACGGGGATAACATGCCCTTGGGGGGAGTTTTGATTTGTTGAGTGTTTTATAAGTTTTAAGATATATTCAAGTAATGATTAAAGAGTGTTTTTTGGATTTTTTTTTTGGTTTGTTTATTTGTTGATTTTATCTTGCCTAATTACTAACATTTGTACAAAATAAATAAAATGCAGAAAGATAAAAACCTACGCTATTACAAACATATCAAAAGGCATAAAAAATATGAAAGAAAAAATAAGATAAAAGTAAGAAAAAAAGTGTATTTCGACCCAGGCAGTAGCACACTTCGACTGGCATTCTGTTTGCCTCCTTCGATTGGGGCTAGCACCAGTGAAGTCATGTCTTTCGATTGGGCTTTGGCAGGGGCGAGGTCCTGACCTTTGATTGGGCAAAGGCAACAGCAAGTCGTATCTTTCGACTGGGGCTGTTAACAGTGAGGTTCTGTCCTTCGATTGGCCTGGAAGTCAGTGTATGGTGAAGTCTTTTGATTCTGCCTTGTTGCCTTCTTCGACTGGAGGTTGAAAGCAGTGAGGGAGTGTCTTTCGATTGGACATGGTTTGCCTCCTGGTTGTCTCTTTCGTTTGACCTGGAGAAGGGGGTAGAAGCCAGAAACTTCGTTTCCTATTTCCTGTTTCCTGTTTCTTTCATCTCAAATATTAAATGACAACATGGCCTGAGGCCATGCTAGTATGTGTTTGGTAAACAGTTTAACAATTAAAGCCGATTCAGATAAACAGAAGGAAAAACGAAAGGGTTAACTTTAAAAAAACATGTTAACAAGGTGGAAACGAAAGAACAGTGGTATGTACAATGTTTCAAACGAAACAAGTATTATTTACATGTTATGCCATGAAACGAAAATTTCAAGGGTAAGAGTGACTTACCTTGCTTCAGGTTGGGACGTGTACTGGGCAGTAAGGTGGTTTCCTGGAGCGCTTTTGGATTCGAAGGGAGGGACCACGGTTTTGGCCTTTGATGCTCGATTCGAAAGAGGATAACATGCGTGATGTTCTTCCTGCTGGATTCGAATGGTAACAAGGTACAGGGGGTTTGCTTTTGGTTCGAAGGGTTATCACACAAGGTTGTCTTTCTGAGTTTGAACAAAACAACTATGTGTGGGGTGTTCTTCAGAATCGAAGGAGACTGAAGTGTGTGGATTTTGGGTTTGTTCTCACAAGTATTGAAGGGACTTGAGAGATTTGTTGTGTTTGAGAAAATCTGGGAGGTTTGTTCCTTTGGTCCCAAAAATCCTCCTTGAACATGTTGTGAAGCCTTGTATTTATAGGCGAGGTGGCTGAAGCTTTGATATGGTTTTGAAGGGAAAACAAAATAATATTTGAATTATTTGGGTATACTGCCCCCTTGTTTTCTTCAATGCAGTTCTTGTGCACTCCTTTTTCGTGCAAGTACAAGACTGTCAACGCAGGCTTTATAAGTATTTTGGAGCCTAGTGGCAGGTTGGTGCAGGACTGCTGTATAGCAGCACAGCTGGCTTGAGTTTGGCAGTATATGGGAGGCCACTTGTGTGCTCTAAGTACATTGCTTCGAAGGGTTTAGTGGTCCAACTTGTGAATCGAAGGAGACTGTATTTCCAAATCGAAGCTTGTGACTAAAGGGAGATTCCATTGCCTAATCGAAGCTTGTGACTGGAGGGAGACTGCATTGCCTAATCGAAGCTTGTGGATCGAAGCAGACATATTGCCCAATCGAAATCTTGTGTTCGAAAGAAGCAATGTTGCCCAATCGAAGCAGGTTTACAGGAAGTAAACTTGTCTAGTCGAAGCAGGCTGATCGAAATAGGCTTGCAGGCAACGAACTTGTCCAATCGAAGGCTGGCTTGCAGGCAACAAACTTGTCCAATCGAAGGCTAGCTTGCAGGCAGCAAACTTGTCCAGTCGAAAGGCTTAATCGAAGTAGGCTTGTAGGCAGCGAACTTGTCCAATCGAAGGCTGGCTTGCTGGAAGCAAACTTGTCCAATCGAAAGGCTGAATCGAAGGAGACCTGTCAGCACATGAAATCAAACAAAAAACACACATTTTGTGCTTGATTAGAAGTTAGTGATACATAGGCTAAGAATGTTCAAAACACTTGACAATTTCTACATAATCAATGCTCGAAGGTGAGAGGTTAAAACCAACTGTATTTAGTGACCTTGCCTTCTGTAAAAATATGCAAAAATAAAAATGGGATCTTAGGTCAAAAATTGGGGTACAACAACGACATGGAAGTTTTCCTACCAATTGAAGTCCAAATACCTTCTCTAAAAATCATAAAGGATACGGGGTTCAAAGAAGATGATTGGATTCAAACTCGATTTGACCATTTGACCTTGATTGATGAGAAGAGGCTTATGGCTATCTGCCATGGCCAGATTTACCAAAAACATATGATTAAGGCTTTTTATAAGAAGGTCAGACGTCGGGTATATCAGGTTAGTGACTTGGTAATCAAGCGTATCATTCTACCACAAGGTGATCTCAGGGGGAAATGGACTCCTACGTATGAAGGACCATTTGTGATTAAAAACATATTTTCTAGTGTGGCAGTGATCTTAACCACTATGGACAGCGACGACCTTCAGCACCCTGTAAACGTGGACATAGTTAAAAGATACTATGCATGAACAAGACCCGCTAGGTCGACTTGCCTAGGCAAAAATTAGGCATAAAACACAAAAAAATATGTAAACTCGGTAAGTTGAAAACCTGGAAAGGCAGTTGGGTAAAAAAGGGTATCCCGGTGGACTGAAAACCCGAAAGGGCAGTCCAGGCAAAAGTTAGGGATTTTAAGCATATGACTATGTCCCGTTGGATCACCTTACAACCATTCTTCAACATCAATCGTCAAACTCAAATGGTTCTAATCAATCCAATCAACTTCAGACAAAGCAACAAGTGGATAAGACGCTCAGAGACATGAAGGCTATAGCAGAGTTGGAACCCAATGGGATTATTTTACATATCTGTCTTTTCTTTGTATCAGTTTTCATTTTTACAATGACATTCTCTTATTAGGATGTTCGTCCCTTTGTACAAAAATACTTATTCAAGTTAATACAAAGATATTCATTTAAAAGTACAAAACTATCTGTTTTTCGTTTACTTTCCTGTTTTGTTTGCAAAAACGTCCAGTGATTATTTTTGAACATATGCATTTGAACGTAATTATTGTTCATAAATGAATGCACAAAAAAGGAAAACTAAATAGAAATACAATTACTAATAGCTTTAAGAGACAGGATAATATCTATGGGCCATTCCATAAAGTCCCTGCAGGTACTTTCCCTAACGGAACAGGAGCAGGGACATCCTACTACAAGATCATTGATATATCGCTAGTATGTAGCCTAATGATATATGTTGCTTTCATATCCTCGATGGAGAAAAACTTCCAGTTACAGCTCCAAATATTCCTCAATGAAAGTCACCCAGCTTCTCAGGAACTCCCTAGTAGGATTTCACCAAGTTGACAAGCAATGCACGGTGTTTCCCTTCCCCAAGAGAATTTACTTCTCTAATGACGGAAACCCATCTATCAATGCTTCAATTTCATATGAAGGCTTACACTCCACATTCCCAACAGCAGTCAGGGATTTGTTTTCCCCAATATAAACAGCACCGCAGTAGAACAACTAACATGTGCATTACTCTGGACTGGCTCGAAATCTTGAGTGGGCCTAGTCTAAGACATCTTATAGGTGCCGCCCACTGGCGGTGACACGAACTGCCCGCACCTATGGGGAAATATCACCCTCTTACCCTTCTGTTCCAGCACCGATCCGAGATGCTCATCGAGCATCTCCTTAGCCTGCCCGACATCAGCATCGTGTAGACCACCAGGGACTGATCATCGAGATGCCCGCAACCAGTCTCCTCCAGGGAACCAATGTCTAGTTACGAGCACATATGCCCGGTTTGACCAAGTCCTGGCATTTACCTGATTTTCCGAACCCGCATATCTAGGTGAGAAATCATGAACCAATGGCCATGGGCCAGGGGAATTATATAAACCCTCACACCTATGAGGGCCAGGTATCACATTTTTACTACTCACTACCTGATATTCTGCTAGTACCTCCTTACTCGCACTCTTACTTGATCGTTTGATTACCTTGTAGGTACAACCCCGTCTCTCCTCTTCCCGATTGAAGATCATTCTCTAGCCACTCTCCAGGTTCTGGTCAACTGCAAGATCAGTGGCACCATCCGTGGGAATCTTCTATCCCCATCTTTCTTCCCTCAGAACCTAAGATCAAAGCAACTCTACTTTCAAGAACCATCTCTCCTATCATGGCTGGCCATAATGATCTCTACCTGTCTGGAAATACCATCCTTTCCCTCGTTCGCAAGACTGATGGAGGCCAGGAACACCCTCGACTTGAGAACAACCTGGTCCCCTATGAAGGAGAAACTGGGTCCCCTGATTCCACTGATGCCCAACGTGGCAACAATCAACTCTTGGGTGAAGGGCGTTCCACGAATCCTACTGAGGAACTCCCAGAAATCTTGCAGCCAGTCCCTATCCCCGTCATCACTGATCTGGCCATAGCAGTGTTGCTCGCTGCCCTGAATCAGACCAATACCCTCATCCTTCAACAAAACCAGAGGATAGGATCCTTAGAAAACAGGAGTTCAAGATCTTCTCCCCGGAGGACCCAAAGATGAAGTTCCCCTAGCGCATCACCACCCAGGTGTGGTCCACCGCCCAAGAAGGAAAGGCGTGATGTTTCTTTCTTCAAGAAACGCAATCGTATGCATCCCGCCCGAGATCAAGACTCCACTTCGTTCAAGAAGAGGAAGGACATCAGGCAGATCGATCGTGCTCGACTTCCCTCTCCCGAGCCAAAGAAAAAGCGGAGGAGACCCTCCCCTCGATGAGACCGCGACGACTGACGGGGGAGAAACTATCACTATCCTTCTCCATCTCCCGTGAACAGTGAAGATGACGAGCCCCGCGGCCCTCTATCCCGAGAGATCACTGAAGTTCCACTCCCCGTAGGCCTAGAGAAGCCGCCCATTCTAGGGACCTACGACAGCACGACAGATCCTGACGAGCATATTGAGAATATCGATGCGCTCCTCGACTACAGGGGGGTCCGTGGCGCCATCAAATTCAGGCTCTTCCCGACTACTCTCAGGAAAGGGGCGATGGCATAGTACAAAAGTTTTCTCGACAAATTCATCACCTCGTCGAAACAACTCGGGAAAATGTTTTCAAGGCATTTCACTGTCTTCCTTCGACATCCTAAATCAGAAGCTTCGCTCGAGGCAATCATACATGGCAGAGACGAATCTCTACAAGCGTACATCGAGTGCTTCAACAAAGAAGCGGTCCAGGTCCCAACAACGAACAACATGAAAAAATACCTGCTCGAGCGCGGGCTCCATCCCTACAGCGACTTCGCCAAGGCTGTGGGCATAGAAACACCAACCACACTCGATTCCCTTCTCCTGAAGGCCCAAAAGTACATACAATTTCAAGAGAAGGAGGCAGGTAACAATTCTTGGGAATCCAGGCACGGGGAGAGTGCCAGACCCTCAAAGAATAACGAGCCCTCGACATCCCGTCGGGGGGGGGGGGGGGGGGAACGGGAGGACAGGCCCCGTGATCCTAAAGACTACAAGGGGTCGGTTGATCGTTTTCACGACTACACCCCCCTGACAACCTCAAGGGAGCGTATTCTTTCCGAATGGACCAATTCAGAGTTCAAACAAGTCGGGAAGGGCTTCCCCCGACAAACACCGTCGAAGCCTAGAACCATCAAGAGCAAGTACTGCAGGTTCCATAAAAGTCACGACCATAACACAGAGGATTGCATCCATTTCAAGGATGAAATCGAAATATTAATCAGAGACGGGAACCTAAAACAGTACAATAAGAATGAGGCCTCCCGTGAGGAAGCACCAGAGACAAAGAATGTCGAAGATGGGAAGAAATACCCTAATATCGACACCATTCCGGTCGCCTTGAGCATCTCGTGTCTGGAAGACTTCTACTTTCCGGACATGGAGGAAGTCCCCATGTACTTCTCCACCCAAAGTACATGGGAATCCTTCCCCGCAGCCATGGTCATCTCCGGCGGAGGGTTCAACAGGCATACAGTCGGATCAGTGAAGAGAAGATTTAAACAAATCATCGATGCCAAGTACGAGATGGAATCCATGCTCGACAAATTTCGAGGAGGATCTCACCCCCTCGCATTCTAAAAAGAAGAGTTACCGGGAGGAGCCCCAAATTTGAGCATCCCGCTACTCGTGAGAGCTCGGATGGCTAATTTCGACGTGCGTCACATTTTCGTCGACCAGGGCAGTTTGGTTGAAATTATGTACGCCCAACTGTTCAACACTCTCCAACTGAATGAGAGCCATCTAACCCCCTACGTGGGCTATGATCTTCAAGGGTTCAACGGGGCCAACATGAAGCCATGGGGGTATGTCGAGCTGATCGTCACCTTTGGGAGGGGGTAATGGCCAGGGCCATCAAGACCCAATTCTTGGTGGTGGATTGCTCGTCCCTCTATCAATGCATCTTTGGGAGACCCACTCTCACCGAGCTCACCGCGGTCCCCTCCACCGTTCATCTCAAGATGAAATACTACACAACCGAAGGTTTGGTCTCCACTCTTCACAGGGACATCCAAGCATCCAGGAGATGCTTCGAAGCTTCTGCGAAAGGCCTCAACTCCATCAACGCCCAGCCTCGAACAACCACTTGAGCCATGATGCCCTCCAACTCTGAGAAATCTAAGCCACTGCCAAGGGTCGACACCATTGACCTCGACAGTCGCTTCTCCGTGGAGGATAGGGTCGAGCAAAGGAAGAAAGGGAAGGAGCCTATGGTTGAAGTTGAAGGGTCAACCTCCTCTGCTAACCACAACAAGCTATTAATCCACGCACGGCCTATCCCGGAAAGAGACTTCAAGTTGATTCCCCTCGGAGAAGACCCCACCAGGGGAGTAAAGATCAGAGTGGACCTCCCCGACCTGGCTAAAAGGAAACTCAAAGCTTGTCTGCGGGAGAATGCTGATATATTTTCCTGGAGTACGGCCGAGATGCCCAGTTTAGACCCCGAGGTCGCATGCCATCACCTGATCATTGATCCCACCATCAAGTCAGTCGCGCAACATAGAAGAAACGGTCGACCGAGAAGTCACACGCTTCTGAATTAGCTGTAATAGACCTCCTAGAGTCACATTTTATTTTCGAATCCCAGTACACAACCTGTCTTTCCAATGTAGTCCTCGTTAAAAAATCTAATGGAAAATGGAGAATGTGCATTGACTATACTGATCTCAACCGGGCTTGCCCGAAAGATGCTTATCCCCTCCCCAACATAGACAAACTGGTCAACAATTCCATTGGTTTCAAACTATTTTATTTCATGGACGCGTACACTGGTTACAACCAGATTCCCATGGCAAAAACAGACAAAAAATATACGGACTTCATGACCGAGTCGGGCGATTATTACAATAACATAATGCCTTTCGGCCTGAAGAACGCGGGTGCTACCTACCAGCGCATGATGAACAAAGTCTTTCGCAATGAGATAGGCGAGATGTTTGAAGTCTATATGGACGACATGATCGTCAAGTCCACAGAAGAGCTCGACCATGCTGCCCATTTGAAAAAGGTGTTTGAGCAAGCCCGAAAGTTCCAGATGCGATTCAATCTAGAAAAATGCACCTTCGGTGTACGGGCAGTAAAGTACCTCAATTTATATCTGACACAACGAGGCATCAAGGAGAACCCTGACAAATGTCGAGCCTTCTCCGAGTTTCCAACACCCACCTCGAAGAAATCCATCCAAATCTTAAATGGCATGCTCACTTCTCTTTCCCGATTCGTGGCAAAATCTGCCCAGCAGGCGCTCCCTGTAGCACCCCAAAATTTACCCTCTTGATTTAGGCTTATGTCTCATCATGAATATCATATTGCATTGCATTCATACACTGTGATGGGATCAAAGTACTTTGGTTATCAAGTCTTCCTCAAGATTTGAAGGTTGATTGCATTGACAAGTTGCTTAAGTAGAACCTTATCATCTAAACCTCTGGATCTTTCAAGCTCAAAAGTTATTGCATATCTCAAAATGTCTTATCCATCTCTTTGGATCATCAGAGGATTGAAGTTTGTGTTTGATTATCAAAAGAATCACTCTTTTGATTCACTAGTCAAAATTAGGGTTTTGTTTGATCAAGGCTATTGATGCATGCTCAAGTCTTGATTTGGAAGCTACAACATCTCATTGGTATTTAAAAAGTCTTTTTACAAGAAATTGGTCAAGATATCCAGAGGATGTGAGGTTTTGAAGATGATTCATCACTCTCCTTTGAGAAATCAATCAAATTTAGGGTTTGGTCCAAGTTGAAGTAATTGGGGTCTAGATGAGCTAATTCATGAAGCATCATTATCTTATCATCATTAGAATCAAATATGATCAAAGAGTCTCTAATGATTTCCATTGGAATTAGGGTTTTGAAGATTGATCAGCTATCTCTTAGTACATGGTACAAAACTAGGGTTTTGGATTTAATCAGGATTTCTCTGACTTTTTCACCCAAACTTGTTTCCATGATTCACCACATGTTATTAAGAATTTATGATTGGAAAATTGAGGTTCAATTAGGATTGGAAACAATTCAATTGATCAAAATGGGCAAATTGGTCATTTTGACCAAAGTCAGTAAAATCAGGAGTTGACCAAGTGGACTTTTGGTCAATCATCAATTTAAGCATCCTCTTTTCATATTCCATACCCAAATTCATCTTTGAATCGTGAGAAATGGTGAATTTTAGTGTAACTTGTTCAAGAAGTAACTTAAAAATTTTAAAAAAAAAATTTAAGTGTCAAGATGACTTCTCTTGGGCAAGTCACGCGCGTAATTTCATAGACACTTGGCATGCCATTTTGTGGAATCAATTGCTTGTGACCCAAGCCTCAATTTGAAAAATTAAAAAGAAGATTTTGTTGCATTCCGTGAGAGCTTCCCATTGAGCCTTGAATCATCCAATTTAGTCAAAATTTGCGTGAGTTATAATGTCTCAAAGTTGGTACCTCAAGGCTGACTTCATACACACCATGCAAGCCAGACGCACGCGCAGACCAGGAAGGCCAAGTCAGCATAAATTTGAAAAATTCAAGGCCCTATGATGTTTTATATTATGAGAGCTCTTGAAAGGCCCCTCAAGCATCCAAAATGCACGAAGGAATTTCAAGTGGCCTAAGCATAAAGTCAGCTAGCCAGATTATTTGGAAACCATGTCCATGTTGCATATTTTTTGCGCAAATCCAGTTTTGATTGATGTCAACATAGCCAGCTCACCAAATGCACATTCTTTGCTCAAAACTCCACTCAACATGACATCACCAAAACGACTGTTGGGCTGGGCATAACAGAAGCAAAACGCGTCACCATGATCACTCTCTTCAATTTTCAGTTTTTTTTTTTTTGCAATTCTGCTTCTAATGGTCTTGAGTTCTTCAAAGACCTTTTTACCCTCAGCAAACACTCTATATAAGGCATATGTCGCTCTCTTTCAAGGCACGTATTCATTCTCTCAAAAAATCAGAAGCTGCTATCTCTCTCAAAAAAAAAAAATTCTGCTTCGAAGCTCCTTTATTCTCCATTCCAGAGCTCGATTCATGACCATTTTCACTTCATTGGAGCATTAGAAGCAAGGGACAAGGGTTTTCGCTTCATTTCAGAGGCCATAGTTGAATTTATTTCTCAACTCGAAAGGTATTTTCAGATCTTGATTCTTCATAATTTTGCTTGTTTCATGCGATTTAAAGCTTGTGATCATGTTCATAGCTGGCCAGATCTTACATCTGATGTATAAACTTGTTTGATTTTGAAGCATATGAGATTTGGTGAACTTCTGGTTTTTCATGATTTAATGATTTTCTCAATTTTCCTGCTCTAATTTCTACTTCTATGATTGATCATTTTGAATTTTATAAAAAGCATGATGTAGTTGATAGTTTGAACTTTGATTTGTGATTTGAATCATTGATTTTGGTGGAGAAATAAGGCAGAAATCCTGAGTAGAACATAGGAGCTTGAAACTGAAAAAAATGCGCGTTAGGGCATTGTCTTGAGGAAGAAGATGATATTGTGGCTGGATCTGATTGGTCCATGTGATTTTTAATGCATTCTTCATATTTTTTATTTCATTTGATTTTTCTGATTTTATTTTTGTGATCAAAACATCTTCAAAAATCATGAAAAAATTACCATAGGCCAATAATAATTTCTAGTATTTGTCATATTTATTGTGGAATTTTTTTAAAATGTTTTGATTAGATTAAAAATTCATAGTTTTAATTAATTGTTTGTTCAAAGATTATTTTCATTTTAATAGTTACTTTGATCTAAAAATACCACAAAAAATGTTTTGAACTCATAAAATAATATAGAAAATGATTCTGATTTTAGTTTAGATTGTTTTCTATTTTTTATTAGAGTTTTAATTTGAGAAGTTTATTCTGAATTTTTGCTTCATAATTTTTATTTTAATACTTCCTTTAATTCAAAAATTCTAAAAAAAGTTATACAAGCTTGTTTTTAACCATAGATTCTGAATATAATTTTATTTTGACCTTTTTGTGAGTTTTGGCTAGGGTTTGCATTTTTTCCATTAAATAATAGTTTAATTGTTAATTGTTTGTTTGATTTTTATTTTAATATTTCCCGTAATTCAAAAATTCCATAAAAAAATCAGGGATGTGTGTTTTTAATTCTAATATTTGAATATAATTTTGGTTGGATATTTTTCTGATTTTTTATTAGAATTTTATTTTGAGATATGAATATTTGTTTAATTAATTAATTGTTTGGATTTAATTTCATTTTTGACTTTTCTTTAATTCAAAAAATATGGAAAAATAGGTATTCCGACCTTTTGAGTTTTTTCATGTTTTATGTATATTTGTTCTGATTTTTTTTGAATTTTGATCTTGGCTAATCAATATTTAAGATTAAAAGTCAAAAATTAGGGTTTTGTTGCTTATTGTGCAAGTTTCATGTTCAAAACCATTATGCCCTGGGTTTTCAATAGAATTTAAGTCTTGATTAGGGTTCATGGATGTATCGAGGATCTTAAAACCATTATCTTGAATTATTTGACTTGGTTTGATATTTTTCCACAAATTATTTTGAAAACTTGTCTAGTTTGGTAGTTTTGCCAACTAGTTTTGAACTTTGGGCCTCATTTGATCCCCTCCTCAATCATTCATGAATCTAAGACTTGCTTTCTGACTTCTACACACTTCAAAGATGATAAAAAAAATTGGATTGAATTATTGATCCTTGTTTCTATTTGTGATGTTATTTCGATGTGTTTATCCACATAAACTCAAGTCATTTCACTTAATGCCCCATGTTTGAATGATTGAACCTTTTGATGCATTGTATGGAATTCCTCTTCTATTATGCTTGTGAGCTGGGATGAGTCATTTGAGTATGATTTAATTGTGTTTGCTACTGACCTTCATGGTCTTTGATTGTATTCTTCTCAAGCTCTCATGATCCTTGATTGATATCCAATTGTTAACTCAATATGGTGATAGAAAGGAGCAACATTCCTCTAATTTTTGGCCTAATTGTGGATATGCCTGTTTCTTTTTGTCTACCATACCTAATGCTCTGATAATTGTTATCATGTATTTCTCACTTCATCATGTCATCATCCATCCCTTATGTGAATCATCATTCAATTTATGGGAATACTAACTTGGTTGTTGAATGTGCGAGGTACTTTGAGAAAAGTTTTCCATTTTTGACTTGAGGCTACTGTGTTTCACTTTATTTGTGGAACACAATTTATTATGTTTGCATTACTCTTGTGCTTGTCATATTTGGTAGTCTATGCAGGATATATACATATAATTATGATTGTTATACATTGCCCATGGGATATGTTCATATCTGATAATCTCATTACTTACATCCTGATGGCGTAATTTATGACCTGATTTGTCTGCTAATGCCAGCTTGCTTGAAGTTCTCTGGGTTTCTTTTATTCTTTCTCAGTTGCTACGAATAATTATCCGTTTGGTATTGCACTATTTCCTTTCTTCTATTTGCATAGTTCTATGTTGCATGATGGGACCTCTATTGCTGATATATGTCAGGAGGTGTTGCATCCCAAAATTTTCCCTCCCATATTCTTCAAGAAATTGCCAAGCCAAGTCACAAAATTCCCCCAAGGGTTGTGCAGTGCAATTGTCTCCTATACAGTCAAAACTAGGGTTTGTGGTCTGATCAAGAAAATGAAGTTTTCAAAGGCCCAATCAAGTCTCATATGCCTACAAATGTGGTCAAGCATCCTCCTATCAAGTTTCAAGGCATTCAGCTCAAAATTGCACAGTCAAAACCCTAGATTGCACTACAGTCAACTGTAGGGGCAAAATGGTCATTTGATAGTCAAAAGTTCAAATTTTTGGTCAACATATCATTTTGAAGCCACAAACATCATTTGATCAATGCTTGATCATGATTCTCAAAATTTGGCTCAGAAATCATCAAAGATGCAAAAGTTACTATATTTGGACAGCTGAAAAAGTCAACTGAAATTGACCAGGGCATAACTTTCACATGGATTATCAGAAAAATTCCATCCAAAGCTCATTTTGAAGAGAAAGACATTTCCTACAATTCATCTTCATATTCCAAGTCCAAGAAATGCTCTCACAAAAAGTTATCAATTTCAACATTATAGGTCATTTTCAAAAGTCAACAAAAAAGGACTTTAAGTCAAAGGCCATAACTTGAGATTGGTAAATCAAAATGACATGAGACCAAAGGCATTGGTTAAAGGACTCAAAGACCTTTCCAAAATGTCCAAGAACATGTGAAAAGCTTAAAAATTGAGCAAGTTATGCCTTGTGGAAGTTGGGAAATATTTGGGAATTTTGAAAAGTCAACTTTACTTCAAATGACCTAAAATTGCTAATGGGCCCATTTTTCTTCCATGATTCATCATTCTAAGCATATGCACGACCACTTGGCCCAAAGGGAAGTGTTTTCTCATTTTTTATTTATTTATTTGGATTTTTATTTATATTAATTCAATTAAATCAATTAAATACATGAAAAATATCAAAATTGCCTTAACCAATCTTTTTATGCATGTTTGATACTCAATATTTCGTGTAAATACAAATGGGGAAAGATTTGGAGCTGATTGGCATGATTGAACAAAAATGCACATGAAAAGATATGGAAAAGATCCTTAAGAAATCAAATATTGAAAACCATTATGGCCATGGATTTTATGCAATTTTCTTAACCTAACATGCTCATTACATAACCAGGAATACAACCCTAATCCTAAAACACTCCAAGCTGCGCCCAAAGACCCTTGCCAAACTTGAAAATTTCACTTAAGAACTCAATTCTGAAAACGTGGTTAGAGATCTATTCAAGCCCTAAAAACTATTCCATCAGCTTCCTTGAAGGTCCCTGATCAGATTCCAACCACAAGCATTCTTCAGAACTCCACGAATTGGTATATTGCACACGAACTATATCAAAGAAAATTCACAATTGTATATCATATTCCATGCGTTATTTCTGAAATTTAGTCATTGATTCATGCTCATGATGATGTTTTGATGCTAACCAACACATTCAATTGCATTTTTGTGCCGTATATACGAATCTGCCATGTTTAAATGTTAGGGTTTGCAGAGCTTGAGATTGGGGCTTTTCACCCAAGGAAAAATTACGCCTCAAGACTATTGCCATTAGATTAAGCAGGTTGAGACGAAGAAGAATCCCTACTCGCGCCTAATTTATTGGTCCTATAGCGCTAGTCGCTATTTTCTGTAAACCTACCTTAAGCCACGCCCAAGAAACCGTTGCCTCTGCTTTTGTTTTACAGGGATAGCGAAGGAGATGATGTGTTGTCCATCAGCGATAGGCCGGTTTTAAAACTGGCGCGTTAAACCACTAATGCGTTTGTTTTTTCTTTTTGTTATTTGTTTGTTGTTAATATACCAAACGCGTTAATTGGCTCAGACGGCAGGCATAAGGATTGGCAAAGCTCAAGACCTGGGTTCGAATCCCAGGTCTTCATTACTTTCTATGTTATTTTTCCATATATTATCCCATGCAGATTCAGTGCTAGCAACTACCATACGTCTCTCCAATCCAGCATGCCACGTCCACTTAAAGATCAATCTAAGGGCTGAGATTGAAGGGACATCCTACGCTCCAGTCAACGTACAAGCAGGCCAGTAAAAAAGTCAAAGAAAGCCATGCTTAATTGGGCCAGCATTCTGAGGCCTACACCTCCATGTTGGGACAGAAAACCCCCTTGGTTTGCTTCTCTATACATTTTTTTATTTTATTTTCAATAATGATTTTATTTTCCTTATTTGTTAAATCAATTAATTATTTCTTTTACAAATTATAAAATATACAAAAAAAATCAGAAAAGACCAAAAATAATAAATATTTTTATTATAATTATTTTCTTGTAAATAAATTAACATATAATGAATTTAGTTTTAATTAGGATTTTTGCAATTTTAATTCTTTTCATATTAAATATAAAAAAGGTAGAATTAGGTTAATTGACAATTTTCATTCCTTTTAATTTTTTCTTTGGATCATAATATTATTATTTATTGATTTTCATAATTAATTGTACATAAATAACTTAGGTTAAATTAGGTTAAAAACTTCAACATTTTTAATAAGTTTAAAAAACAATTAGAATTAGGGTTTACATCCAATTTTTAGTTTTAATTAATTCTTTTTTCTCTTAAATCATAAAAAACATAAAATACCAAAAACATTTAATTTTAATTTTTAATGCTTCATTAACTTTAAATTTTTTGCAAAAGGGTCCAGTGCCCATATTTTTAATTCCTTTATTTCGCATATTTATTTTATATCGTTTATTATAATTATGTATCTCTCCCAAAGCGTTGTAATATTTTATACTTTTCGCACTTTTACTTTGCTTTATTTACTTTCCGTCAAATCGGGTCCGGTTTAATTTTGGCGATGTGGACCCGCGCCGTTGTAATAGCCTTAGATTTACTTTTTCCCGCAAATATTAACTGTTAACAAAAAGCATGCAAGAATGTATGGCCATAATAAAATCAAGCGTAGATCACAATGAACATGACAAGACAAATACAAAATGAAAACGACACACGAATCGCACACACCACCCCTAGGGTACGCCTCACTGTTGCCTTGCCTCGAAAGGTGGTCGTCGAGTAGAGGACGTCTTAGTAAGTCCTCATGATCCGGGAACCTGGCATGAGGGTAGCTTCTAAGGTGTCTTCCTATTGCTCCGGTGATCACCATGTCCCTAAAACTCGAATTGACCCGAACACCTCCAACGGTGGTGCTACCTACCTCTCAATGGTGGGATGGCACTACTTTAAAGGACATTTACACAGACGAACTCCTTAGGGTAGGTAGGTTCTCAAGGATACTTGCTCTCTTCAAAACAAACTGAAATCTTTTCACACCAACACTTTTCAAAAGCTTTCAAAGCAAATTTTTCAAACACTCTAACGTACGAGTCGAACTGAAATTTTTCAAAGAAACCTTTTTAAACCCACAATTGAAAAGCAAACAAACATTTTTGAAAACACATTGAGCAAATATCTAAGAGCCCATGGATAACCATGGATAGAAATGGTGCTAACACCTTCCCTTTCTATAATCTACCTCCCGAACCGAGAGCAATCTCTATAAGGAATTTTTCTGTGCTTTTGTCCTTTCCATTTGGAGAAAATAAAAGACGGTGGCGACTCTTGCTTCCGCGACATTTCGCGAACCAGCGTTAAACAGTCAGTTCCAGATCCACCGATCACAGAACTGGCGACTCTGCTGGGGACCAAACTTAAAGTGAGGTGTACCTTAGGGTAGTTCATAACTGTGTTTTCAATTGTATTGACTTGCTTGATTTATTATTGTGGGACTGTCTTGGGAGTTCTATAGATCCTAACCCGGATCTGGGGGATACCTTCTTCGAAAGTAGCAACAAGGCTGTGAGGGAACTGTGCGGGGTATACCGACATGGTTGAAACAGTCTGCTACGTTGATGTGGCACTTTGGTGTGTACCGGTAACCCTTGAGTTCAGTCAAGGAGAGTACGGGGCCTCCGCGTGGTGTCGTGAAGCATCAATAGACCTTAGGATCCTTAATTGAACTATCTTGGCCTCTTTAGGGTAGTGAGATAACTGACTTTGGTGCAATCCGAGGTTGGTTGATACTCGATACTACACTCAATTGAGGGTTGCTTTCCTGGAATATTTCGGTCGCCAGTTCAGTGGCTAAATCGAAACGATGAACAATGAAAGCAATCCCGTGATATTGAGACCCTTAGAACCCGGTTACTTCTGATAGGACAGGTTGAGCCCACCAACTTCAAGAGGGTAATACCCAGACCCCATGCTGGCCTAAACTTTAAGGGTTTGTCTTGTGTGACTTGTGTGCCTTCGTACTTGACTATTTGCATGCTTGTTATCTGACACTTGAGTTTCTTGCAGGTTTTGTTTATAGTCCTTAATAGGGACTCATAACAGGGTATACTAAGTTTCTTACAGGTTTTGGTTTGCAGTCCTTAATTAGGACTCATAACAGGGTCTACCGAGTTTCTTGCAGGTTTTGTTTTTTAGTCCTTAACTGGGACTCATGACAGGTTTTACTTGAGTTTCTTGCAGGTTTCTGTTTATAGTCCTTAATAAGGGCTCATAACAGGGTTTATTCATATTACCCCATGCATCATGACATCATACCATTGCATACATCCTAACCCATTTCAAGGATCTCAAGGGCTTGTGATGCAGGTCATGATGAATCAAACATCTAGCAAGGGGCAGAGAGGATTTATTTTCCTCTAGCCAAGGTTGTCAGGGGCTATGACCCACTGGATATGGTGAGCCTTTGACCCTTGAAGAAGGACTCTCTACAATAGGAAGTTCCTTCAATCAAGCTACAAAATGCAAACTCTAACAAATTTCTTGTTTACCCCGCGAGGTCCTTGAAATCATTGCATGCATGTCATACATATCATTGCATAACAGGTACCCTTTCTCTGCAGGTTACTTACCTTCTTCGTTGTTTATTTCAGCCGATCGTCATGAATCCTGAATCATCAGCTGAGCAGTCTATCAAGGCCCTCCAGGCTCAGAATGCCCAATTCCAAGGGCTAATCATGAACCTGACCCAGGGGCAGCAAGATCTGAAGGCTCTGCTCTTGAAGAAGGAAAAGAAGAAGAAGAGGACTGTCTTGTTCAGCCCTAGACGCAGATCTGGGAACACCCTGCAGGACCAAGCTGAGAGGACAACTCCATCTGTGGGGAAAAGTAGTCATCAAGAAGAAAGGATTCCCAGCCCAGCGGTCTCCGACAATGAGACAGATTTCAACGATGAACAGTACCCTCCGGCTGAGAATAAATACAAACAGTTGGAAGACCGGCTCAGTGCTATGGAGATACAAAAAGTGCCCGGCCTGGACTTTGAAGATCTAGGTCTGTCTTCTGGGGTAGTGATCCCGCGCAAATTCAAGGTACCCGCCTTTGCTAAATATGATGGGGCATCCTGTCCTAAGTTGCATCTCAGGGCTTATACAAGGAGGATCCAGCCCTATACAGCTGACAAAAACTTATGGATCCATTTCTTCCAAGAGAGTCTTTCGGGGACTCAGCTCGAGTGGTTCTATCAACTGAATGGAGCCAACATCCGTACCTGGAAGGACTTAGCCACTGCTTTCTACAAGCATTACCAGTACAATGCCGACCTTGCTCCCACACGCACTCAGCTTCAGGGAATGTCTATAGGTGCAGGCGAAGGTTTCAAAGAGTATGCATAGAAATGGAGAGACCTTGCTGGAAGGGTACAGCCTCCATTAACTGACCGGGAACTCGTTGATATGTTCTTGGGGACCCTATCCGGGCCATTCTTCAACCACCTGATTGGTAACTCATCTGCTGGATTTACCGACCTCATCCTGACTGGCGAAAGAATTGAAGCTGGTATCAAGAGTGGGAAAATTCAAGAGGCCACACCTTCTGACACTCACAAAAAGCCTTACACGGGAAAGAAGGAATCTAATGCTGCATACAGTTAAAAGAGTCGCCGTGATCAACATGCAGGGGCAGTCATGATCTCCGGTTCTGCACCACGCCGTCAACCACCAAGGGGAAACCAGCAAAGGCCGGACGGGCCTAAAAGGCAGTTCACCAACATTAACATGCCATGGTCACAAGCACTGCAACACATGTTGAAGATGAACCTGATTGCAGTGATCAACCCTCCTGCCAATCCTAAGACCTCCTCTCCTAGCTATAATCCAGAAGCTAGATGTGCTTATCATTCCGATAGCCCGGGGCACGATACTGAAGACTGTTGGGCACTGAAGTACAAAATTCAGAACATGATCGATGCCAAAGAGATCGAGTTCGAGCCTGCCGAGACTCCCAACGTGATCACTGCTCCATTGCCAAAACATGGCTAGGATCAAGAGATTTTTGTTCATTTGAATTCAAGTTGTATTTTTCTTTTCTTGTTCAGATAAACAATTACCATGTTAAACTCTTTTATTTCATGAATGCATTACACATGTCTGTCTTGATTTAATTGTGTTTACTATGCTTAAAACTGCTTTCATATTTTTGCAATGGTCAACTCTTAATTGAAAATTCTAAACCTCTTGAGGGAGGATGACGAAAACGATACCACAATCTACAGTATGCTTTTGAACAAACCCCGCTGATGAGGTACAGGCATTGTTTCAATCCCTAAACACTGGAGGTATAAGGATGATAATCCCTTGTCAACCCATCAGAGCCAAAGAAGTAGGAGTTTTTATTTTCGAAAATCAAAACCCTTAATCATAACCTGGGGCAGGGTAGTTCTCTCAGTTGATCCAAGCGCACAATGAATGGCACCAAATGATTTTTTCAAAAACAAAAGACAGTGATGGTTCAGAACAATCATAAGGACAGGCAGTCATTATCAAAAAAAAAATCATAAATGAAAAGCCCAAAAAGTCAAAACCAATAACGAAGACTTACCAAACTGGGGCATCCCGCTGACTGTAATCCCAAAAAGGAAACAGTTCAGGCAAAAAAGAAAGGGATAACAAAAATCAAGCATGAGGTCTCACAACCAAAGCAAAAATGACTGCCTATTCCAAAGAAATCATCAACATCTGAACCATTATTGGAACATCAAAGCAAAGACTCAAACAAGGTCTAACGCACGATCACCTGAGTTTAGATTTGGAGAACATCACGAAGAGCGGGTGGGTACAAATAATTTGAGCCTTTATCCTTTGTTTCTTAAACCATGAACCAGGCCACGATATAACCCTTAAAAGTCCTAGCTGAAGCATGGGTTAGTTCGAAAGCATACGGTTACGAAGGTATCCTGACTCCTGAAGGTTTGCTGTAAAATCTTGAGTTGACACCGCACTATATTACAAAAAATGCATTTTCAAAAATTCAAGACAGACATAGGCTTTTGCATTCTTAAAATAACCTTGTTTACATATGACTATTTGTTTGAACAGCAGGGAAATTCGCACGATGAACACCTTGTGAACAAAAGTACCTCCAATCAAGGGGCACAGTAGGAGCATTGCCCATTATCTGGGGCATGGCAAAATACTTCCAACAGGGGCAACTCCCTACAGTCTGAGAGCGTGGACATAGTCGAAAAAATACTACGCACAATCAAAGACCCGCTAGGTTGACACACCTAGGCAAAAATAAGGGCTTCCCGGCGAACCAAAAGGGTTCGGGCAAAATGAAGGGATGAAATGAAAAAACATGTACACCCGGCAAGTCGAAAACCCGAAAAGGCGGCTTGGGCAAAAATGGGTATCCCGGTGGACTGAAAACCCGAAAGGGCGGTTCAGGCAAAAGTTAGGGATCAAAGCGTACGACTATGTTCCGGTATCTCGTCACTTGCCTACCCGAAGATTTGTCAATCACCCACACAGGTATCCTCTTCCCTCACCTCCGAAGCAGGGGCAATAATGAGTTATCCAGGCGATCCAATTGCTCGGTCAACCAAAGTACAAAGGAAAGATCAACATAAGGATAATTACCATCTACCTTAACAAATTCCAGATCATGGGTTAACATCTGAAACCAAACAGGACAATCATCCACTTAATCAAAATCATGCAACCCTACACCGGTTCCTTCTCAATTTTCAGACAAAGTCATACACAGACTCATTCTCCACAAGTAACCTTACCCCGGTTCATCCAGAAGTTTTTACACAAACTTATCTAAGTAACCTTACCCCGGTTCGTCAAGAAATCTTACATGGATTTATTCCAAGGTAACCTAACCCCGGTTCCTCCAGAAATCCTACAGGGATTTATCTCAAGATGACCTAACCCCGGTTCATCAAGAAGTTTTTACACAAACTCATCCCGAAGCAACCTAACCCCGGTTCATCAAGAAGTTTTTACACAAACTTATCCAGGTAACCTAACCCCGGTTCCTCCAGAAGTCTCACATGGACCTATCTCAAGATGACCTAACCCCGGTTCATCCAGAAGTTTTTACACAAACTTATCCCGAAGCAACCTTACCCCGGTTCGTCAAGAAATCTCACATGGATTTACCCCAAGGTAACCTAACCCCGGTTCCTCCAGAAGTCTTACATGGATTTAGTCCAAGATAACATCACCCCGGTTCATCAAGAAGTTTTACATGAACTTACCTCACCAAGCAATCCTACACCGGTTCCCCCTCTTCAAGATGCAGTTTTACATGGACTCGTCACCCAGAAACCCTACATAGGTTCTCCCTTTCCAAGAACGAATTTTTACACGAACTCATCATCAAAGTAACCCTACCCAGGTTCCTTCTCCATTTCAGATACGGTTTTACACGAGCTCGTCAACAGACGACCCTACATAGGTTCCCTCTTTCAACTTACAAAGTTACAGTTCAAAACTCCCCAAAGAGAGTCCAATCTAATTCCCCAGGAAAGTCGGAATCATCTCCCCAGCAGTAAGCTTATCCCCAGTAAATTCTGGAAGCTTATCCTCGCAGAGCACGAACGCATCGTCCGGCTTTATTCAAAGAGTTATTTCCCTACCAGGATATAACTGGGTTATCCTCAGCCAAAAGCCACGGAAAGAGCGTCCTCGACGAAGTCTTCTTACCCCCAGCGAAGTCTGTTAACACTTCCAATACAACAAAGACATCCTCAGCAAGTCATTCTCAATAATTCAGCAAAGCATCTCTCTCCTCACAGAGTATTGCTTCCCAGCATGGTCGCTAGAGCATCTTTTCTCCCCGCAGAATCTTCCATTTGCCAAGTTTATTCCGCAACGGAGTCGTCTTCTCCTACCGGTATTCTTGCAACTATCATCCCCAGCGGAAGTAAAAGCTTATTCTCCAACATCAGCCCAGGATATGACTTCCCGGCACCCGTCAAGGATTTACTTTCCTAGACGAAAACATACATTCATAAAACATCACATACTTCATTATAGCATGCATAGACGCATCATACAAATCTCATTTATGTTGAGAACATCATCGCGTGATCCATATCATGCATTGCACATGACTGACCTTTACCTTTCAGGAAAGACGCAGTTAAAATGCTCAAACATATTTCAAAGTCTTCTCTAGTCCAGCTAAATCTACTCCCAACAGATTTTTCTGATAAAGACTCAGCAGAAGTGATGGTCCCCTCTCCGGCAAGTGCGTGAGGTGGTAATTCCTTCTTCAGATGTTTCCCTCTCCGACGATGAGTGTGAGGTGATAGTCTCCTATGGTTCCCTCTCCGACGGTGAGTGAGGTGGTAAGTCCTTTTCAGATGTTTCCCTCTCCGACGATGAGTGTGAGGTGATAGTCTCTTATGGTTCCCTCTCCGACGGTGTGTGAGGTGGTAAGTCCTTTTTCAGATGTCTCCCTCTCCGACGATGAGTGTGAGGTGATAGTCTCTTATGGTTCCCTCTCCGACGGTGAGTGAGGTGACAATTCCTTTTCCTATGATTCCCTCTCCGACGGCGAGTGAGGTGATTCCCTTTCAGATTATAAGTGTCTATGGTTCTCTTCCCGATACTGCAAAGATGGTAATTCCCGCCAAGATTTTTCTCAACGAGCGTTGTTGAAGTTAAAATCACCCAAGGTTCTCTTATCATTCATGCTAAGGCAGTAACCATCCCTGGTTCTTTCATCGCTGTTTGAAGCTCCAGACTCAGCTCCTGTAACCAGTCAGGACATATCTATACCAAGCATCTAAAATCAGCTCCTGCAACGCGTCAGGTACTCATTTTTCTTTTGCAGGTATGCAGGGTCTCGCTAAGGAATCTCCCCCGCAATCAACATTCAGATGGCATCTATAAGCCCATCATCCTATCCAGCAATCTCCAAATGGCATCTATAAGCCCATTCCCCCATCATCACTGCTACTATGTGAGCGCAAATTTCTGGGCACTCTAGTGTCCAATCATCTTCTACCCTCGGATTACGAAAGGCACGTCAGCCAATCTGCATCCTCAGGTTTAAGAAGATTGAACAGGGGCAACTGTTGCACCCTAAAATTTGCCCTCCCATATTCTTCAAGAAATTGCCAAGCCAAGTCACAAAATTCCCCCAAGGGTTGTGCAGTGCAACTGTCTCCTATACAGTCAAAACTAGGGTTTATGGTCTAATCAAGAAAATGAAGTTTTCAAAGGCCCAATCAAGTCTCATATGCCTACAAATGTGGTCAAGCATCCTCATATCAAGTTTCAAGGCATTCAGCTCAAAATTGCACAGTCAAAACCCTAGATTGCACTACAGTCAACTGTAGGGGCAAAATGGTCATTTGACAGTCAAAAGTTCAAATTTTTGGTCAACATATCATTTTGAAGCCACAAACATCATTTGATCAATGCTTGATCATGATTCTCAAAATTTGGCTCAGAAATCATCAAAGATGCAAAAGTTACTATATTTGGACAGCTGAAAAAGTCAACTGAAATTGACCAGGGCATAACTTTCACATGGATTATCAGAAAAATTCCATCCAAAGCTCATTTTGAAGAGAAAGACATTTCCTACAATTCATCTTCATATTCCAAGTCCAAGAAATGCTCTCACAAAAAGTTATCAATTTCAACATTATAGGTCATTTTCAAAAGTCAACAAAAAAGGACTTTAAGTCAAAGGCCATAACTTGAGATTGGTAAATCAAAATGACATGAGACCAAAGGCATTGGTTAAAGGACTCAAAGACCTTTCCAAAATGTCCAAGAACATGTGAAAAGCTTAAAAATTGAGCAAGTTATGCCTTGTGGAAGTTGGGAAATATTTGGGAATTTTGAAAAGTCAACTTTACTTCAAATGACCTAAAATTGCTAATGGGCCCATTTTTCTTCCATGATTCATCATTCTAAGCATATGCACGACCACTTGGCCCAAAGGGAAGTGTTTTCTCATTTTTTATTTATTTATTTGGATTTTTATTTATATTAATTCAATTAAATCAATTAAATACATGAAAAATATCAAAATTGCCTTAACCAATCTTTTTATGCATGTTTGATACTCAATATTTCGTGTAAATACAAATGGGGAAAGATTTGGAGCTGATTGGCATGATTGAACAAAAATGCACATGAAAAGATATGGAAAAGATCCTTAAGAAATCAAATATTGAAAACCATTATGGCCATGGATTTTATGCAATTTTCTTAACCTAATATGCTCATTACATAACCAGGAATACAACCCTAATCCTAAAACACTCCAAGCTGCGCCCAAAGACCCTTGCCAAACTTGAAAATTTCACTTAAGAACTCAATTCTGAAAACGTGGTTAGAGATCTATTCAAGCCCTAAAAACTATTCCATCAGCTTCCTTGAAGGTCCCTGATCAGATTCCAACCACAAGCATTCTTCAGAACTCCACGAATTGGTATATTGCACACGAACTATATCAAAGAAAATTCACAATTGTATATCATATTCCATGCGTTATTTCTGAAATTTAGTCATTGATTCATGCTCATGATGATGTTTTGATGCTAACCAACACATTCAATTGCATTTTTGTGCCGTATATACGAATCTGCCATGTTTAAATGTTAGGGTTTGCAGAGCTTGAGATTGGGGCTTTTCACCCAAGGAAAAATTACGCCTCAAGACTATTGCCATTAGATTAAGCAGGTTGAGACGAAGAAGAATCCCTACTCGCGCCTAATTTATTGGTCCTATAGCGCTAGTCGCTATTTTCTGTAAACCTACCTTAAGCCACGCCCAAGAAACCGTTGCCTCTGCTTTTGTTTTACAGGGATAGCGAAGGAGATGATGTGTTGTCCATCAGCGATAGGCCGGTTTTAAAACTGGCGCGTTAAACCACTAATGCGTTTGTTTTTTCTTTTTGTTATTTGTTTGTTGTTAATATACCAAACGCGCTAATTGGCTCAGACGGCAGGCATAAGGATTGGCAAAGCTCAAGACCTGGGTTCGAATCCCAGGTCTTCATTACTTTCTATGTTACTTCCATATATTATCCCATGCAGATTCAGTGCTAGCAACTACCATACGTCTCTCCAATCCAGCATGCCACGTCCACTTAAAGATCAATCTAAGGGCTGAGATTGAAGGGACATCCTATGCTCCAGTCAACGTACAAGCAGGCCAGTAAAAAAGTCAAAGAAAGCCATGCTTAATTGGGCCAGCATTCTGAGGCCTACACCTCCATGTTGGGACAGAAAACCCCCTTGGTTTGCTTCTCTATACATTTTTTTATTTTATTTTCAATAATGATTTTATTTTCCTTATTTGTTAAATCAATTAATTATTTCTTTTACAAATTATAAAATATACAAAAAAAATCAGAAAAGACCAAAAATAATAAATATTTTTATTATAATTATTTTCTTGTAAATAAATTAACATATAATGAATTTAGTTTTAATTAGGATTTTTGCAATTTTAATTCTTTTCATATTAAATATAAAAAAGGTAGAATTAGGTTAATTGACAATTTTCATTCCTTTTAATTTTTTCTTTGGATCATAATATTATTATTTATTGATTTTCATAATTAATTGTACATAAATAACTTAGGTTAAATTAGGTTAAAAACTTCAACATTTTTAATAAGTTTAAAAAACAATTAGAATTAGGGTTTACATCCAATTTTTAGTTTTAATTAATTCTTTTTTCTCTTAAATCATAAAAAACATAAAATACCAAAAACATTTAATTTTAATTTTTAATGCTTCATTAACTTTAAATTTTTTGCAAAAGGGTCCAGTGCCCATATTTTTAATTCCTTTATTTCGCATATTTATTTTATATCGTTTATTATAATTATGTATCTCTCCCAAAGCGTTGTAATATTTTATACTTTTCGCACTTTTACTTTGCTTTATTTACTTTCCGTCAAATCGGGTCCGGTTTAATTTTGGCGATGTGGACCCGCGCCGTTGTAATAGCCTTAGATTTACTTTTTCCTGCAAATATTAACTGTTAACAAAAAGCATGCAAGAATGTATGGCCATAATAAAATCAAGCGTAGATCACAATGAACATGACAAGACAAATACAAAATGAAAACGACACACGAATCGCACACACCACCCCTAGGGTACGCCTCACTGTTGCCTTGCCTCGAAAGGTGGTCGTCGAGTAGAGGACGTCTTAGTAAGTCCTCATGATCCGGGAACCTGGCATGAGGGTAGCTTCTAAGGTGTCTTCCTATTGCTCCGGTGATCACCATGTCCCTAAAACTCGAATTGACCCGAACACCTCCAACGGTGGTGCTACCTACCTCTCAATGGTGGGATGGCACTACTTTAAAGGACATTTACACAGACGAACTCCTTAGGGTAGGTAGGTTCTCAAGGATACTTGCTCTCTTCAAAACAAACTGAAATCTTTTCACACCAACACTTTTCAAAAGCTTTCAAAGCAAATTTTTCAAACACTCTGACGTACGAGTCGAACTGAAATTTTTCAAAGAAACCTTTTTAAACCCACAATTGAAAAGCAAACAAACATTTTTGAAAACACATTGAGCAAATATCTAAGAGCCCATGGATAACCATGGATAGAAAGGGTGCTAACACCTTCCCTTTCTATAATCTACCTCCCGAACTGAGAGCAATCTCTATAAGGAATTTTTCTGTGCTTTTGTCCTTTCCATTTGGAGAAAATAAAAGACGGTGGCGACTCTTGCTTCCGCGACATTTCGCGAACCAGCGTTAAACAGTCAGTTCCAGATCCACCGACCACAGGAGGCCCTCTGGTTTTTTTGTCTGATACATATGTTGTGTTTGTTTCTTTAACTTGTTGATCGATGAGTCACTCAATTTAGAAATTGAGATCACGACTTCGCTCTCAATGCATGTTTCCTATAGGATGTTTATTGTTTTCTTCTTTAATTGTTGATCGATGAATCACTCTATTTAGAAATTGAAATCACGACTTCGCTCTCAATGCATGTTCCCTATAGGATGTTTATTGTTTTCTTCTTTAATTGTTGATCGATGAGTCACTCAATTTAGAAATTGAGATCACGACTTCTCTCTCATCGCATGTTCCCTATAGGATAGTTTTGTTAAGCTTCCTTTAACATGTTAATTAAGGTAAGAATTTACTTTATCCTCAACCTTAGGGTTAACCATTGTATGATAACACTAGGGATAGTGCTAGGCTAGTTTCCCTTAGTTGTTTTTCCTTCCTTTGCATTTTGCATCTTAAAACAAAAATTGTTTTCTTAATAAATCATAAAACACCTCTAAATAAACTCAAACCCTTCTTCAAGGTAATAGATACAAACCAATCTTATTTGTTTGTGCACCTCTTGGCTTTGTTTGTACTACCTTTTAGCCGATGTTTCTCCATCACATATTTGTTTAAAGCCGATGTTTCGCCATCGCACATGTTTGTTATCCTACTTTTATTCTCAATATCATTGTTAGGTGTGATGTTTCGTCATCCATTTTATTGATGTTTCGCTATCTTTGCCATGATACCTTGTTATTTCTTAGCCGATGTTTCGCCAACGCACATTTATTTGAAGCCTATGTTTTGCCATCACACATATTTGTTATCCTACTCTGATTCTCAATATCATTGTTAGGTGTGATGTTTCGTCATCCGTTTTATTGATGTTTCGTCATCTTTGCCATGATACCTTGTTATTTCTTAGTCGATGTTTCTCCATCGCACATTTGTTTGAAGACGATGTTTCGCCATCGCACATGTTTGTTATCCTACTTTGACTCTCAATGTCGTTGTCAGGTGTGATTGTTTTATCATTTGATGTTTCGTCGTCTTTGACATGTTATTGTGTTATTATTTAGTTGATGTTTTACCATCTCATTTGTTTGTTATTTCATTTGATATTTTGCCATCTTAATTGTTTTTGTTGTCTTAAACTGAAAAACACAAACCAACCAAAATATATAAGCCAAACTACGGCTGCTCCGATTCCTTAAAACGGATACGTAGGCATTGGGGTAGGGCCCGATCGAGCATAACTTTTATTTTCCCTACATTGTTTTCTCTTTCTTTCGCATGCATTCCTTTTAAGCCATAGACATAGGATTTGACCACACCCATTAGATTAGACAACAAGAGTGGATACCATAGAGTTCTACGAGCGTGTGGGGTGCTAATACCTTCCCCTCGCGTAGCAGACTCCCTTACCCCATCTCTCGGTCAAAAGACCGTGATTTCTCCCTTTTCAGGTTTTCTCGATGTTTAACTTTCCCTTTCGGCGGGATAAAAGATGTTCGGTGGCGACTTCATTGATGTTTCATTACATCCAGATGACAGGTCCGGTCGGGTGGTTTCAGTTGGCGACTTCACTGGGGAAAGATTGACCTCTTGCTGGTCCATCCCAGAGTCGATCCTAGCTCTTGTTTGTTTTCTCTTTGGGTGTTTACTTTAGTGCTATGCATATTTATCTGTTTGCATTGCATCTTATATGCGCTTTACTTTCTGCATACTAGATTTGGCTGGACTGTTTGGATTTTGTTTTTCTTGATGGGTGGGTTGTTCCATGAGGTAAAAGGCCTCATACCCAGGCTATGAGTGAATTCCATAGGAACTAGGAATAGAGTGGCCATGGCAGCTATGAGGCGGATGCTTTGTAGACCTGACCATGAGACCCGTGACTTCAGAGGTGGTTCAAATAGGTTTTATCATATGATGATACCGACAGTCGAGCCCTTGTACTATGATTTGACTTTTAACCTTACCTTGACCTAGACTACACCCGTGAGAGGGGCCGGAAAAATTTTCTTACAGGTACAGGTATTGTTGGTGACTTTGTGTTGCGAAGGTGACCCAGGTTCCCATGATAGTTTTGAAGCTCTGGGATTTTATTTTGATCTTGAGTGGTGTTGTTCTGTATTGGTCCATCCATGGTCCAATGTGAAACTTTGATCCTGTCATGTTGCATCATAGCATATTTATTTCTAAAAAATGATGTATAAAAAATAACTAGCATGCACATGTCATCTTCCAGGGACATTCGAGAGTCTTCTTTTCATCAGGAATGGCTGGCCTCCCGTCAGTTGAGTTTGATTCAGTTCGTGTTAAAGAGCCCACCAGGCATACATTCGCTTATCAGATTCCAACTATTGATGTGTCCAAATTGAAGAGGTTGAGTTCTTATTTTAAGGGTGATGTTCTGAATAATTTCAACAAAATTTTTGGCAATTTGTTACTAATCCTTAACACTCCAGTTGACCCAATGGCCTTAATCACCCTCTTCAAGTTCTATGACAAGGAATTACAGTGTTTTACTTTTCAAGATTATTAATTGGTTCCCACACTAGAAGAGTACGCGTACCTACTTAATATCAAGTTATCCGATGAAGTTCCGTTTGTCCAAGTGCCGGAGAAGCCGAAGTTCGAAGTTATTGCTGAAATTCTTCATTTGAGTTGGAAAGAGGTGAAAGACAATTGGAAATCAAGTGAGGATACTACAGGGTTTATTTTGGATTTCTTAGTAAAGAAAGCTGAAGACTGGGCAAAGAAAGGGAATTGGAATGAGTTCAGCTCTCTGTTTGCTCTCATGATATACGGGAGCGTTCTCTTCCCTCGAAAGAGAAATTTTATGAAGTTGACGGCTATTTGTGTTTTTAGAAATAAGAACCCGGTACCGACACTCTTAGAATATACTCTTTACACCATTCTTCCAGGCACGGAAAAGGAGGTAATGTAAGTTTATGTCATTCAATGTTGTATCAATGGTTTAAGTTGCACCTACCGGTAAGTGGCCCTTTTGTGGATACCATACATTCTCTTCGATGGTCATCCAGACTTGTAAACCTTACTTCATTTGATATCCGGTGGAATTATGACATGGGAGAAGTACGAAGTATTATCACTAGCTGTGGAGATTTCCCTAATGTTCCCCATATAGGAACTAAGGGGTGTATCAACTATAATCATGTGCTTGCTTATCTTCAATTCGGGATATGCAATGGATGGACCGCCAAAGGTTGAAGAGGTGTCTGAGTCAGTGTATTTTGTTAGAGGAAGTGATCCTGTGATGTTGAAAGAAGTGACAAGTTCTTGGAAGAGAATTCACAAGAAGGATAGAACTACTTTGGGCAAGAAGGTTCCTATTGCTAGAGTTCCTTACTTGGAGTGGATCAAAGACAGGGTTAAGATTTTACGGTTACCATTTGCAAGTCCGGCTCCTATATGTGAGCAACCTGCTACTGTTCTGAGTAACACAGTGCCTACCGAGGTGTTCACCCAGGTTCATGTTGAGAACATTCAGCTTCGTGCAAAAGACCGTGAGGCAGGGATGAAACTTTATTGGGCAAATCAAGAAAGGGCCGACTTAGCTCGCAAACTCAAAAAAGCTCAAGGGGAAACTTCTGATGCAACCAGTTTTAGGAAGAGATCTCATGCTGAAATGGAAGAAGAGTTGAGTAAGACCCACCAATACTGCCAGAAGCTTCAGGCATCTGAGAATAGCTACAAGAAGAAAATGCAGAACTTGGAGAAACAGCTCAAAGACAAAGATGCTCAGCTTAAGAAGGAATTAGCCCAGAGGCGTGTCGCAGAGGATCGGTTTCAAGAAAGTAAAGTAGTCACATCAAAACTTTTGAAAGAGAAAGCCATGCTTGAAGAGTATTGTCAACACCTTGAAGCATGTCTTGTTTTGGAGATTTAGTTCTTGTTACTTACCTTTGGTGTATTTGGTCACCCCCAGGATTGTTTGAAGGGACCATTGTTTGTTTTTATTATTCAGTTTTTTGTTAAGATTACTTTGAAACATGTATTTTGTTGTTTATCTTTACACTCTTAAAATGTCCGAAGTCACTTGAACATCGTTTCTTTTGTTTGTAAATGATTGAAGTGTTTGTCTTACTGTCCTTTTTTCCCTTGATTGTATGTCTGATCTTTGGTTGCACACTGTGATTGATGCATAAAAGGACTCTTGAATACCAGGAAATGACAAACATATCATGCACATCATGCATTTTATATCATTACAGGTTATCTCAAGACGGTATTCTTATTCTTCTGCTTTTCTTATTCAGAATTCAAGACGACTACTCATCGGTATTCCATCAGAAATGATTTTCCAAGACAGATGGAACAAGTTCAAGATAAACTCGCTGAAATGAGGGCCCAGATGGCTACTCAGATGACTCGGTTCATGGAGGTCCTCACCAATTTGAATCGCCGATAGGAGGAACTGGCTGCCATTGTCAACAACCAGCGCCGCTATCCAGGGGATGGTGGAAATCATGGGCTCTATCAGGACATTTCTGTAGGATTAGGGGATGTGCAAGATCAGCCTGTTGGAAATTTTCACGGGATTCCTGGAAACACTTTTGTGCTCAACGTATGGAAGTTTCCCCCGTCTCCGGGACCTCGTCTTGTGGGGAACAGAAGAGATAATCAGGGCGGTATAAGGGGCTATCACGAGCAGGATTGTGACTATAATCAGGATGAAGATCAGTTTTTTGTTCGGCGTTCAGAGTCGGAAGTTCAGGTTGAGGATAGGAAGTATCGGTTGTTGGAAGAACGTTTGAAGGTTGTGGAAGGGCAAGGAGTCCTTGGTATGGATGCTAATGATCTCGGGTTAGCGTCTGGGGTGAAAGTTCCTCGAAAGTTCAAGCCTCCTACATTTGAAAAGTACAACGAAACATCATGTCCTGTTACTCATGCAACTGCTTATTTCTGAAAGATGTCGGTGCATACTGAGGATCAGGGACTTTTGATTCACTTTTTCCATGATAGTCTATCTAGGGCATCCCTGGAGTGGTACATGAAGTTGGAGAAAACTCATATTCGTTGTTGAAATGATCTTGCTCGGGCTTTTGTCAAACATTATCAATACAATATGGATATGGCGCCGAATCGCACTCAGTTACAGAATTTGTCACAAGGACCAAGAGAATCTTTCAAGGAATACGCTCAGAAGTGGCATGAGTTGGCTGTGAGGGTTCAACCTCTACTCATGGAGAGAGAACTCATTGATATGTTCATGAGTACCCTGCAAGGGCCATTCTATGAGCACATGATAGGAAGTACCTCGGCAGGATTTGCAGACTTAGTTATGGCTGGTGAAAGAATTGAGGTAGGTTTGAAATTGGGGAAAATTCATATTGGAGGTTCTAGTGGCTCATCAGGGGGCAATAAGAAACCATTCAACACTTACCCTAAGAAAAGGGAAGGCGACGCAAGTGCGGTTTACTCTCATAGAGGAAGAAGAGAGGATCGTCAGCACCAACAAATCAATGTTGTTTCTATCCCTATTAACGCTCCTCCGCAGAAGAGACCGAATACAGTGCCTCAACAACAAAGACAGCAAGATGCTCCCCGTCAGTATAATAATCAACAGCAGAGTCAACCCAGAAAATTCGATCCCTTGCCGGTATCTCTTACTGAAGCACTCCACCATTTGCTCAATTTAAAGTTGATTGGTTTAAGAAATATGCCACCACCACCCGCAAGACTTCCTTCTAACTATAATGCTAACAACAGATGTGAATTCCATTCAGGCGGAGTTAGCCATTCTACTGATAATTGCTTTGCGTTGAAGTGCAAAATACAAGACTTGTTGGATGCTAAGGCAATTGAGTTTACTCTAGTGACTGGTCCGAATGTTACTCAGAACCCAATGCCTAGGCATGGAGGGGGTGTTGTTAATATGATTGATGATAACGGTGAAGTGTTGAATTTGATCATGAATGTGGAACAAGTAACTACTCCGTTGTGGTATGTTAAGAGGTATTTGCTCGACAATTCTATTTTCCCGGGTTGTACTTCAGAGTGTGCCAAGTGTAGAGAGAAACCGAAGGGTTGTGATGATTTAAAAGCCGGTATCCAGTTGATGATAAAGGAAGGTTCCCTGCAGTTTGATAGAAAACCGAGCTACCGTAAGGTTACCGAAGAAGATGTCATTGTGGTATCTATTCCTTACACCCATGTGCGCATTCCTACCCTATCTAGGGCGCCTCCTTTGATGATTAGGTACCTGGCCCCATGCCGTATACCAGTGAGAAGGCCATCCCATGGCACTATGGCGCTAATGTTTATTACCATGGGGTGAAGCAGGAAGTAAGTATTCGTTTGTCCGAGGAAGAACGTGTTGAAGGTAATGAAGAGGAAGTTCATAACTTTTCTGGTGTGGGTCGAATGACTAGAAGTGGGAGAGTATTTAATCCTTCCAATGTGCAGGATGCGGCAGATGCTTCTGCAAGAGAAAAAGGAAAACAGCAGGCGATGATTGGTAATCCAAGGGTTATACCATCCAATGTGACTAAACTAATTCCGATACCAGAAGCTTCATCAGTTCCCGATGAGGCTGAAGAGTAATGCGAATTATCAGAAAGAGTGATTATAGCATAATTGATCATCTGAGCCATACCCCTTCTAAGATGTCTATTTTGTCTCTGTTGATTTATTCATAACCTCACAGAAATGCTTTGATGAAGTTGTTAAAGAATGCGTTCGTGCCACATGAGATAACAGTCAATCAGTTTGAGAATGTTTATGCTAATATATCTGTCGGGAATGGTTTGGGCTTCACAGATTTTGATCTTTCTTTGGAAGGGAGAGACCATAACAAAGATTTTCATATTTCAATAGAGTGCAGGGGCAATACTCTATCCCGGGTTTTGGTGGATACAGGAACATCCTTGAATGTACTATTGAAGTCAGCATTTGTGAAGATTGATTATTCTGGACCGAAACTGCGCCCTAGTGATTTGATGGTGAAGGCATTTGATGGGTCTCGAAAGTCAGTGTTTTGGGAAGTGGAGTTACCAATCAAGGTTGGTCCTCGTACCTTCACGGCTACATTTTTTGTGATGGATATACAGCCAGCGTATTGTTGTTTATTAGGGCGGCCGTGGATTCATCGAACAGGGGCATTCACTTCTACTCTTCATCAGAAACTCAAGTATCCTGCAGAGGGAAAGGTGATAACTATGTGCGGAGAGGAAGAGTATATCGTGAGTCATTTGACATCATTCCGCTATGTTGAAGTTGAAGGCGAGATACATGAGACTCCATTTCAGGAGTTTGAAACAGTTCATGTTGTCAATCTTCCTCCTCCATAGCAGAAAAGGAAACCTGAAACTGTTATGTCTTCTCTCAAGGATGCGAGAGTTGTGGTGGAAAATGGTAACCCTGAAGGTTGGGGTCAGGTGCTGGACGTTACCCCTAAGTTTGATAAATTTGGTCTTGGTTTTAGCCAAGTCAGCAGAATGCAACTCCCAGAGCATCTAGTTTATCTACTCCTGTGAAGTTTTCCCGCCCTTGTGCTACTCAAGAAGGACACATTAATGTAGTTGGCGATGATAGGCCTGGTGGCTACAATATCAAAGATTGGATTCGTCCGAGTATTCCAGGCCATACACTCAACAATTGGACTTCTGTGGATGTTATCCAAGTTTTAAGCGTTGAGGAATGCACTTCCACCACCGATCATATTGATAACGACTATGTTATGGCTCATTATGACTTTGATACTCCTATTTATCAAGCTGAAGAAGAAGCATATGAGGATTGTGATATTCCTGAGGAATTAGCAATATTGTTAAAATAAGAGGAAAAGGTTATCCTGCCGAATCAGGATTTGATTGAGGTGGTGAATATTGGCACAGAAGAGGTAAGAAGAGAAGTCAAGATAGGGGCATATCTCGAAGAAAGTATAAAGGTCAGATTGATTGAGCTACTCCGTGAGTATTCTGATATCTTCGCTTGGTCTTATGAGGATATGCCTGGGTTGGATATAGACATAGTGGTGCATCGACTACCGCTCAAAGAAGGTTGTTCTCCTGTCAAGCAAAAGCTCCTAAGAACTCATCTTGAGATGTCCAAGAAGACCAAGGAGAAGTTCCAAAAGCAGTTAGACGCGAAGTTCTTAAAGGTCATCAATTATCCGCCATGGATTGCTAATATTGTCCCTGTGCCCAATAAGGATGGTAAGGTCAGGATGTGCATGGATTATAAGGATTTGAACAGGGCCAGCCCTAAAGATGATTTCCCTCTTTCGCATATTGATGTTATTGGTCGATAATACTGCTCATTCCAAAGTGTTTTCGTTCATGGATGGTTTTTCAGGCTAAAATCAAATTAAGATGGGTCCGGAAGATATGGAGAAGACAACATTCATCACGCCTTGGGGAACTTTCTGTTATAAAGTGATGCTGTTTGGTTTGAAAAATGTCGGGGCAACATATCAGTGCGCCATGGTCACTCTCTTTCATGATTTGATTCACCAAGAGATTGAGGTATATGTGGACGATATGATTGTTAAGTCTGACACGGAAGAGGAACATCTTGTCCATCTAGAAAAATTGTTCAAGAGACTGAGGCAGTTTATGCTAAGGTTGAATCCGAATAAGTGCACCTTCGGGGTGAGATCCGCAAGCTATTAGGTTTTATTGTGAGCGAAAAAGGTATCGAGGTGGACTCGGCCAAGGTAAAAGCGATACAGGAAATGCCTTAGCCAAGGATAGAGAAGGAAGTATGTGGTTTCTTGGGAAGGTTAAACTACATTTCTAGATTTATTTCTCATCTCACAGCCACCTGTGAACCTTTGTTCAAGTTGTTGAACAAAAGTCAGACAGAGAAATGGAATGAGGATTGTCATAAGGCCTTTGACAAAATAAAGGAGTATTTGCAGGAAACTCCGATACTCATGCCTCCAGTGGAAGGAAGGCCACTAATCATGTATTTAACTGTGTTGGAGAGCTCAATGGGTTGTGTCCTCGGTCAGCACGACGAGACAGGGAAGAAAGAGCAGGCTATTTACTACTTGAGTAAGAATTTTACGAAATGCGAATCGAGGTACTCATTGCTGGAAAAGGCTTGTTGTGCGCTTGCCTGGGCCGCCAAACGTTTGAGGCAGTACATGTTAACTCACACCACCTACTTGATATCCAAAATGGATCCGATCAAGTACATTTTCGAGAAGCCAGCTCTTACAGGTAGGGTAGCCCGTTGGCAGATGATACTTACCGAATATGATATCCAATACACTACTCAAAAAGAAATTAAGGGTAGTGTACTAGCTGATCATCTTGCTCATCAGCCCTTGAACGATTATGAACCGATGAAGTTTGATTTTCCAGATGAGGAAATTGTGTATATTCGGGATTGTAATATGCTAGACCCATACGAAGGACCCGAGCCGGGATCACGTTGGACTCTTGTTTTTAATGGTGCCTCCAATGCCATGGGAAACGGTGTCGGAGCTATTATCACTTCTCCTGAGGGATACCACATTCCTTTCACGGCTCGTATTTATTTCAATTGCACTAACAACATGGCCGAATATGAGGCTTGCATTTATGGCATTGAAGCGGCGATCGACCTGCGCATCAAGGTTTTGAAAGTTTACGGGGATTCCAATCTTGTTATCAGCCAGATTAATGGAGATTGGGAGACTCATCATTAGAACCTAATTTCGTATCGTGAGCATGTTTTGAAGCTGATTTCGTACTTCGAAGAGATCACGTTTGACATATTCCCAGAGAAGAAAACAATCTAGTTGATGCACTGACGACTTTGTCCTCCATGTTCAAGGTTAAGTGGGCTAATGAGGCACCTTCCATTACCATCAGAAGTTTGAGTGAGACAGCTTTCTATTTTGAGGCCAGTTTGGAACTAGATGGTAATCCTTGGTTTTATGATGTTAAACGATATCTTGAAATGCAAGAGTACCCTGAAGAGGCATCCTTCAGAGATAAGAAGTTCTTGAGAAGATTTTCAGCCAAGTTCTTTCTCAGTGGTAGTGTGTTGTATAGAAGGCATCATGATGTTTTACTGCTCAGATGTGTTGACAAGAAAGAATCAGCTAGAATCATTGAGGAGATATATGAAGGTGATTTCGGGACCCATTCCAACGGGAATACCATGGCTAAAAAGATTTTGCGAGAAGGTTATTATTGGTCCACCATGGAGACTGACTGTTACAATCATGCACGGCTTTGCCACAAATGTCAAGTCCATGCTGATAAAGTGCATGTGCCGCCAGTACCTTTGAATGTATTGACTTCCCCTTGGCCGTTTGCGATGTGGGGAATTGATATGATCAGAAAAATTGAACCGACTGCGTCTAACAAGCACCATTTCATTCTAGTTGCCATCGATTATTTTACAAAATGGGTCAAAGCTGCATCATATGCCAATGTCACCAAGCAAGTGGTAACTCGGTTCATTAAGCACAATATTACATGTCGCTACGGAGTGCCTGAAAAGATCGTTACTGATAATGGGTCTAATATGAACAACAAAATGATGAAAGAGCTTTGTGAGTCCTTAAAAATCAAGCATCATAACTCTTCCCCATACCGACCAAAGATGAACGGTGTTGTTGAAGCGGCCAATAAGAATATCAAGAAAATCGTGCAGAAGATGGTGGTAACCTATAAAGATTGGCATGAGATGCTGCCTTTTGCTTTGCATGTTTATCGCACCACTGTGCGTACTTCAACTTGGGCAACCCCATTTTGATTGGTTTATGGCATGGAAGAAGTATTTCCAGTAGAAGTCGAGATTCCTTCTATTAGGATCATGAGGGATGTTGAGCTGGATGAAAGTGAATGGGTACAGAATCAGTTGGATCAGTTGGAACTTATTGATGAAAAGAGGTTGACGGTTGTATGTCATGGTCAGGTATATCAGCAAAGGATGAGGAAAGCTTTTGATAAGAGGGTACGGCCTCAGTGTTACAAGCCAGGTAACATTGTGCTAAAAATGATAATTCTCCCCCAGGGAGATCCCAGGGGCAAGTCGGTTCCGACTTATCAAGGTCCTTTCGTGGTCTGAAAAGTTTTCTCTGGAGGAGTAATGATGCTCACGGCTATGGATGGAGAGCACTTCCCTCTCCCTGTGAATGCTGGCGTAGCTAAAAAATACTTTGCATGAAAAAACAAAAAAAACTCGCTAAACTGAAAACCCGAAAGGGCGGTTTAGGCAAAACAAAGGTGTCCTGGTGAATCGAAAACCTGAAAGGGCGATTCAGGAAAAAGTTAGGGACTTAAAGAAAATTACTACGCTCAACATGAGATCCTTTATTTCTTTCCTTCATTCCGTCACCTGGCATAAGCTCGAAGCTAATCCAAGAATGATTTGTCTGAAAGTAGGAAGATAAGAGTCATAAGAGTCCTAGCAGAGTCGGGACTTGATGGATATTCACATTCACAATGCCATTTGTAAACACTTGTTTGCCTTGATTTTGTAATTACTTTCTTCCAAATTTAAATGCCTTTTTCACAGGTTGATTTCTCAAAATCAATAGAATGTCTTCTTTCAAGTATAAGTATACTTTTCTTTTCTCCCTTTTTACTATTTTGTTTGCAAAAACGTCCAATATTTTTTATAAGCATGTGCATATAAACTTCGTGGGCCTTACACAGAAATGGTAATCTAAGTCATGGTTAGTTGATCGCTTGAAATACGGATAACAAATACAACTACTACTGTGAAAGGGGCGTGTTTGGTTCTATAATGTATAGGGTTCTCATTCGCTTTACTGGTGGATGCCTTGCCATTTTGTTTCACAGCTCCGTGCTGTTGGTGAAGGTCTTGGGTCAGGGAAATATCAAGATTACGGAAGGTCGGTGAGATCGGCGAACCTAGTTGGAAACATTTCTTCCCCATAATGGCTTTTATTACGTTTCTTTTCTGTACTTTCATGTGTTATCCTGATTGATTGTTTAAGCATTGTCTGCATATAGGATTTTGTTTAGGGCCGAATGTCAGTCTTGATGCATTAAATATTTTTTCCTTGAAAAAAATTGTTTCATTTTACTTAACCCATCCAATATCACTCTTTAAATCGATTTTTCGGGCATTTCAATACCAACTGTGCCAATTATTTTGCTTAGCCAAGAGTTTGGAGGAAGGAGTTTAGCTAAAAACGATGACTGTAGTGGTATGCTTTTGAGTAGAACCCCGTTGACAATGTACATACATTGTTTTAATCCCCAAACACCGGAGATATAAGGGAGTTAGACCCTCATTAACCCCTCTGAGCCTTCGAAGTAGAAGTTTCTTTTTCGTTAAAAAAAACCCTGGCTTTTAACCCGGGGCAGGATAGATATTCAGTTAATTTGACCAAGCATTCAAATTTCAGAAGGAATGTCCCATCTAAGGATCACCACATTTTGTCTTTCGCATCATGAGATCAAGAAAAATATCTAAAACACGATGTTCATTTCCTCACAAAGTCTTGAGGTCGAGATCGAATCGATACAATAATGGTTATCCCTCGCCGACCAAGGAATCAGGCATTCTTTTTCAAAAAAGAGAGAAAGAAAGAAAAAGTTCAAAGACCTAAAGTCACATTGAATTGTTCAAAGAGGAAAGTATGAATAAGAAAAAAACAAAAAGCCCCTCTAAGTCAAAACTTGAAAACAAGTCGCTTAGGCAAAAGTTAGGGCATCCCGCTGGACTTCCAAAATTGAAATTCAAAAGTTTTTGTCCAGGCAAAAGTTAGGGAAAAGAAAAACCTAAAAGTCCAAAAAAAAGAGATTGTTCAATAAAATTTTCATCAAAAGGAGAGGAACAATAATATCAAAAACCAAAAGTAGTAGAAGTTAAGCGACAATCATGTTGGAGAACTCGTCGTGATCACTCAACCATTATAAATCCTTTTGAAAGATGAATGCTTGTGTTAAGTCAGCTGAACTTAGGACAAGAGAATATCACGAAGGGGGTGGGAACCGAATAACTTGAGCCTTGAAAAACCTTTTTTCTAAAAAACCCTCGAACCAGGCCACGTTACAACCTTTAAAAGTCCTAAGTGAAACAAGGGTTTAACTCGAAAGCATACTACAACAGGATAACGTTTCCTAAACTCCCAAATATGTGTTGCATATTCATGTTGGTATCTTATCACCCACATATTGATTCGTTTTTTTGAAAAAAAGGGGGGAAGAAAAGTTTTGAAATTTTTGCACTCTAGCTAGTGATTCATTCACAATAGAGATGTGACACTTTGTTAAGGTTTTCAACTTCAGGGCTTAAATAATCATTGCATCAGGTCTGTCATTCCCAAAATAAACATCTTTCTGCATGCAAAACAGTTGTTTGACATCAAAAAAAGAGTTTACACGTTGAACACCTGTAAAGAGCTTAATGATCGTCAGGAAGGGAATATTTGTCTTTCTTCTGTTAGATAGAGCCCATGTATGAATATGACTTTACCCATCCCCAGTGAAGTTTCATTTCCGCAGCGAAGTTTTGTTGCCCCAGGAATATTCTTTTAAAGGCTTCATTCTGGGACCCGGATTTTGAGGATGTCGCATATCCCCAACGGAGTTGCCAACAGAGATCGCTCGCCATGACCTCTCATTTCCCAGCCGATCTGCTGACTGGGGCATCCTTATGTTAAGAACTTTCCTTATCCCTAGTAAAGTCTGTACTGT
Source organism: Vicia faba (assembly GCA_948472305.1). Taxonomy (NCBI): domain Eukaryota; kingdom Viridiplantae; phylum Streptophyta; class Magnoliopsida; order Fabales; family Fabaceae; genus Vicia; species Vicia faba. The sequence goes on from OX451735.1 coordinate 337,067,536, forward strand.
GTGAATATCTGTATGATCCATCCAATGGTTGCATTCCAAGAGAAAAGATCTCTCCAACCAAAATCTTCAACAGAGTTCTGTATCCCCGGTGAAGTCATGTTTCCTCAGCAGAGCTTTGTTCCCCCAGCAAAGGTTTTCACCCCTCACATTGGATTTATTTTCTAAGTATCATCCTCAACATGTCCGTGCGCTGTCTTTTCAAGAGATTACAGTCTTGCCCTGATTTTCTCCCTCAATGTATAATTTTCTCCAGAAGCTACAGTGTCGATCTGATCTTCTCTAGGAGTTTGCAATTTATTTTTGCATCTCCTCTCAATGTTTGTGGCCCGCTTCTGCTGGTTACTTGGTTGTTCTTCCCCGTGAAGCTTCATCTCTTCGAGGTCCCCTCTCTAGCAGTTCCCCGTATTTTTCTCCTCTCGTTTGGATTTTGCAATTTATTTTTGAAAGTCATGTCAGATGCTGACTCCTTGGTTTTTGGCTTCTCAATTGGCCATTCCCCAGTGAAACTTTTTAACATGCATCATTACATTGCATCTACCAAAACGCGTAGCATTTCCATTATATGGAAAATTGCGCTATATAGAAAGAATTCAAACATGCATCGGAACATAAGCCATTATTGTTTCTGTTGTCCCCAATGAATTTGCTGACACTTCAGGGTAAATCCCCAGTGAGTTCTTCGTCCTCATTATCTCAGTTTCCACCCATACCAATATCCTTTTGGCGTCAATCATTTGTTTGTTTGAGTGTCTACTCTTGACTGTAGTTCAGTTTCGCACTGGCGCGGTCTTCTTGGGTTTAGTCTTCACTACCCTCTTCGGTTCATTCCAATGTCTATTGATGCACCTTTCGAATAATAGTTTCGTCCTGATATTCGCTTTCAGCAGGTTTTTTTGGTGTACGCCCTAATCTCCTTGCTTTGGGTTGAGCTTAGAGTTTCGTCTCCTCACCTTGCGAGTGAAATCCAGTTTCGTCCTGGTGCTCATCTAGTTTAGTTTCGTCTAACTAGTTATTGATCCGATTTTCGTCTCGTTTTTACTATCATACCTTGGACCCTTTGACGGTGTTCGTTTACCGAGTGCAGTGTTCGTACTGTGTCCCTGGTTTGAGATCAGTCTCTTTTGTTCCTTGGATTATATTATCAGTTTTCGTCATTGTTTGTCCTTGGATCTGAGACCAGCAGGTGCTCTGAGAAACATGCGCTCTCATCACTCTCGCTTTGGGTCGAGTTTCGCCTCGTCTCCTGTGCATGAAATCCAGTTTCTTCCTGGTACTCATCTAGTTTAGTTTCACCTAACTAGTTATTGAGTCGAGTTTCGTCTCGTTTTTTCTTTCATACCTTGGACCCTTTGACGATGTTCGTTTACCGAGTGCAGTGTTCGTACTGAGTCCCTGGTTTGAGATCAGTCTCTTTTGTTCCTTGGATTCTGTTATCAGTTTTCGTCACTATTTATCCTTTGATCTGAGGACAGTAGGTGCTCTGAGAAACGTGCACTCTCATCACTTTGCTATGGGTCGAGTTTCGCCTCGTTACCCGTGCGTGAAATCCAGTTTCGTCTTGGTACTCATCTAGTTTAGTTTCGTCTAACTGGTTATTGAGTCGAGTTTCGTCTTGCTTTTGTTCCTCTTTTCTAGGATTCTTTCAGTTCATTCATACTGTCTATCTTAGTTTAAGATTAGCAAGTGCTCCGAGAATCACGTACTCTAGCCACTTTGCTTTGGGTCGAGCTCAGAGTTTCGTCTCCTCACCCGCGTACGTTTTCTTTTTCAGAGCTTAGTTTCGCCTATACTCTGTGTTTTGAGTTTTACCTCACCTTTTTTGAAGTCCAGTGTTTCCCTGGCACGTTTGTCTAAAAGTTTAGTTGCGTCTATTCTTCTTTGTTTTCGTTCTATTTCAACATGCGTTACAGCTTTATTCTGACGCATGTCTTGGGGATCTTTCTTCTTCTTTTTCTTTCTCCTTCAAGAGTGTAAATTTTCGGGTTCTTTTGTATTCAATCATCTTCAACCCTGAACGCTCGAAAGTTGTCACTTTTCTCACTTATCATGTTGAAGATATTTGAATAGGGGCAGCTGTTGCACCCCAAAATTTACCCTCTTGATTTAGGCTTATGTCTCATCATGAATATCATATTGCATTGCATTCAAACACTGTGATGGGATCAAAGTACTTTGGTTATCAAGTCTTCCTCAAGCTTTGAAGGTTGATTGCATTGACAAGTTGCTCAAGTAGAATATTATCATCTAAACCTCTGGATCTTTCAAGCTCAAAAGTTATTGCATATCTCAAAATGTCTTATCCATCTCTTTAGATCATCAGAGGATTGAAGTTTGTGTTTGATTATCAAAAGAATCACTTTTTTGATTCACTAGTCAAAATTAGGGTTTTGTTTGATCAAGGCTATTGATGCATGTTCAAGTCTTGATTTGGAAGCTACAACATCTCATTGGTATTTGAAAAGTCTTTGTACAATAAATTGGTCAATATATCCAGAGGATGTGAGGTTTTGAAGATGATTCATCACTCTCCATTGAGGAATCAATCAAATTTAGGGTTTGGTCCAAGTTGAAGTAATTAGGGTCTAGATGAGCCAATTCATGAAGCATCATTATCTTATCATCATTAGAATCAAATATGATCAAATAGTCTCTCATGATGCCCAGTGGAATTAGGGTTTTGAAGCATGATCAGCTATCTCCTAGTACATGGTACAAAACTAGGGTTTTGGATTTAATCAGGATTTCTCTGACTTTTTCACCCAAACTTGTTTCCATGATTCACCACATGTTATTAAGCATTTATTATTGGAAAATTGAGGTTCAATTAGGATTGGAAACAATTCAATTGATCAAAAGGGGCAAATTGGTCATTTTGACCAAAGTCAATAAAATTAGGAGTTGACCAAGTGGACTTTTGGTCAACCATCAATTTAAGCATCCTCTTTTCATATTCCATACCCAAATTCATCTTTGAATCATGATAAATGGTGAATTTGAGTGTAACTTGTTCAAGAAGTAACTTAAAAATTAAAAAAAAATATATAAAAGTGTCAAGATGACTTCTCTTGGGCAAGTCACACGCGTAATTTCATCAAACACTTGGCATGCCATTTTTTGGAATCAATTGCTTGTGACTCAATTGGAAAAATTAATAAGAAGATTTTGTTGCCTTCCATGAGAGCTTCCCATTTAGCCTTGAATCATCCAATTTGGTCAAAATTTTAGTGAGTTATAATGTCTCAAAGTTGGTACCTCAACGTTGACTTCATGCACACCATGCAAGCCAGACGCGCGTGCAGACCATGCAGCCAAGTCACACTTTTGCCTCAAGTTTTCAACATCATTTCTCCATTAAGTCAGCATCAATTTGAAAAATTCAAGGCCCTATGATGTTCTATATTATGAGAGCTCTTTAAAGGCCCCTCAAGCATCCAAAACGCACGAAGGAATTTCAAGTGGCCTAAGTATAAAGTCAGCTAGCCAGATTATTTGGAAACCATATCCATGTTGTAGATTTTTTGTGCAAATCCAGTTTTGATTGATGTCAACATAGCCAGCTCACCAAATGAACATTTTTTGCTCGAAACTCCACTTAACATGACATCACCAAAGTGACTTATGGGTTGGGCATAACAGAAGCAAAACGCATCACCATGATCACTCTCTTCATTTTTCTGTTTTTTTTTTTGCAATTCTGCTTCTAACGGTCTTGAGTTCTTCAAATACCTTTTTACCCTCAGCAATCACTCTATATAAGGCATATGTCACTCTCTTTCAAGGCACGCATTCATTCTCTCAAAAAATTAGAAGCTGCTATCTCTCTCTCAAAAAAAATTCTGCTTCGAAGCTCCTTTATTCTCCATTCCAGAGCTCGATTCATGACCATTTTCACTTCATTGGAGCATTAGAAGCAAGGGACAAGGGTCTTCGCTTCGTTTCAGAGGCCATAGTTGAGTTTATTTCTCAACTCGAAAGGTATTTTCAGATCTTTATTCTTCATAATTTTGCTTGTTTCATGTGATTTAAAGCTTGTGATCATGTTCATAGCTGGCCAGATCTTACATCTGATGTATAAACTTGTTTGATTTTGAAGCATATGAGATTTGGTGAACTTTTGGTTTTTCATGATTTAATGATTTTCTCAATTTTCTTGCTCTGATTTCTACTTCTATGATCGATCATTTTGAATTTTGTAAAAAGCATGATGTAGTTGATAGTTTGAACTTTGATTTATGATTTGAATCATTGATTTTGGTGGAGAAATAAGGCAGAAATCTTGAGTAGAACATAGGAGCTTGAAACTAAAAAAAAACGTGCGTTAGGGTATTGTCTTGAGGAAGAAGATGATAGCATGGCTGGATCTGATTGGTCCATGTGATTTTTAATGCATTCTTCATATTTTTGATTTCATTTGATTTTTCTGATTTTATTTTTGTGATCAAAACATCTTCAAAAATCATGAAAAAATTACCATAGGCCAATAATAATTTCTAGTATTTGTCATCTTTTTTTTGGAATTTGTTTAAAATGTTTTGATTAGTTTAAAAATTCATAGGTTTAATTAATTGTTTGTTCAAAGATTATTTTTATTTTAATAGTTCCTTTGATCTAAAAATTCCACAAAAAATATTTTGAACTCATAAAATAATGTAGGAAATGATTCTGATTTTAGTTTAGCTTTTTTCTATTTTTGATTAGAAATTTAATTTGAGTAGTTTATTTTGAATTTTTGCTTCATAATTTTTATTTTAATACTTCCTTTAATTCAAAAATTCTCAACAAAATCATACAAGCTTGTTCTTAATCATAGAGTCTGAATATAATTTTATTTTGACCATTTTGTGATTTTGGCTAGGGTTTGCATTTTTGCCATTAAATAATAGTTTAATTGTTAATTGTTTGTTTGATTTTTATTTTAATATTTCCCTTAATTCAAAAATTCCACAAAAAATCAGGGATGTGTGTTTTTAATTCTAATATTTGAATATAATTTTGGTTGGATATTTTTCTTAATTTTTATTAGAATTTTATTTTGAGATATGAATATTTGTTTAATTGATTAATTGTTTGAATTTAATTTCATTTTTGACTTTTCTTTAATTCAAAAAATATGGAAAAGTAGGTATTCTTACCTTTTCAGCTTTGTCATGTTTGATGTATGTTTGTTCTGATTTTTTTTTTAATTTTGATCTTGGCTAATCAATATTTAAGATTAAAAGTCAAAAATTAGGGTTTTGTTGCTTATTGTGCAAGTTTCATGTTCAAAACCATTATGCCCTGGATTTTTAATAGAATTTAAGTCTTGATTAGGGTTCATGGATATATTGAGGATCCGAAAACCATTTTTCTTGAATTATTTGACTTGGTTTGATTTTTTTCCACAAATTATTTTGAAAACATGTCCAGTTTGGTAGTTTTGCCAACTAGTTTTGAACTTTGGGTCTCATTTGATCCCCTCCTCAATCATTCATGAACCTAATACTTGCTTTCTGACTTCTACACACTTCAAAGATGCTAAAAAAATTTTGGATTGAATTATTGATCCTTGTTTCTATTTTTGATGTATTTTTGAAGTGAAGGTACCCAATTAATGTTGCATGTCTTGTTACAAATTGTTTGATGGCCAATGAACTTGAGTGAGGCCTATGATTGGGCACCTAATGATCATGTTAGATGTTTTTATCCACATAAACTTAATTCATTTCACTTAATGCCCCATGTTTGAATGATTGAAACTTTTGATGCATTGTGTGGAATTCCTCTTCTATTATGCTTGTGAGCTGTGATGAGTCATTTTAGTATGATTGAATTGTGTTTTCTACTGACCTTCATGGTCTTTTATTGTATTCTTATAAAGCTCCCATGATCCTTGATTGATATTAAATTGTCAACTCAATATGGTGATAGAAAGGATCAACATTCCTCTAATTTTTGACCTAATTGTGCATATGCCTGTTTCGTTTTGTCTATCATACTTAATGCTCTGATAATTGTTATCATGTTTTTCTCACTTCATCATGTCATCATCCATCCCTTATGTGAATCATCATTAAATTTATGGGAATACTAACTTGGCTGTTGAATGTGCGAGGTACTTTGAGAAAAGTTTTCCATTTTTGACTTGAGGCTACTGTGTTTCACTTTATTTGTGGAACACAATTTATTATGTTTGCACTACTCTTTTGCTTGGCATATTTTGTAGTCTATGTAGGATATATACATATGATTATGAATGATATTCATTTCCCATGGGATCTGTTCATATCTGATAATCTCATTACCTACATCCTGAAGGCGTAATTTCTGACTTGATTTGTCTGTTGATGCCAGCTTGCTTGAAGTTCTCTGGGTTTCTTTTATTCTTGCTCAGTTGCTACGGATAATTATCCGTTTGGTATTGCACTATTTCCTTTCTTCTATTTTCATAGTTCTATGTTGCATGATGGGACCTCTGTTGCTGATATATGTCAGGAGGCCCTCTGGTTTTTTTGTCTGATACATATGTTGTGTTTGTTTCTTTAACTTATTGATCGATGAGTCACTCAATTTAGAAATTGAGATCACGACTTCGCTCTCAATGCATGTTCCCTATAGGATGTTTATTTTTTTCTTCTTTAATTGTTGATCGATGAGTCACTCAATTTAGAAATTGAGATCACGACTTTGCTCTTAATGCATGTTCCCTATAGGATGTTTATTGTTTTCTTCTTTAATTGTTGATCGATGAGTCACTCAATTTAGAAATTTAGATCACGACTTCGCTCTCATCGCATGTTCCCTATAGGATAGTTTTGTTAAGCTTCCTTTAACATGTTAATTAAGGTAGGAATTTCCTTTATCCTCAACCTTAGGGTCAACCATTGTATGATAACACTAGGGATAATGCTAGGCTAGTTTCTCTTAGTTGTTTTTCCTTCCCTTGCATTTTGCATCTTAAAACAAAAATTGTTTTCTTAACAAGTCATAAAACACCTCTAAATAAACTCAAACCCTTCTTCAAGGTAAAAGATATAAATCAATCTTATTTATTTGTGCGCCTTTTGGCTTTGTTTGTACTACCTTTTAGTCGATGTTTCGCCATTGCACATTTGTTTGAAGCCGATGTTTCGCCATCGCACATGTTTGTTATCCTACTTTGATTCACAATATCATTGTTAGGTGTGATTTTTCGTCATCCATTTTATTGATGTTTCGCCATCTTTGCCATCATACCTTGTTATTTCTTAGCCGATGTTTCACCATCGCACATTTGTTTGAAGACGATGTTTCTCCATCACAAATGTTTGTTATCCTACTTTGATTCTCAATATCATTGTTAGGTGTGATGTTTCGTCATTCGTTTTATTGATGTTTCGCCATCTTTGCCACGATACCTTGTTATTTCTTAGCCGATGTTTCTCCATCGCACATTTGTTTGAAGCCGATGTTTCGCCATCGCACATGTTTGTTATCCTACTTTGACTCTCAATGTCATTGTCAGGTGTGATTGTTTTATCATTTGAGGTTTCGCCGTCTTTGACATGTTATTGTGTTATTATTTAGTCGATGTTTTACCATCTCATTTGTTTGTTGTTTCATTTGATGTTTTTCCATCTTAATTGTTTTTGTTGTCTTAAACTAAAAAACATAAACCAACCAAAATATATAAGCCGAACTACGGCTGCTCTGATTCCTTAAAAGGGATACGTAGGCATTGGGGTAGGGCCCGATCGAGCATAACTTTTATTTTCCCTACATTGTTTTCTTTTTCTTTGCCATGCATTCCTTTTAAGCCATAGACATAGGATTTGACCACACCCATTAGATTAGACAACAAGAGTGGATACCGTAGATTACTACGGGCGTGTGGGGTGCTAATACCTTCCCCTCGCGTAGCAGACTCCCTTACTCGATCTCTCGATCGAAAGACCGTGATTTCTCCCTTTTCAGGTTTTCTCGATGTTTACCTTTCCCTTTCGGCGGGATAAAAGACGTTCGGTGGCGTCTTCATTGATATTTCATTACATCGAGATGATAGGTCTGGTCGGGTGGTTTCACTCCCCTGTTCAAACTCCTGCGTAAGGAAGCCGCCTTCGAGTGGACGCCCGAAAGCAAGCCCTCGCCCACTTGAAAAAAGTGCTCTCATAGCCACCCGTCTTATCCCGGCCCGGGAAAGATGAAGTCCTCTACCTTTACCTAGTTGTCACCTCCGAGGCAGTAAGCGCGGCACTAATAAGGGAAACCCCCGAGGGACAAAGGCCAATTTACTTCACGAGTAAAGCGCTGCAAGGCCCGAAAGCAAGGTATCAGCAAATCGAGAAAGTAGCCCTGGCCCTCGTCAACTCCGCGAGGAAACTAAGAAACTACTTCCTGGCCCATATCATAGTGGTCCGGACGGATCAGCCAATAAAACAGCAGCTCGGAAGACCAGACATGGCCGGAAGAATACTGAAATGGTCTCTGGAACTCTACGAATTCGATATCCAATACGAAAGCAGGATAGCCCTTAAGGCCTAAACCTTGGCTGACTTTGTAGCAGAAATGAACTCGTCTGAGGATCTGGAAGGCTCGCGACGCAAGACAATCTTCGTCGGCGGTGCCTCCAGTACGACCGGAAGTGGCGTGGGCATCATATTAGAGAACGAGGAAGGGACCCTGGTTGAAGTTTCCCTTTCCCTATCTTTCCCAACCTCCAACAATTAAGCCGAGTACGAGGCATTCCTCGCAGGATTACGGCTAGCCGAAGATCTGGGAGCCGAGGAAGTGAAAATCTTCACCGACTCTCAGTTGGTCTCCTCACAAGTCTGAGGATAATACCAGGTCAAAAATGACCAACTCGCTGAATATTGGGCCCTGGTCCAAGAGGCGAAGAAGAAATTCAGGTTTGTGGACGTTTAACACATCCCTCGTGAGCACAACACCCGCGTAGACGTTTTATCCAAACTGGCGAGCACAAAGAAGAAGGGAGTAAATAAATCTGTAATACAAGAGGTACTCCCTCGACCGAGCACCCAAAAACCATCTGCCACCTTAGGAATATTCGCCATTGGGGACAGCGATTGTTGGGTGACCCCCGTACAAGATTACCTCATTGAGGGAAAACTCCCCGGCAATCCGAAAGAGTCGATCGTCATCAGCAAAGGGCCTGCTCGTACGTGTTAATCAATGGGAAAACTTTACAGAAGAGGACTCTCCATCCCACTCTTCAAGTGTGTCTATGGGAGCGCATCAGAACGCATACAATACGAAATCCACGAAGGTATCAGCAGTCAACATCTAGCCGGAAGATCCCTCGCGAAGAAAGCCTTGCGGGCAGGATACTACTAGCCCACCATGCAACACGATGCAAGAGAACATGTGAAGAAATGCGATAAATGTCAAAGACACGGGGACATGCATTTAGCTCCTCCTAGCTAGCTCAGGTCACTCTCCTCTCCCTGGCCGTTTTCCTGGTGGGGACTAGACCTCCATGGTCCGTTCGTGGTCGGGACAAATCAGAACAAATATCTGATTGTAGCGGTCGACTACTTCACTAAGTGGATAGAGGTCGAAGCCCTGGCCAAAATCACTGCCCAAAATGTCCCTCGCTTCTACAAGAGAAATATTCTGGCTCGTTTCGGCATCCCACAAGCGATAGTCACCGACAATGGGACCTAGTTCAAGAATCACACCTTCCACGAATTCATACAAAGCTTGGTACGACCCGACATTTCGCATCCATCGAGCACCCCCAGACCAACGGCCAGGCCGAGGCTACCAACACGGTGATACTCAGAGGCCTCAAGCGAAGATTGGACGAATCCAAGAAGCAATGGGTCGAGGAGCTCCATGGCATGCTTTGGGCGTATCAAACAACCACCCACTCGTCAATCGGGAAATCCCCATTCCCACTAGTGTACAGGATTGAGGCCGTTATCCCCGTGGAGATCAAGGAACCTTCCAGACGAACCGAGGCACCTCTGGATGAGGAGATGAATGACGTCGCCCTCATAGAGGAGCTCGACCTGGTGGAAGAAATCAGAACGGGAGCGGCCCTATGAGAGGCCTCGCTCAAACAAAAAATATCCATGTGCTACAACCCCAGGGTAATACATCGAGAGTACGAAGTCGGAAGCCTTGTCCTGAAGAGAAATCGCAAAGAATCTGGCGAGGGAAAGCTCGCGGAAAACTGGGAAGGCCTTTATCGCGTATATGCAAAAACGGGAACCGGAGCGTATCACCTAGAAAATTTACAAGGGGAATGACTCGTTTGATCATGGAACACTGAAAAGCTAAAACAATACTACAGTTGAAAACACTAAACTGTCAGCAGGATCGATCGACAAGACAGACCCCCCGAAACTGACCATGCGTGCGCGCCTAGGCACGAGCATAGCACCCAAAAGTATTTAGAAGGGGAGAGGCTCCGCTCTATTGACGAGCGTACCCTCAGCTCGACGTGGATAACTTAACTGAGCTACATAGTCTTTGTGCCACGACGGTAGAATGCTTGACTCGCAACGTGAAGTTCACGATGCCGAATTCGGATCCCTCGAAAACGAGACCTGGATTCCGGCTTTCGCCCCAACAGTTTTGATAAGTTTCCCCGCACCGACAAACATATAAAAACGAGCACATCCTCGATACAAAATCTATAAACCGCAAAAGTCCTAATCGGGCTAACTGGTCAACAATCATACAAATAACATATCGATTATTTAAACTAAAACGACCAATGGCCAGAAAATAAATAAAACACCCACATGGACCAAAATTATGCAAATATTACATAAACAAGCAATATGCCCGGGAAACAACAAATCTTATAAAAAAGGCATGCAGGCCGATACAAACAAATGATCATCCTTCCGCTTCTCCCTCGACGATAGGCAATAGTCGAGGGGAATCCCCAGCCGTTTGGTCGATGACATCCCTCAAGTAGTCAAGAACCAGAATCTGCCCGTCAGCCACGTAGTAGTTGACCCCCATGCCCGAAGTGTTGGCTCAACACCGGGATTCAACACACGTATCTGATTTATCGCATTGTCAAAGCTCCCCTCGGAAGCATCCTGAGCATCATCCACCGTGAGATGAAAACAGGCTACTAGCTCGGCCCGAGTCTTCAGATCCCCGGTGTCTTCTAGTTCATTCTCGGCAGGCGCTAGCTCGGCAGTCAGGGCCGCCACCTTTCCTTCAAGACTCTCGCTCTTGAGCATGAAAGCACTGCGCTCCTCGACCAACTTCCCCGACTCCGCCTCGGCCAGTTTCAGGAATTTTTCTTTGTCAACAAAGGCCTTATCAGTCGCCACCAACTTGGCTCGGAGGTTCCTGATTTCCATTTCCTTGGATGAACTCCCCTCGGTGTACGCCACGACCATCTCCAGGATCCGCATCAAGCCTCCCTCATCTTGAGCCAGCGTCTCCCTCTTCTCCAGATGACTCGTCCCCTCGAGAAGGAGAGATTCGGCCCTGGGAAGACGAAGTGTCTCACTCTCAAAAAAGGACCTCTCCAGCCAGTAGGGAGGCAGATCATACGCCCCTTTTCTTGTCTCCCCAGTGAGATCAACACTCCCCTCAGGTCGAGGCCTCTTCGCCATCAAGGAGACATCAGATGGAGATAAAGCAGCGGTAGACGGGTTCGAGGATGATCCGCATGACCCAAGAGAAGGAGTTGGCCCCGAGCTAGTCTGAGCATCCTTCTTGGCCTTGCTCGCCCGAACAATGAGTGTCTTAACTAGATGTTCCTGGGCAGGATTCATATTTTCTGAAAAACAAAGAAACAACAAGAGTCAGTAAAACGACCGGCCAAATAAACAATGATCACATACTGGGAAAAGAAAATTTATACCCAAATATCTAACAGGATCCTCGCTCCCAGGGAGCTCTCGAACGTTTATGAGGCCCGGCTCGAACACGGGGTGCCCGTTTTTGTCCAGAACTGGCCTACCCCCTCGACCGGCTCGCTGGATCATAAGGATATGAGCAAAAAACATGGTCAAAGTAGCAAAGCTCGACAGGGCCTCACCACGAGCTCCCCCTCTCTCCAGACATAAGAGCCCAGCTCTTTCTCGAAGTGTCTGCTAGTACATTGGAACGGGAACTTGGCGACCAGCATCGTAGTAGGCTCCTGTAGCGATAAAAAATGTAGCGGGGTAAATCGGAGATCGAATTATTGATTAACTCGTCTCACAAAAAGCAATAGTCGCCACCGCGCTTTATTGTTTCCAAGGGAAAAGGGGAAAGAGCGAAATAAAACCCTAAATATGCAATGTAAATAATACTTTTAAAAGTAATAAAAATACAAGGCGTTTTTGAAAAGAGATCTATGGTTCAGGGATTGGTTATACAGTGGGAAGGTATTAGCACCCAAAGTATCTATAGTACTCTATAGGAACCTTTTGAAATATCTGTTTATAAAAATGTTTGTTTGATTAAAAAATAAATCGTTTTGGCCGAAAAAGGGGTATGGACGGGTTTTTAAAGAGACGACGACCTAATGTCGAAGTTTTTGCTTAAAAGGTAAAAGTTTTGAAAAGATTGAATATTTGGGGAAAAATTATCCTAAGTTTTAATGAAATGCGAATGTTCGCGCGATTAGACTTGAGGACATGAAGTCAACAAATTTAATCGTTTTTTTTCCCTTAGATTTAAACGTAAACAGCATAATCAAGTAAACAGAAAATTATGATAAATAAATGATATACAATAATTTAAATAAAAGACTAAGTGGTGTAAATATGCACTTTTATGTTTTTTATCTAATATTAAAGCGAGGGAATTAATAAAATATTTTTAAGTTTTCTATTTTTTTATATGTTCTTGGAGTGTTTTTATCTTTATGCGTTTTTGTTTAATATTAATATAAGAGGAGAATTAATTAGAAAAATAAAGTGTCTACATTCTCAAATTCTATTTTTTATGTATATTTTTTTAACATGAAAATAAAGTACTATTTAAAAAATGTTAAGTAATTCTAAATTAAATTAAAAGTTATTAATTAAACCTAATGAAAATAATATTAAAACTTCTAAATTAATTCCAAAGTTTAAACTAATAAAAAGATCAAACTATTTAAAATTTGCCTAATTAAATATATCTCTTTTATTAGATTTACTAATCAATATTAATAATAATTCTAAAAAAAGGCAAAGGAAATCAAAATATAAAAGATGTATTAAAAGGAAAAGAAAAAAAAGGGGGTGGACAAGTAAATATATGGGTTAAAGATTTTAAAAGGCCCAAACAAAACTGAAAACAGGGGGGGTGCACAAAGGGTTTCGCTGGGCTTGTAGGCAGAGATGGGTAAGGCCCATTCAGGTTTTATAATTGTTTTAGGGTTAAACGTGATTTGTTAATTGAATTATGGATTAGGTTTTGGTTTAACAGCGACGGCGCTCGTTCTTCTTGTATCATCTTCCTCGCGTGATTCATCTTCTTCTTCGCTTCTGAACCTCCGCCTGAGCTCTCCCGCCACGGTCACCAGCTTCTCAACCTCTCTTCCCTCCAACGAAAAACCAGGGGCGATGGATTCACGGTAAACTTATGTTTTATTATTCGTTTAGGGTTTTGTTACAATGCATGTTTATGATTCTTATATCCATTGATTCTGACTCTCTATTCTTGCGTTGATTTGAGGCATTTTTGGAAAAAAAAGAAAAAAGAAGAGCTACCTTTGGAGACGGAGGAGGGGTTGATGATTGCGTAGGAGGCCGGGACGGTGAGGAATGCACGCGATGCTTGCTTCAGACTACTGGTATTTCGTTCTTATTTTGTTTGATGATGAATAAACTGAAAACTTGTGCAATATTTCTTCTCTTCTGCCTTTACCTCGTTGTATGCCTTTGAAAACTTTTCCTATCTCAGTTGCCTTGAATTGGTCCTATGATGAATGTTCTGATGCTTGATAGTTGCCTTGTTGCTACTGTTGAAATAATTTTGACTAGCTTCTTTTCTTCTTCTTCTTGCTTGTTGCCTTTTTCGGATTTTTTGGCCTATGATGATGTATCTAAGGTCTTGACGGTATTGGACATGTTATTGTTGAAATGTTTTGACATGGGTTTGGTAAAAGCTTGCATTGTCCTGGGTTTTGCTTTGGTCGGATAGACAAGGGGTTATGGTTTTAGGCTATTACAGGTTGCACTGGTTTTGGTCGCGATACAGTAGGTTTTGAGGCTTGATGGTTTAGGCCATTACAGGTTGTATTGGTTTTGATTTAGGCCATGGTTATGTGACAGGTTATTGAAACAGGTTTATTGGTTTTGATATGGTTTGAGGTTAAGGTTTGTGAGATAGCAGGTTAATGGTTTCTTTAGGCCATATCTGTTTGAACAGGTTCTATGGTATATGCAGGTTAATGGTTGTATGCCATATTTGTTTGAAAATGGCTATATGGTTTTTGGTTTGACAGTAGATGGAAGGTTTTGATAATGGTTATGTTGATGGTGTTTTGGAAATGGCTGTGGTTTTAATGCAGGTTGTGTATGGTTTTAGTGGTTTCTATGCAGTAGGCTATGGTTTGAAATGGTTAAGGGTCTGGCTGGACAGTTTTTTTGTTATGCTTGGAGTGGTTTTGATTTTGACAGGGGTTTTTGAATGCAGGTTGTATCTTTTGTTTATGTTGTAGTTTTTGAATTTTGAACGCCTAGGCAGGTTGAACTCTCTTGTGTTTGAAAGGGGTTTACTTGTTATGTTATACAGTTTTCTTGGCATCTTTTATGGCTCAGGTTTGAATACTTTTATTATATTCTGCCTTCTGCACTTTACTGCTCCAACAGTTTGTTTGTATTCTAATTTCATGCTTTCTTATTTCTTATTGCAATACTGCTGATTTGTTTTGTAACTCCTTCTGCCTAAACCAAAACATGTAAAACCATACTTCTATCTCTCTTCTCTCTCTTAGTACAATGAAACACTAAAATGTTGTGTACTTTGACTGTTCTGAAAAAGTTAAAATGCTGGAAAATGATGAAATGTGGAATATTACTTTGCTTGCAAATTGGTTTTAAAATTGCATGCTTCTTTTGTCTACTGCATGGGAGCCTAAGTTTTTGACTTCTTTCTATATGCATGGCATGGTTTACGTTGCAATTTGTCTTAAAATGCATATGTTGTTTTGTTTTATGCATTTTATGTTGATTTATGCAATGGCTTTTGAAAATGCAGTTTACAATAAAATGCAATTTTGACAAAAGAAATGAATTTGTGCATATTTAAATTTGTGCATTCATTTTTGAAAATAAAAATCCATCCCTTTTTGTGAACCGGGAGAAATCCCGCGATTTGCAAAAAGGGTAAAACTGATTCCAGCCGTTTGCTTTTAATGATGAACACTAAAAATATTTTTCTGCTTTTAATTATTTATTTATTTCTGACTTTTCTTTTAATTGTTTTTGCAGGTAAAATTAAATGAGCAGACAAAAAGGCATTGGATAAAAGATGAAGATTTAGAATTTAGGAAAAATTAGAATAGTTTTTATTTTACTTTAAGCCTTTTATATAATTGTTATTGTAAATATTTTTGAAAATAATACAATATTTAAATAACAATTGTAATAATTAGAATAAAGTAAATAAAATTCCAATATTTTACCAATTGATTCTTTCTTCTTTCCAATTATTTATTTATCGTTTATAATTCTTTAAATTATATAGTAATTAAAAATCAATTTCAATTACTTAAATTCAGAATAATAAACAAATAAATAAACATCATTTAATCAATAAACTTCTCTTCAATCTATTCCATTATTTATAATTCTCTAAATTATAATAACTGAGAAAATAAATTTCAACTATTAAACTTAGGATAATAAATAATTAAATAACATTATTGATCAATTAATGAATTTCCCTTCAAATATTTATTATATTATTTATAAATCTTTAAATTATATAATAACTGAAAATAAATTCCAATTATTTAAATTTAAGATAATAAATAATAAATAAACACTGTCTGAACGATTAATATGCCTCTTTTCAAATATCTATTTTATTATTTATAGATCTTTGAATTATATAATAACTGAAAATAAATTCCAATTATTTAAATTTAAGATGATAAATAATTAATAAACATCATTTAAGTCTTGATCAGTTAATAAATTTAGCGTTCAAAAATAAACAGCTTTCGACCTGAAAAAGTTATGAATTTTTAAACCGCTTTGAAAAATTGATAAAAAATAGGTCAAAACACTTGCAACGTAATGATGCAGATGGGAGATGGTATCTTAGGTCAAAATTTGGGGTATAACAGCTGCCCCTATTTAAGTTTCTTCTATCCGGAGATATGAAGATTTAAATCTTCGTTTCGACGAGATTGAAGGTACTTAAATACATAATACGCACATTTTTACCCTAAGATACCGCCATTATGTTTGATATGAATGCAGTGATTGAATTCAACAGAGAAAGATATTGTATGAAACAAGACAATGTTGGAGGAATCGAACACCAACAGAACACAGAGACGTAGATTATATATTACTGGGGAAACGAGCCATCGATTTCAAACGACAGACTCTTGACAGCGAATAAAATTGAGGGAATACGACCTCCGACCCTAACAAAGAAGGCATCTTGCATAGGCCATAAAACAGATTATCGACCCAAAAATAACAGTGAGTTCGCAACTCAAGGTCAAAGATAGGCAAAAGATGTATCAAGTTTGCTGATAATGGATTACCGACTTATGAAGGTAAAGATTCATAACAAACTTCTCTGCGAGATTTCCGGAGATATACTCATTAATGCTGAGATAATAATAAGATTGTAGATACGCAAGTTGCTCAAATAAAGAAGCTGCCACTTGCCGTCTTCCCAAAAAGTATTATGACATACAAGCTACTCAAATAAAGAGGCTGCCACTTGCTGTCGTCCAAAGAAAATACCAATAACAAACAAGCTGCTCAAATAAAGAGGCTGCCACTTGCTGTCGTCCAAAGAAAATACCAATAACACACAAGCTGCTCAAATAAAGAGGCTGCCACTTGCTGGCGTCCAGAAAAATAATAACGCACAAGTTGCTTAAATAAAGAGGCTGCCACTTGCTGGCGTCCAGAAAAATAATAACGCACAAGTTGCTCGTGAAGAGCTGCCGCTTGTCGTTTTCCGAAAATAATAATAACGCACAAGTTACTCGTGAAGAGCTGTCACTTGTCGTTTTTCTGAAAATAATAATAACGCACAAGTTGCTCATGAAGAGATTCCGCTTGTCATTTTCCAAAATAAATAATAACGCACAAGTTGCTCATGAAGAGCTGCCGCTTGTCGTTTTCCAAAATAAATAATAACGCACAAGTTGCTCGTGAAGAGCTGCCACTTGCTGGCGTCCAGAAAAATAATAACGCACAAGTTTCTCAAATAAAGAGGCTGCCACTTGCTGGCGTCCAGAAAAATAATAACGCACAAGTTGCTCGTGAAGAGCTGCCGCTTGTCATTTTCCGAAAATAATAATAACGCACAAGTTACTCGTGAAGAGCTGTCACTTGTCGTTTTTCCGAAAATAATAATAACGCACAAGTTGCTCATGAAGAGCTGCCGCTTGTCGTTTTCCAAAATAAATAATAACGCACAAGTTGCTCGTGAAGAGCTGCCGCTTGTCGTTTTTCCGAAAATAATAATAACGCACAAGTTGCTCGTGAAGAGCTGCCGCTTGTCGTTTTCCACAAGATAAAAATGACGCACAAGTTGCTCGTGAAGAGCTGCCGCTTGTCGTTTTCCACAAGATAATTCAGAAGGGAATTGCAATGACACTGGCAGAGAATAAAAATCTTCGTCAAAGAGAATCATGAATCAGTCCATTCCCAAGGAGATCACATATAAATGTGCAAAATAAATGCACCATACGTCTAGGTCACGACTTCACTGGGGAAAATCATGAGATAGCCTACGCAAGAGACAACAACTTCATCCAGGAATAACTAGAGAGAAAACAGTCAAACAAGACTCTACCTAATGAGAAAGCAACTCGATTGGGGAATTCATCCCATCCAGAAATGGACAAGATGAGCTAAATCAAAATCATCCATGATGATTAGCTCAGTTGGGGAATTTAGAAAGGAAGCACATTTTCTGCCTAAGCTAACCTTCTACTTGGAAAGAAACATGTACATTATTTGAATAAACAAAGTACAACCCAAAATCGATGGCAAATGTGAATATGTATGCGTGATATAAGTGTAAATGAATAAATGAATGTTATGCTGACAAAACGAACAGATGGAATATCTTGAAGACGATAAGATGTCACGACAAGATAGATACTCGGCCAATCTTAAAAGGACGGAAGATAACTGGAACTGGAAACACAAAGCAACGTCGGAGCGTAACACGCCACAAGGCTCAAGTCTTCTGAGGAGAAAAGCACTCAAATCCAATCTTACAATACCAATAGACCACTGGCAAGAGACAAAGCGTACCACACTTCCGAAATCTGCTCAAACAAAGGTAGCCAAAACAACGCTTAACGGGAAAAGTTGGGGAGTCACCAAACTTAGTACCACCAGAAACACAAGCTTACACAACCAACACCTCATGACGATTTTGAAATAAGACATGTTCATCATGCAAGGATAAACTATTGTACTATTGCGTTTCATGGCTTGACCATCCTCGGAACAACTGTTAATATTCCTTTCATTATTTATGACGCATTTTAAAATAAAAATACTTTAAATAACTTTATTTCAAATATTTCCATAAAAATTAAAATTTTGCCCACAAAAGGTAAATGCTCAAATTTCATTAATAAGATGGTAGTTCGCTAACAATGCGACTCCAACGGTTTACAAAAGTTTGGGAAATAGTACATGAAAGAAAAGGTCACACAAAAACAATGATCACTATTCTCCCTAACAACTTCGGATTCCAGAATGTGTTCAAATGCCAAGACCGGGATGACCAAAAGCTTGCCTAAGCCGCCCCTTCGGGTTTTCAACTTAGCGAACTGTCAACTCAAACCTAAGCGAAATACTTCTTGACTGCATCGGCGTTCATGGGACGCGGGAGCTCATCACCGTCCATATTGGTGAGAATCAAAGCACCCCCAGAGAAAACTTTCTTAACGACATACGGTCCTTCATAATTCGGAGCCCACTTCCCCCTAGAATCAGGTTGGAAAGATAATATCTTCTTGAGCACAAGGTCACCTTCTCTGAATTCGCGAGGTCGAACCTTCTTATCAAAAGCCTTCTTCATTCTCTGCTGATATAATTGACCGTGACACAACGCTGTCAATCTCTTTTCTTCAATTAAATTCAATTGATCATACCTACTTTGACACCATTCGGCCTCAGAAAGTTTGGCTTCCATCAACACTCTCAGAGACGGAATCTCAACCTCCACGGGGAGTACTGCTTCCATACCATAAACTAGGGAAAATGGGGTTGCGCCTGTTGAAGTTCGAACTGAAGTACGGTATCCATGCAGAGCAAACGGAAGCATTTCATGCCAATCTTTATAAGTTACCACCATTTTCTGGACAATCTTTTTGATGTTCTTGTTAGCAGCTTCAACAGCCCCATTCATCTTCGGTCTGTAAGGAGAAGAATTATGATGTTCGATCTTGAACTCTTCACAAAGCTCTCTCATCATCTTATTATTCAAATTCGAACCATTATCAGTGATGATCTTGCTCGGGATACCGTATCGACAAATGATTTGATTCTTGATAAATCTGACTACCACTTGTCTGGTAACATTAGCATAAGATGCTGCTTCCACCCATTTAGTAAAATAATCGATCGCTACCAAGATGAAACGATGACCATTTGAAGCTTTGGGTTCAATCATTCCAATCATATCAATGCCCCGACATAGAGAAAGGCCAAGGTGAAGAGATAACGTTGAGGAGGGTCGGTGGCACATGCATCTTGTCCGCATAAATCTGGCATTTATGACATTTCTTCACATATTTGCAGCAATCAGATTCCATTGTCATCCAATAGTAACCAGCTCTCAACATCTTTCTAGCCATCGCATGTCCGTTGGCATGAGTGCCAAAGGATCCTTCATGTACTTCTTGCATTAGCATGTCTGCTTCACGTCTGTCTACGCATCTGAGCAAGACCATGTCGTAATTCCTCTTATACAAAACTTCTTCATTGAGAAAGAAACTGCTTGCTAATCTTCTCAACGTCTTCCTATCTTTATTGGATGCCCCAGGCGGGTACTCTTGAGTTTGAAGAACACGTTTAATGTCATAGAACCACGGTTTGTCATCGGTGACCTCTTCTACTGAGAACACATGAGCAGGTCTGTCGAGGCGCATAACTCGGATCGTAGGCACATCGTTCCAACCATTCACTTGAAACATTGAAGACAAAGTAGCTAAAGCATCAGCCATTTGGTTCTCATCTCTAGGGATATGATGTAATTCCACTTTGTTGAAGAATGTTAACAATCTTCTAGCATAGTCTCTGTAAGGGATCAAACCAGGATGACGAGTCTCTCATTCTCCTTTGATTTGATTAATTACCAATGCCGAATCTCCGTAAATATCAAGAATCTTAATCCTTAGATCCACTGCTTCTTCGAGACCCATAATACATGCCTCATATTCAGCCATGTTGTTCGTGCAGTCAAACTTCAATCTCGCCGTGAACGGGATATGAGTACCTCGGGGAGTGACGATGATTGCCCCAATTCCATTTCCATAGGAATTCACAGCTCCGTCAAATATCAAACCCCAATGCGATTCAGGATCAGGTCCTTCTTCAGGTAACGACTCTTCACAATCTTTAGCTTTCAAGTACATAACATCTTCATCTGGGAAATCAAACTTGATGGATTGATAATCGTCAATTGGTTGGTGAGCCAAATGATCGGCTAAAATACTCCCTTTGATTGCTTTCTGAGTGTGATACTCAATGTCATATTCAGATAACAACATCTGCCAACGGGCTACTCTTCCAGATAAGGCGGGTTTCTCAAAGATATACTTGATCGGATCCATTTTGGAGATCAACCAAGTGGTGTGGTTAATCATATACTGGCGCAGACGGCGAGCAGCCCAAGCTAAAGCACAACAGGTTTTCCCAAGCAATGAGTATCGAGACTCACAGTCTGTGAATTTCTTACTCAGATAATATACGGCATGTTCCTTTCTTCCAGTCTCATCTTGTTGACCAAGCACACATCCCATAGAGTCTTCCAATATAGTCAGGTACATAATCAAAGGTCTTCCTTCCACCGGAGGAATCAAAATGGGAGGTTCAAGCAAATATTCTTTGATGCTATCAAAAGCCCTCTGACAATCTTCTGTCCACACACATCCTTGGTTCTTTCGGAGAAGCTTGAAAATTTGCCCACAGGTAGCAGTCATATGAGATATAAACCTAGAAATGTAGTTCAATCTCCCAAGGAATCCTCTTACTTGTTTTTCCGTCTTGGGTGCGGGCATTTCCCGAATAGCTTTGACTTTACCAGGATCTACCTCAATACCTTTCTGACTGACAATGAAACCCAAAAGTCTTCCAGAACGAACACCAAAAGTGCACTTGTTGGGATTCAGACGGAGTTTATACTTTCTCAAGCGCTGGAATAACTTCAACAAATGCTCCAAGTGATCCTCCTCAGTCTGTGATTTGGCAATCATATCATCCACGTACACTTCTATCTCCTTATGCATCATGTCATGGAACAAAGCAGTCATGGCCCTTTGGTATGTTGCGCCAGCATTCCTCAAACCAAACGGCATAACCCGATAACAAAAGGTTCCCCAAGGTGTAATGAAAGCTGTCTTCTCCATATCTTCTGGTGCCATCTTGATTTGATTGTAACCAGAGAAACCATCCATGAAAGAAAAGACTTTGAACTTGGCGGTACTGTCGACCAATACGTCAATATGCGGTAATGGGAAATCGTCCTTCGGACTAGCTCTATTCAGATCTCGATAGTCTACACACATCCGAACCTTGCCATCCTTCTTAGCAACAGGCACTATGTTGGCTAACCACTGAGGATAGACCGATGTAACAAGGAAACCTGCATTAATCTGCTTTTGAACCTCTTCTTTGATCTTGTCAGCCATATCGGGACGAGTCCTTCTCAGCTTCTGCTTAATCGGCGGACATTCAGGTCTCAACGGTAGACGATGCTCCACAATATCGTTGTCCAAACCTGGCATATCTTGGTAGGACCAAGCAAACACATCAACATACTCTTTGAGAAGCTCCAACATTTTCTCTTTGACTTCCGGGATAAGCAATGCTCCGACTTTGACTTCCTTTCTATCTTCTTCATCACCCAAGTTGACCAACTCTAAAGGTTCTTCAAATGGCTGGATAATCTTTTCATCATGCTCAAGCAAACGGGAAATTTCAACAGGAATATCTTCACTATCCTCTTCTTCAGCTATGAACACAGGGAATTCAAAGTTGGGAGAGGGCATAGGATCATTGTTTTCGATGGTTAAGTCATGGATTAATCTGCACACATGATTATGCTTTAATTTAGAAATCGATTTGTGCAAATGAAACAAAAGGTTATTATATTTTCCTATTACTACCAATTAATTTTCATTGCTATTTCCCAGAAAAAGTGAAAAATAAAACAGTAGTGGACAAAATAACATTTTTATTCATTAAAGGGAAATACTTGAAACAAGGAGCCCAGACATTTCTCTTTTGCCTTGGGCAGAGCAAAAGGAATTATTTTTCATAGCCCGACACAAAATACTTTTCGCCTTGGGAAGAGCAAAAGTTTTTTCAAAAAACAAAATAAAACATTACTCGGAAATGTGCATAACAACAGGAACATCAACAGCTATCCAGTTTTGGCAAGCCAATCCAGGTGTCACAAAATTGGGTAAATCTTCCTCGGAATCATCTTCTATGATAGCATCAACCTCAGGATGTATAAACCCTGCACTTCGGAAAACCTCTTGAATCGGACGAACAACCACTTCTTGCTTGACCCTCGCAGACACGGGACGAAAACCAAGGCCTTCCCCAGATTTGTTCTCGGGCAAAGTCAACACCTGGCCCCATCCTTCGGCCGAACCACTTTCCACCACTCGTTGTGCATCCTCAAAAGAAGAAATGGATGCCCCTTGCTTCTTCACTTCATTCTTGGCAACAGATAGACCTTGGAACTGGGTTCCAACATCCTCATCAGCATCAATAAAAGAGAAGGGTGATAAATGGCTTACCACCATAGCCTGCTCTCCCCCAATCATTACTAGCTTCCCATGCCTCACAAACTTCAATCTCTGATGGAACGTGGAGGTGACTGCCCCTGCATCATGGATCCAAGGACGACCCAACAGGCAACTGTAGGCAGCACGAATATCCATCACTTGGAAAGTGATTTGAAAAGTATGGGGACCAGTTACTATAGGAAGATCCACTTCACCAATGATTGTCTTCCTAGAACCATCGAACGCTTTGACAATTACTCCACTAGGTCTCATAGGAGCACCTGGATATGAGAGCCGAGATAACGTAGTCTTGGGCATCACATTCAACGACGAACCTGTATCCACCAACACACTTGATAAGGTATCATTTCCATAACTTACTGAGATATGCAAAGCCATATTATGGTTTCTCCCCTCCTCTGGGAGTTCTTCATCACTGAAACCAAGATTGTTACACGAAGTAATATTACCCACAATTCCATCAAATTGGTCAACCGTCACATCATGATCCACGAATGCCTGGTCCAAGACCTTCATCAAAGATTCTCTATGGGCACCAGAATCTCTCAGTAAAGCAAGCAAAGAAATCTTGGAAGGAGTTTGCAAAAGTTGGTCCACAATCTTGTATTCGCTTCTCTTGATAAGCTTCAGAATCTCATCATCCTCAGGGTGAGGGATAGGTTCACCGGATCGGCCTATCTCAACCCTTGGTTCAACATTTCTCACTGGAATTTCAGCCGGTATGGGCCTCCTGACTTGAACTTCTGGTCTCTTCAAAGGTACTGCTGCAAAGACACGTCCACTCCTCGTAACTCTACTCACATCAACAATGTTAACAAAAGACGGTCTTGTTGGTATAGGGGCTTCTACCCCATTCTCAATCATTGTGGCATTATACTTATACGGTACAGCTTGGTCTGAGTTGTAAGGCACAGGACCAGGTGGGTAAATAATCAAAGGATCAACAGGTGTAGTCTGACTGTCGTAAACGATCTCTACTGATTCAGGAAAATTGAATTGTGGTATTATAACATTCACTTCATCCTCCGGATCTCTGTCATACGTAATAGTGATAACTCTCTGGTCTAACAACTTCTGAATATCCTCCTTCACAATAGGGCAATCAACCTCTCTTGAACAAAATTCACAAACATCATAATCATGTTGATGCCTAACAAAGGCAAGTCTTCTCAAAATCTGATGTAACCTGATCAACGACTCTCTTATGTGTTCAACTTGAAAAACTCGAAACTTCCCCGGACAACCCTCCACCATATTCACTGATGCTGCCCCATGTCGAGGCAAAGAATCATCTCTAACATTCGGATTAACATCCTTGAAAGACAAGATACCATTCTTAATCAATCTCTGCACGTCCGCCTTCAAAGCAAAGCAATTCTCAAGGTTGTGCCCCGGCGACCCTTGATGATATTCACAAAACTGATCCGCCTTGTACCACGGAGAAGTACTATTCGGTGCGACATGAGGAGGCTTTGTCGTTATGAGATTCTTTCTGATAAGAGCAGGGAACAATTCAGTATAAGTCATAGGAATGGCATCGAACTGCGGTTTTCTTGGTGAACGGTTCTGATTGTTGAATGGATAAGCCTGTTGTCGAGGCTGCTGCTGAAATGGCCATTGTTGAGTTGGTGGGGTTTGATGAGCTGGGGTCATCAAAGTTGGGCGGACAGCTGGAGTGACTGCCGCAACGTGAGAGTAACCTCTCCTTGGTCTCCCTGGGAACAATGCACTGACATCCTGCTCTTTTCTTTTCGGGAAAACACTTCCAAACTTCTTAGTACTGCTAGACGGACTTCCTTCCTTAACCAAACGCCCTTCACGAATCCCTTCCTCTAACCGCATGCCCATGCTTACCATTTTGGTGAAGTCACTGCGTGCGCTGGCGATCATTCTTTCATAGTAAAAGGAACCTAAAGTCTTCAAAAATATCTTAGTCATCTCTTTCTCCTCAAGAGGTGGATATATTTGAGCAGCAATTTCATGCCACCTCTGGGCGTATTCCTTAAAAGATTCCCTGTCTCTTTGCAACATCACCCGAAGTTGATCCCTGTCTGGTGCCATGTCAACGTTGTACTTATACTGGTGGACAAAAGCTTCGCTAAGATCGCTGAAGTTGCAGATCCGAATACTGTCTAAACCCATATACCACTTTAGAGCAGCACCCGTCAAACTATCTTGAAAATAATGAATCAATAAGTCATGATCATCGGAATACATAGACATCTTCCTTACGTACATAGTCAAATGACTTCGAGGACACGAATCACCCTTATATCTTTCAAAGTCTGGCACTTTGAATTTTGCTGGAATCTTGACATTCAGAACTAAACAAAGGTCATGCGTGTTCTTTCCAAACAAATCCTTCCCCTTTAACGCTCTAAGCTCCTTCTGCATTTCTTGGAATTGATCTTGAAATTCGTCCATTCTATCAAAAAGACCCAAACTTTCAGCAGGCTCGGCAGGATAAGTAGGTTCATTCAGGTATGGCGCGGAGTGAACCACAGGAGCGACAGTTGTCATTACCGGTTGCGGAAAAGGTGTTACGGACGGGATTACTGGCGGCATGGTAGTTGTCTCTGGCTGAGGAAGAGACAAAGCAGGTTGAAACAAAGCCTGTACGGCAGGCTGATACCCCTCTGGCACAAAGTTGTAAGGCATTCCCCACGGAAAACCTTTCGGCATCTGATGCTGAAGCGAAGAGTTGATTTGAGTCACAGATGTAGGAACAGTGACAATCTCGGAAACCACTGGAGTTGAAGTCTGAATCTCAGCAGCCGTAGTCGATGGCTGATTCTGAACAACCACCAAACTTTCCACTAACGCAGTTAACTTTTCCATCTCGATACGAAGGGTAGCAACCTCCCCACGAAGCTCATGGTTTTCCTGTTCCAGATCTTCCATTTTCCTCTGACGATTGGCTCGAGTGTCGTATCGGTGAGACAGCTTGACAACCTTTGGAGTGGAAAAAGAAACAAGGATAAGACTCTAGAAAACATGTGAAGTGGAATGTTGAATGATGCATGATGTGTGATGCAAATGATGATTCATTTTAATAGTTTTTCAAGGAACTTCGATAATTTTGCATACATCAATGGTAAAGGAATTTGGAACAATGAAAACTCAATCCATTAATCAAAAACAGTAAATTACAACTTACAACTTGGAATAACAAAACAATAAATTACAACTTTGGGATAACAACCCAATAATAAAAGCAGTAAATTACCATTTTGGAACATGAAGCCCATAATAAAGCGATAAATTACAACTCTGGGACATGAAGTCCATGATAAAGCAATAAAATACAACTTTGGAGCATGAAGCCCTTAATAAAGCAATAAATTACAACTTCGGAACATGAATCCCTTTTACAAAGTTTTACAAAATGACATTAATAAAATAAAACTAAAAGCTAAAGATCACTCTGAAACATCGGATGAAGGACCAAACACCAACTGTAACCAGAGCTTCTTGATCTTCTCTTCATAAAAGTCTTCCATCTTTTTCTTCTCATCTACCAGTCGATCAATGATTTTCTTCTGCGGATTAGGAACAAGAGCAACGCTTACCGAACCTTCCTTCTTTCTCTTTCTTTCACTAGCATATTTCTTCAGTAAAGCATCCTTTTGACGAATTTTCTCATCATGATCAATGAACCAGCCGTCTTGAATAAAGAGTAAATCCTCCTTTTCCTTTAGCTGTCGAGTCAGGACTCGATTCTCATATTCAGACATATTGTACTTTTCTTTCCAAGCATCCCTCTCGGACTTCATCCTAGCCAGATTTCCTTGGTATTCTCCTATATTTGCGATAGGGACAACAACATATGATGATGCAACGGTAGGGAATAAAGGTTTCTCAAGTTTATAGGGCATCTTGAGAGCACAAGCCCTAGCACGGACCCATTGTAGGTAAGGTTCCAAAGAAACGGCACCTCTATGTCCTAACATATCTCTCCCTTTCCTATGGATGTGGCACCAAGCTCCTTCGATCTCCCTCTTAGCTGCCTGATGCTCTTGTCCTTCCTGTAGAAAGAAACCACTCACATGGATGTTGTTTGGCTTGTCCCTCATCGGGTACCCAAATTGACGGCGTGCGAGAACAGGGTTATAGTTGATTCCACCTCTCGTACCAAGAAGAGGCACGTTAGGAAAAGCACCACAGCTATCAATGATCTTCACGTCATAGTAAACTCGATTATACCAATCAATGTCTAAATGAGTGAGAGCCATAATCTATGGCGCCCATCGCGGTTCCTTCTCGAGATCCCAGAAAACATCAGACCCAGGTAGATGCGAGACATACCACTGATACAGCAACGGTGCACAACAAATAATCATCCCTCCTTGATAAGAGTTCCGAAGATGGATGGAGTAGTAAGTATCTCCGAGCAGCGTAGGGAGCGGATTTCCAATCAAGAAAATTCTGATGGCATTGATATCCACAAACTTATCAACGTTAGGGAACAAGAATAGACCATAAGCGAGTAAAGCAAACACGTCTTCAAAGGCAATAGTATCTTTTATCTCAGCGAAATGACGAGCTTTCCTCAACAAAAACTGCGCAGACAAGCCTCGGATTCCCCCTTTTGTAGTCATGTTCTCCTCTATCTCTGACTTCTTCAAGTGGGTGATGGTTGCTATCTCGTGAGATTTGGGTTCCTCTTCTAAGCCAGAAAAAGGAACACGGTCGGTGATCGGCAAACCAAGTATGTAGGAGTACTCTTCTAAGGTGGGCATCAACTGGTAATCCAGAAAGGTGAAACATCAGTACAAAGGATCGTAGAATTGAACCAATGTATTGAGGATGCCTTCCTTCATCTTGCGCTTCATGAGAGGTATAATGGACCCATACTTCTTCTGAAAATCCGTCGGGTTCTCGATCTTCGGAATCAAACTCTTCAGTTCTTCAATCTCGGGCTCCTTAAAACTAAAGCTTCGAGTGTTTCTCCTTCCAAATTCCATAATAACCTGAGATGTCTGCAAAAATCATTCCGAAGTTCCTTGAAAAACAAGTTTTTTACAACAAATGTTGATGAATGCATGAATGAATGATAATGCGACAGTCACACACAAGTTCACAAACATGGGGTTCAAAGGTTCAACGTTCAGCATGGAGTCGAGGGTAAAGCCCACCCAAAGGTATGTACTAATGGTTCAATCACACCTGTAAGACAAGGTTCTAAGAGTTCCCAGAGTCTACATTCCTCCTTCGGATATTACCAACGTCTTGATTACTCAATAATTAGCAATATTCTCAAGAGAAACTCGTCCGAGCGTAGCATCGCGTAACAACTACTTCCGAATTACTCCGTTATAGTCTCCGCGCTACACCTAAAAAGGCCAAGATGGGTTAGGGTTCTACGGTCCTCAACTTCTCGGGCTCCTAGGTCGAAAATAATAATGTCTTCCCGATTACTCGGTAAACAAATATTAAGTTCAAGAGGGCCTTCCATTGAGTGGGGGATCTCATGCCTCCTTCTTCGGGATTACTCCCACAAAGTTAACATGACTGTACCGCCCGTCCTATTCCTTAAGTGTTACTTAATCCGGGTAGGATTCGTCCTTCGCAAAAAACCCAAACACCCCAATTTAAACACATAATCAAGCAAATCAAATAATAATAAAACAGATAAAACAAATTAGGCTTAACCCACTTAGGGATGGACCAGCAAGAGGTCAATCTTTCCCCAGCAGAGTCGCCAATTCTGTAGCGATAAAAAATGTAGCGGGGTAAATCGGAGATCGAATTATTGATTAACTCGTCTCACAAAAAGCAAGAGTCGCCACCGCGCTTTATTGTTTCCAAGGGAAAAGGGGAAAGAGCGAAATAAAACCCTAAATATGCAATGTAAATAATACTTTTAAAAGTAATAAAAATACAAGGCGTTTTTGAAAAGAGATCTATGGTTCGGGGGTTGGTTATACAGTGGGAAGGTATTAGCACCCAAAGTATCTATAGTACTCTATAGGAACCTTTTGAAATATCTGTTTATAAAAATGTTTGTTTGATTAAAAAATAAATCGTTTTGGCCGAAAAAGGGGTATGGACGGGTTTTTGAAGAGACGACGACCTAATGTCGAAGTTTTTGCTTAAAAGGTAGAAGTTTTGAAAAGATTGAATATTTGGGGAAAAATTATCCTAAGTTTTAATGAAATGCGAATGTTCGCGCGATTAGACTTGAGGACATGAAGTCAACAAATTTAATCGTTTTTTTTCCCCTTAGATTTAAACGTAAACAGCATAATCAAGTAAACAGAAAATTATGATAAATAAATGATATACATTAATTTAAATAAAAGACTAAGTGGTGTAAATATGCACTTTTATGTTTTTTATCTAATATTAAAGCGAGGGAATTAATAAAATATTTTTAAGTTTTCTATTTTTTTATATGTTCTTGGAGTTTTTTTATCTTTATGCGTTTTTGTTTAATATTAATATAAGAGGAGAATTAATTAGAAAAATAAAGTGTCTACATTCTTAAATTCTATTTTTTATGTATATTTTTTTAACATGAAAATAAAGTACTATTTAAAAAATGTTAAGTAATTCTAAATTAAATTAAAAGTTATTAATTAAACCTAATGAAAATAATATTAAAACTTCTAAATTAATTCCAAAGTTTAAACTAATAAAAAGATCAAACTATTTAAAATTTGCTTAATTAAATATATCTCTTTTATTAGATTTAATAATCAATATTAATAATAATTCTAAAAAAAGGCAAAGGAAATCAAAATATAAAAGATGTATTAAAAGGAAGAAAAAAAAAGGTGGACAAGTAAATATATGGGTTAAAGATTTTAAAAGGCCCAAACAAAACTGAAAACAGGGGGGGTGCACAAAGGGTTTCGCTGGGCTTGTAGGCAGAGATGGGTAAGGCCCATTCAGGTTTTATAATTGTTTTAGGGTTAAACGTGATTTGTTAATTGAATTAGGGATTAGGTTTTGGTTTAACAACGACGGCGCTCGTTCTTCTTGTATCATCTTCCTCGCGTGATTCATCTTCTTCTTCGCTTCTGAACCTCCGCCTGAGCTCTCCCGCCACGGTCACCAGCTTCTCAACCTCTCTTCCCTCCAACGAAAAACCAGGGGCGATGGATTCACGGTAAACTTATGTTTTATTATTCGTTTAGGGTTTTGTTACAATGCATGTTTATGATTCTTATATCCATTGATTCTGACTCTCTATTCTTGCGTTGATTTGAGGCATTTTTGGAAAAAAAAAGAAAAAAGAAGAGCTACCTTTGGAGACGGAGGAGGGGTTGATGATTGCGTAGGAGGCCGGGATGGCGAGGAATGCACGCGATGCTTGCTTCGGACTACTGGTATTTCGTTCTTATTTTGTTTGATGATGAATAAACTGAAAACATGTGCAATATTTATTCTCTTCTGCCTTTACCTCGTTGTATGCCTTTGAAAACTTTTCCTATCTCAGTTGCCTTGAATTTGTCCTATGATGAATGTTCTGATGCTTGATAGTTGCCTTGTTGCTACTGTTGAAATAATTTTGACTACCTTCTTTTCTTCTTCTTCTTGCTTGTTGCCTTTTTTGGATTTTTTGGCCTATGATGATGTATCTGAGGTCTTGACGGTATTGGACATGTTATTGTTGAAATGTCTTGACATGGGTTTGGTAAAAGCTTGCATTGTCCTGGGTTTTGCTTTGGTCGGATAGACAAGGGGTTATGGTTTTAGGCTATTACATGTTGCACTGGTTTTGGTCGCGATACAGTAGGTTTTGAGGCTTGATGGTTTAGGCCATTATAGGTTGTACTGGTTTTGATTTAGGCCATGGTTATGTGACAGGTTATTGAAACAGGTTTATTGGTTTTGATATGGTTTGAGGTTAAGGTTTGTAAGATAGCAGGTTAATGGTTTCTTTAGGCCATATCTGTTTGAACAGGTTCTATGGTATATGCAGGTTAATGGTTGTATGCCATATTTGTTTGAAAATGGCTATATGGTTTTTGGTTTGACAGTAGATGGAAGGTTTTGATAATGGTTATGTTGATGGTGTTTTGGAAATGGCTGTGGTTTTAATGCAGGTTGTGTATGGTTTTACTGGTTTCTATGCAGTAGGCTATGGTTTGAAATGGTTAAGGGTCTGGCTGGACAGTTTTTTTGTTATGCTTGGAGTGGTTTTGATTTTGACAGGGGTTTTTGAATGCAGGTTGTATCTTTTGTTTATGTTGTAGTTTTTGAATTTTGAACGCCTAGGCAGGTTGAACTCTCTTGTGTTTGAAAGGGGTTTACTTGTTATGTTATACAGTTTGCTTGGCATCTTTTATGGCTCAGGTTTGAATACTTTTATTATATTCTGCCTTCTGCACTTTACTGCTCCAACAGTTTGTTTGTATTCTAATTTCATGCTTTCTTATTTCTTATTGCAATACTGCTGATTTGTTTTGTAACTCCTTCTGCCTAAACCAAAACCTGTAAAAACCATACTTCTATCTCTCTTCTCTCTCTTAGTACAATGAAACACTAAAATGTTGTGTACTTTGACTGTTCTGAAAAAGTAAAAACGCTGGAAAATGATGAAATGTGGAATATTACTTTGCTTGCAAATTGGTTTTAAAATTGCATGCTTCTTTTGTCTACTGCATGGGAGCCTAAGTTTTTGACTTCTTCCTATATGCATGGCATGGTTTACGTTGCAATTTTTCTTAAAATGCATATGCTGTTTTGTTTTATGCATTTTATGTTGATTTATGCAATGGCTTTTGAAAATGCATATGCTTTTGAAATGAAATGATTTGAGATTATGCAGTTTACAATAAAATGCAATTTTGACAAAAGAAACGAATTTGTGCATATTTAAATTTGTGCATTCATTTTTGAAAATAAAAATCCATCCCTTTTTGTGAACCTGGAGAAATCCCGCGATTTGCAAAAAGGGTAAAATTGATTCCAGCCGTTTGCTTTTAATGATGAACACTAAAAATAATTTTCTGCTTTTAATTATTTATTTATTTCTGACTTTTCTTTTAATTGTTTTTGCAGGTAAAATTAAATGAGCAGACAAAAAGGCATTGGATAGAAGATGAAGATTTAGAATTTAGGAAAAATTAGAATAGTTTTTATTTTACTTTAAGCCTTTTATATAATTGTTATTGTAAATATTTTTGTAAATAATACAATATTTAAATAACAATTGTAATAATTAGAATAAAGTAAATAAAATTCCAATATTTTACCAATTGATTCTTTCTTCTTTCCAATTATTTATTTATCGTTTATAATTCTTTAAATTATATAGTAATTAAAAATCAATTTCAATTACTTAAATTCAGAATAATAAACAAATAAATAAACATCATTTAATCAATAAACTTTTCTTCAATCTATTCCATTATTTATAATTCTCTAAATTATAATAACTGAGAAAATAAATTTCAACTATTAAACTTAGGATAATAAATAATTAAATAACATTATTGATCAATTAATGAATTTCCCTTCAAATATTTATTATATTATTTATAAATCTTTAAATTATATAATAACTGAAAATAAATTCCAATTATTTAAATTTAAGATAATAAATAATAAATAAACACTGTTTGAACGATTAATATGCCTCTTTTCAAATATCTATTTTATTATTTATAGATCTTTGAATTATATAATAACTGAAAATAAATTCCAATTATTTAAATTTAAGATGATAAATAATTAATAAACATCATTTAAGTCTTGATCAGTTAATAAATTTAGCGTTCAAAAATAAACAGCTCTCGACCTGAAAAAGTTATGAATTTTTAAACCACTTTGAAAAATTGATAAAAAATAGGTCAAAACACTTGCAACGTAATGATGCAGATGGGAGATGGTATCTTAGGTCAAAATTTGGGGTACAACAGCTCCCCTAGCTCGTTAAATCGAGGAGTCCCATCCTTGTTGAGAGACAGACGGCTCCTGAAAATTGTTCAGTATCACCTTCGACGATGTGGGCTGCACCAATATATACTTGTCTTTGAAATGGCGCACGGACTCCAAATAAGCCTTGAACAACTTTTCGTTGCCCTGTTTGAGGGAGACCCATCCCCATCGCCCGTCAGTTCGGCTCCTCTGAATATGGAAACAGTAGAAGAACAACGGGATCTTGGCCACGATCTTCAGATAGTCGCACACTATTGTTTCCAGTGATTTCTGGGAAACAACCGCTAGTCTTCCAAACTATCGAATAATCTTTATTAACGCTACTCAATCTCTTTGGTAACTCACAGGATCGACTAGATTGATCCTAGGACTCCTTGGATATTAAGGTTACTCTCACAATCGAACAATTATTCATGGGTGCTATTGTGTAAATGTTTGGTTTATTTCGATCCCTCTCTCTAAGAGTTTAAAATATGGTCAAAATATATGTGAAAACTAAGTTATATGAACAATTGCTAATTGTAATGCTGATTGACAAGACATATAAAACTGTATGGAAAATGAAGTAACTGGTTTCGATCCATAAAACATTTAACACAGAAGGTTTCTGGAATGTGGAAGCTTAAAATGTGAAGAAAGCGTTTAATGCAAGAAATCTAGAAATGACTTTAAGTGAAAGTACATGTTTGAAGAATAATACTTGAAAGTAAAGACATTGAAAGCGTAAAAGTTCTCTGAAATATAGAGTGCTTCGAAATATAAAGAATGCAGTAAAATGTAAAACTTTGAAGAAAAGACTTTGAAACGAAAAGACAGTAAATAAAGAAACTTGCAAATGTTATTCGACAGAAAGGAAAAGAAGGAAAGTGCTGGAAATAGTAAAAAGGCTTTTATTAAATTAGAAATACATGGTGCTATCATACATACATCTCTCTTGCATTCGTTTCCCTTGCCATGTGGTAGTTTGAATGTTATTGAGTATTTTGTATAACAGATATGACACACTGAAATCCTAACACTAAGACTTCTATTTATACTAATTCGACCCTAACGGTCTCGCTACAAGATCATGCCACGTTTCGAACATGCAAGACAATGCTCCTTTCATCTTTCCACGTGTCCTCAAACGCTCCAACACATAACTTTCAAACTTTGAAAGTCCCGCTTTCATTTAAATTTCAAATGCTTTGGTGTTTCTCTGCTTCGAACGCTTTTCTCAGACTTAGCTTCGCTACTGTTTCGAGACCCCTTTGGATACGCTCCCAAGATCACCGTTCGAAGCTTCAAGCTTTGACACACTCATTCGAAACACTGCTTCTGCAATTTCGAAGCGTGGTGTTTTAATTCCATTTCGATCAGAACTTCTAGCTCTTTTGTATTCTAAATAACATTATCAAAATCTTCAGCCAACAAATTGCCCCTTTAAAATATGTATTTCGATCTCTCTGAGAAATACCTATTTTAAATATTTATACAAGATTTTGATAGGATCTTCGAATCATCATAGCATTTAATGCGTTTGACCCTAGTCACATCAATCATAGCACCCTTTGGGTACCTTAACCGCCCAAAGTCACTTCACAGTATGGTGCAGTTATAAGTAATGATTGTTTTTAAAATCACGCCTATTACCTATATCAACTTCTCGCCACCTCTTCATCACACCAATCCATGATCTCCACGTATCATACTTTCACTCGGTGGATGTTTCATCTTCTTATTATAAAACGTCAATTTAACCTTCCTTTTTCCTTCTTTACACTCTAAACCTTTCAAACTCTGGAATTTTACTCTTCTTCTCTCATAAACACTCTAAGCTCTCAAACAACAAAAATGTCTTCTTCCACGTCATCCCAACTCAAGAAAACCTCCAAGAAGAAGGGAAAAACTACAGGAGCAACTATGGAGAGTAAAATTGTCACCATTCAAGGCCAATCTGCTCTTGCTCCTCAAATGATCTCCAAAGAAAAGGAAATGCTGTACGCATCACAGGTACTCATCCCTACCCATGTTGCTGGTAAGAGGTTAGCCTTAAATGGCCCTCTTACAGTTTTTGAAATACTAAAGGACACCAGGACCATTTTTCCCGTGTGTTACAACTTCAAACCTTTATTCAACAAAATGGATGCCCCTAGGGCAGTAGAATTTCTTAATCCGAAAACCACAGAAACCTCAACTGTTCATCCCAAGGACCCATTTATCTTGGATTATGTAAAAAGCAATTTTAAACCATTCCGATCTTGCCCTACTGCTGATGTTGCTTATCAAAACTGGTTTACGAAAGTAGAAGCCAAAAAATCCCAGCAATGGGAAGAACTAGGCATTTATAACCTTATTAAGCTATCGAAACCTGGATTCACCTATAGTCATCCTCTGCTATTTGCGTCCCTCTACTTCTGGGATAGTACCTACAACACTTTCCATCTTCCAGGTGGAATGATCACCCCAACCTTATTCGATATAGCAGCCATTACCGGACTGTCGCCAGTGGGGGAAACCTATGTTCCTGATAATGAAGAGCACTCGAGCATAATTGACTTCGAAGTCAAGTTAGCCAGCTTCTCCAAATTTATCGGCCATTATCATGCTGAAGGGGATAATGTGTCTGACACAGAGCATATTGCTTTCTTAACCCTGTGGCTGTCTAGGTACGTTTTCTGCAGTAGATCCCTGCAGGTAGCTAGTAGGTTCATTCCTTTAGCTAGGGATTTACATGAAAATCGCAAAGTGTGCCTAAGCGAATTACTCTTAGTTGACCTCTATGAGAGCCTGAGGTCAGCTGTTTCGAGCCTCAAATCCCACAATTCCAAAAACATTCTTTTAGCTGGCCCATTTTGGTTGCTTCAATTATGGCTCAATGCCATGTTCGAACCTTCTTTATCAACTGCCAACACCATAGACGAACAAGATGCAGAAATAAGTGATAGGATAGTCGAAGGCACTAGGCTTCGAAGACTAACCCCTAATGATGACAAGGATGACTTCAAAGTTCAATTTTCGAATTACATCCTGATACTCTCAAAAAGACACAAGTTCGAAGAGAGCATGGCGCCCTTTGCTTCGAGGGCTCATGGACCTTCTTGGTTTACCATGGCTCTCTCAGAAGCCATCAAGAGTAAGGAAATCCAAGATGTGTGGAGAGCTTTCTTGCTTCCTAGACTTATCTCTTCAAGGATAACCCCAGCTAAGAACCAAATTCTTCTCTTTGCCTACCAACCAAACTTCGTTTCGAGGCAGTTTGGCCTATGCCAACTGATTCCTGAACCTTTGTTCCAGACTGAGAGCGCCATCACATCTGGTCGAACTTTCAAGGCAAGGGAAGCCAAGATCCAACAAGAACAATATCAGGGCTTTGCCCAATTTGAACTGATAGCCTTCGAACCTACTCATCTCGCGGCCAAAGGATTTCTGGAGTGGTGGATTAAGTTTTATCAAACTTGTATGTTCGATACACTTACTATTCGACAGAAACTAATTGATGCCTTCGATGTGCAGGTACCAGCAAAGAAAGGTATGTTTACTCATGCCAAAGAAATAAAAGCTTTTCAAAATTACTTCGAAACTACTTACGACCCCACACGCTTGGACTCCACTGTGCATCAAGCGGCTGAGACCTTGAAGGAAAAATTTAAACAAAAAGTTTCCAAGCTAAAACTTCCTTCAGGGCTGTCACCTGAGGATAGGTATAGGTTGGCATTCGAAATGCATCCACCTAAATTTCCCAGATTACCTACCTCAGAATTGGCTCTGGCTTGGTTTCCCCCATATCCATGGTGGTTTACTTGCAAAGAGATGTTCAAATATCTTCAAAGGAAACCAAAGCCATCTGAGACTGTGACATGGGCTCGACACTGGCTTCATGATTTCCCAGGACATCTTCGATATGACCTTTCTGCCATGTCAATTAAATCTGATCAAGGTACAGGTGCGAATGCTTGGGAAAAACTCCCAAATATCTTTTATTTTCCAACTCTTTAACCTTTGCTTTAAATGTTTTGATTTTTAGCTATCAGGATAAAGACCACTGCCTCGAAATCGAAGGAAGGGAGTGCCTCTCAAACCTCCATCGAAACTACCGAAAAGACTAATCCACCCGAAGCGACTACTGCTGCTGCAACTACGCCAACAACAACAACGCCAATAACAACAAGTGCCCCAATTCCAACGGTAATCACTTAGTTTTTTATGCTTCGAATTCACTCAATCCTTTTATATCTAACTTCGTTAAACTTCGTGCAGACCAACAAGCTTCCCCCCACTACTCCCAAGAAGCGGAAACCAAGCACCACTGGGGAAGATCTGACTGCTGGAGGAAACTCAAACATTGCTTCGAAGAAGAAGCTGAAGAAAGCTACACTCAAAAGTACTGCTCCTACTAGTGTCTCTGGACTCGACTCCAGGGATGCTGCTCCCTTACCACAATCCAAAAATCCACCTTCGACCTCCAACCCACAGTTGGAACGCATAGCTAGCAACCTCTCTTCTGAGGGGCCACAGGTAAATCGAACTTCTTCTAAAAACGTTCAACTTCTTATTACCTTGGTGAGTGTCATCCTTTAACACTTTGCTGCTCCTTGCAGAACATCCTGAATCCCACTTCTACTATTTCGACCTCACCGTCCAGGGCTGCTGCTCCGCTTAACTCCTCTCCTCACGGAGACTCCAGCAATTTGGTCCAAAACAAAGGTTCTTCCAACGTGGCGGTTTTGGCTGGAACTTCTGAGCAGCCAGATGACCAAGGTACCTCCATTCCTCTGAAAGAGGTGAACGAAACCATACCTCAAACGTCTGCAGAAGATTCACAAAGGGTTCTTCAAAAGTCCCCTCTTGAAACTCTTCAAGAGGATCCAAAGGATACTCAGACTGAAGAGGAAAAAGCTGATTCTGGGCAAGGATTCGAAGAATCTGCAGACGAAGAATCTGAGGAGGAAAACGCCAATGATGGGGAAAATGACAATGATGGTTCGACTGCCGAGACGGAGTCTAATGCACATAGCGGTGAAAAGGATGGTATCGAAGTGGTAGATTTGGTAGAGGATGAAGAAGACCAAGAGCACGAAGCAAATGAAGGGGATGGTGATACAATCAACGAAAACCCAGAGGTTGAAACAAACGAGGTTCCCCTACGCGTGGAATTCCCCCAATCCTCTCCGTCTCGAATGACTGACGAGGAACTGGCACTTCTGAGGCGAAATGACCCTATTGGGTACATGAAGGCAAAGTTGGCCCAGAGGGACGTTCCACTCGCTAGGGCTGGCACAAGTTCAACCAGCTATCCTCTTCCCACAGATGAAAGAGTTGTTCTTCTCAACAAAATTAGGAGAACTATTCTCAATGTGGATATCTTCGAAGTGCTTAAGCAAGATAGTACTGCTTGCTATACTATGAAGGAGCTGCTTACAAAGGTTAATCTTTCCAGCTGCTCTTTGCCAGTTAGTACTCTCTTGTTTGATCTTCAGAATTTGCTGGACAACGTAACTGGCTATCTTCTCCAAGATGAATCTGCTGCCAAGAAGGTTCACGAGAAACGCATTGCTATGGATGCCGCCTATGAACAAGCTTCGAAGCTTTCTCAAGAAGCTGAAGATCAGGCTATGCATCTGAAGCAGGCAAAAACTGAATATGAGGCTCGAGCTGAGTCCATTCTTGTTTGGGAAAGGCAGATTCTGGAACTTCAACAGAAAGTTAAGGAGGCTAAGGAACAACAATTAGCCTTCGAAACTAATCCTGCAGGTAACCAATTCGAAGAGCTTCTCAACCGGGGGCTTGCAGAAATGGAGACTGCAGAACAACTTAAAGGAGAAGTGGCGACCTTGGAAGGTGCCAGGCGGTTTGCCCAGCAAAGACTCGAAACATTTCGAAGTACCTTTACTCGATTGAAAAATAATGTTTATTTCTAGATTTTTGTCTATCTGACCATAACTTTGGTTCTTTCAATGTAATATTCGAACAACGCCATTTTGGCATTCTTATCTTGCCATCTTGGCTCTTTATAATACTTTGTTTACGTTGTTACTATTCGAATTTCCCGCAGGCTTGGTTTATATTTCTTTAAATATTTCCCATTAACCTTTAGGACACGTTTATCATCCAAGAGTTCTTCGACTTCATAGGCATTGTTAGAGAAAACTTTTAGTACTCGAAAAGGTCCTTCCCAATGAGGTGACCATTTACCTAATGCTTTGTTCTTCTTATCCATAGGCAATATGACTCTCCAAACCAAGTCATTAATAACGAATACTTTTTTCTTCACCCTCTTATTGTATGTTCTGGCCACTCTTTCTTTTTGTCTCATCAAAATCTCCAACGCATGTAATCTAATTTCGTCCAATTCAACTAATTCATTCATCATCATTTCCCAATATAACGCGGCTGGAATTTCGTTTTGTTTCTGTATTCGAACTGATTGCAGATGAATTTCTACTGGTAACACTGCATCATGGCCGAATGTAAGTTGGAAAGGAGTGGTGTTAGTGGCTTCTTTTGGAGATGTTCTACAAGCCCATAACACTTGGTCCAGAGTTTTGTGCCAATTTCTTGGCTTCTTGCCAATATGCTTCTTGATTAATCCTATTATTACTTTGTTTGCCGCTTCGACTTGTCCGTTTGCTTGAGCATAATATGGTGTTGATGTTAGCAATCTAAACCCCATTTCTTGGGCAAATCCTTGCATCTTTCTACCAGTAAATACAGAACCTTGGTCTGTAGTTATACTTTCTGGTAATCCAAACCTATAGATAATGTGTTTTTGTATGAATTCGATAATTGCCTCTTGATCAGCAACTACCAAAGGTATAGCTTCGATCCATTTGGTAAAATAATCTACTCCTACCAAGATATATTTCTGACCTTTGGACGAAGCAGGATTTATTTCGCCTATCAGATCTAATGCCCATCCTCTGAATGGCCATGGTTTGATGATCGAATGCAGCTCACTTGCAGGGGCGTGTTGAATTCCTGCATGTTTCTGACATTCCTCACATCCTTTCGCAAAGTCTATGCAATCTTTGAGCATGCTAGGCCAGTACAAACCATATCGAAATAGCAACCATTTCATTTTATGGCCTGCTTGGTGTGCCCCACATGCCCCATTATGGACTTCAGACAATGCTAAATATGCCTCACTCTCTCCTAGGCATTTCAATAAAACACCTTCTTGGGTCTTTTTGAACAATTCGTTCCCCATGAGGAGATATGACAATGCTCTATATTTTGTTTTTCTATCTACTTTTAGAGTTGGGTCTGCTAAATAACTCTTTAATGGACTTCGCCAATCTGTATCTGACAAAGTATTTATGGCTAGAATTTCGAATCCCTGTTTCTCGGCATATCCCAATCTCATACTTTCCAGATCTGATGGTGTGAATCTAGTAGCCATAACTCTTCCCCTTATTTCGACCAAATCCTTAAGATTCTTGGTGGATACTCTATAACCTGAAGCCAACTGCGCTAAGTCATTTGCTTCTTGGTTTTCTAATCTTGGTATGTGTTGAATATCCATGTATTCAAACTTTCTCAATAGCCTATTGACTATGACGAAGTATATCATTAGATTTTCCTTTATGCACTTATATTCTTTTGTAATTTGTTTGACCACCAACTCAGAATCTCCTTTAATTTCGACTCTGGTTGCCCCCAATTCCAACAAAGCTTCAAGTCCCACAATGAGCGCTTCATACTCAGCTTCGTTGTTCGAACAACGAGGACCATCCAATTTATACTTGAATTTTGTTGGAATTCCTTCAGGAGAAATTAGAAGGACTCCAACACCACTTCCATTCTTGTGGGTTGAACCATCAAAGTACAATTTCCATGGTTGCATTTCGACGTAACTCATGCTTGTCTGCTCAACCAACGAATGATCCACAATGAAATCAGAAATCACTTGACCTTTCATAGCTTTTAAGGGCATGAACGTCAATGAATATTCTGTTAAGGCCAGAGCCCACTTTCCAACTCTACTATGCATTATTGGCTTTGAAAGCATATGTTTAATGACATCGAAGTGAGACGAAACATAAACATCAACAGGTTTTATATAATACTTGAGTTTCATACAAGAGAAATACAAACAGAGACATAGCTTTTCTAAATTGCTATATCTGGTCTCTGCATCATTCAGCACTCTACTTAGATAGTATATGGCTCTTTCGACGCCATTGTTATCTTCTTGTGCTAACATACTACCTATGCTAACTTCAGAGGCGGATATGTACAATCTCATGGGCTTCCCCCATGATGGTGGAGACAAGATAGGAGGCTGAGAAAGATATTCTTTTATTTTGTCAAACGCCTCCTGGTGAGCTTCGTTCCATTCGAAGGCTTGACCTTGCTTCAGGCGAAGTAACGGAGAGAAAGCTTGAGTCCTCCCACTCAGGTTCGAAATGAATCTTCTGAGGAAGTTAACTTTCCCTAGCAGAGATTGCAACTCCCTTTTTGACGCAGGTGCTTTCGTCTCCATTATGGCTTTGGTTTTGTTCTGGTTGATTTCAATTCCTTTCTTGTGGACCACAAAACCAAGAAAATCTCCAGCCTGCACAAAAAATGCACATTTAAGGGGATTCATTTTTAAGCCATGTTTTCTCATTCGCTCGAATGATTGGCTTAAATGATGCAAATGTGCTTCTGCAGATATAGATTTGATGACTATATCATCAATATACACCTGCATGAAGGTTTCGATAAAGTCATGAAAGATTGAATTCATCGCCCTTTGATAAGTTGCCCCAGCATTTTTTAAACCAAAAGGCATCACCACCCATTCGTAGGTGCCTAAGGCTCCTGGGCAACGAAATGCTGTCTTTGCAACATCTTCTTCAGCAATGAAAATCTGGTTATATCCAGAGTATCCATCTAACATGCTCAAGTATTCGAATCCTGCAGCAGAATCTACTAGCATTTCTGCCACGGGCATGGAATATTGATCTTTAGGGGTTGCAGTATTTAAATCCCTAAAATCTATGCAAATCCTTAAAGAACCATTTTTCTTGATAACAGGTACTATGTTTGCTAACCATTCGACGTACCTTGTTGTTCTGATGAATTTGCAACGCAGCAACCTTTCGATCTCAGCTTTAATTTTTGTGAGAACCGCTGGCGCGAATCTTCTGGGAGTTTGTTTGATGGGCCTCTTGCCATCTTTGATTGGCAGCCTATGTTCGACCAACTCCCTCTTTAGACCAGGCATCTCATCATAATCCCATGCGAAACAATCTTTGTTCTCCTTAAGGATTTCGATCACTTTTTCCTTGAGGCCTGGGCTAAGTTTGGCACTTACGTAAGTTACTCTTTTCGTTTTGTCATCCCCTAAGTTGACTTCTTCGAGTGGGTCCTGTGCCAACATTTTGACACCTGAGTTTGTGGGATCCCTTTCGAAGCCTAAGGGTTCTTTGTCATAGATGGCATCTAACCTTTGATCCATCTCCAACTCTTCGCTGGGTGAGCATTTCGAACCCCCCCCCACTAACTTCATTCGTTTTTTCAAATGATTCATTTATTTCAGCCTCTAAGGCCGCTTTTGATTCATTCTCAGCCATATAGGCCGAAATCCTTTCGAAAAAGGTAGACTCAGTCATGGTTAAGGTTGTCGAAGTCCCAGCCTGCTGGCCGTTTTGGTATAGCACCTTCAACTTCCTCTTCACTAATTATTGTTCTATCCCAGTAGAGTCCATCATGACGAAGTGTCATGTAGTAGTGGGCATTTCTAGTTTCATTTATCTCATCATTTGGAACACACGGAGCAATCTTTGCCAGATTTTTATCATAATCCCTTTTGTCAACTAGATTGACAGTTGACATAAAGTAACTCTGGTCTGCTTCGATATTTTCCACGATTCCGTCATCTCTCCACAGGACTAGTCGTTGATGCATTGACGAAGGAACTGCTCCCACGCCATGGATCCACTCTCTTCCTAGCAGTAAGTTATAGTTGGCCTTGGCTTCGACAACCATAAACATGGTGGGCCTGCAACTTGAGCCTATTGTTAATTCCAACTGGACCACCCCCAGTGTTTTACCCACTTTTCCTTCATAATTGGATAGAACCATATTATGGGGCTTGATATCCCCTTCGCGGATTTCCAACCTTTTTAGCATGAAATGGGGAATCAGATTGACTGCAGCACCCCCATCCACTAGAACTTTGTTCACACCATGGACACCCACTTTCGCCCGAATGAAAAGTGGTTTGAGATGATTCTTCATTGTAGGCTCTGGACGTTCGAAGAACGCATTTTGTTCTTCAACAGCCCCATTGTCCATCACGTAATAGCATACGGGCCTATGTTTCATTAAATCTGTGGTGTCTTCTTCCTCATATTCATTGATTTCGGTTTCTTG
This sequence comes from Vicia faba, assembly GCA_948472305.1. NCBI lineage: Eukaryota > Viridiplantae > Streptophyta > Magnoliopsida > Fabales > Fabaceae > Vicia > Vicia faba. Next base: position 337,110,878 of record OX451735.1, read on the forward strand.
CCCGAATTCGCAGGGAAGCACAGACACTACGTTACAGTTCAGGTTAAATGAGGACTCCCCCTCCGATTCGAAGTTATCTGTTATCATATCTTCGTCCTCTTCCGGGCCTGGGGTGTATTCCTTTGGTCCGTCTTGTTGGTCTTCAGAAAAAAGCCTTCTGTTGACTGGAGGTTTCTCTTCCGTCTGACCTTTTGGTTTATTGGTGCTTGATTCACCTTGTATCTTTGTTGAAGTATCCCCTTTGTTTGCCACAGCTTCTCTTTCAGCCTTTCGAATCCTTTGCTGTCTGCGCCATTGGGATCTTGACATGGGGTTCCTCCCTTTGTAATTTTCTAATCTGACTTCCTCCCTTTTTTGTGTGTTGAATTGCCTCCTGTATGTCACAGCATGGCGTGCATTTCGTTCAGCATTCCTCCATTTGTCTTTGCCTTTGTCATTTCTGGCTTGCAGCCATCTATCGGTTGGCACTTCAGCAGGGAGTTTGAAAGTCACTCTTCGAGCAACTTTGGGGTGAGGGCTATCAGGTCTTCGCTGTTTGTATATGCTGTCGAAACGAGGACCCATCTGGGCAGTTTCTTGATGGCTCCAGCAAGGGGCGAAGGGGATCGTTTCGAAGGCCCTAGCCATGCTTTGGTCATACACAGCAGAACATCTTGGGCACACCAAGCACTTAGTTGCCCCCTTGTAGCAGCGAAAAATAAACTCCAATAAACTTTCTCCAGCCTTGGGGTAGCATCTAAAAAGTTGGTTATCCTGGCGCCAATTGTTGCCAGTTCGAGCCCTCTGTATCCTTTCGAAATTTGCAGCAATTCTTTGGTTGCAGAGGATGCTGCACCTAGGGCACAGTATCATGCCTGGATCTCCTTTGTGGCATGACATGAGATAGTTTTTGAGAGTATCATCTCCAGCGTGATTGTCCCCCATCCTATGCTTTTCTTTTTCTAAGTATTTTTCCACTTCCTTCATCTCAGAACGGGGTCTTTCCATGTCCACCATATTTATTTCCAAATCCCCCTCTTTTGTTTCGTCATCGCCCCATCCTGTGGGCTTTATATCTTCGATCTGGACCTTCGAACTTTCTGGGGCAGAATATTTGACCAGATAGTCATATTTTCCACTGGGTTCCCCTAGAGTGTCCCATATTTCCTTCTGAGAGGGGACTGGCTGCGTAATTTGGACTTTCTCTAATTCCAAACTCAAGCCCTCAGTGACTTGTGTAAATCCTTCGTTGTGATCCCCTTGGCCTTCAGTAGCCTGGGTTTCTCCTGCAACAGCCACAGGTCCAGCAATCGAAGTGTCTGGTGTGTTCTGGATGCCTTCAGTGACTTCCTCGCTAACTTCGACCATCACCCAGTTTTCGACTTCAATGTCCTTCTCTCCAGTTAGGGTGTCGCTTTGATCAATTTCCACCATGTTGACTTCTCCAATGCATGCAGGCTCGGAGTAGTTGGTGTCTGCGACGTCCAAAGGATCTTCGTCCACTTTCATCTTCATCTTATCAGCAAACTTTAATCTGCCATCTTTGATTGCGTTTTGAATCAAATCCCTGAAAAGAAAACATTGTGAGGTCTTGTGGCCCAGGAAACTATGATATTTGCAAAATCCCCTTTTCTTCCTTTGGTCCAAAGGGGGTATTTTGACATTTGATGGCACAATTAGTTGGCCATCTTTGACCAGCAAGTCAAAGATTTCGTCACATTTAGTGACATCGAAGGTGTAAACCTTCTTTGGAAACTTATCACTTTTCTCATTTTCAACAATATCTTTCCCTTTCGTAGGAACTAACATTTTGCAGGAGTAAGGCGGGGCCTGTTTTAATTCAGCGAGGTCGATTTCGACCTCTTCGAATTCGAATTCAGGATATTCTTCTGCTTCTTCAGTTCCAACATAGGAAATCCTTTCTTTCTTACTATTCTTAAAGACTCGGGCTTTTTCGGCTTTTAGTCTTTCGACCTGTCGAACCCTATCGGCTAACTGAGCCATATCCCTCAAATGCTGAGTATCTAATTTCTTTCGAATAGAGTAATCCAATCCCCCAGCGGCCATTTCGACTAACTCATGCTCAGGCACTACTGTGTAACATCTGGATTTTAACAGCCTAAATCTATTCAAATAGTCATCAATGGGTTCAGTGAACTTTCTCTTAACACTGGCCAATTCCTTCAGACTTATTTTCGATTGTCCCATGTAAAATTGTTCATGGAATAATCTTTCTAAAAGGGTCCAAGTGTCAACAGACCCAGGAGGCAACGTGGTAAACCAAGTGAAGGCATTTTTTGTCAAGGAACTTGGGAAATATTTGATTCTAAGATCTTCGTTATTGGCTATATCCCCCGCTTCGGTTAAATATCTCGCTATGTGTTCGACTGTTGACTCGTTGGTATCCCCAGCGAACTTTGTAAATTTAGGGACTTTGTATCCCCTTGGTAAATCAGTATGCATTATACAATCTAATATAGTAGAAGCGTAATTTGGCCTCCTCATTCCCATATTGAGGCCGTTTTGGGTCATGATCCTCTCTATCATGGTGGTCAGATTATTTTCTGCTAAGATGTTATCGTTTCGAATCCTATGAACGACAGCATCGGCATCTTGGTTTCGACCAACCAAAACAACTCCCCTAGGTTGTTCTCCTCGAAATTCTGGGGCTTCTGGTCTCTCGATCCTTGCCCCTGTTTCCACAACTTCCCTTTGTGGGCCTGGAATTATTGGGGCTTCTACCCTTGGTGCTCTGGCCCCTAAGTTAACCTCTTCTCTGGGTGGTCTATGAATTGGGTCGTTGGCAATTTGTTCTATAACAGGCACGTTTGTTCGAAATCCCGCCTGGTTCTGCCTACGCCTTTCTGTGGGAGTAAAGAAATCTGCTATTCGACTCATATTGTCAGCGTTTTCCCTGTTCGTCACAGTTACATTCTGAACTATTGGGGCGAATATTTCCTGCATGGTTTGCGCTAACACCCCTATCATATTGTGGTTGCTTTCATCCATCAATTGCCTAAAATCCAACTGATTATCTGTGGTTAGGGTAGGCAACGTGCTATAACCCACTGACCCTTGGTTATTTGACACAAATTGGTTTGCCCCAGACCCAGATCCTAGTTGTGGGGATGAATTCGATGTGGAATTGTGTAAACCTGCCATAAAAGATGTTGGCATTCCGTAAGAAGAACTTCTAATTCTATTCCCATCGAAGCCGGGTGGTCTAGTTGATGGAGATGCGAAATGGGATTGTGCCCCAGGTGGCGGAACGAATCCCCCAGGGTAGCCCATAGTTCCAGTATTTCCTAAGATCGAACTGTTGGTTGATACGCCACTTACTCCGTTGGTGGCCATGTTACTGGTTGAAGATGCAACAGCCTGTGCATTCGAAGGCATTACATTAGATGCTCCGCTCGAAATGGACGCGTTAGTACCTGTTGCCTGTGGGCCACCTTGGTCTCCCTGTTGATTGTCTGAATTAGACATTTTGTCCAAACGTTTTCTTCTGGATAAAGGTTGGTTGCTGTTGGTTATCTTACCACTTCTCAGGTTCATAAAACAGCAAACTTCTTGGGTTCCTACGTTTCTTGGATGGCTATGTCTCGACAATCCTTAATTCTGATATCCAACTATTGGTCCCACCGGGTGTGCCAATTTGTTTCCAGTGATTTCTGGGAAACAACCGCTAGTCTTCCAAACTATCGAATAATCTTTATTAACGCTACTCAATCTCTTTGGTAACTCACAGGATCGACTAGATTGATCCTAGGACTCCTTGGATATTAAGGTTACTCTCACAATCGAACAATTATTCATGGGTGCTATTGTGTAAATGTTTGGTTTATTTCGATCCCTCTCTCTAAGAGTTTAAAATATGGTCAAAATATATGTGAAAACTAAGTTATATGAACAATTGCTAATTGTAATGCTGATTGACAAGACATATAAAACTGTATGGAAAATGAAGTAACTGGTTTCGATCCATAAAACATTTAACACAAAAGGTTTCTGGAATGTGGAAGCTTAAAATGTGAAGAAAGCGTTTAATGCAAGAAATCTAGAAATGACTTTAAGTGAAAGTACATGTTTGAAGAATAATACTTGAAAGTAAAGACATTGAAAGCGTAAAAGTTCTCTGAAATATAGAGTGCTTCGAAATATAAAGAATGCAGTAAAATGTAAAACTTTGAAGAAAAGACTTTGAAACGAAAAGACAGTAAATAAAGAAACTTGCAAATGTTATTCGACAGAAAGGAAAAGAAGGAAAGTGCTGGAAATAGTAAAAAGGCTTTTATTAAATTAGAAATACATGGTGCTATCATACATACATCTCTCTTGCATTCGTTTCCCTTGCCATGTGGTAGTTTGAATGTTATTGAGTATTTTGTATAACAGATATGACACACTGAAATCCTAACACTAAGACTTCTATTTATACTAATTCGACCCTAACGGTCTCGCTACAAGATCATGCCACGTTTCGAACATGCAAGACAATGCTCCTTTCATCTTTCCACGTGTCCTCAAACGCTCCAACACATAACTTTCAAACTTTGAAAGTCCCGCTTTCATTTAAATTTCAAATGCTTTGGTGTTTCTCTGCTTCGAACGCTTTTCTCAGACTTAGCTTCGCTACTGTTTCGAGACCCCTTTGGATACGCTCCCAAGATCACCGTTCGAAGCTTCAAGCTTTGACACACTCATTCGAAACACTGCTTCTGCAATTTCGAAGCGTGGTGTTTTAATTCCATTTCGATCAGAACTTCTAGCTCTTTTGTATTCTAAATAACATTATCAAAATCTTCAGCCAACAACTATCTGGAACACCTGCACAAATGTTATCCCATTGGGTGCAACTGAGAGGGAGCCACGCGCAGATGCCGGAAAATGGCCACTTCAAAATCAGAGAAAGGAAGGCGAAGACCCATATCCCGGAAAACTATGTCTTACATAGGAATCCTCCTCCTATCGTACCTTAATCAAATCCTGCTATCTTTCCCAGGGATGTATAACGACCATTCCTCCCGAGTCCTGTCCTCGTGCACGTAAACATTGGTGAACATGTCTTCCCCGTGCTCATAAAAGTATGATTGCCGCTCCCAGGGGTCCTTGGATACCCAATCTCTAGGGTCCTCGTCATCTCGAGGAGGAAATAGGCCTTCTCGTACCGAAGAGGTCATCCCTACGTCTGGCTCCCCCGTCTGTTGGTCCACCAGGTTTTGCTGCCCTTCAGAAATTTCCAAAATGCTCGACGAACTGCTATCTGTCCCGCTCGAGGAGCTCCTGAAAGATTCTGTGGATTCACTCGAAATAACAACATGCGCATCGTCAGCCATAGCACCTCAAAAGTAGAGGAAATGGTGAGATCGACATCAATGCAAGAGCCACCCTTCCACCACTAAACATGTGAAAGGGCGCAAGGAGACGAGGATCTTATCCTCGACCAGAACCCTTACTGAGGCGCGCTACCGGGCCAAAAATGCATAAATAATCCAGAACTCCGCTAAGGTATTCTAACGGGAACGGGTTGCAAAAAACAATCAAACCCTAAACGAATCGCCTATAGCACGCTGCCGAAGAGCTCCACGGTGACCCAGGCAGCCATGCGCCGCGAGAACGACGTCCGCCACCTTGGGTCTCTAATGGTCTCTTCCCTAACAGAACCCTAAATCCTAACCGCATGAATATCTAAGAAGCAAAAAACAAAAGCATGCAAACAATGGAGAATCAGAAACTCACCGAAAGAAGAAGAGATGAAGCTAGATAATCGCGAATGAAGAAATTGAGCAGATGCCGGTGGTCGACCATCGAGCTAATACGAGAAGTTGAAGAAGGAAGTGGAAAATACTAATTGCCTTGTCCCTCTCATATTTATAGTTGGAAAGATCCACGCATGCAATACACGCGCCTTGGGAACCCTAGGGTCTTCATCATGACACCCTATCCCTAGGCCATCATTTGCACCGCTCGACGGGCGCGTTTCCTGGAACATGCTACCTCTCCAAATTCAACGGGCCCGACGGTAAACATTTCACCTCCCCGATAAACAAGCACAACGGGCAAACCCCATTTCCCCGTCCCTTGAGCAGACATCAAAAGTCTTCGCTCATGTGCCCAGGAGCAACGAATTGGGGGGCTATTGTTTTAGACTGTCCCGAAAGCTTGAGTGGGCCCAGTATAAGACATCTCATAGGTGCCTCCAACAGGCCGTGACACGGACTGCCCGCACCTGTCGGGCAATATCACCCTCTTGCCCTTCTGGTCCAGCACCAATCCGAGATACCCGTCGAACATCTCCTCAAACTGCCCGACATCAGCTTCGTGCAGACCACCAGGGACCGACCAGAGAGATGCCCGCCACCAGTCTCCTCCCTGGAACCAATGGCCACGTGCTAGGGGAATCATATAAACCCTCACACCTGTGAGGGCCAGGTATCACATTTTTACTACTCACTACCTGATATTCTGCTAGTACCTTCTTACTCCCACTCTTACTTGATCGTCGGAGTACCTTGCAGATACAACCCCCTCTCTCCTCTTCCCGGCTGAAGATCATCCTTCGGCCACTCTCCAGGTTCTGGTCAACTGCAAGATCATGCATACATTGCATTCATACATCATAAACATCGACAACACAAATGCATATATCGCAATCTCATTTATTTTGAGAAACATCATTACACCATGCATTTCATATATCATGGCATTACATACAACTAACTCTTTACATTATCAGGAAAGACCAATCAATAAAAATTATCATCAAATTTCCAACAAGACGAGGAAATTATCTGTGAACAAATCAATGGTAGATCGATTCCTGAAATAGGACAACGTGACTATCTACATGACAAATACTTTCTTCAGACTTCTGCTGGTTCAGTTTAAATCTTTCAATAATTTATCTTGATTCTTTCCCGTAGACACTTTCTCTGGTTCAGATAAATCGCTCCAAGATTTATATTGATTTTTTTCCAGACCTCTGTTGGTTCAGTTCAAATCTTTCAACAGTTTATCCTGATTCTTTCCCGTAGACATTTTCTCTAGTTCAGTTTAGATCTCTCAATGGTTTACCCTGATGCTTTCCCGGTAGACGTTTTCCCTTTTCAGTTTTAAATCGACCAATGATTTATTCTGATTCTTTTCCCAGTTAAAGTCAAGCTTAGACTTAGTCTAATCTCGGTCAACAATCACCTTTGGATGGCATCTATAAGCCCATCTCCGCCAGCTCTCCATTATTTCTCCAAATGGAATCTTCCATGCGTGTTAGCCAAGACATACAAGGCAGAATATCCTACCATAATAACATGCACAAGGCCAAATTCCGTTTGAAGCAATTTGTTACAAGCTTCGACAGGGCAACACTTCCCATCAAACAGCTTCAATTCACAAGGAAAAAACCCTCCTGATGATGTCCTTCGATTCAGAAGGCCAAAGCCTCCCTTTTTCCCTCTTTCGATCACAAGTTTTTCCCCCTGCGGGCCTCCTTCGTTTAGGGCAATGACTTTCCCAGTATTTCAAGCTTGGATTTAGCCTTTCATCCCTTGCATGCATCCTTCGTTTGGTGGTGTGAATCCTTCAGCACAAGTCTTTAGTCATGCCTTTCGTTTGGGCATGTTCTCCCCTTTTACAAGGAAGGAACCTCGTGCATACCCTCTTTTGTTTGGCCATATGGCCCCTTTGTAGGAAAATTTGAGTGGGCATGATCTCTTGTGGAAATGGCCTAATTCAAACACACAAAATCTGCACCATGCCATTGTCTCATGCGAAGGAAGTACCATGGTGGTGCATTCGAAGAGCTGGCCAGGCATGATTGGATGTCCCAATTGAATGATATATTTTACTAGCCCATACCAAAAGCATTCATTTGGACCATTCGAAAGAACCCGTGAAGGTCCTGGTCGAAAGGCACTAATTTGGCCCCTTCAAATGATATCTATGTAATCCATTCGAATGACACATCGATTTGAAAAAAGAGGTGGTTGTTGAAGAGTCTGGTCGAAAGGCAATGCTAGGGGGTTAAGACAAAAGGTTGAGATGCCAAAGGCATTTGTTGACCAAGTCCCATGCGCTTCCAAGCTCAGGCCTGATACACTGACCATAAAACTCTAAAACTTCTGCATAATTGTCCTGCAATGCTGCCTTATTCCTTGCACCAAAATGGAAATAAAACATTGTCCCTCGAAAGTTACAAATACAACATACCCTTTTTGTTTGAACCTTTGGTTTTCCCTCCCAAAGCACCAGCCCAGGCCATCTATAAATAGGAGACATCACCACACATGTTAAGGGCACCTGAAGGATTGCAAGAAAACACTTATGAAAATTCTCAAAAATTCCTAAACACTTCCCAACATTCTTCTTCATACACTTCTATACACTAAGAAAAAATCTTCGATTCACCCTCCAAGTGACCATCAAATCACCCTTCGACCCACTCCCTCAGCTATCATACAGTAGGCCTTTGAGTCATTCCATCACTTGTTATAAAAGAGCCTACGATTCCACTCACACAACCTCTTTCGACCCAGTCACTGCTTTCACAAAGTAGTAACTGGATTAGCCTCAGGAAGGTTCCAACGAACTCCCATTCTCCGTCTAAGGAAGAACTTGCATCTCCCTTCGATTTAAGAGCTTCAAGAGGTAAGTTTCCTTCAAACTTGAGCCTATTCTATTTTAATATCATGTGCACATGACAACAAAGAAAAATGTAGATATTTCTGGACCATGTTTTAGCTTTCGATTCTGACTGCCCATATATTGAAAACTTAACTTTAATTAGTTATGTTTTGAACTTGGAGAACCATTAGTTTTTGTGCTAACCCATGGACTGTAGTTATGTTTGGATATTGCCTTTTAGAATTTAAGACAGGTTTGTTATACCCTTCAATTGGCTAGCTATACAAGCCTTTCGAATAACAATCTGAGGGCCCAATATGCTTACAAAGAGTCAGCAAGGAGCCTGTGGCAAAGCATGAGATTTGTTGCTTCTAGACCTCAAACGAAGGCCAGAACCTTGCTGTCTCCAGGCCTCAAACAAAGGCCAGAACCTTTATATCTCCAAGCCTCAAGAGAAAGGCAGAACCATGTTGACTTCAAGGCCCAGACGAAAGGCGTGACTATCCTTATTCCAACCCCTAATTGAATGAGATAAAGAGGCAAATCGAAGGGCACGACTCCACTGACTCTAGAACTTAAATCGAAGGAAGCAAGGAAATCCAGAATCGAAGGGCCTTTCTACCTGAATCGAAAGACCTATTTTTCTTGCATTTGTTTTATTTTTGCCTTTACATTTTCATGCAATTCAATATGGTTGTAATAGTGTAGGATTTTATCTTTCTGCATTTTATTACTTTTGTATGATTGCTAGTAAAATAGGGTATGTATGGCAAGATAAAAAGAATAAGTAGACAAATCCTAATCAAACACTAAATGCATGCAAATCCAACACACCATTCACACATGCATCCTTAGGGTAATCTCACTTGTTTCCTCGGAAAAATAGTCAGGTCCCTCGAATATGGGCGTTTTAGAAAAGTCCCTAAATAAAAGATCGTAGTCCCTCGATGACCCTCAATGTTGCCTTCAGTAAACGATCTAGTCCCTAAACGATAATGCTAAAACGTCCCATAAGTTACCTTCTATGACTATACAAACGTCACACGCTCGTCCCTTCACATCCAACGATGGGGCTTCTTACCAAATCAATGGTAAGATAGCAAAATCTAAGGGAGGAGGAAAAGAATATGTAATACCTTTTGAGTAGGTAGGTTGCTCCTAGTTGCTCGCTAGCTCACAAAAAAAACATTTTATACACCTACAATTTCACTTTGAAACATTTTTCAAAAGACAAAACACTTTGTACGCATTGTTATAGAGACGAGAACCATTACAAAGACACTCCTTTTCAAAATGCTTTCAAAACCCACATCACAAACACATTTTCAAACAAAAGCAAGTGATCTAGCAAGCAACTAAGAGCTCGTAGATAACTACGGATGAAAAGGGTGCAAACACCTTCCCTTTTCATAACCTACCCCCCCCCCCCCGAACTCAAGAAATAATCTTGAAAGGTATTTCCTATTCTTTTCAACCTTTCCTTATTGGATAAAAGAAATGTAGGTTGCGACTGTTGCTATCCGCAACCACTGCAATCAAACGCAAAACACCAAGTCAGTTCTCCCACCGTGTTACAATGGTTTTGGGGAAGTTTTTGCTCCCAACATCCATCAACCTTTAATTTTGTTAGGATTAGCTTAGATAACAACTATGGAGCTTGCATACGGATGATCGGGGGTGGATTTCTCTTCGATCGATGCTGACAAACCGGTAGATTTACGATTCATTTCTCTTCTTTTTTTTTATTCTCTATTGATTGGGTTTGTATGTGTATTTTCTTTAAACTCATGTATATTGTTGCCCTTGGTTTTATATAAAACTTTCTTTACGAATCTTTGTGGATTGTTGTCCTAGATTTTTGCTTTGTGCTAGGGATTTGAGTTGTTATAGACATATACTGCTTAGATTCTTATCTAGGATGATTATCTAATAGTTTCTGAATTCTAGAGTTAAATTTAACATTGTTATTCACTTGGGTGTTTGTGATTAATGCCTCTGTGTTGTTTGTGTCACTCTAAGAGATCGTCGATGCAAGAGAGCATAACTGACTTATGTGTTGTTGAGGTGGTTGAGAGAATGCTATCGAGGTGATACAGTCGAATTCTCAATTTGGGTTAGAAATGAATTAGGTTATGGGTGACACATGATGACATTGATGAATATTGTAGGTTGAGTATAACAGGTTGATAGGTTTAAGTCTGTGAGAAGTAGTATATATACATGCTTGACAAGTTATTTCTTTTTCCTTTTTATACGTTTATTTTCAGTTGATACTTTTATTTTCAACCCATTTATCCCCAAACTCATTAACGAGAGAATTGTTGAATGAAAATCAATACCTAATCTTTGTGGTCACGATAAATTCCCGGATAAATATTTCCAAAACTTTTGTTTCTTGCCGCTTTATCGCTTCAACAAGGTTCAAGGGAAACAAATAAGAAGATTAAACTTCATGTACAAACAAAGTCACACAACTTTATAATCAACATCATCTAAAGTGGATGGTACTTGTCTTAAATCAAATAATATCGATGAATATCATGTAAAAGTAAAATGATACCTTATACGTCATGGGGTAATGGCTAATCCCTCATAACGTATCAATCACGAAATTTAAACTTCAAGAGATGTTAACAATATAACATACTCAAAGATCATGATGAAATGTAAAAGTGTAGTCCCTAAATGCACACAAACATCTTGATCTAAATCGATTAGTGTTAATGTTCTTAGATGTTATGGGCAGTAGCCAACATCAAGATACATTCATGTGACATAGCTCAAGAGCTCATGAAGCAATCACTAAACAATGATGCTCAAAACATAAGTAAGAAAGAAAATGTAGCTTCTAAAGTGTCACCATGTTGGTTAGAAAATGAGTAATTAATGAAAAGATCATAGAAGCATGGAGAATTAATATGAGAAGAGAAGTTAAGATCAAAACTTAAGCACAAAGATGTTAGACCCATGGTCCTTTAGAGGATTAAAATAACCATCACACACAAACTAGGTCAAAACTAGAATGTGGCTCCTATCTTATCATCATAATTGTTGTACCCCAAAATTTGCCCTCCCATCTCTCAAAGATTTTTCTCACAAAAATTCCACTAAGTCAAGGTTGCACTAAATTTGCTTCAATTTAGCACCTAACGTCCTTCAAGCTTACTTCAAATTTACAAGCTTTGATTGAAGCCTTGGCATTTTGCTTGTTTGTTGTATACAAGCTTCGACTGGGCATTTGTTTCCTTTGAAACAACCTCCTTCGATTCAAAAGGGAAGACCCTTATGTTGGTGTCCTTCGATTCAGAAGTTAGTGGCTTCCTACTGGCTTTTTTCGATTCAGAGGGAATTAGCTTCTTACTGGTTTCTTTCGATTTAGAAGGTGTTGGCAATAGCCTCCTGCAACTTTCCTTCGATTTAGAGGACAAGTTCCTTCTCTATGCTTGCCTTCAATTCACAAGGAAGGAACTTCCTTCAGGCCAGCAAGCACAAGGCAATGGCCTCCTACATATATCCTTCGATTGCACCATTGGCTTTACATGCTTGCTTGATTCACAATGCAATGGTTACGTGCATGCCTGTTTCGATTGAGCAAAGGGCCTCTGCAGGTTTGTCTTGATGACTACCTGCATGCAATTTTGATTCCTGCTTTGATTGGGCATTTGATTTCTTTGGAGCAAGCTTGATTCCTACTTCGATTGGGCAGTATCTCCTTCGAAAAGTTTGTTTCGACACGCATAGTTTTTACTTTGTTGGCTCATTCGAAGGAATTTCAAGTGATGCACACAAGTGATGCATGTAGTCCCTTCAAAAGAGCACACACATTGGTTCAAAATGAAGGATACACACCTTGGTGGCCCATTCGAAGAGGGAACAAGGCATACATATAGACTATTCGAAAGACATTCAAAAAACCACTCGAAGGATACATCCAAAGGCCCATTCAAAGGATATACAAAAGGTGCATTCAAAAGACACATTTGAAGGATATACAAGAGATTCAATCGAATGGCAGGGACTAAAGGTATTCGAAATTCAAAGGTGTCCACAATCATTCAAATTCAAAAAGAGACAAGAATTCCATGTCTTTTTCCAAAATTCAAATTCTCATTCATGGACTTAAACTACATGTTTATGGCTATTTACTTCCTTGCTACATTGTCCCCTCCTTCCCCTCTATATAAGGAGCACACTAGCAAGCTCAAAAGGGAGGACGAAAAAAAGAGGAGAGACCCACAAGAAAGAAAGACACGCACACGCTGCCTCATAAGCATACCAAAACTATAAAAGTCCTTACAAATAGTCCCAATCGAAGGAGTCTTCAGCAACACCATATTCACTCCCTAGAGTCTGCAGGAAGTGTTCTCAATCACCAGCCCCTAAGCAAGGATCTCCGCGCCCATAAGTTCCAAATCGAAGCTTCCAACTTTTGGTAAGATTGGTAAAGAGATCAAACTTTGTATGTGCATCATATATTAAGGACTTGGGTTCAACATCCAGGTCTACTTTTGTTTTGTTTATAATATTTGTTGCAGATCCATCCTGAATAGGCCAAAGCGCGCAGGATCGAAGGACCTGGGTTTGATACCCAGGCTCTGCATCCTTATTTGGCTAATATTGGTCTTGCAGTTTCAAATAGAAAGGCAGCATCAACCCCTGGATCGAAAAGCAAAGCATCCCTTCTTATATTAAAAAAAATCACATTCCCCTCTGGATCGAAAAGCCCATCATTCTCCCTGAATCGAAAGACCATGTTTTCCCTTTGAATCGAAGGAGGGTTCTTCTATATTTAATTTTTCTTTATCCATTTCTTTATTGATTTTAAATTAACTTTAAATTAAAAAAATCAAAAAAAAATTATTAAGTTAGTATTTTTAATTAAACTTATTTAACAAATAAATTAAATAAATATTTTAACTATTTTCTTTAATTTAAAATGAATTAGAACTTAGGACTTGATTTAGATTTAATTGGTTTCTTGTCATAATAAAAAACTAAAAAAAAAAAAGAACTTAGACTATTTTTCTTGATTAGCTTTATTTTCTAAATAGACTTTAGGATAATTAATTTAATTATTTTCTCAAATAAATAAAATATAAACAAAAAAATATTTCTTTTCCTTAGGATCTAGACGTCCCTTTTAGTTCGTTTGCGCATTTATTTACTTTCGTGTTTTGTTTCATCTTATTGTAACTGCTTCCCAGTTTGTAATAGTAACTAGGACTTTACTTTTAGGATTTCTATAATGTACCTCTCACCAAGCCATGTAATAGCATAGGATTTACATTCTCGCACTTTACATTTTTGCACTTTAAATTTCTGTACATATTAACTGTTAGTAATTAAGCTTGTATGGAAAGACTAATAACAAAAGGTTAGCAAACCTAACACAAAAGATAAAAAAAACTAAACATAACATACAAGCACATATACACCTCTAGGATACCCCACTTTGGTTGCCATCGGAAAAACGGTCACAATTCTCGAAACGTGAGAAGTTTTAGTGGTTGTCCTCTAGTTTGAAAGATCACAAGTCCCTCGATGACCCTCTCGACGTCGCCTCGGTTAAAAGTGATCTTTGAACTTTAGGATAGTTACTAAAATTCCTTGCTAAGTAGTCTTCGTGACTGTAACGTCCCTTCGAATGTCCCTCATACATCCAACGATAGGGCTATCTACTCACTAATAGTAGGATAGCATTGTCTAAAGGATACGAGGAAAAGAATAATATTTTCGAGTACAAGTAGATAGTTGTTAGATGTTTGCTCAAAACAAATTTTCACACTTACACATAAACATTTCAAAAACATTCGCTTTGTCAACACTCTTGAGGATTGATACAAGAGTTAACGCAAAGCGAATCGTCGCACTAAGGCATTTCATATACTTTTCAGAAGCACAAAGCACAAGAAATTTTCAAAAACATGAGCTAGCATCTAAGAGCCCATAGAAAACTACGAATGGAAAGGGTGCTAACACCTTCCCTTTCCATAATCTACCCCCCTTACTCAGAAAATTCTCGAAAAGGTGTTTTTTTGTTCTTTTCACCCTTTCTATTATTTGGATAAAAGAAAAGTCGGTGGTGACTCTTCCTTACCACAACATTTGCAAACACAAACGCAAAACCAATATTAACAGTCGGTTCTACCACCGTATCATAATAATGAATTGACAATGAGATGTCAATCAAATAATCAAAGAAGATATGCATGAAAGCATTTAAGACCTTAGAGGTTATTAGTGTTCACAAAAGAACTTCAACCATCTTGGGTTAATGGTACTCAAGTAGAAGTGCACAAAAGCATCCTCCTAAACCATGATCATAATAAATTAAAAAATAAACTTTTATACAAAGAGGCTATGATATGATACTTGAATGGTTCATGAATATGAACTCAAGCCTCTAACATGTGATGAGAATTACTGAAGGAACTTGGTTCTTGATAGGTTGCACAAGTGCATACCTTGTATCTCAAGCAACAAAGAAGTAAATTCAAAATAGTAAGGCAAAAATAGGATTGTCCAAATGAAGTCATATGATTCTAAAGTCCTTAAGGGACTATCCTTGAACCTATCATCCCTCAATGGTAGCACCCTTAGGGTTTCACAACATAGGTACATAGTGTGCACAAGAAAGGATTAATCAAATATTGACTTTAAAAGAATCTATAATTTTAATAAATTTGACGTGATGCCTAAGCACACATGTATCCATAATGTGAACAAAAGTTAGCATTACAACATGTTCAAAAATTGCCAAATAAAGCACTATTTGACAAGATAACAACAATGGACATGTTCCCAATTTAAATCAAGTAAAAGTTGCAAAGTGGTGCTATAAATCAAATAAAAACAATGTGTATGATCTTCAAACAAATACAAGTCAGAAACACCTCTTTGAATCATCTCTACATTGAAAGAAATTGAGAAATTAAATTGGAAATTGGAAACTAGTCACAAAAGGCATCCATTGAAACATGCTTGACAAACAATTTTCAAACCAAAGTGAATCCAACAGGAAAAAAATATGGAAAAAACATTTTAAGGACCTCAACAAATTCAAGAACATCCACAAATTATATTAGAATTTTAATATCAAAGGAAGGTGGAAAATTGAAATGAAACTTATAACTTAAGCAAGAAAAGGACCAAAAATGTCATTCGTTTTTACCAATTTTTAAAACCAAACAAATTATACAATAAAAAATATTTAAAAAATCATAATCATCTCTGGACATCAAGAAACATAGAAAAAAATTTGGACATTTTTTAGGTTAAGGGAAAATGGAAAAAAAATCAGGACATTAATTGAATAATTATTTTGACAAGTGAGATATTTAATCTAAATAATTATTTGACCTATCATAAAATTTGATAAAATCAAATAAAAATCAGAAATAATTAGTAGACTCATCAAAGTATCATGTGTAATTTTTTTTAATTTTTGAATAATTAAAACAATAAAAATATAATTGATGAGATAATTGTAATAAAATGAAGATTTAATATGAAATAGACATATTACAGCTATCATTCACCAAAAGCATTGTAAAAAGCCAAATGCATAAACCAATCAAAACGCGCCACTACATCATCCCTGTTATGGAAACAAAACCCTAAAGCTAAGAGAAATAAACTCAACAAGCAATATTCAGATCCGCCTATCTCTCTTGCTTCTCAATGAATTTAAATAAAATCAGAACCAAAATTGAAGACTAAACTTCATAAAACATCACAGAACCAATAAAATCACCAAATAAGCACTGAATCATGAAGATTTTTCTGTTTGAAGTTAGGATTTAAACAAATCTCAGAATAACCAAACATCAACACAAGCTCATATTTCATAAATCGGTAAACATCACACTTATTGTGTGGCCAGCTAATGCACATGAACATGTCTACATCCTTTTAGAGCAAGATAATCCATGAATGAGAGGGATTGAAGTTTGGAAGAAAACTTACCTTAAGTGGAAAATAAATCCAATGTTTCTTCAAATTCCAAAGCTAAAGAAACCTGATGGCCTTGATCTACAAGCTCTAAATGAGAGAAAATGAAGTGAGAAGATGGAGCTAGATCAAGAGGAAACTTATAAACAATGAGGGAAGCTCTTAGTGAATAAAATAATTCCATATCTTCTTTCTCTTTCGAAGGGACGTTCTCTTCAGTGTATGTATGAATGAGGAGATAAAGGCTTGCTTTATAACCGTTGGGAGTGAGGTTAAGAGTGGGGTTACCCTATGATCACGATTAATCAAAGTTTGTTCAACATGTTTTGATGAAAATGAAATCCATGGAAGCCTGCATTTTATGTTAGGGGATGAGTGTTTCTATTTCATTTTGGAGAGAACATAGAGAGTGAAAAATGAGTGAGGGAACCGTGAGTAATGAGTTGTCACAACTTGCACATGGGTTGAAAAGTGAGTGGAGGGAATATTTCCTCATTTAGTATGGCAAGGTCTGCGTCACATGCATGAAATAATGACTTGTGTGGTCATTTTTTAGAAGAAAATGAAATGATAGGCGTGTGGTTATTGTAGTGGTAGAAATGTTTAAGACTAAGCCATTGGATTGAATTGACTTATACAGATCAAAATAAAAATCGCCACCGTGCTTTATTTTTTTCAAAGGAATGGGAAAAGAGCGAGTAACCCAAAAAGAGGGGGATAGATTCTAGGTAAGGGGGTTAGTTATGCAAAGGGAAGGTATTAGCACCCTAAACATCTATGGTACTTCGCATGAATCTCTTTGTAAAATCTATATATTTTGGCTATAAAATGTTGTATAAAATAGATGGTAGAGGTGAGAAAAGAAATATATTTTTTATGATTTTTGCACCCGCCGCAGTTGCGAACCTTTAGTGCCTACGTACCACCTTTCATGCAATAGGGGATCAGGGCATACGTAGTTCCTCTTTTAAAAATTTAAAACACAAGTGTGTTGGTTAATTTTATGAGATAAGACATCATCGTCATTGTCCGTGTGGAAAACATACTTACTACCCACAATCATGAGAAAGGAGAATTTGCATCATCTCAAAGTGGAGGATATGGCTTGGATTTTAAAATCAACAATGCCTCACTCAACGCCCAAGTGGAAAATATCTCACTTCACTACATATTGTAGAAGTATAGTTGTTTGCATCACTACAAGGATTGACAAGAGTGCAATCTTTTGAGATAAGTTTTAAAGTAGAAAGCCAAAGTGGCAAAATGGTTTGAAATGAGATTGATTGACTTTTAGTCTTCTCACAAAAAAAAAGGATGTAAAAGTATTATTAAGTTTATTGAAGTTTATTCATGAAAATGTTTTGAAAATGCATGGACCTAAGTCCAAGTTTATTATGAAAGTAGTTCAAGTTTAAAAACAAGAAGAGTTTTCAAAAGGAGGAAGAAGGTTTTAGAAATTAAAGAAGATGGGAGGAGAAGAAGAGACTATCCTAAAGCATAAGGTAAAAAATAAGGGGAACAACCATCTAACCAACAAGAAGCCAATAATTGACATTATGAGTCAAGATAGAATTCTCATCTTTTAGATTGAAGCCAAGCAAGCAAAGATACTAGACCTCTTGAGAGAACTAAACTTCAAGTGCATTAAGTCTTCACAAAAATTGGGCAGAGTAACGGCTGTATACGGGTGAATTTCATATTACAAACAAAGAATATAATCATAATAACATGCACACAAAACAAACAAACAACCCAATATCTTAAGGTAAACCTCAAGAACTCCAGACAAAATATCAATTAAGGTCACAAAGTCTCCAACATAGGCCAAGGTTTCTAATCCTAAGTCCAAGAATTCCAGTACTCCATAATGCCAAGGATAGTAACCAAATAGTCCAAGTATCATTAAGGTTTTTTTATGGTTCATGTTGATTATTAGGTATCTTCAAAAAAAAAGAAGCTCAAGTGAATAAAATAAAAATGACAAGAACATAAATGCTCAAGTGAGAAAAGATGAAAAATAGCATGAAATTTATGCTTAAAGTAAATGGTACATAAAGCATAAAAATAAAAGCATAAACTAAAGTCAATTGTTAATAATTAGTGGTTAGTTTGATGACCATCTTGAAACTTGCATTTGGAACTCATTAGAGGATCGGTAGAACCAAAGCCTCCACACCACAAGTTGCATTTGCTTTTTGTCAAGTATATCACCCATTTTGGAATCCTCAAAAGTAATATTTAATGATCAATGATATTTAAGTGATCTGCGTTGACCAAAATTGATGAAAATCCATTAGAGGATTGGTAGAACCAAAGCCTCCACACAATTAATCTCAAGGTTATTGGATCAAAGAGATCAAATTAACATACTTGGGCTTGCAAACATAGGTTTGGGCCACAAATGATCATTTATTCGAATCGGGACAAAATTTAGTGCTATGTTAAGCAACCGTAAGTGGACTTATATAGAATTCACACCTATTTTGAGGCTGGTCAATAGCAATCTATGCACCATTTGTTTTGAGACATGATATAGAGATCATGCTCCAATAACACTTAATGCAATAAGAAAGAGATAAGATGAAGAAGGATGAGAAAGAATATACAAACCACATTTGAATTAATATTTAATCAAACTATTATTAAAATAATACATCCATTTTTATGGAGTTAGACTCAACACCATAGATCCAATGATGTTAACAAAGTTCATGATCAAAAATTCAACCCAAGATCATCCAGAAAATAATCACAAAATAATATTACATTTAATATATAGATTAAAAAGGGGTTTAAAATGTTTTAAAATAGAAATAAGAGAGAAAAATATCAACTATGTTCAAATTAATCAAGAAAACTTTAGTAAGACCATAGAAATATCATAAATGAACTCAAATATTTTTATCAAAATTTTGATAAGTTTTTGAAGTCGTAAACTATTTTTAAAATTTAAAGAAATGAGTAAAATAAACCAAAAATGATTATAAAAAATAACAAAGTCAGAAATAAAAAATAAATGACGTCACCAATATTTGTCACAATATAATTGGGTCATTCCTTATTTTTTTAGAATTTAAAAAATGCATAAAAGTATTTTTAAACATTTAAAACAATTCAAATAAAGTGAAAATTTATAAAAAAATATTAGAACACAATAAAATTGTAAAAAAAAATAAAAATCAGAAAGAGAAAAATCCAAAATATTTTTCAAAATTTTTTCAGATTTTTTTATGGACTTAAAATGAATTTTCTATGATTTTTTGAAGTTTAAAACAATTAAATATAAAATAAAATAAAATAAAAACGAAAAAGATGTGGACCAACGGATGAGAGTCAAATCGCGTTAGTAATCAAATCCAAGGGATCTGGCGCGCTGTGCATATCATGGTCATTAATAAATATCACACTGGATCCAACATTTTTAAAATAAAACAACTTAAAATATGGCGCGTTGGATGGAGTCTGACTCACAAAAGTAATTAGATCCAAGGGCTCCTAAGGCACGCACATGGTAAGGCAAGCATATTATATTCGTTTCAAAAAAACGTGGCTTCATGTCATTGGTTGAAGACGGACATGTCATTGTCTTTAACCTCCAGCCATCCCCAAATTTAATCCTTCAAACTGTAAAATTAACAAACCAGACTGGTACCATTAGACTCGTCTCTTCAAGACGATTCTAATGGTACCATCACTCCAAATTTATATAAATTATGCAAGGCTGTGTTTGAAGAAATCCAGAAAAAATAGCAAGCACGAAAATCTGAGATATATGACTCAATTCTTAATGAAATTGAAAATTATAAAGAGCATGAGGATCAGAAGAACACAAGGAGTGGATTAGTCTTTTATTTGAATCAATTTGGCCAAGAAATCTACCTTAACAAAGTAGTGAGAAGTTAATCTGAAACTGGACTTCTATAGATCAATGTAGGTCACAATTCTTGAAAGTAACTGTGTGGTTAGCTTCAGAGAAGTTCAATGAAGCTAACTGAATGGAGCTTTTGGTGTTTGAAGGTGAGAATGTAAGAAATCAGAATTTCAAATTCAAAGTTCGTATGGGATCTGAGTAGGGGTCAATTGGCTATCAAAAGCATGCGAAAATGAATGAGGGATGATCCTTATTTATAGCTGATCATGATGTGAGTCTCAAGCGTGTGAATTGGAGGCAAAATCAGTGAAATTATGTGGACCTGCTAAGTGTGAAAAGTGTGACTTCACATGACTCAAAATGCAGCAAAATGAATGGTTTAAGGGTCGTTTCTTGTTATGGCAAGTTCCTAAACATGATTACACACAAAATTGATCCTTAAACAGGCTTGTAATTGAATTTAAACTAATTTTTAAATCTGACTGAACTTGGAATTTCCATTTTATGATGCTATTTTCAAAACCATTGTGCCAACAATGTAGGGCACCATATGATGTGATTTTTGAAGCATTTGAAAGATGAAGTCAAAAGATTTACAATGTGCAAGGAGTGAGACCGATTGGATGTTTGAGAAAGAAGTTGTGCCGAGTCAAAGTTGGAAGAAAAGGGTTGACTTTTCATAGAAAATTTCTAAGTTTTTCCTCAAAAATGACTTGTAATGTTTTGTATCCAAACATGGCCTTCCACTTGAAATTTTCTCTTGACTAAAAAATATGGCATGAAATAGACCTCTTTAATGACATTTTGAAACTTGAACCATTCAAAATCTACAAAAATTGAGAGAGTTATGAATTGTTTAAGTTGGAAAAAAATCATGAAATGACCTATAATATTTTGTATTCTTAGGGCATCTTCCATCCATTTTCTCAGTTTGATCATAAAAGAAGGAATAAATTTCACATCCTCAAAATCATTATGGAAAAATAGTAGGCTCAAGGTGATAAAAATTTACCAAGTTATGATCATTTGAAGTCACACATGGGAAGTTGGGGGTTCATCTGGAGGACTTGTAATATTTCTCCATCATCAAATTTTTTCCACATGAAAAATCCTTGAAACTTTTGAAGTGATTTGTTAATAACCCTTTGAAGAGAAGGATTCTTTTTGAATCACTCAAAAATACCAAAAGATGAGCAAGATATACTTCTTTGAAGTTCAAAACCCTAGCTCCTAGATCAAGATAATGCTTTGAGGAACTTTGACAATTTTAAACAACCTTCTTGTACCAACACTTTTGATTTGTAGATAGAAGTTGTTGAGGATGATAATGACAACTCGTAGCAACCAAAACCACTTCCATATCTTGAGAATTGAGAGAAATATGCACTTGTGATAAATGGGAACAAGGTCTTGTCCAACCATGACAACCTCTTCAATCAACCCCTTGTACTTTTGAATCAATCTTGATAACTTTGAAATGTGGTGAAACAAAATAAACCTTTCCATTCCATTTCTTCCAAAATAACTTCAATGGTGAGGTTTTAATTTCTCAAGATCTATTGACTAAGGCATGGAAATAAACTCATGAACCCATGGATCAACTTACTAAGCCACATTGCCTTTACCTACATTATTAACAAGTAAGAAAAACCAACATTGCATTTTATTACTTAAAAGGAAAGTCAAAACAAAACATGCATGATAAAAAAAAGAAAAAACAAGTCAAGGTGCATGGTTATTCTTCAAAGATCAAAGCCAAAGATAAGGAGGAGAACCAAAAGCCCTAATATGATCTTGTTGTAATTGAATAAATATGGTATGATGAAAGGATCTTAGGGGGGGAAATTGGGGTACAACAGCTGCCCTTATTTAAGTTTCTTCTATCCGAATATGCGAAGGTTAAAAATCTTCGTGTCGACGTGATCGAAGATAGTTAAATATAAAACAAACTCTATTTTTGGCCCTAAGATGCCATGCAATGCTTATGAGTATGAATGCATATGAACAACTTTGAAGGGACGCAAAACACCGTTGGGGATGTAGAAAAGGAAATAAGGATCAAAAAAGAAACCCGGCCAGGAAAATAAATCACTGGTGAATTGAAAAGACCCGACTCATAGAGGATGGTAAAAGGTCAAAGGATACACCAACTCTTACTAAAGGCGAAACTACCAACCTTCACTGAAGGTAGAAATACAAAGAATAACAACACCGACGTTCACTAACGGTGAGCTGCCAACACTTACTGAAGGTAGGGGACAAACATCGATGTTTACTGACGATGAACTACCAACTTTCACTGAAGGTAGAGAGAAAATAAATATCATAGCACCGACGTTCACTGACGGTGAACTACCAACATTCACTGAAGATAGAAAAAATATAACAATCACCAACATTCACTGATGGTGAACTACCACCTTTCACTGAAGGTAGAGAGAAAAGGAATATCATAGCACCGACGTTCACTGACCATGAATTACCAACATTCACTGAGGGTAGAAAAAAGATAACAATCACCAACTTTCACTGATGGTGAACTACTAACTTTCATTGAAGGTAGAGAGAAAAGAAATATCATAGCACCGACGTTCACTGAAGGTGAACTACCAACGTTTACTGAGGGTAGAAAAAATATAACAATCACCAACTTTTATTGATGGTGAACTACCAACTTCCACTGAAGGTAGAGAGAAAATAAATATCATAGCATCGATCTTCACTGACAGTGAACTACCAACGTTCACTGAGGGTAGCAAAAAGATAACAATCATCAATGTTTACTGATGGTGAACTACCAACTTTCACTAAAGGTAGAGGGAAAAGAAATATCACGGCACCGATGTTCATTGACGGTGAAATACCAACGTTCATTGAGGGTAGCAAAAAGATAAAAATCACCAACGTTTACTGATGGTGAACTACCAACTTTCACTGAAGGTAGAGGGAAAAGAAATATCATCACACTGAAGTTCACTGACGCTGAACTACCAACGTTCACTGAGGGTAGCAAAAAGATAACAATCACCAACGTTTACTGATGGTAAACTACCAACTTTCACTGAAGGTAGAGGCAAAAGAGATATCATAAAACCGACATTCATTGAGGGTGAACTACCAACATTCACTGAGGGTAGCAAAAAGATAACAAGTTTCCCCAAAATTCTGGCGTTTCACCTATAACGGGTCTCAACTTCTTCTTTAACCAAGGAAATCCGCCTGGAAAGGGTAATATATAAGTTGTCTCAAATAAAGAAATACCACTTACAAAGATTTCACAACGAACTGTCTTTGTGATATTGAAAGACTTGCCATCCACTGGAGTAATTTGACAACGAACTGCAAATATCCACTCATAAAGAAGATAACAAAAAAGTAACGTCGACTTTTACAGGGAAGTATCAGTTGCTCAAATAAAGAGACCTGCTACTTGCTGTTATGGGAAGGATTGTAAAAATGACTTTCTGGGGAAAGCAATATGGCTTCTTGAGGAAAGAAATATGACTTCTTGGGGAATGAAATATGACTTCCTGGGGAAAGAAATATGACTTCCTGGCAAAATTCCAATATATTCCTGCTGAGGAGATAAAGTCTTCTCGTGCAAAAATAAATGCACATTCTCAAGCCAATGCTCGAAGCTTGCAGAAATCCAAAGTAATAATATTGATGGGAAACAAAGATTGAAACTAGAAATAAACTGGAGTGAAACAGTCAACCAAAATACATCCTTTGAGAAATAAACTCAAGAGGGAAACCCAATCTATCCAGACAAAGAGCTGTACAGGAAGGCTTAAAGCAAAAATCTTCCACGAGGGATAACTTAGTGGGGAAATTGAAAGAATATACACTTTTTGCTTAAGGCTGACACTCTATTGGAGAGAGGACAACACAACTCTGCAAAACAGGGTAATATGTCAACAAAATATTAACGAACGTGAATGAGAAATGATTTGCTAAATTTAACTATGCATGATGTATGTATGAATGTATAAGTGCTATTATGTATATGCTGACAAAACAGACATATAACACTGGGGGTAAACAGACAAAACTAACTCGGGCAC
This sequence comes from Vicia faba, assembly GCA_948472305.1. Lineage (NCBI taxonomy): Eukaryota > Viridiplantae > Streptophyta > Magnoliopsida > Fabales > Fabaceae > Vicia > Vicia faba. Next base: position 337,135,361 of record OX451735.1, read on the forward strand.
AATCAACACTCGGCTAAATCACATCCAAGATGAACATTCCATAAGAAAATAAGCACCAAACGAGGAAACATAATCCTATTTCGCGGCTTAACTTCACTGAGAAGGAACATAATCCGAAAGTAAACAAATCATAGCGACAAAACAGTACAGATACAGGGATATAACATCCTTCTTCAGGCTTCACCGGGGAATAGCACTACGACTTCAATGGGGAAACAAATATTTTCACGGTCCGCACTTCTATTGGGGATTGCAATACTGATTTCAAATAAGGAAAATGGAAACCATATCGGTAAAACATCAATTGAGGATTTTGAGCTGACTTTATTGGGGGAATAACATACAGACTTCGTTAGGGGAGATAATGCCTCATCATCGAGATATCAACTGAGGACCTCGTGCTGACTTCATTGCGGAGGCCAACACCACATCGAAGAGGGGAAACCAAGATACATTCTTCAATATTGAGAGTAAGTATTGCACCAACTTCTCTGGGGAAAAAGTATAAAACCTCATGGGGATAACAACTTGGGGAGTTAAGAAGTCAAACATTACAGCAAGAAATCAATCTTATGGGGATTTTAAATCAAACCCAGTACTTGGCGGGTGAAAACCCAAAAAACTGACAAATGTCTCAACACTTCTTAAATAAAACATTGCCCTTGCCTGATTATCGGGAAATTAAAAAAAATGCAAGTACTTCCGAAAGGGAGATGCTTCATAAATGAGTCAAATATCAGCATGCACGGGGAGAAAAGACTTTTATTAAATAAGTGAAGCCTTCACTGGGGAATCTTGGATTGAGTCTTCATATCATGCAAACTTATTCCAACAAAAGATGCCATGGGATAGCCTTCCTAGGGAATCAAGAAGTCAACATTATAGAAAAAGGTCAAACTAATGGGGATTTTAAATCAAACCCAGCACTTGGCGAGTGAAAACCCAAAGAATAGACAAATGTCTCAACACTTCTTGGAAAATATACTGCCCTGGTCTAGTTGCATGGGAAATAAATACCAACAAAAATGCCAATACTGCAGAGAGAGCGACATTTTGCAAATAGTTCCATCTCATCACACCAAGGGAAAGAGACCTTTCTCATATGAGGGAAAACTTTGTTGGGGAATCTGGGATAGAGGCTTCAGACAATGCAAACCCCAAATGAAAAATGAACCAAGACTTGACTGGGGACTCTGGGATCACAAACCTGATACTGCACCTTATGCCAATTGGTATCATCTCCAATATACTAAAAACATGTGCATACCAGCGAAAATGACCTGTGAAAACCTTCCCGGGGGAAACAAAACTTCCCAAAATTACTGGAGTTAGTCCATTCCTGGGATCACCACTTTTGTTTTCCTCTTGGATCACAAAATCTAAAGTAAAAGTAATTTGTAAATTCTTTTCGAAAAATAATTTTTTTATTTAACCTTTTTGCTTTGAAAATTATTATCAATAATAAATGGAGTCTTTGTAAGCTGAATAAAAATAAGAATTACAAATAATTGGGTAAAAGCTCAAATTTTATTGATAGAATGGTAGTCTGCGAATGGAGAGACTCCACGGATGATTACAAAGTTCGGAAAATGGTAATATATAATGGAAAAGATACATTGAGATACAATGACCACTATTCCCTCTAACAACTTTGAAATTCTGAGAAGCATCTTCCGTTAAAGTATGGTGAGGATCCAAGAAGATTGTTGCTTTAATGATCAAGTCTTGTCTGATGTAGTTGATTGCCAAGAAAGTCCCTAACTTTTTCCTAAGCTGCCCTTGCGGGTTTTCATCTTAGAGGGAAATTTTATTCTGTTTATGTCTCTAATTTTTTCCTAAACCGCCCTTTCGGGTTTTCGGCCTACCGAGACGCTCATTTTTTCCTAAGCCGCCCTTTTGGGTTTTCAACTTAGCAAGTTGTTCTTTTATTTCTTTAGGCAAAGTATTTCTTGACTGCATCAGCATTCATGGGACGTGGGAACTCCTCGCCATCCATAGTTTCAAGAATTAATGCACCGCCAGAGAAGGCTTTCTTGACAACATATTGGCCTTCAAAGTTGGGAGTCCACTTGCCCCTAGAATCAGCGTTAAAAGACATGATCTTCCTGAGCACGAGGTCGCCTTCTATGAATTCACGAGGCTTTACCTTCTTATCAAAAGCTTTCTTCATTCTCTTCTGATATAACTGCCCATGACACAAAGCCGTCATTCTCTTCTCTTCGATCAAATTCAATTGGTCAAACTTGTTCTGAACCCATTCAGCCTCTGACAACTTGGTTTCCATTATCACACGCAAAGAGGGAATCTCAACCTCGATTGGGAGTACCGCTTCCATTCCATACACAAGGGAGAACGGGGTTGCTCATGTTGAAGTGCGGACAGATGTCTGATAAGCATGTAAAGCAAAAGGGATCATTTCATGCCAATCTTTATAAGTAACAACCATCTTCTAGATGATCTTCTTGATGTTCTTATTAGCAACTTCAGCAGCCACATTCATCTTCGGCCTGTACGGAGATGAGTTGTGATGGACAATCTTAAATTCTTCACAAAGTTCTATCATCATCTTATTATTCAGATTCGAGCCATTGTCAATGATAATTATGTTCGGCACACCATACCGACATATGAGATTATTCTTAATGAAGCGCACTGCCACCTGCTTAGTAACATTAGCATATGAAGCAGCTTCCACCCATTTGGTGAAGTAATTAATTGCTACCAAGATAAACCGGTGTCCATTTGAAGCTTTGTGTTCTATCATTACAATCATGTCAATACCCCACATAGAGAAAGGCCATGGGGAAGAAATAACATTGAGAAGTGTCGGAGACACATGAATCTTGTCCGCATAAATCTGGAATTTATGGCACTTCTTTGCAAATCTGTAACAGTCAGATTCCATTGTCAGCCAATAGTAACCTGCCCTTAGCATCTTTTTAGCCATCGAATGTCCATTGGCATGAGTGCCAAATGAACCTTCATCAATATCATGCATCAACATGTCTGCTCCGTGTCTATCCATGCAACTGAGCAAGACCATGTCATAATTTATCTTGTACAACACATTTTCACTGAGGAAGAAGCTGCCATCCAATCTTCTCAATGTCTTTCTATCTTTATTCGATGCACCAATCGAGTATTCCTGAGTTTGGAGAAAATGCTTGATATCGTAATACCAAGGTTTCTCATCTTCTACCTCTTCTGTTGTAAACACATGAGCGGGCCTATCTAGTCTCTGAACTATAATTCAAGGTATATCATTCCAAGTATTCACTTGATACATAGAAGCCAGAGTTGCCAGAGCATCTTCCATTTGATTTTCTTCTCTGGGGATGTGATTGAATTCAACTTTATTAAAGAAGGGTAACAATCTTCTAGTATAAAGTTTGTAAGGGATCAAGCCAGGGTGACGAGTGTCCCACTCTCCTTTAATCTGATTTATTACCAAATCTGAATTGCCATACACATCCATAATTTTAATTCTGAGATCAATAGCTTCTTCGAGACCCATGATGCAAGCCTCATATTCTGCCACATTATTAGTACAATCAAATGTCAATCTTGCAGTAAAAGGAATGTGTGATCCATGTGGAGTAACAATCACAACACCAATTCCTTTACCATAAGCATTCACAACTCCATCAAATATCATGCTCCAGCGAGATTCTGGATCAGGACCTTCCTTAGGCAATGGTTCATCACAATCTATCACTTTCAGAAACATCACATCCTCATCATGGAAACCATACATCACAGACTGATAATCATCAACTGGTTGGTGAGCAAGACAATCTGCCAACACGCTGCTTTTAATAGCTTTTTAAGTGCGGTATTCGATGTCATATTTAGATAACAGCATCTGCCAGTGGGTAATTCTCCCAGTAAGAGCAGGCTTCTAAAAAATGTACTTGATTGGATCTATTTTGGAGATCAACCAAGTAGTGTGATTCAACATATATTGCCGCAAGCGTTTTGCCGCCAAGGCCAGAGCACAACATGTCTTTTCCAGCATGGAATACCATCATTCACAATCCGTAAACTTTTTACGGAGATAATAAATGGCGTACTCTTTCTTCCCTGTTTCATCTTGTTGTCCCAGATACAGCCCATGGAATTATCTAACACTGTCAGATACATAATCAACGGTCTTCCTTCAACAGGAGGGAGAAAGATTGGAGGTTCAAACAAATATTCTTTAATACTTTCAAATTCCCTTTGGCAGTCATCTGTCCATACATAACCTTGATCTTTCTTTAACAACTTAAAGATCGGTTCACACATTATAGTCATGTGGGAAATGAATATGGAAATATAATTCAAACGCCCGAGGAACCCTCTGACTTGCTTTTCAGTTCTCGGTGCTGGCATTTCTTGAATTTCTTTGACTTTATCAGGGTCAACTTCAATCCCTCTCTGGCTAACAATGAAACCCAACAATTTCCCTGACCAAACACTGAAGGTACATCTATTTGGATTCAAGCGGAGACGATACTTCCTCAAATGCTGAAACAACTTCAACAAATTTTCTACATGCCCTTCTTCAGTTTGGGATTTAGCAATCATATCATGAACATATACCTCAATTTCCTTGTGCATCAGATAATGGAATAGGGTTGTCATAGCCCTCTGGTACATTGCACCAGCATTCTTCAACCCGAAGGGCATCACTCTATAACAGAATGTTCCCCAGGGTGTGATAAACATTGTTTTTTCCATGTCCTCAGGAGCCATCCTTATTTGATTATACCCGGAAAATCCATCCATGAACGAGAAAATTTTGAATTTTGTTGTGCTATCCACTAACATATCAATGTGTGGCAATGGAAAATCATCTTTTGGACTAGCTTTATTTAGATCTCTGTAATCTACGCACATGCAAACTTTTTTGTCTTTCTTTGGTACTGGGACAATATTGGAAATCCATTGAGGGTACACCGATGTCACAAGAAAATCGGCATTAATCTGCTTTAGAACTTCTTCTTTGATATTCACTGCCATATCTGGGTGAGTTCTTCGCAACTTCTGTTTGATTGGCGGGCACTCTATCTTCAGCGACAAACAGTTCTCTACAATATCTGTATCTAGTCCAGGCATATCTTGATAAGATCAAGCAAGAATATCCACATACTCTTTCAACATCTAAATCAACATGCTCTTCACATCAGGATGCAGTAATGCTCCAATCTTGACTTCCTTCAGATCTTCTTCTGAACCCAAATTGATTACTTCCAATGGATCTTTATATGGCTGAATGGCATTCTCCTCGCGCTCAAGCAACCTTGAGACCTCTTCTAGAATCTCATCATAGTCTTCTTCTTCGGCTCCATACACAGGACATTCAAAGTTGGAAGAGGGTGCATGGTCCATGTATTCAACGGGTTTTTTTAATTAATCTGCATATATGATTTATGATTGCTTTTAGAAATTGACACATATAACAAATGATGATGCAGATTGACTTTCAGTTATTATTTATTTTGAAAGGTTTTTTCTGATTACCCTTTTCCAAGAAAAAGCAAAAAATAAAGACACAATTTGGGAAAGAGAGACAACATTTATTATTGATTTTAAAAATCAAAGCAAACCGATAAGCCCATACAATATTAATACTTTCACCTTGGGCAGAGTGAAAGCTTTTCAAAAAGATTAACAAAAAGAAATTACTTTGAAACATGTATGCAAGAGGGAACATCAATGGTGATCCAGTTTTGAACCCTAACTCTGTGCGTCACATAATTTGGCATTTCTGGCTCTGCTTCATCTTCCACAATGGCATTAATCCTGGAAACAGTAAGATGAAGATAACCCCCACTACGAAATATGTCTTGATACATTCCTGCAGCAGACTTCGGCTTCATGCTCTTACCTTTATCATTCTTCACAGAAAACCCTAAGCCAGCTCTATTCTTGTTTACAGGTGGATCAACAATTTGTCCCCATACTTCACTATGGCCATTATGCACAACCTGCTAAGCATCCTTAAATGAAGACATAGAATTATCATTTCCTCTTATATTATCAATGGATAAAGCTTGGAACTGGGTTCCAACATCAGCTTCATCTACCTCCACAATACTGAAAGAGGACAAATGAGATATCAATAATGTTTGTTCTCCATTTATAATTACCACTTTTCCTTCATGCATAAATTTCAGCTTCTGGTGTAAAGTCGAAGTGACAGCCCATGCCTCATGTATCCATGGTCGTCCTGACAAGCAGCTATAAATGGGTACAATATCCATGACCTTGAAAGTAATCTGAAACAAATGTGGGCCTATATGAATAGGCAAGTCCATTTCACCAATAACAGATTTCCTTGATCCATCAAACGCTTTCACAATAATGCCACTTGGGCGTATGGGCGTTCCTTGATATTTCAACTTTATAAGCGTGCTCCTCGGTATGACGTTCAATGCGGATCCATTATCAATCAGCATATAGGATACTGAATCATTCTTGCAGTTCATAGATATGTGGAGGGCTAGATTGTGATTCCTTCCTTCATCGGAAAGTTCATCGCCGCAGAAACTCAGGTTATTACATGATGTAATGTTTCCTACCACACTGCTGAATTGGTCTACAGGCATATCACTTTCCACGAAAGCTTGGTCCAATACCCTCATCAAAGATTCTCTGTGAGCAGAGGAGTTCATCAATAAAGCCAAGATAGATATTTTTGAAGGAGTCTGCAGTAGCTGATCTACAATTCTGTAGTTTTTCATATTTATTATCTTCAAAATATCATCCATTCCTTTTCTATCATAGCTCGACTAGATTCACCCACTGCCTTCTTGTGTTCAACAATTTTCTTTCCAGTACTAACATCTCCACGAACAACTGGTGCAAATACATGATTAATGCGGGTCACTCTGCTAGTCTCAGCAATATTTCCAACATTAGGCATTGGCTGGATGGGAACTTCCACACCATCCTCCAAAATTGTAGCATTATATTTGTAGGGTACAGCCTTGTCCGATTTGTAGGGGACAGGACCTGGAAAACTAATCACCAATGGAGAAATAGCTGGCTTGCTATGATATTCAACTTCAAAAGGGGTGGGTTCACCAAAACAAGGACCAATAAAATTTACTCCCTCTTCAACATATTCAGTCATTGCAGAGTCATCTCTGGAAAGCAAATATACATCTGAGGAGAAGAACTCATCTACAGAGGCATACTCATCATTTGACTCTTCCTCAGCCAAACAAACCTCAATCACATCAACTTCATGATAATCATCCCTTTGTCATGTAACCTTGATAGTTCCATTATCCAATAACAACTGAACACCTTTCCTTACAATGAACATCCTCGGGAGTCCCGGCAGCAAATTCGGCAAGATCCATACTGATGTTCTACCTGACCAGCCATGTGGCAGAAAGTAGCATGCAATTGTACAATATCCTTATTCATATATTCCACATAAAAGATTTTGAACTCTCCAAGACATCCAGAAATCATGTTTATTTCCTCCTCATACTCTTCCCAAGGCCTGATTATGTGGATGAGGCCCTCATCCATCATCTCCTGCAAATCAGCCTTTATCTTGTCACAACCTTGTATATCCATACTGCAAATAGCACAATCGGCATGGTCATGCGTATAGTAGCTAAATTAACAGAGGTCTGCATGCATTTTTACCAAATCTCCTCTAACCAACTTAATATCAAAAATCCAGATGTCGCTTGGACAACCAGAAACCATGTTCACAGCATTTGCTCCTCCATGCTTTGGAAAAGGATTATCTTTCACATTAGGGCCAACGTCTTTGAAGGACAAGATACCAGACTTCACCAATTTTTTTACTTCAGTTTTCATAGGATAGAAGTTCTAAACATTGTGCCCTAGTGCTCCCTGATGAAAATCACATGTTTGGTGTGCCTTGTAATACCAAGGTAATGGTGATGGTATAACGGGAGGTGGTCTGGTCTGAACCAACTTCTTTTAAATTAACGCTGGGAGTAATTCTTATAGCTCATAGGGATAGGGTCATAACTCTCCCTTCTTTGATTATACCCTTGATTCCCCTGATGGGACGGTCTCTGATAAGCAATACTGGTTGGAGCTACACCAACAACTGGAGTCACTGAGGCAACATGTTGATGATGCTGATAGTTTATTCTAGGAGGATTAAACCTTCTCTCTTGCATAACAGTGTTTGTATCTCCTTCCTTCTTTTTTGGCAAACCCATAGGATGGATTCTTCATACTTTCAGAACTTTCACTTTTTGTTAAACGTCCCTCTCTTACAGCCTCTTCCAAACGGATACACATGCCTACCATTTCGGTAAAGTCAATTGGCGCACTCGCTACCATCCTCTCGTAGTAGAAACACCCAAAGTCTTTGGGAAAATATTAGTCATCTTCTTCTCTTCCATGGGAGGAATCACTTGGGCGGCTACCTCATGCCATCTCTGTGCATATTCTTTGAATGATTCCCTGTCCTTCTGGATCATGGCCCTGAGTTGATCACGGTCAAGCTCCATGTCCATGTTGTATTTGTATTGTCTGATAAATACTTCTCCCGAGTCGTTGAAAGTATGGATATTAACACTGTCCAAACTTATATACCACTTCAACGCAGCACCCGTCAAACTATCCTGAAAAAAGTGAATCACCATACGTTGATCATCAGTGTGGGTAGACATTCTTCTCACATACATCACAAGATGAGCACGAGGACATGTGTTGCCCTTGTACTTCTCGAATTCCAGGACTTTAAACTTCGCAGGTATCTTGACATTCAGGACCAAGCATAAATCATTCACATTCTGCCCGAACAATTCCTTTCCCCTGAGGGCCTTCATCTCCCTCTGCATCTTGTCAAGCTGATCTTGAAAATCATCCTTTCTATCATAGAGACCCAAGCCTTCACTTGGTAGAGGAAAAGGATGATACATATCATCATTGGCAAATGGGACCATATTCACCGAAGGAGGTGCAGTAGGAGTAGCATGCACCACAGGAGGTGCAGGAGTAACAATAGTATGAACAACTAGAGTATCTTGAGGACCAATATTGAAACCTTCAGGTGAAAAGTACTCTGGCATTCCCCATGGACAACCTTGAGGCATGCGATTCTGAAAAACAGTTGGAATGGCAAACACAGGAATAGTCGGAGCTTCAGTAGTAACCTTTTTCTGTTGAGGTTAAACACTTGGTGGATGATTCTAAGCAGCCACCAAAGATTCCATCAGAGCAGTGAGATTGGCCATGCCAACCTTCAAAGCATAAACTTCCTCGCACAGCTCGCGATTCTCTTATTCTAAGTTGTCCATCTTCCTTCTGAAATTAGCTCGAGTATTGTAATGGTGAGACAGCTTGCTGAACAAAGTAAAGAATCTTGGTAAGACACCTGTATATACATAACAAATGCAAGAAATATGTGCAATATGATGCATGATATGAAATGCACATGATTTATTTTATTATTAATATTTCAAGGGACTTAAAGATTTATAGACACATTGCAAATATCAAAGTAATAACACATTTGAAATACTGAAAAGTTGTATTATAATAACTTCAAAATGGATTACAAGTTTCAATAATCCCAAGTACAAGATGAAAATAAAGTCTAAAACCCTGAGAAGTAAAGCTGATGGAGATCACTCTATACGCTGGCGCTTCCCTGTAAGCCTGGAAATCTAAGCCTTCACCTCTAATTTTCTTCCGCATATCTGGTGGCAACCTCCTTCCAATCACCTAAATCATGAAGTGAGAAACTAGCATCTAACTGGGGCTTAGGATAAAATAAATCCCATTGCCGCTCTATTGTCTCTACAGCCTGACTCTCAAGAATCTCAATCAAGTCATCTTTCTCCTTCAAGTATGCTCTATAGGAAATCTCTAAAGTTTGGCACTTATTCTTCCAAGCATCTTTTTCCTTCTGCATCCTGACCAAAGCAATTTGTAGCTCTTCCACATCATCCAATAGGGGAGGAGTGGTCTTCACAAACAAATCAGGCATATGTGCTTCTCTGGAATACGGCATCTTTAACTAAATAGCTCTCGTTTGGACCCACTGAAGATAAGGCTCCAAAGAAACAACCCCCCTAGGTCCCAAGTATTTCCTACTCTTCCTATGAATATGACGCCAGGCCTTCGCAATCTGCTCCCTAGATTCCTTATGGTATTCTCCCTCCTTCAGGAAGAAACTACTCAAATAAATACTATTTGGTTTATCCCTCATCGGATAAACAAGTTGTCATCATGCAAGAACAGGATTGTAGTTAATTCCTCCCTTTGTACCAAGAAGAGGTACATTTGGGAAACTACCATAATTATTGACAATCTCTACATTATGGTAAGCCCGATGATACCAATCAATATCCGAGTGAGTAAGTGCCATGACCTTAGAAGCCCAACGGGGTTCTTTCCTGACATCCCAGAAAGCATCAGACTCAGGCATATGAGAAATAAACCACTGGTACAACAGAGGCGCGCAACAGATGATCATCCCCCCATGATAAGAATTCTGAAGATGAATAGAGTAATAAGCATCACCCAACAATGGGGGGAACTGAGTTTCCAATCATGAAGACGCTAATAGCATTAAAATCAACAAACTTATCCATATTAGGAAATAAAAACAACTCGTAAGCAAGTAGAGCAAAGATGGCCTCAAAAGCGACTGTACTTTTCATCCTGGAAAAGTAACGAGCTTTCTCCAATAAGAACTGAGATGGTAATCCTCTAATACCTCATTTAGTATTCATATGGGCTTCAACCTCAGACTTCCCTAGATGGATCAAAATAGCAATCTCGTGTGGTTTTGGCTCACCCTCCAAACCAGTAAAAGGAACATGATCGGTAATAGGTAAACCCAACAGATAAGAATACTCCTCTAGTGTAGGAATCAACTGATAATCAGGGAAAGTAAAGAAATGATACATCGAGTCATAGAATTGGACCAAGTTCGAGAGAATACCCTCCTTCATCCTAAGCTTCATGAGAGGAATGATTGATCCATACTTGTTCTGAAAACTTATAGAACACTCAATCTCGGAAATTAGACTGATCAACTCATCTATCTTAGGATCTTTGAAACTGTATTTTCTGGTCTTTCTTTTTCCAGAATCCATGGTCAAAAGGAACCTGAGATATTCACAAATGGTCAACTTTCAAGTCCCTTGAAATAAAATTTCTTCAAAAGATGCTTATGAGTTCATGGATGCATGATGCAACAATCACACACAAGATCACAAACATAGGGTTCATAGGTTCAACGTCACGAGTATGAGGTCGAAGGTACTACCCATAAGGTATGGTCTAAAAGTTATCACCTGCCGTACAAGGTTCTAGAGGTTCCCAGAGTCTACATCCTTCCTTCGGATATTACCAACTTCCCGATTAACTTGGTAATTAGCAATATTCTCAAGAAAAACTCGTCCGAGCGTAGTATCGCATGACAACTATTTCTTGATTACTCCGTCATAGCTTCCGCACTACACCTAAAAGGCCAATATGGGTTAGGTATTCTACGATCCTCAACTTCAGCAGGCTCCCAGGTCGAAAGCAATATGTCTTCCCGATAACTCGGTAAACGACACTACAGTGAAAGGGGCCTCCACTGAGTGAGGGATCTCATGCCTCCTTTTTTGGGATTACTCCCTCAAAGTTAACATGACTATACCGCCTGTCTTATCTTAAAGTTTTCCCAAGTACGGGTATAGGACTTATAAGTAATCACCAAGCACCCTGAAAACCAGGAAAATCCGGACAAACATATATACAGCATATAACACATAAACAACAATAAAACATATACAGATATAAACAAAGATAGGTTTAACCCATTTAGGGATGGACCAGCAAGAGGTCAATCTTACCCCAGTGAAGTCGCCATTTTTTTTTTGTAGCGGTAGAAATGTTTAAGACTAATCCATTGGATTGACTTGACTTATACAGATCAAAATAAAAATCGCCACCGCGCTTTATTATTTCCAAAGGAATGGCAAAAGAGCAAGTAACCAAAAAAGAGGGGGAAAGATTCTAGGTAAGGGGGTTGGTTATGCAAAGGGGAGGTATTAGCACCCTAAACATCTACAGTACTCCGCAAGAACCTGTTTGTAAAATCTGTATATTTTGGCTATAAAATGTTGTATAAAAATAGATGGTGGAGGTGAGAAAAGAAATATATTTTTTATGATTTTTGCACCCTCCGCGGTTGCGAACCTTTAGTGCCTACGTACCACCTTTCATGCAATAGGGGATCAGGGTACACGTAGTTCCTCTATAAAAAATTTAAAACACAAGTGTGTTGGTTAATTTTATGAGATAAGACATCATCATTATTGTCCGTGTGGAAAACATACTTACTACCCACAATCATGAGAAAGGAGAATTTGAATCATCTCTAAGTGGAGGGTATGGCTTGGATTTTAAAATCAACAATGCCTCACTCAACACCCAAGTGGAAAATATCTCACTTCACTACATATTGTAGAAGTATAGTTGTTTGCATCACTACAAAGATTGACAAGAGTCTAATCTTTTGAGAAAAGTTTTAAAGTAGAAAGCCAAAGTGGCAAAATGGTTTGAAATGAGATTGATTGACTTTTAGTCTTCTCACAAGAAAAGGATGTCAAAGTATTATTAAGTTGATTGAAGTTTATTCATGAAAATATTTTGAAAATGCATGGACCTAAGTCCAAGTTTATTATGAAAGTAGTTCAAGTTTAAAAACAAGAAGATTTTTCAAAAGGAGGGAGAAGGTTTTTGAAATTAAAGAAGATGGGAGGAGAATAAGAGACTATACTAAAGCATAAGGTAAATAATAAAGAGAAGAACCATCTAACCAACAAGAAGCCAATACTTGACATTATGAGTCAAGATATAATTCCCATTCTTTGGATTGAAACCAAGCAAGCAAAGATACTAGACCTCTTGAGAGAACTAAACTTCAAGTGCATTAAGTCTTCACAAAAATTGGGCAGAGTAACGGCTGTATACGGGTGAATTCCAAATTACAAACAAAGAATGTAATCATAATAACATGCACACAAAACAAACAAACAACCCAATGTCTTAAGGTAAACCTCAAGAACTCCAGACAAAATATCAATCAAGGTCACAAAGTCTCCAACATACGCCAAGGTTTCTAATCCTAAGTCCAAGAATTCCAATACTCTATCATGCCAAGGATAGTAACCAAATATTCCAAGAATCATTAAAGTTTTTTACGGTTCATGTTAATTATTAGGTATCTTCAACAAAAAAAGCTCAAGTGAGAAAAATAAAAATGACAAGAATATAAATGCTCAAGTGAGCAAAGATGAAAAATAGCATGAAATGTAATGCTTAAAGTAAATGGTACATAAAGCATAAAAATAAAAACATAAAATAAAGTCAATTGTTAATAATTAGTGGTTAGTTGGATGACAATCTTGAAACTTGCATTTGGAACTCATTAGAGGATTGGTAGAACCAAAGTCTCCACACAACAAGTTGCATTTGCTTTTTGTCAAGTATATCATCCATTTTGGAATCCTCAAAAGTAACATTTAATGATCAACGATATTTAAGTGATTTGCGTTGACCAAAATTGATGAAAATCCATTAGAGGATTGGTAGAACCAAAGCCTCCACACAATGAATCTCAAGGTTATTGGATCAAAGAGATCAAATTAACATACTTGGGCTTGCAAATATAGGTTTGGGCCATGAATGATCATTTATTCGAATCGGGACAAAATTTAGTACTATGTTAAGCAATCGTAAGTGGACTTATATAGAAGTCGCATCTATTTTGAGATCGATCAATAGCAATCTATGCACCATTTATTTTGAGACATGATATAGAGATCATGTCCAATAACACTTAGTGAAATAAGAAAGGGATAAGATGAAGAATGGTGGGAAAGAATATACAAACCACATTTGAATTAAAATTTAATCAAACTATTATTAAAATCATTTATCCATTTTTATGGAGTTAGATTCAACACCATGGATCCAATAATGTTAACAAAGTTCATGATCAAAAATTCAACCCAAGATCAGCCAGAAAATAATCACAAAATAATATTACATTTAATATATACATTAAAAAGGGTTTTAAAATGTTTTAAAATAGAAAATAAGAGAGAAAAATATCAACTATGTTCAAATTAATCAAGAAAAATTTAGGAAGACCATAGAAAGATTATAAATGAACTCAAATATTTTTATAAAATTTTTGGTAATTTTTTGAAGTCATAAACAATTTTTAAAATTTAAAGAAATGAGTAAAATAAACCAAAAATGATAAAAAAAATAACAAATTCAGAAATAAAAAATAAATGAGGTCACCAATATTTGTCACAATATCATTGGATCATTCCATATTTTTTTAGAATTTAGAAAAACTCATAAAAGTATTTTAAAATATTTAAAACAATTAAAATAAAGTGAAAATTTATATAAAAAAAATATATCAGAAAACAAAATAAAGTTGTAAAAAAATAAAAATCAGAAAGAGAAAAATCAAAAATACTTTTCATAATTTTTTCAGATTTTTTTTGGACTTAAAATGAATTTTCTATGATTTTTTGAAGTTTAAAAAAATTAAATATAAAAAACAGAAAATAAAATAAAAACCAAAAAGATGTGGACCAATGGATGAGTGCCAAAACGCGTTAGTAATCAAATCCAAGGGATCTGACGCGTTGTGCATATCATGGTCATTTAATAAATATCACACCGGATCCAACATTTTTAAAATAAAACAACTTAAAATATGGCCCGTTGGATGGAGTCTTACTCACAAAAGTAATCAGATCAAAGGGCTCTTGAGGCACGCACATAGTAAGGCAAGCATATTATATCCGTTTCAAAAAAAATGTGGCTTCATGTCATTGGTTGAAGACGGACATGTTATCATCTTCAACCTCCAACCATCCCCAAATTGAATCCTTCAAACTGTAAAATTAGCAAACCACGTTGTTACCATTAGACTCGTCTCTTCAAGACGATTCTAATGATACCATCGCGCCAAATTTATATAAATTGTGCAAGACTGAGTTTGAAGAAAACCAGAAAAAATAGCGAGCACAAAAATCTGGGATATCTCACTCAGTTCTTAATGAAATTGAAAATTATAAAGAGCACGAGGATCAGAACAACACAAGGAGTGGATATTAGTCTTTTATTTGAATCAATTTGCTAAGAAATCTACCTGAACGGAGTAGTGAGAAGTTGCTCTGAAACTGGACTTCTACAGATCAATGTAGGTCACAATTCTTGAAAGTAACCGTGTGGTTAGCTTCAGAGAAGTTCAATGAAGCTAACTGAATGGAGCTTTTGGTGTTTGAAGGTGAGAATGTAAGAAATCAGAATTTCAAATTCAGAGTTCGTGTGGGATCTGAACAGGGGTCAATTGGCTATCAAAAGCTTGCGAAAATGAGTGTGGGATGATCCTTATTTATAGTTGATCATGATGTGAGGCTCAAGCGTGTGAATTGGAGGCAAAATCAGTGAAATCATATGGACATGCTAAGTGTGAAAAGTGTGAATTCACATGACTCAAAATGCAGCAAAATTAATGGTTTAAGGGTCGTTTCCTGTTATGGAAAGTTCCTAAACATGATTAGACACGAAATTGATCCTTAAACAGGCTTGTAATTGGATTTAAACTAATTTTCAAATCTGACTTAACATGGAATTTCCATTTTATGATGCTACTTTCAAAACCATGGTGCCAACAATGTATGGCACCAGATGATGTCATTATTGAAGAATTTGAAAGATGAAGTCACAAGCTTTACAATGTGCAAGGAGTGAGATCGATTGGATGTTTGAGCAAGAAGTTTGTGCTGAGTCAAAGTTGGAAGAAAAGGGTTGACTTTTCATACTTAGAAAATTTCTAAATTTTCTTTAAAAATGACTTGTAATGTTTTGTATCCAAACATGGCCTTCCACTTGAAATTTTCTCTTGACCAAAAAATATGGTATGAAACAGACCTATTGAATGACATTTTGAAACTTGAACCATTCAAAATATCCAAAAATTGAGAGAGTTATGAATTGTTGAAGTTGGCAAAAAATCATGAAATGACCTATAATATTTTGTATCCTTAGGGCATCTTCCATCCATTTTCTCACTTTTCACATAAAATAAGGAATAAATTTTACATCCTCAAGATCATTGTGGAAAAAGAGTGGGCTCAAGGTGATAAAAATTGACCAAGTTATGATTATTTGAAGTCACACATGGGAAGTTAGGGGTTCATCTAGAGGACTTGTAATCTTTCTTCAACATCAAGTTTCTTCCACATGAAAACTCCTTGAAACTTTTGAAGTGATTTATTAATAACCCTTTTAAGAGAAGAATGATTTTTGAATCACTCAAAAATACCAAAATATGAGCAAGATATACTTCTTTGAAGTTCAAAACCCTAGCTCCTAGATCAAGAAAATGCTTTGAGGAACTTTGACAATTTTAAACAACCTTCTTGTACCAACACTTTTGCTTTGTAGATAGAAGTTGTTGAGGATGATAATGAGAACTCATAGCAACCAAAATCACTTCCATATATTGAGAATTGAGATAAATATGCACTTGTGACCAATGGGAACAAGCCTTGTCCAACCATGACAACCTCTTCAATCAACCCCTTGTACTTTTGAATCAATCTTGAAAACTTTTAAATGTGGTGAACCAAAATAAACCTTTCCATGCCATTTCTTCCAAAACAACTTCAATGTTGACGTTTGAATTTCTCAAGCTTTATTGACTAGGGCATGGAAATAAACTCATGAACCCATGGATCAACTTGCTAAGCCACATTGTCTTTACCTACATTATCAATAAGTAATACAAACCAACATTGCATTTTATTAATTAAAAGGAAGTCAAAACAAAACATGCATGATCACAAAATAAAAAACAAGTCAAGGTGCTTGGTTATTCCTCAAAGAGCAAAGCCAAAGATAGGGAGGAGAACCAAAGGCCCTAATATGATCTTGTTGTGATTGAATCAATATGGTATGATGAAGGGGTCTTAGGGGGAAAAATTGGGGTACAACAACTATGATGTGTACAAGAGAGCTGCGGAAAATTCCTCTCATTTTTGCACACAAAATTCAAACTATCCAAACCTGCTGCACTTGCAAATCTCCCTTGCCCGTCCCAGCCTTATGCCTCAATCTTCCTCATTTCTCCACTATTTAAGCTTAAATTTAGCTTTTTTGAAAGCTCTTCTTACGCATGATAAATTTGAAGAAGAAACCAAATGAAATGAAAGCTTTTGGAGCCCTTAAAAATGAGTCTGAGTTTGGTATTTTTGGCATGCCAACAATCTGGCCAGATGAGATGAACATGATGCTTATGAAATTGTGCCAGCCTTAAGCTTATCTCTCTCTTAATTCTTCATCATTTAAGGAGTTATTGTGATCAATGGAAAGCCCCAATTATGCTCTTTAATATTGGTGAAGGAAGGAAATTGAATGGAAGCTTGCATCATCTTGAAAAACTGGCACGAAGATAATACCTTTTGGCTGAAGAAAAACTTAGTGAGATTTTCACTAAGTGTTTGAGAATTCATCAATTCAAATATCCAACTTCAAAACATTATAACTCCCTCAATTCTAATCTAATGATGATGAATTAGCTATGGTTTGAAAGATCTTTGAACAAAGAAAAACATTGATGAAGAGTTAAGATTAAATTGGAGCTTACATCATGGTGAAAAATGGGAATGTATATGACTAATCAATCCAATAGAACTTGCCAAATATAGAAACTTCTCAACTAACCCTAATTTCCGATTTGGGTAACTTCATACAATTCTTGATTGTTGATGAGTCATTTAGAATTTCTTGATCAAATCTTTCACATTGCCACATTTGACTTGTAAATCCTGTTTATGACCTAAAAATGTCCAGCGTTGACTTTTTTAACTGCATGGTTGATTTTTCCCCAATTTGATTATTTTGAATTCATTTATGAAATTGATCCTCTTCCAATCAAAATTTATGATCAATCTTACAATCATAGATGATTAGGTACAATTTGGGAAGCATGGAATCAAGTGTAGCTTAAAAAGTCATAGATTCCCTAATTTAATCACAAACCCTAATTTTGATTACTTGCGTTAAAGGAGAGGATCAAAGCTCAAAACCCTAATTCCTTGGAACATTATGAAGAACTTATTGAACAAAGATGAATCAGATGATGATGAAAGGGTATTACTTCAACGAATTGGCTCATACAAGCACCACACACTTCATCTGACCAAAACCCTAATTTCAAGAGATAGATAGGAGAAATGTGATTCACTTCAATACTCTTGTAATATTCAATCTTCTGATGAACCAATGAGACAATTGCGATGTCTTGAGGTATGAGAAACCCTTGTAGCTTGAGAGATCAAAATATTGACGATATGAGACCCTCGTTGCACTGATTTTCAACACAACCACCCTTTATTATCTTGAAGAAGACCAAGAGACCCAAAGATACCTTGATCCTATCTCAAATGCATGAATGTATATGATGAAACATAATCCATTTAAGGTAAAAATAAGAGGGAAAATTTTGGGGTGCAACATGAATGTTACATTCTCCCCCCCCCCCCCCTCCCCCCTTAAATAGAATCCGCCCTCGAATTTTCTTCAATCCACTAAATGAAAAGTTCCTTATATCTTCTTCTAACAAGAGTGGGAAATGTTTCTTACATCCTTTGGATATGTCATACCCCAAATTTTTACTACCCTTTATATCTTTTCATCTAGTTTATTGCATTGCGTTTGCATACTTGCCATTAGATCATATTCATTGATGCACTCATGGGATTAAGGTTCTTAGGGTTTCTCTTGGCTCAAGATTATCCATCAATTAAGAGATTAAGCTTCTCAAAGCAAGTTGTTTTGGATCTCATGTTCATGGGCTCATTTTTTATTCAAGTTCAATGGCTCCTTAGATTTCTCAAGAATCTCTGAGAAATTAGGGTTTGATCTTCATGCACCATCTCCTAAGTTATTCAATCAGAAATTATGGATTTGGCCCCTTTCAGGTTGTGAGCTTAATTTTCATCAAGATTTAGTTTCTATGATAAATTCATGGCCCATGGTATCAAGCATTACCATTGGATCCATCACAAGATTACTCAAAGAATTGCATTGGAAGACTAGTGAAATTTTGACCCGGTTGACTAAAAAGTCAACTTTCTGACAAAAGCATTTCCTGACATTTTTCTTGAGCAAATTAGTTCTCAATGACTTGTATATGTCTTAAGGTGTTCTCATATGGGTTGTGGACCTTTGGTTGGCATTTTTTGAAACTCAAATGCTTAATCTTGATCATTTGGTCATTTTAGCAAAAGTAAACAAAAGTAAAATGTTGACCAAGTGGACTTTTGGTCAATGTTGAAATCAAATTTTGTGTTTCAACATCATATAGCCTATGGTTGAATAAATTCAATAGAAATATGGATTTTGGATTTAACTTATTTATGAAGGTATCTTGGTGAAATTGGAAAACTTTCTAAGTGTGGAGTCATAAGGCTAAACTTCAAAAATTCATAACTTCTTCATTTCTTATAGAAAATTTGAAAACTTTACATGGTTTTAAAGATAAAAATAAGATCCATAACTTTGCCATTGTGGTCTCATGCCCAAAAAGGGGGTTATTTTGAGAGTTATGGAGAAAGGAATTATAGGTCACTTTTGAAGATTATAGGTCATTTCTCAAAATTTCAGTTTTTCATGGCCAGTTTTGATAACTTTAATGGATTCAAATGAGAAAATGTCCAACATAAAAGTTGTAACACATCTCAATATCTTTCCAAAGAGTATACATTTTCCCATTGATTCAAAGAATTGAGATATTTATGCCCTTCACATTGGGATTGTATTTTATTGAAATTTGCCAAGTCAAAATTTGCAATTTCTTAAGTTATCCATTTCTAGCCATTATTTTTTACTCCAATCATATATGAGTCGTGTATAAGAGAATAAAACCTTATATTCACACCCATGCATACAATTGTGCCAAGTTTGTACAAAAAACCTCAAAATTACCCAAAATAATCATTTCTCTATTTCGCTCTCCATACTCCACTAACTTGTACTATCTTTTGGTCACATACTACTGCATATATGAAATGTACAAAACACAAAGAATGCACCCTCACTCTCTCTCAAAATGCATGCTTGGTGACCAATGCTCGCTTTTTCAATTTCTTCCAAAAAAACACCCTCCAACGTCTCTTAGCTTGTAATGACCTCTCTACCCTCACTTTGAGACTCTATATAAGGACACCATTGCCTTTATTCACTCACACACACGCAGCATTGATCTCTCTCACCAAAAACCTTATTCTCGCCTTATTTCTCTCTATCTCTCTATCTCTCTCTCTCTCTCTTTCTCTCTCTCTCCTCAAGCAAGCCTTTTTTTGATATTTCTTCAACACAAAGCTCTTTATTTGAGCTAAAAAAAGGAAAATACGTGCAAGGTTTCTGGATTTCTTCTCCATTAAGAAGCATAAGAGGGAAGTGGACTCTTTCTTCACTAGGTAATTGAAGAAGTGAAAAACACAAGAAGGGGGGGTTGAATTGAAAACTTGAAATCAAATGCGCAAAGACACAGTATTTTTATCCTGGTTCGTTTGTTCTTAAACTACTCCAGTCCACCCGTCAAGGTGATTTCGCCTCTCTCCAACGAGGTCTTAATCCACTAATCTCAAACAGATTACAATCACTACTTTGACAACTGTCAAAGTCTTCTTGAGTACAACCACAATTCGGTTAATCTCAAGGAAAAACTGTTCTTAATCAAAGATAGAAGAATTCTGTGTAGATGTTTTTCGTTACAAAAACAATTATCACAACTGTGATAATTTACACAATTTTAGAGCGTGGAAATATACTAGAGAAAGCTTGCAGCGTTTTTGAATTGTATATTGCAGTAGTGTTAGCAAATCATAAACGATTTGATCTCTTAGCTTGTATTTATAGGCAATGGAATTTTGTCCAACTTTAAGCGTGATTATGGTCATTAACGCAATTTCCATTTTGAGAAGATCATGTCTGAAAGAAGCCGTTGTAATTGATGTTGTCTTGATTGTAAAGTAACGCTTTAGAATCTTACATCCTTGCTTCCTGCTGATGCTTCAGAACATTGATGCCTTAGATTATATTCCTTCTATTCAGAATCAGAGTTTACTTCACTTAAGCGCAGGTTCTGATCATTATTCTTCAGTGCAAATTCTGATTACCTCAGCATGTAGCTTCTATAGCTTAACTTCTGATGCTGCTTTGGTCAGAACTTTTGCATACAAAATAACATAATTTTAGGGTGCATATTTGTTCTTTGTATTTGTTATCATCAAAACTCTAATTAAGGGTTGTAGAATCAAACTATGTTCTAACAATCTCCCCCTTTTTGATGATGACAAAAACTAGAATTTTCGATGAAAAATGGAGAACAAAAAGTTTAAGAGAGACTCCCCTTGAGTTGATTACTTCCCGGAAGTTCCTTCTCGTCAGAGCTTTTGCTGCATCTCCTATCAGAATTTTTCCTGTTCAAACTTTTCAAAAAGTAGAGGTTAAATAATTCAGAATATTTGAGACTTTTGTCCCGGTATACTGTTATTGAAAATATCTTATTTTCTCCCCCTTTTTGTCAAGTATCAAAAAGGAAATATAATCGGAGCCAAAAAGATGAGTTGTATTAAAAACATAATGCAATGACAAGTTTCAGAAACAAGGAGGTAAAGATAAAAATTACAGATAAACAGTTTTTAAAAGAAAAATCTTAGAAGGAGGGGGAAGGCGTGTGAACAACGCTTCCAACAAGCTCTTGATCTGAGTGCTTGACTCTTCCTGCTTGCCCAAAATATCTTTGATTTCCTTTGTAGTATCTTCTTGTTTATCCAGAATTCCTTTTATCTGTTTGTTTGTATCCTCTTGCTTGTCCAGTCTTGCATGGATTAAAGCATTCTCTTTCTTCAACTCTTCCAGAGTTTGCATGACTAGAGAGGAAGTTGGTGTCTCTTTAGGGGTTTCATGTTGTTCAGAATATTCTGCAGCTTCTTCTGAATGAACCACTTCTTCTACTATAACCATGTCTTCTGGAGCAGTAGTCAGGGAGAGACTATCTGAATCTGGTTCAGCAACTTCTGAAGGATGGTGCTCTTTCTAGGGAGAATTATCCAGCGGAAGAATTTCTTTCTTGCACCATTGACTCAGAACTTGATCTTGAAAAGCTTTCAGCTGATCACTAAAGTTCTGCCGAGCCCTTTCATAACCCAATTCCTTCAGATTCAGAGTTTCAACGTTGAGCCATTTTCTGAATCTTTCCCAGAGAGAGTTCGAAGCAGCAGGATTAGACGTCTCTAGGCTTGCTTGCTTCAAAGAATTGATCCATTCCTGCATTTTTGTTTCAAAAATCAACAGAATCTTACCAACATCTGATTTTTGTTTAGGTTTGGGAATGGAAATTTTGTGAGAGGTGGAAGCTAGTATGTCCAGCACTAGTGGATCAATGACAATTTTGAGGTTATCAGCTGGATGGTTGATGGGTGACGGAGTGGGAGAGTCAGGAATTAGAAATGGTCTGTTAGGGAGTTTGGTGGTGTGGATTCAAGTGATGAAGGAATTTCTAGAATATCATGAATAGTGAGAGGCATGCGAACCGCAAGAGGTTCTGTTATTCCATGAATTTAGATTGTGGTATCAGAATCTGAAGGAGAGTATTCAGATTGGTTTGTGGAGGTGTGTTAAGTTTTTGGTTCAGGAGTTGCAGAGGATGGTTTTTCATAAGGTGGAGAGAGAGTGTTTATTTTCTGGTTGTGGTGATTTGAGATTCAGATGTTCTGGAGAGAGTTGTTGTGGATTATCTGGTTGTTGTTGGGAGTTTGGATTTTCTGGGAGTTATTGAGAGTTTGGATTTTCTGGGAGTGGAGATTGAAAGTCTGAATCAAATAGTTCAATATCAGATAGAACTTTTGCAAGTTCTGGTTGATGAGGTTCTGGGTTTGGATTCTGATTGGTGGAGTGAGGTTCATTCAAAAAATTTCCTAGAGTTACATATGGATCAAACTCTATGTCAAAATCTTCAAAAGTTTGGGGAGAAGGATTTTCTATAGGTTGAGGGGGATTGATTTCAGATGTTGTAACAACAATTGATTCTATAACAGAAACAGAAGATGGATTACCTTTCTTTTTAGCAGCTTTAGGTGCCTTCTGAGAGGATCCTTCTCCTGCTGCTTTCCTCTTCTTGGATTTCTTTAAGGCAACCTCTGGAGCTGGCTTGTGCAGATCTTGAATGTTTATTTCTGGAGCAGTTCCATCAGCCTTGCAAGCTTCAAGGTATCTGACTATGACTTCTGGGTTGTTTTCTATCTCATAGAATAGAGGAAAATCCTTCAGAGGTATCCTCCTTGAAGTAATGGTCTCATGAGAAGCAATAGTTGGTTCCTTCTGAATGTTCTTAATGATCTTCATTTTCTTTAGATTCTTTGCGTTCAGAGGCTTCCCAGCAGTTGCTTCCAAAGTTCTTATTTCTTGAGCCTCTGTCAGATATTCTATCAGCCTGTTTTCTGTTAGAATATCTGATATCAGTCTTCCTAAGGGAATCCAATCCCTCTTAGTTCTTTCTTCTTCTCTGGTCTCTTTCACACTTGTTCTGAGATGGTTGAAGACCAAGTGTGGAAGATTAATCTTTATCTTCTTTGCAATGAAATATATCAGAATTTTTTTATCAATGTTGATGTAATCAGGAGAGCTTGTGGGCTTCCTGTGATTGATACATCCCAGAATGATTTTGTACCAGATTCTGTGATGATCCTTCAAATCTCTGATTTTGCTTGATGGTTGTGCAGAAGTGAAAATTTCCTTGGAAATTGATTTTAGGTCATAACATCTATCTGCCATATCTATGCATCTGACTCCACCACCATTGTATCCAATGAGCTTCCCAATAAGATCTTCTGTAATCACGATTTTCTTTCCCATAACATAAGAAGTAACCTGGTGGTTGGAAGATGTAGCATGAATCCAGAATTCTTTGATGAGAATGTGAAATGTTGGACCCAACAGACTGTCAAAATACATGTTCCAACCTTGAGCGGTCATGTCTTCATAGAGATTGAACCCATTCTCTTTTAGACTCTCAAAATCAATGATTAGTTCTGAAAGAAATTCCAGGTTATCAACAGGAGTGAGAAGCGTCCTGATGGGTTCTTCATATTGTTCCGTTGATGCAGATTCAGGAGCACTGAGATTTTTGAGGTTTGATGAAGAACCCATTTTTCACACGGGTTTGTTGGAGAAGATGAAAAGGGTTTTTGAAAACGAAACTTGAAACAAGAGTGAATCCAGAAGATAGTAAAAGTGAATGAATGAAATAGTAAATTTGAGTTTAAATAGATTTTTGGAAAACGTAAGCAGTAAGTAAGAAAATAAGTAATGATTATATGCATTAATGAAACCTGAGATTAGGGGATTCAGAAAAATATTTGAACGGTTTACCACTGACAAGTGTCTCAATGCATCCAATCAGAGCCTTGGACCCTTCAAAATTTGAACGCGTGTTCAGCCTCATAAGGTGGCTTGTGAGAGGATGACAAATGTTTGATGATGTGAACTGCACGCCTTTATCCTTGAAATGAAACATTCAGATCTTCTTGGATAGACTCTGAGGCAACTGTACTTCTAACTTCTGAAGACATGTTGATCAGATGTCCACAGAAAACAATAGAGTTCTGAGGGTTAAGATATGCAAATAAAACATTTTATTCTGGGAATAACTTCATGCTGAGGTGTTTCAGAATGAAATTGAATCTATCTTCGGAAAGAGGTTTTGTAAATACATCAGCCCATTGATGGTCTGTTTCAATGAATTTTAAAGTAAGAATTCCTTTCTGAATATAGTCCCTAATAAAGTGATGTTTTATTTCTATATGCTTAGCCCTAGAATGCAAAATAGGATTCTTGTTGAGACATATAGCTGAAGAGTTATCACAGAAGATAGGAATGTTACTCTCAAATATGTTGAAGTCTTCAAGTTGACTTTTCATCCAGAGCATTTGAGTGCTACATCTAGCAGTTGTTATGTATTCAGCTTTTGCTATTGACAATGCTATTGTGGACTATCTCTTGCTGGTCCATGAGATCAGATTTTCTCCCAAAAACTGGTAGCTTCCAGAAGTTCTTTTACGCTCTACTCTGTCTCCAGCAAAATCAGCACCACAGTATCCTACTAAGTTGTATTCATTGGATTTTCTATAAAACAAACCCATATTAGTAGTACCTTTCAGATACTTAAAAATTCGCTTAACTGTTGTTAAGTGAGATTCTCTAGGATCTGATTAGAATCTAGCACATAAGCAAACACTGAATAAAATGTCAGGCCTTGAAGCCGTCAGATAAAGGAGAGAACCAATCATACCTTTGTAGACTTTTTGTTCTACCTTTTTACTTACCTCTTCCTTTTCCAGAATGCACGTGGGGTGCATTGGAGTCTTTGAGGGCTTACATTCTGAGAGATCACATTTCTTCAGAAGTTCTCTGACATATTTACTCTGATGAATGTAAGTTCCTTATGGAGTTTGGTTTATCTGAATGCCCAAAAAGAATTTGAGTTCCCCCATTAAGCTCATCTCAAACTCTGCCTACATGCACTTAGCAAACTCTCTTCCCAGAGATGGTTTAGTGGATCCAAAGATAATGTCATCTACATAAATCTGACACACTAAAATTTCATTCTTAAATGACTTACAGAACAAGGTTGTGTCCACTTTCCCTCTGGTGAATTCCTTTTCTAACAGGAAGTTACTTAGTCTTTCATACCAAGCTCTGGGAGTTTGTTTCAGACCATAGAGTGACTTCTTTAGTTTGAAATCATATTCTGGGTGTTTTTAATTCTCAAACCCATGGGGTTGGTGCACATATACCTCTTCATCTATATAGCCATTTAGTAATTCACTTTTGACATCCATATGATACAGAGTGATGCCATTGTTTACAGCAAATGAGATTAAGAGTCTGATAGATTCTAACCTGGCGACTGGAGCAATGGTTTCTGTATAGTCTATCCCCTCTTGCTGACTATAACCTTGTGCCACCAGTCGTGCTTGGTTTTTGATGACTTCTCCTTGCTTGTTCAGTTTGTTTCTGAACACCCACTTTGTGCCAATGATGTTGAATCCTTTTGGTTTGGGAACCAGATCCCATATGTCATTTCTGGTGAACTGATTTAATTCCTCCTGCATTTCCAGAATCCAGTCATTGTCCAGAAGAGCTTCATCAATTGTTGTTGGTTCAATCAGAGATACTAGTCCCATGAGGGATTCTTCAGAGTTTCTGAATGTTGATCTTGTTCTGATTGGATCATCCTTCTTTCCCAGGATTTTATCTTCTGGGTGAGCTATGCTGCTTCTGGAAAACCTTTTCTGGAGTTGATAATAGAAGGTGCTGGATTGCTTGTAGCATTTCTTTCTAACATTGTTGGAGCGTCTCTGTTGAGAACATATGATGCTTTATCTTCAGTACCTGTGAATTCAACTTCTATATCTGCAAAGAATTCATTCTGCTTTGACTTTTGAGAGTCAAGCTTATCATCAAATCTAACATTAATTGACTCTTCAACAATCTGTGTTTCTGTATTGTATACTTTATACCCTCTTGAGCGTTCAGAGTATCCTAACATAATACACTTTTGTACTTTAGAGTCAAACTTTTTCAGATAATTTTTTGTATTCAGAATGAAACAAGTGCATCCAAACAGATGGAAATAAGAAATGTTGGGCTTTCTGTTCTTCCACAGTTCATATGGAGTCTTTTCTAGAATAGGTCTTATAGAGATTCTATTTTGAATGTAGCACGCTGTGTTGATTGCTTCTTCCCAGAATATCTTAGCAATGTTAGTCTCATTAATCATGGTTCTGGCCATTTCTTGCAATGTTCTGTTCTTTCGTTCTACAACTCCATTTTGTTGGGGAGTTCTAGGACAAGAGAAGTCTTGCAAGATGCCTTTTTCATTAAAAAACGATTCAAAATATTTATTTTCAAATTCTCCACCATGATCACTTCTGACTTTGACAATTCTAAGATAATTTTCATTCTGAACTTGGTTACAGAATGCAATGAACACAGAGTGTGACTCGTCCTTGTGTCTTAAGAACTTTACCCATGTCCATCTGCTATAGTCATCTACGATGACTAACCCATACTTCTTGCCACTGACAGACGCAGTTTTAACTGGTCCAAATAAGTCTATGTGCAGAAGTTCTAATGGCTTAGAGGTGGAAACAACATTTTTGGATTTAAAAGCAGATTTTGAGAATTTGCCTTTCTGACATGCTTCACACAGAGCATCTTAGCTGAACTTCAAATTAGGAAGTCCTCTGACTAGATTGAGTTTGTTAATCTGAGATATTCTTCTCATACTAACATGCCCCAATCTTCTATGCCAGACCCATTGCTGGTTGTTAACAGAAAGAAGGAATTTTACATTCTGACTCTTTAGTTCAGAAAGTTTTATCTTATAAATGTTGTTTTTCCTCTTTCCATTAAAAAGGATAGTTCCATCTTTCTGACTAACCGCTTTGCATGAATTTTGATTAAAGATTATATCATAACCGTTATCACTTAATTGGCTTATGGATAACAGGTTATGCATTAATCCATCAACTAATAGCACATTATTTATAGAGGGAAGATTTCCATTACCTACTGTTCCAGAGCCAATGATCTTTCCTCCTTGGTTTCCTCCAAAGCCCATGTAGCCTCCAGGTTTAAGTTCCAGGCTTTGGAATATATGTTTTCTTCCTGTCATGTGTCGAGAGCATCCAGAGTCCAGGTACCATGACTGGTGTTTTAGCCTTGCTGCTAAAGATATTTGTTACATATATAATTTTATCCTTAGGTACCCATATCTTCTTGGGTCCTGGTTTGTTAGTTTTACTAAATTCTGGTTGAATTTTGGTTTGACAGAGTAATTATGACTAGTGTAGTTTAGATCATGTGTGTGCCTATATATGAAGTGTGATTTAAGTGGTGTACATTTTATGACTAAGTTCATGGATTTCTTAGGTGTAGGTGCCTTACCTTGATATCCTATCCCTTTTCTGCCATTTCTGCTAACTCCATAGATCATTGAAGCCATCTTGCTTCTATCTATGCTTTTAGCCAGAAACTTCTGAAAGTTGCGATCATATTCTTTGATGATCTCATCAGCATTATTGGGAGTCTCTGAGATTATTTCCTTCTGAGAGTTTTTCAAATTGTTTTCTAATTTTGAAACTTTTTCTTTTAACTCAGACTTTTCTAATCTGAGACTCTCAGTCTTTTCAGAGTCAGAGACAAGTTCCTTTTTCAGGTTCTTGAATTTGACTCTGATTTGCTGATACCTTTCCAGAATTTCATTTAGACTTTCTACAAGTTCAGCTTTATTGAAATTGATAGCAAAGTTAGGGAATACCTCTTCAGTGTCTGATTCTGAGTTTGAACTAGAAGCTTCACTGCTGATACATTTTCCATGAGAGCTATGTTTTCTCTTTCATCATCTGACTCTGAGTCAGCATCAGAAGTGTCTGAATCATCCCATGTTTCCATGAGGCTTTTCTTCTTCTCCTTGAAGAACTTCTTTTTGGGCTTGTCCTTATGAAGCTTTGGACAGTCACTTTTGTAGTGCCCTTTCTCATTGCACTCATAGCAGATGATGTCCTTGTTATTTGACTTTGTGTCCTGAAGAGCCTTCAGATCTTCTATGTCCAAAGGAAGACTTAGACTTTCTGTATCTGGAAGAGGATTCATTTTGATTCTCTGATCTTCTAGGATTTCTGAATTTCCGTTGTCTCTGCTTCCACAGTTGATTCACCCTTCTGGAGAGGAGAGACAATTCATCTTCTTATGATGAGGATCCATCAGAGGTTTCTTCCATAGTCTGCAAAACCTTATAATCAGATTTTATGTTAGATTTTAAAGCTAGTGGCTTACCTTGCTTTTGAGGCTCATCTTCTTCAAGCTCTATCTTGTGACTTCTGAGGGAGCTGATAAGTTCCTCCAGAGATATCTTGTTGAGATCTTTGGCTAGCTTAAGTGTTGTGACCATTGGCCTCCATTGCTTGGGTAGACTTCTGATGATCTTCTTTACGTGATCAGCAGTAGAATATCCTTTGTCAAGAACTTTCATCCCAGCAACAAGGATCTGGAATCTTGAGAACATTGTTTTTATGGATTCACTATCTTCCATCTTAAATGCCTCATACTTCTGAATGAGCGCAAGGGCTTTGGTTTCTTTGACTTGAATGTTTCCTTCATGCGTCATCCTCAGAGAGTCAAACATATTTTTGGTTGTCTCTCTGTCTGAGATTTTTTCATATTCTGAGTATGAGATAGCACTGAGAAGTATTGTTTTATCCTTATGATGATTTCTGAATATGAGACTCGAAGCATTAAAAATCTAATTTAATGGAGTATTATATGGAAATAAGAAACCATAATTTGAACCAAGGATGCTTAGTGATTAATGATAAATGATTAGAAGCTTTATGTGAATTACTTTTTGTTTGCTACATGTTTGACTTGTTTGTGAATAACAACTTGATTAACCTTGTGATGATGATGAGTGAGGAAACCTTGGGATTGAAGACTTAGTTGGCGACGTTCAGACACAAGGACATTTTGGTGTGAATCGTAACTCTGATTAATATGAGACTCGAAACATTGAAAAGCTAATCCAATGAAGTATTATATGGAAATAAGAAACCATGATTTGAGCCAAGGATTCTTAGTGATTAATGATAAATAATTAGAAGCTTTATGTGAATTATTTTATATTTGGTACATGTTTGACTTGTTTGTGAATACCAACTTGATTAACCTTGTGATGATAATGAATGAGGAAACCTTGGGATAAAAATTAAGTAAATGAACTAATAAGATAACTTAAGCTAGGATAGAAGACTTAGTTGGCGATGTTTGAACATAAAGATACCTCGGTGTGTATCGTGGACGGATAGTCGCTCCAAATGAATAAAACGGTGAACTAATGTACTTCGTATGGAATATGGTTTTAGTTGTGAGTGTGAAAGTAATCACCTAGTGATTAGCGGTTAATCATGTTTCTTTTAACGAATAAATCATGAATTCAAAAATAAACCATAGAACGATCGTCCCATGTTTCAATGCTTATGAAAAGCGAGAATTAGGATATAGGCATTATTATTTCGCAAACCTCGTAAATGGGTTAGAGTTCTATAGAGAAGAGATTTGTCTCATAAATCGGTTCGATTCTCATAGAACAGTGGACCTCAAAGTGGGTTAGAGTTCCATGCGTGGAAGAAGACTCAAAATGGGTTTGAGTCTCATAGGGAGCAGCGATTCTTATAATTAGGCACAAGTCCCATGAAGAATCTAAAGTCCGTGAAAGTCGAAGTATGATACAAGGATTTATGACATGTGTTGATAATCCTAGATGTAGGATTGGCCGGAGAAAGATGTCTTGATATGATTTCTGAATAAGTGATTGATTTGAGTTGGTGGACTCAAGAGTGCATATTTCCACACATAGCGAGTCTCCCTTAGGTGCTTGAGTCTTTTCCTTTGAGGCACTCAAGTTAAGAAAAGTGAGTATAATTCTTATAGATTCAAGTGGACCCATAGGATAGCGGAACTCACTGAGATTATTATCTCAGTCCACTATTATTATTTCTTTTAGGTGATTTTTTGCAGGTTAAAGGCAAGAGAAACTAGTTGATAATGTTTCAATGGATTCTGATTATGGTGATCTTTCGTTCTGAGTTATATACAATGAAGATATTATAGATAGATCTTTTAGATTTTTATTTAGGCACTATTGTAGAACATTTGTCATAGTTATTCTTTTAATTTTGGACACACACACATACATATATATATATATATATATATATATATATATATATATATATATATATATATATATATATATATATATATATATATATATATATATATATATATATATATATATATATATATATATATATATATATATATATATATATATATATATATATATATATATATATATATATATATATATATATATATATATATATATATATATATATATATATATATATATATATATATATATATATATATATATATATATATATATATATATATATATATATATATATATATATATATATATATATATATATATATATATATATATATATATATATATATATATATATATATATATATATATATATATATATATATATATATATATTGTCAATAGACACTTTTGTTCTTTTAGTACCAATTAAAACTATATATAATATATTTTTTAGATATATATTATATAGGTGTTACAATTTCACAATAATATTTATCATTGACGTCAAAGAAAATATCTTACCAAATTAGCCAACTGGAGATCAATCATAGAAATTAAATTTGTGACGTATTTATGTTAATGGAAAAATATGCTATTAGACGTGGAATGAACCTTAAGGCCAAAAAAATAATGTATATTATCAAGATCTTTCATAAGAAAAAAAAGACACATAAGAGTTGTTTTAATCGTGGATGTGTAGTGAATAAATAGAAAGGAAAGATATTGACTCTAAGTTAAAAACAATCCTAGAGTAGAGCAAACAATTTCATACCATACACTATGTGTATGTTTTAAACCATAGAAAAAGTGTTTGAGCTTGCCCACACTCTTAGGAAAAGAGAACATGTCCTAAGGCAGTCTTAATATCCATTTAATGAAAAAACCACCCATTGAAAGCACCTATATAGAGTATAGTGTGAACTTTTGTAATTTTAGAAATCGGTGCAAATGCCACACCATAATCTAGTACATATTCTTGCTTCTTTTCAAAGGCCACTAATTGATCCTTGTAATTGTTTACGCTAGACAAGGATTTGAAGAAGATGATTTTTAAACAATTATGTTGTTTCAATTTTTTATTTTCAAAAAATATATTAACTTAGTCTGTTCTCATGTTGTCTTAAATAAAATCCTAACTAGCAAATATGTGGCCATCAAGTAAATGTCTAAGGTATCAAAAAAGTGTCTAGTGTTCTTCCATGCTAACTTCCATTAAAGTTGCCAATAAAAAAACTTTAAATTTTATTAAAAGTTTGAAGGTTAAAAGAGAGAAAGACTTTAAAAAATGAGTGAATATAAATAATAATTTAGGACAATAATTAAAAATTATAGTAGAGAATGAATTCGGAGAATTTTGGAGGATTTAAATATATTATTCAAATATAATATATTTTGTTACACTATTTCAAAAAATAAAAAAATGTTAATAGGAAATATTATCTTACCTTTCTATTTAATATCATTATTTTAAAATATTATTTAAAAAAATATATATTTAAAAAAATTACATTTTCAAAACTTCCTCTCCTTTCCGCTTAACCTGCAAAAAGAGTGTTAAAAGACTATTGTTTGAAGTAAATTTAAAAGACTAAAAATAAATGTTTGAGATATTTAGAGACTATTAACTTATTAATAGTATGTTTGATCAGATTAGAAAAAGAGTTTTTAACTGTTCAGTTTACATAAATGAAAAACTATGTTTAATAACTGTTTTTAGCTTTTAATTTTTAGCTTTTCTACTAATTTTTGATTTTTTATAAAAACTATTTGAAATAGCTTTTGAACTTATAATCTTTAACTTGAAATTTTTTCTTTCATTTATTTCTTTATTATTTTATCTATATATATATTGTTTTAACTTAAAAGATGATGTAATGTTTAATGTTTTTAATAATATCTAAATTATATAATAAATTTTAAAATAGTGTTTATAATTTTCAAAATCAATGAGATCAACTGAGACGAAAATATTTTAAAATTATATTGTGGTATAATATTAAATATTGAACTTATTTTTATTATTATTTTAAATTAATTTAACTGAATTTAAATTTCATATATCTTACTAAATTTTATTATGAAATTTATATATTTTGATGATATCTTCATATTTTTATTAATATATTTATTTTTATTAAATAAAAATTAATTTAATAATACAATAATATAATATAATAAAATAAATAAACTATTAAAGAATATCATTTTATGTTATTTTATATTTATCAATTAATATAATAGATAATTTATGAAACACTCAAATAAATTTATCAACTATCAATTATCAACTATAAATTATCAAATATCAATTATCACCTAATTTTACAGAATAAAATCTTAATTTAAAAATTAATTTAAGTGAACTCTAAGTAGCTTTTATTATACAAATCAACAAGACAAAAAGAAACAAAAGTAGCTTCGAACATTGCTTTACATTGATTTGATTGGTGCATAAAGCTACGTCGTATCTGTCGGAGAAATAGGCTAAGGTTCTTTGATGCTAGTCCCATGTTTGATGTTTGGTGAGAATAGGGTTTGTAATTTAAAGTTTGAACAGCTGTAAGCAAAGTATCACAATACAATAGCAGTTGCACTTTATATTTATTATATGGTAATTAATTTTCGATTTTTTTTTTGAATAATTCGGTATTAAAAAAATATTTCGCAAATTATCATGTTTCGGAGAAAATTATGCAAATAACTATGTTTTAGAAAATCCCACAAGGGAGGAGCCAAGTGAGATGGCGCATGCATTGACCCATTTTCCCTACGCGCCATCTCACTTGGCGCATGCACTCTATTTTAGCCAAGTGAGATGACGCATGCACTCTAAAAATGAAGGGAGACGTCATTTCACTTGGCTCCTAGGGCAAAATGCATTTTTTATAAATAATTCATTTGTTTCTCTGTCATTCTTCACAGTTTCTCGCACTGTCTTCTATTTTTTTTCTGTTATTTACGTCATTACATCGCCCATGATTTTTACCAGAGATGGTTACGTTATTTTCTCGGCCACCAAACCTCCGACAAAAATGAAATTCTGGCACATTCACTCCATGGAGCATCTGAAGAGAGAGTTGATATGATGGCTAGAGGGAGACATCGAGGATGGAGAATAAATTAGAAGGATCCAGCGAAGAAGAACAACCACCTCACTTGCGACAAGAAGACCTAATTTTTTGTTGGAGGAAGTCAAAACAGACAGCGACGTAATGTTATGATGCATGTGTCAGATGAAATTGTTTTAACGGTTGTAATTCGGTAGACGTTTATCGTATTTTAATTGTTGTTCGCGCAAAGTTTATTGTAACAAATGCTATTAATGAAAAACCGTAATGTTTATAACTTAAAAAAGTAAAGATGTTTTGTAATACAATTTTTATGTGACTGAGCTAGTAGCTCGAGTCGGACAATTTTTGCAATTGTGTCCGACCTGACGACATAAACCACACTTTCTTTCCAACTTGTCAAGGGAGTCCATTTCAGTTGTGATGTGCTTACTTTTGGGACGATCCTTTTTATTCCTTCGAATTTGGTTATTGTGCCATACTATTTCGCTGTCGTATGCAGGTCAATAATCAGGTTTTGCTACCAAAGAGAAGTTGTTGTTGTAAACGTTGAGCGAGGTTTCAAACTTGTAAATGGGAGACAGAAGTTGTAATGCTTCTTGATGAGTATAGGCACACGCAGCAACGACATGAGAGCAAGGCATACGAAAGGCTTGAAACTTACCACAATCGCACCAACGAGAAGGTAGTATAACCATATACTCTTGTCTTGGCAGCCCCTCGTTGTGGTCGATAGTCTCTTTGACAATGAAGTTATGGTTGTGTCGATCGAACTGTATAACCAGATGGGTGTTGGCTTTGGCACTTTCTGCCTTAATATACTTCATGCAGCTTTCACTCCATAGTTGTCCCGATTACAATACAGCACTCTATATTTCACCTCTTTTGGCAAACAACGAAGCCATCCTAAAATATGTTGATTTAACTAAAGCGGTTATTGGGAGGTTTCGTATGCTTTTGAATACCTCGTTCATGGATTCAATCAGATTTGTTGTCATGTGGCCCCATCGTTGTCCATTATCGTATGACCTAGTCCATTTCTCAACTGGAATGTTATCGATCCACCTACCGGCGTCTGGATTTGACAATCGGATCTCATTGTGATAATATTTGAACGTAGGTTGTGTCAATGCATACCCTGCATTACCGCTTTCCTAAGAGCTTTGTCTTTGATCTCCCTCATGAAATTTTGGACGATATGTCTAATGCAATAGACATGCGTAGAAGGAGGGTCATGCCAACTATTTGCAGGATTGTTGTATGCACTCTCAATAGATGCATGTCTATCAGAGATCAAATAGAGACCTGGTTGAGGAGCCACGTGTGTTCGGAGATTCTTGAGAAAGAAGCTCCAAGCACCACCAGTCTCTCCCTCGACTAGAGCAAAGGTGTTGTACCCCAAAATTTGTCCTCTCATTTTTCAAGTATTTGCTCACAAGATATTCTAAGACGGAAAGTTTGCAGCACTGGTACATCAATTTAGGCTTGAAATTGGCACAAGGGCAAAATGGTCAATTGCATACTAGAAAGTCAAACTTTGACTTTTTGGTCAACATTACAACCCAAAGAACAAATTTCATCAAGACATTCAAAAATATCAAGCTTGATCATTAAGAAGTCAAGAGAACCAAAAATCCAACTTTGCAAGACTTGGAGATTTTTCTAAGTATTTTCTATACTTGGTTAATTTCATTTGCTTCATGGCATTTTACTACAACTCCAATTAATTCAAGATGATGCAAGTAATTCAAGTTATTACAAGGTAACATTTTGCAAAATTACAAATTCTAAAACTATGTCTTGATTAAAACCTTGTCACAATATTTTTGTCTTTGACATAATGTGCACAAGACCAAATTTGTGATATGCTACAAACTATGTTGTCCAAAGTTGAATAAAATATGATATGCCACAACACCCCATACTTCCTTGCAAGAAACCTTGTGCTATGCTACATCCAAAGTATGCATGTTGTCCAATACAATCAAAAAACTGCTCTATGCAGTCAGCTCAAGCCTGCACCATGACAACCCCCAAATTACACCAAAATGGAAAAAGAAAATTGGGTGCAGAAAGTATCAAAGCAGTATGCCAAAACAATTCAAAATGGCTTATTTGTTTTCCCCCCTAAACCACAGTCAAGGGGTCTACAAAAGAGGACTGTCTCATAAGACAAAGGGGTTGGATTTTGAAAAAGAGAAAAAATAAAGAGTTTTGTTGAGCAGAAAAACAATATTATGTGCAACCTTGACTCATTTTCAAAACAAAAACTGCTCTTGTTCAAAACAGAAATCCAACCCATTTCTCCACCATACAAACTCTCCCTCAAAGTTTGTCCAAAACATCACAAAAACAACTCATGTGTTGCTATTCATCTCCATCTCCAAAACACCAAAAATATTACAGTACAGTCCAACTCAGTTCTAGCAGTCCATAGCAGCTTCCTGAAGACTCACAAGGTTATCACATCATTTGGAAAAAAGCATTCAGATCTAAAACAACCAGTGCAGCCCAAAGGTAAGTTCTCCTGACTCGATATCTTGTCATTACATCATTAACAAGCTGTTGTTCTTTAAAGACAAGATGTAGTACTTTATTATCCTGTTGAACTAGTCATTTGCTTAAGGTTTAGGTTTACTCAATCACTTATTATTCATGTTTATCCATCATATGCCATAAACTAACCTGTACATTCAGTAAAATAATGTTTGAGGCAGGAAAATGCAGCATGTATCGACACATATCCTCATGTGTCGACTCATCCTAGTGAAAAAACAGGGTATGAGTCGACACATAACCCCCATGCATCGACTCATACTGATTTCAGGTTACAAAAAAGAAGTGGGAAAAGACTATGGGTCGACATATACGCGTTTCACGTCGATGCAAGAAGGTGCATGAGTCGACACATCCCATTATGTGTTGACTCATACTGAGCAGATTTTGTTTTACAGGAGCAGGGAAAAGCCTATGAGTCGATACATACGCATTTCGCGTCGATACAAGAAGGTGCATGAGTCGTCACATCCCATTATGTGTCGACCCATACTGAACTGATTTTGTTTTACAGGGGGCAGGAAAGGCTATGTGTCGATGCATAGCAGCATGGGTCAACACATAACAGTTTAAAATGCAGTTTTCCTTTTATTTTACACTGTTTTTACATTGTTTTCATTATCATTCGATATGGTTGTAATATTTCAGTTTTCACTTCATCCCCATTGTAAATTTGTACCCCCATCCCCCTAAAGTGATGTAATAGCTTAGGATTTATTTTCCGCATGTTTACTTGCTTTCATGTATTACTAGTAATTAGGATGCATGGCAAGATAAAATCAGCAAATAGATGACTTTCAAATATAAGACAAAATGCATGCAATCAAACACACTTTGCACACATGCACCCTTAGGGTAATTCCACTTGTTGCCTATCAGAAAATAGTCATGTCCCTCGAGCATGGACATTTTAGAAAAGACCCTTCGATAAAAGATCGTAGTCCCTCGATGACCCTCGATGTTGCATTCGGTAAACGATCTAGTCCCTAAAACGACATTGCTAAAACGTCTCATATGTTGCCTTATATGACTATACAAACGTCCCAACGCCCGTCCCTTCACATCCAACGATGGGGCTTCTTACCAAATCAATGGTAAGATAGCTACATCTAAAGGAGGAGGAAAAGCACATTTAAGACCTTTCGAGTAGGTATATTCGCTCTTAGTTACTCGCTTGCTCACAACAAAAAAAAAAAATTTATCCACACTCTCATCTTTGAACTATTTTCGAAACAAACACTTTGTAGGCGTTCTTATAGAAACGAGAACCATTACGAAGTTCCATTTTCAAAATACTTTCAAAAATCACCACCACAAGCACACATTCAAACAAAATTAAGTGATTTAGCAAGTAACTAAGAGCCCATGGAAAACCATGGATGAAAAGGGTGTTAATACCTCCCCTTTTCATAATCTACCCCCTGAACTCAAAAAACATCTCTAAAGGTCTTTCCTGTGCTTTTTTACCTTTCCCTTTGGATAAAAGAAAATTCGGTGGCGACTCTTGCTAAACCGCAACATTTGCAAACACAAACGCAAAACAATCAAGTCAGTTCTCCCACCGTATCACAAAAGGCAATTAGGAAAATGTTGTTGTTGACGTCTTGTGCAATTGCCATCAGTAGCGTGCCTTGTATTTCCCATACCACCAAGTCCTATCAATTTGAATAATTGGTTTGCATGACGCAAACCCTGTGATGCAAGGTTGAAATCCGGTGAGTTGACTATTATTTGGGGCGTACGTTGGCAGTGTTTCCGTAATGTAAATAGTACCCGGAGAATAAGTCTGAAGTGCATTCATGTAGAGAGAAAGTTCTTTGTATGACTCCTTCCAGTTTATATATACCTTTTCAATCGCCTTGGTCTTTTCTAACCATGCATTTCGGTATGACAGAGTATAGTTAAATACCGTATTGATGTGAGAGATTATGGTTTTCACCTTCAATGATGGTTCGTTGCTGATGATGGGTAGGATTTCTTGACATATGAGATCATAATTTAGTTTTCGATGATCCTGTGATTGAGTAGAACTGACACACGTGTGGATGGACATAGAACCTATGACCCAACAATCACTTCTTAATCTGTATGATACAGTGAGCTTGAACATACAATCTAGGTGGATACGCTTGATCTTGTACCTTTCTGGATTTACACAATCTACCTTAAAATCGACCGAGTTGAGCATGTAAATTTTTTTATGGATCAGATACATTCTTCTCTATTACGAAATTTGTCTTTCTCTTTTATGTTTTCATCCGACTGTATATACGGATTGAAAAATAAATCAGTTGATGGTCCATCTCCGCCCATGTTGAAGTTTGTCATGTGCGAAGGTGATGTGTAGATCTCATTTGAAGGTATACTAGGTATCCCATCGTCTCCGGAATCATCGTTGACCATGTCGTCAAACTCTAACTCGTCATCATCTTCTTCTTTGTCAACGACATCTACTTTTGCTTGTTCGGTCTCCAGAGGATCAATCACTTGTGAAAGCTGAGGCTCTCGCAGCATAACATACAACTCAATAGAGTCGCACCCAGAATACTCATGACAGAAAAACATATTCTGAAGGTCCTCGTCATCTTGAACCTCAACCTTATAAAATATTATTTGGTTGTTACCAAATAAAATCGGATTCTGATAAAAGATTTGTGGCATGGGACCTCGTCCAAGTTTGGCCTCCAATCGTTTTTTGAAATACAAGAAATTGGCTTTCCTGTTTAAACAAAATCAGATGTTCTCAGTGTCTCTAAACAAAAACCCAAAGGTGGGACAAATGTATATCTCACCGTTGAAATATGCACTGATCACGTATTGTGGTGCAGGGATCATTGTGTTTGACTGTTTGAAGGTTTCAAGGTTTGAAGGTTTAAGTGTTTGATTGTTTAAGTCTTTGAGTTAATTATTTGAACTTTTGAATGTTCAAGTGTTTCGGCTATTGAGTGTATAAGTGCTTTGATAAATGTAGGATTAAATAGGTTGTACTGAATTTGAATAAAACAACAGTAAGCAACCTCTAATTCGCAACCTGGGATGTCCAATCGTATTACATGCATGTAGAGATGCCTTCCCCAAGGCTGTCACCTAGCCTGCAACTCATGCCACCTCTAATTCTCCAACAGGGATGGTGACACCTTTCATTTTTGTACTCATTCGCCAAGTCCAATGGCGCCTCCCTACACGTCCAATCGTATTACATGCATGCAGAGATGCCTTCCCCAATGTTGTCATCTAACCTGCACCTACACTGCAACCCATGCCACCTCTAATTCGCCAATAGGGATGGCGACACCTTTAGTTTTTGTACTCATTCATCAATTTCAATGGTGCCTCCCTACACGTCCAATCGTATTACATGCATGTAGATATGCCTTCCTCAAGGTTGTCACCTAGCCTGCACCTACACTACAACCCATGCCACCTCTAATTCACCAACAGGGATGGTGACACCTTTCATTTTTGTACTCATTTTCCAAGTCCAATGGTGCCTCCCTACACGTCCAATCGTATTACATGCATGCAGAGATGCCTTCCCCAAGGCTGCCACCTAGCCTGCACCTACACTGCAACCCATGCCACCTCTAATTCGCCAACAGGGATGGCGACACCTTTCATTTTTGTACTCATTCGCCAAGTCCAATGGCACCTCCCTACACGTCCAATCATATTACATGCATCTAGAGATGCCTTCCCTAAGGCTTCCACCTAGCCTGCACCTACACTGTAAGAGTGACACTTATCATGCATGCATGCACCAACCAACCACCTCACTTACTCTGATAAAATTTTGCCTATAAATACAGAGCCTCACATACTTCTATTGCATCCACAATCATCTCACTCTCTGCTACAAAATCTTTCATAATCTCAGACAATTTCAACAATGGCTCTTCTCACAATGGGCGATTCTCACAGAGGCACAAGGGACAACATTGCAGCGTTTGTAAGTTTCTTGTATACTTATACATTTTTCATTATTCTATTAATGCTTTATACATCTTATGGACTCTTACACTTTCTACATTCTTAACTTAGGATACTAAAAGATTCAGAATCAGGTCACACAACTACCTTGCTCCCGACTTGTTGATCGTACCCTATCTCGAATACGCAGGTTTTAGAAATGTTATAAAGATCTCCAACTGCACGATTGATTCAAAGTTCATACTTGCAATATTGGAAAGGTGGAGACCATAGACCCACACATTTAATCTACCAATAGGTGAATGTACCGTCACACTAGAGGATGTGTACATGTTATTGGGTCTCCCTGTCGACGGTAAGGCGGTACTGGGGTTATGCTGTTTTAGATCATCTATACAGTTTCTTGTGTAAAAATGCAATCAAGGAAAAATATACCATTTATGGTTGCGCTTTTTTACTTCAAGTCTGGGGTTGGTGGAGAATAGAGTCCATAAACCCCGTCAACAATAACGCATTCGTTTTCCCATACGCAACAAAGTAAGTCATTAACTTATATCATTTATTATTATTCATCTCTTCACCAAATACATGATAAAAATAAAATATTATTCAATTCCTTTAGGTACTGCATGAGGGGTATGGATTACGGCAAGAATCCAAGATTCATTGTCGCTCTATATCGCAATCTATTGGATCACCTTGGCCCGGATGATGTACGTCATACCTTTCAACTTTTCTACTTTTAAATTATTTATTTATTACATTTTCATTAAGCTGATTTAATTTTATCCGCAGTTTTTCTAGAGACCATATTTGGGTTTGGACCATGAACTAAACTTCGAGGATGCAGCAATTTGGAGCGCAAAGACTGCAATCATACGGTTCAATGTTATGGAGATGCACCACAACGAGCATGTCAAGATGCAGTTTGGAATGCATCAAGAGATACCCTATGATCCAACTTGTTTATCCCCGTGGCATCTCAAAAGGGTCGACGCCCAATGGGGTCTTACCAACTGGAAAGATTTTGCTCCAGAATGGTGTAAGATGTGGCAGAGGCGTCACCGACATGTCTTGCAATTCCCAGTTTTCCTCAACCATGGTAATATGCGACACACGGATCAATATTTAGCTTTGTACATATCGGTTAGTACTCCAGAAATGCACGTGTCTCATCCAAGGTATTTGGTTGACCCACGAACACAATGGGCATAACCCTCATTTCCCCAACAACAAACCCAACACATATCAACCTCCCACCAACCTCCCCGACAAAACAGAACCACAAACACCCAACCACAATCACCACCACAATACGATTGCACCCACATGCCCCACAACCAACCACAATCACCACCTCATTACCAATACCCCCATATGCCTCACACCCAACTACATTTTCAATCACAATACCAATACATCCACATGCCCAACACACATTTCTAGTCTTCTACATATCCCAATATGGGCCCCTCAACATCTAACCTTATCCCTGGTCTGGGATTTTCCAAAGATTATGAAACAACCGACCCAACTTACCATCAACCACCACATCACCAAAGCACTCAACATTCCCAATACCAAACACCCCAGGATTCATTTCCTTTCTACCCCCTGTACTCAGTCGACCAGTGTTATAGACCAACCATGGAACCCCACCCACCACCAACACGACCAAAATTTAAGGGTATGGGTAACCGAGTGTACCAAAGTCTAGATATTGAGATTTGACCGATTTCATGGATCCGGAATGCATTGACTTTTCTGGGTCATCGACCCTGCCACAACAAGAAACGCGATGAAACCCAGCACGGGAAAGGCCATGACGGGGATGCGGAACTGGGGGTCATTACTGGGTTCCAGGGGACCACTGATTATTTTGTATTTTTTTATGTAATCGTTTTCTGTAATCATATTGTGTAAATAAAAAGTTAAATTTTCGTGATCCTATATCGTTTACGTAACGTACCGCATTTAATTTAGAAGACAATGCGGTACGTTACGTAAATGATATAGGATCACGAAAATTCGACTTTTTATTTACAAAATATGATTACACAAAATGATTACATAAAAAAATACAAAATAATCAGTGGTCCCCCGGAACCCGATAACGACCCGCGGTTCTGCATCCATGTCCTTACCTTTCCCGTGGTGGATTTAGTCGCGTTTCCTGTAGTGGCATGGTCGATGGCCCATCGACGTCAATGCATTTCGGATCCATGAAATCGGTCAGATCTCCATAATTAGAAGATCCGCTTTGGTACAATCGGTTACCCATATCCTCAAAGTTTGGTCGTGTTGGTGGTGGGTCGGGTTCAATGGTTGGTCTATAGCACTGGTCATCTGAGTACGGGGGGTAGAAAGGAAATGAATCCTGGGGTGTTTGGTATTGGGAATGTTGGGTGCTTTGGTGATGTGGTTGTTGATGGTAAGTTGGGTCGGTTGGTTCATAATCTTCAGAAAATCCCAGATCAGGGCTAAGGTTAGATGTTGAGGGGCCCATATTGGGATATGTAGAAGACTAGAATTGTGTGTGGGTCATGCAGGTGTATTTGTATTGTGATTGAAATTGTGGTTGGGTGTGAGGCATATGGGGGTATTGGTATTGAGGTGGTGATTGTGGTTGGTTGTGGGGAATGTGGGTGTAATCGTATTGTGGTGGTGATTGTGGTTCTGTTTCGTCGGGGAGGTTGGTGGGAGGTTGATGTGTGTTGGGTTTATTGTTAGGAAAATTAGGGTTGTGCCCACTGTGTTCGTGGGTCAACCAAGTACCTTGGATGAGACACGAACATTTTTGGGGTATTAACTGATTTGTACCAAGCTAAATATTGATTTGTGTGTCGCATATTACCATGGTTGAGGAAAATGGGAATTGCAAGACATGTCAGTGACGCCTCTACCACATTTTACACCATTCTGGAGATAAATCTTTCTAGTTGGTAAGACCCCATTGGACGTCGACCCTTTTGAGATGCCACGAGGATAAATAAGTTGGATCACAGGGTATCTCTTGATACATTCTAAACTGCATCTTGACACGGTCGTTGTGGTGCATCTCCACAACATTGAACCGTATGATTGCAGTCTTTGTGCTCCAAATTGCTGCATCCTCAGAGTTTTGTTCATGGTCCAAACCCAAATATGGTCTCCAGACAAACTGCGGATAAAATTAAATCAGCTAAATGAAAACGTAATAAATAAATAATTTAAAAGTAGAAAAGTTGAAAGGTATGACGTACATCATCCGAGCCAAGGTGATCCAATAGATTGTGATATAGAGCGACATTGAATCTTGGATTCTTTCCATAATCCATACCCGTCAAGTACCTAAAGGAATTGAAAAATATTTTATTTTTATCATATATTTGGTGAAGAGATGAATAATAATAAATAATATAAGTTAATGACTTACTTTGTTGCGTATGGGAAAATGAACGAGTTGTTGTTGACGGGGTTTAGGGACTCCATTCTCCACCAACCCCAGGCTTGAAGTAAAAAAGCGCAGCCATAAAAGGTACATTTTTCCATGATTGCATTTTTACACAAGGAACTGTATAGATGGGCTAAAACAGCAGAACTCCAACTATACTTTCTAGTTTTTTCAAAGTCTCTAAGTAAATTTAAATACATGAAATTTACACTATTCCTCGTACTTTTGGGAAATAAAAAGGTTCCAAAAAGTATCATTATATAATTTCTATCTTTTATTACCTTAGCTAGCTCGGAGGAATTTTCATTCAATTCCAGAGTCGCATAATGATTTTTGAGCTCAATAAGTAGTATACCCTGACCTCTCGCACCACCACCTTCAACCATATCTCTGCCTAACAATTATTCACACAGAGAATTGGGCTGTTGAACTGACCCGTTAACCGCCTTACCGTCGACAGGTAGACCCAATAACATGTACACATCCTCTAGTGTGACGGTACATTCACCTATTGGTAGATGATATGTGTGGGTCTCTGGTCTCCACCTTTCCAACATTGCAAGTATGAACTTTGAATCAACTGTGTAGTTGGAGATCTTTATAACATTTTCGAAACCTGCGTATTCGAGATAGGGTACAATCAATGGGTCGGGAGCAAGGTAGTTGTGTG
The DNA here is from genome assembly GCA_948472305.1 of Vicia faba. NCBI lineage: Eukaryota > Viridiplantae > Streptophyta > Magnoliopsida > Fabales > Fabaceae > Vicia > Vicia faba. Next base: position 337,179,835 of record OX451735.1, read on the forward strand.
ACCGGATTCTGAATCTTTTAGTATCCTAAGTTAAGAATGTAGAGGCGCCATTGGAATTGATGAATGAGTACAAAAATGAAAGGTGTCGTCATCCTTGTTGGCGAATTAGAGGTGGCATGGGTTGCAGTGTAGGTGCAGGCTAGGTGACAGTCTTGGGGAAGGCATCTCTGCATGCATGTAATACAATTGGACATGTAGGGAGGCGCCATTGGACTTGGCGAATGAGTACAAAAATGAAAGGTGTTACCACCCCTGTTGGCGAATTAGAGGTGGCATGGGTTGTAGTGTAGGTGCGGGCTAGGTGACAGCCTTGGGGAAGGCATCTCTGCATGTATGTAATATGATTGGACGTGTAGGAAGGCGCCATTGGACTTGGAGAATGAGTACAAACATGAAAGGTGTCGCCATCCCTGTTGGAGAATTAGAGGTGGCATGGGTTGAAGTGTAGGTGCAGGATAGGTGACAGCCTTGGGGAAGACATCTCGGCATGCATGTAATACGATTAGATGTGTATGAAGGCGCCATTGGACTTGGCGAATGAGTACAAAAATGAAAGGTGTCGCCATCCCTGTTGGCGACTTAGAGGTGGCATGGGTTACAGTGTAGGTGCAGGCTTGGTGACAGCCTTGGGGAAGGCATCTCTGCATGCATGTAATAAGATTGGATGTGTAGGGAGGCACCATTGGACTTGGAGAATGAGTACAAAAATGAAAGGTGTCGCCATCCCTGTTGGAGAATTAGAGGTGGAATGGGTTGCAGTGTCGATGCAGGCTAGGTGACAGCCTTAGGGAAGGCATATCTGCATGCATGTAATATGATTGGATGTGTAGGGAGGCGCCATTGGACTTGGCGAATGAGTACAAAAATGAAAGGTGTTGCCATCCCTTTTGGCGAATTATAGGTGGCATGGGTTGCAGTGTAGGTGCAGGCTAAGTGACAACCTTGGGAAGACATCTCTGCATGCATGTAATACGATTGGACATCCTAGTTGGCGAATTAGAGGTTGCTTACTATTGTTTTATTCAAATTCAGTACAACCTATTTAATCCTACATTTATCGAAACACTTCTATACTCAATCACTCAAAAACTCGAACATTAAAAATTCAAACAATTAACTCAAAGACTCAAACAATTAAACACTTAAACCTTCAATCATTCAAACCTTCAAACCATCAAACAGTAAAATACAATGGCCTCTGCACCATAATATGTGATCAATGCACATTTCAACGGTGAGATATACATTTGTCTCACCTCTGGGTTTTTATTTAGAGACACTGAGAACATCCGATTTTGTTTAAACAGGAAAGCCAATTTCTTGTATTTCAAAAAATGATTGGAGGCCAAACTTGGACGAGGTCCCGTGACACAAATCGTTTATCAGAATCCGGTTTTTTTCGTAACAACCAAATAATATTTTATAAGGTTAAGGTTCAAGATAACGAGGACCTTCAGAATATGTTTTCCAGTCATGAGTATTCTAAGTACGACTCTATTGAGTTGTACATTATGCTGCGAGAGCCTCAACTGTCACAAGTGGTTGATCCTCTGGAGACCAAACAAGAAGAAGTAGATGTCGTTGACGAAGAAGAAGAAGAAAATGACGAGTTAGAGTTTGACGACATGGTCAACGATGATTCTGAAGATGATGGGATACCTGGTATACCTTCAAATGAGATCTACACACCACCTCCGCACATGAAAAACTTCAACATGGCCGGAGATGAACCGTCATCTGATTTATTTTTCAATCTGTATATGCAGTCGGATGAAAACTTAAAAGACAAAGACAAATTCGTAATAGAGAAGAATGTATCCGAGCCATAAAAAGTTTCACATGCTCAACTCGGTCGATTTTAAGGTAGATCGTGTAAATCCAGAAAGGTACCAGATCAAGTGTATCTACCCAGATTGTATGTTCAAGCTTGCTGCGTCATACAGATTAAGAGGTGATTGTTAGGTCATAGGTTCTATGTCCACCCACACGTGTGTCAATCCTACTCAATCACAAGATCATCAGAAACTAAATTATAATCTCATATGTCAAGAAGTCCTACCCCTCGTCAGCAACGATCCATTATTGAAGGTGAAAATCATAATCTCTCACATCACTATGGTATTTAACTATACTTCGTCATACCGAAAGGTGTGGTTAACAAAGACCAAGGCGATTGAAAAGGTATATCGAAACTGGGAGGAGTCATACAAAGAACTTCCTCTCTACCTGAATGCACTTCATACTTATTCTCCGGGTACTATTTACATTATGGAAACACTGTCGGCGTACGCCCCTGATGGTAGTCAAATCACCGGAAATGGAATATTCAGTCGAGTGTTCTGGGCTTTTCAACCTTGCATCATAGGGTTTGCGTCATGCAAACCAATTATTCAAATTGATGGGACTTGGTTGTATGGGAAATACAAAGGCACGCTACTGATGGCAGTTGCACAAGATGGAAACAAAAATATTTTCCCAATTGCCTTTGCCCTAGTCGAGGGAGAGACTGGTGGTGCTTGGAGCTTCTTTCTCAAGAATGTCCGAACACACGTGGCTCCTCAACCAGATCTCTGTTTGATCTCTGAGAGACATGCATCTATTTAGAATACATACAACAATCCTACAAACAGTTGGCATGACCCTCCTTCTACGCATTTCTATTGCATTAGACATATCGTCCAAAATTTCACGAGGGAGATCAAAGACAAAGCTCTTAGGAAAGCGGTTATGAATGCAGGGTTTATATTGACACGTCCTACGTTCAAATATTATCGCAACGAGATCCGATTGTCAAATCCGGACGCCAGTAGGTGGGTCGATAACATTCCGATTAAAAAATGGACTAAGTCATACGACAATGGACAACGATGAGGCCACATGACAACAAATTTGATTGAACCCATGAACGGGTATTCAAAGGCATACGAAACCTCCCAGTAACTGCTTTGGTTAAATCAACATATTTTAGGATGGCTTCGTTGTTTGCCAAAAGAGGTGAAATGTGGAATGATGTGTTGCAATCGGGACAACTATGGAGTGAAAGCTGCATGAAGTATATTAAAGCATAAAGTGCCAAAGCCAATACCCATCTGGTTATACGGTTCGACCGACACAACCACAACTTCATTGTCAAAGAGACAATCGACCACAACGAGGGGCTGCCAAGACAAGAGTATAGGGTTATACTACCTTCTCGTTGATGCGACTGTGGCAAGTTGCAAGACTTTCATATGCCTTGCTCTCATGTCGTTGCTGCGTGTGCCTATACTCATCAAGATGCATTACAACTTCTGTCTCCCATTTACAAGTTTGAAACCTCGCTCAACGTTTACAACAACAACTTCCCTTTGGTAGCAAAACCTGATTATTGACCTGCATACGACAGTGAAATAGTATGGCACAATAACTAAATGCGAAGGAATAAAAAGGATCGTCCCAAAAGTAAGCACATCACAACTGAAATGGACTCCCTTGACAAGTTGGAAAGAAAGTGTGGTTTATGTCGTCAGGTCGGACACAATCGCAAAAATTGTCCGACTAGGACTACTAGCTCAACGACATAAAAATTGTATTACATAACATCTTTACTTTTTTAAGTTATAAACATTACGGTTTTTCATTAAGAGCATTTGTTACAACAAACCTTGTGCGAGCAACAAATAAAACACAATACATCGTCTACGAAATTACAACCGTTAAAAAAATTTCATCTGACTCATGCATCATTATTACGTCGCTGTCTATTTTGACTTCTTCTAACCAAAAATTAGGTCTTCCTGTCGCAAGTGAGGTGGATGTTCTTCTTCGTTGGATCCTTCTAATTTGTTCCCTATCCTCGATGTCTCCCTCTAGCCATCGCATCAACTCTCTCTTCAGACGCTCCATGGAGTGAATGTGCCAAAATTTCATTTTCATCGGAGGTTTGGTGGCCGAGAAAATAACGTAACTATCTCTGGTAAAAATCATGGACGATGTCATGACGCAAATAACAGAGAAAAAAATAAGAAGACAGTGCAAGAAAGTTTGAAGAATGATGGAGAAATTGAGGAATTATTTATAAAAAATGCATTTTGCCCTAGGAGCCAAGTGAGATGGCGTCTCCTCTCATTTTTAGAGTACATGTTCCATCTCACTTGGCTAAAATAGAGTGCATGCGTCAAGTGAGATGGAGCCTAGGGCAAATGGGACCGTGCATGTGTCATCTCACTTGGCTCCTCCCTTATGGGATTTTCTGAAACATGGTTATTTGCGTAATTTTCTCCGAGACATAATTAGTTGCGAAATTGTTTTTCAATATCTGATTATTATAAAAAAAAATTCAAATTATATTGGTATTTAAAATCTGAAAGCCTTTTATTATCGATTTTAATACGTGAATACAGTGAAAATAGAGATCAGTTGTGCATGCGCAGGACTGCTAGCTATTGTTTAACCTTATGTTGCCATATACCGGTGGAGTGAGATAAGTGACAAAAAAAAAATACGATTCTTAAATAAATGAATTCATACACAAAAATTAAACTTTAGATTAAATTTAACTTAGATTTCAAATGTGGTTGTGGCTTTTAGCTACTTATATGTTTCGAATTGTTTATGCTTTGTCCTATCGGTAGTCTATTCTTTTCAGATTTTTTTAAGTTAGTAGAGAGGAATTATTGATCAAAACAAAGTTATGTAGTTGTCACTCTATTACAAATATTAAAGTTGATTATTTAATTTAGGGTTGAATAAGTTTTTAGTTCCTTTAAATATTTTAAATTTCGTTTTTAGTTCTTTTAAATTTTTCTTTAAAGAATAGTCTTTTTAAAAAAATAAATTTTAACTTTTAGTCTCTCTTGACAAAATCGTAGTTAAAATGGTCTCTAATTTTGTCGCTAAATAAAAACTGTCGCTAAAATTGTAGCTAAGTTGTAAAAACCGTCGCTAAATTGCAGGAGGGACCAAAAGTTAAAATTTAATTTTTTAGGAGGACCATTCTTTGAAGGAAAATTTTAGAAAGACTATTCTTTGAAGGAAAATTTTAGGAGTACTAAAAACGAAATTTGAGATATTTAGAGGGATACAAAATTTATTTAACCCTTTAATTTACATTTGATCAAGATGTCACGTCAAAATCTTTCTAACAATGTGCTATTCATGCAACATGTTTGGTTAATATATGGAAAGTAGTGGAGGTGCAACCACACAAGCATAGCTGAATTATAAGGATAGGTTTGAGAAACACTATAGATAAAAAATAGAGAATTTCTCTTTATATCTAGTAGTGGTGATTTGCACCATTAAAAACTCGAAAATATCATTCAGATATGCAAATCCGAACGCACCTTGTAAATTGTTAGATATTTCGATAAAATCAAATGGACTCAGGTATGAATCGTGAAGGGAGTCAATTTCCTTAAAAGTATTTCAAGCACTCTCTTAATTGTCTTAAAGTTGGAAAATAAGAATACCCAAGATAATTCAGCCTTATAATCGAGTATGCACAAAACTGGTGAAGAACTCGAATGCAAGGAAGTGTGTCTGGAATATCGAAGAGGATGTAAGATTTTTTGAGTGAGTAATTTTTTAATTCAGAATTATGTATTTATAGGTCATGCATGTGTTGTTTCATAAGTTTGCAACTCTTGATGAAATAACATCTTTTCGGTATATGTTTGTAATGGTTCACCTATAATAATACAATGCACCACTTAATGAAGTGTTGTGTATTTTGAATTTAAAATTTAAACTTTCAGTATCTCGAGACAAATTTAAAGACAACTTCCACTGATAGATGTCTAGTGCGAAAACTGACTGGAATTTCTTTCAAACAGGTTTAAAGGCAACTCCCACTGGTGGATGTTTAGTGCAAAAACTGATCAAAATTTCATTCAGACAGATTTGAAGGCAACTTCCACTTTTGTCTATAGGGCACTTTTATGCTCTTTAACTTTGTCATATTTGAACACACCCATGGGCATTAGTTGTCCATTAATTTCCAACAATCCCTCACTTGTTCTAATAATGACAAATCTAATTCCAAAAAATGAGGTATAAAGAATGTTCATACAATTAGGTATCTTTCGATTTAAAACTTAACCTTAGTGAGGATTACACAAATTTTAATCGGAATGTTAGGTAGCAAAGCTTTAAAACCATTAATCCATATGATTAAACCGACGTTATCTTACACACATTCTTTAAAGGTTTTTCTTCTGCATATCTCACTTAGCACTTATTTATGTCTCTATGCTATCCCGTTTCATGAATTATTTATGAGAGAAACTCCAACTCTAACTTTGAGACGGAACCATCTCGAAATTCACATAGGTGAAGTTCATATTGTATCCTTTTCCATGAGATACTTTTCCTCGGTTATGAACTTCATTAAGAGTTTAAAATAAAACTCAACCCTCGTTTTAAAGTCAACATCATCATGAAATGTTCGAAAATTAACTAAATCAACGACTTGTTACCCATTAAATCTTGAGGTTAATGTTATGTTAACGTAAGATTGGGATTTCGCCGTTGTCAGAACTCTTACTTAAAGAGTGTCAACCCCATAACTATTGAGGTTATTTTTACTAAGTCTTTGGCCAGTGGCTTAGTAAATGAATCGACCAAATTATAGCTTGTTTGTATATAGGTGAGTGAAATGATTCCATCCTTAATCAACTTTATCACGAATGAATGTCTAAACCCTATATGCCTAGATTTTCCATTATACACTTTGCTGGATGCTCTTGCTAAAGTGGCATGGCTATCGCAATGTATCATTACCTTTGAAACATTGTCTTTTTCCAATGGAACTTTCAACAGAAGATCCCTCAACCACTCTGCTTCTTGACCAACGGAAGCAAGAGCCACGAACTCCAATTCCATGGTCGAAAGAGTAATTCATGTTTGTTTCTTGCTCTTCCAATAAATTACTCCTCCAGCTAGTGTAAATATCCATCCTATTATAGATTTATTATCTCCAACGCTAGATATCTAACTCACATCGGTATATCCTTCTAGTATGGCAGGGAATCTACTATAATGAAGGCCAAGATTTTTGGTTTTCAGTAGATAGTCAAAAATCCTTGTAATTACCTTCCAATGTTCTTGACTTGGATTACAAGTAAATCTACTCATTTTACTAATTGAAAATGATATATCGGGTCTGGTACATTGCATTAAGTACATAAGACACCCTATTGCACTTTCATATTCTAATTGAGCCACCGTTCTTCCATTATTCTTTTGAAGTTTGATGGCATGATCAAATGGAGTGGTTACTTCTTTAAACTTTAGGTGTTTAAATTTAACAAGCATTTTCTCAATATAGTGTGTTTGACTTAGTTTATAACCCCCACTATTTCGCTTAACTTTGATCCCTAAATTTGTGTCAACCAGTTCAAGATCTTTCATCTTGAAAGTAGAAGTTAGAAATATCTTTGTCTGTAAAATTCCATTCAAGTCATTGCTAATTATCAACATGTCATCAACATAGAGACAAATAAATATTACAATGTTTTGCACACCTTTGTGTATAAACACTTGTCACAAGAATTAGGAATAAATCCATTTGAGAGTATTATATAGTCAAATTTTTGATGTCATTGTTTTGGTTCTTGTTTTAGGCCATATAAGGATTTGACAAGTTTACACACCTTTTGTTTATTTCCAGGAAGCACGTAGCCTTCTGGTTGTTCCATGTAAATTTCCTCATCGAGATCTCCATTTAGGAATGTTGTTTTAACATATTTCTGATGACCTATAAGGTCATTTAAAGAGGCTAAGGCAAACAAAAATATAATTGTGGTTGTCCTTGCTACTGGTGCATATGTGTCGAAGTAATCTACACCTTTTTTTTGTCTAAATCCTTTTTCCACTAATCTGGCCTTATAAGTGTTTAAGGTACCATCACTATGGTACTTCCTTTTAAACACCCACTTGCATCCAATGAGTATTGATCCCTTTGGTAAATCAACAAGTTCCCAAGCGTGGTTTTACACAATTGAATCCATTTCATCTTGGATAGAATCCTTCCAAAAAGAGGAGTCCCTTGAAGTTATTGCTTCCTTGTAAGTTTTAGGATCATCCTTCACTTGAAGAATGACCGGAATATTTTGAACTAGATTCTTACAATTTCTTTCAACCAGATAAAAAGAACTAAATTGAGGATCAATTTCATCTAGTCCTAGATTCTTTGTTTTTCAGACTCTCTTGCTCATGTGAGGCTCGGGTTGTAATTCAATGATTCGAGAAGTGCCTTCAAGTTGTATTTTTATAATCCGAGAAGAATCTTCTTCACAAGATTCTTTATTTGCAGTAGACTCCGACTCTTTATCCTTGGTGATAATATTTTCAAATAATTCTACATCCCGGGTGTTGTACCCAAAAAATTTCTCTCTCATTTTTCTTCAAGACATTCTCAAAGGATTCTCAAATGCTCAAGGATGCTCAAGAATTGATCACACAAATTCTCCTTCTAAGCAATGGGTGCACAACTAGGGCTTTGTGTTTCAAAAGTAAGATTAGGTTCTCAAGGTCTCAAGTAGTTTTCATGGTTCTCTATAGGTCTTCAAGAATTCTCATGTCAAGTTTCAAGCCTTGCATCACAAGTTTCCTCAGTCAATTGCTCAGATAACTGAAAATTAATTGTATTGGGTAAAAAGTCAACCATGGTCAACATACAGTCAAACATCAATATTTTTTGTCAACATCAACATTTTGGAGTCATATCCATCATTTGATCAAATGTTGATCATGATTCCTCAAGAAAATCCCTCAAATCATCAAAAGTCAAAAGTTGCCAAATTAGGGTTTTTTAAGGAGAAGTCAACTAAACTTTGACCAAGCATAACATTCACATACTTCATCAGCTTTTCCCAAACCAAAGCTCATTTTGAAAGGAACTCAATTCTCTAAAACTTTGTCTCTCTAAGCTCAAGTCCAAAAAATGCATCATCTGAGAGATATAAACCAATACATTACAGGTCATTTCAAAAGTCAACAAAAAGATACTTTTTGTCAAGACAACTTACATCAAGATAAAATCTTCAAAAGCAATAATGATCAAAATAGAGGTTGTAGAGGGCATATTAAGCTTTCCAAAAAGTCAATTATCACCTTCAAAATATTAAAATTGAGTAAGTTATAACCAGTGCAAGTTAGGAAATTTTGAGCAAATGCATGAAGTTCAAATTGAGCAAGCTTGATATTTTGGGCTATTGGACCATGGTTTAAGAGTCCAAACGTGTATTATGCTCACCATACACCTCAAACCTTATCCTTACACCCCTTGACCTATTTTTATTTTAATTATTTTATTATTTTTGATTTATTCATTAATAATATAAGATAAATAAGATAAGAATCATACCTTTTTACACAAGGTCCAAGCCCACATATTTTTGCCCTAATTTATCACTATATAATCTCATTCATTCTCATACAAAGGAACACGAAAACCCTTACCACAAATTTACCAAAAAACATTAACTTTTTTCATGAACCCTAGAGTTCCAAAACTTTTGTTACCAACCCTTTCACTACAAGATCTCCATTCCATTCACTCCTAACAATCCTACAAAGTAAGGTTGGAATGATTCTGAGGGTTCAATACGCATGAAAACACCATACAATGCATATATGATTTCCTAACTTTGTGAATTTCATATCTTAATTTTTGTATCATTTTAAATCACATTGGTGTTACTAACATGTTTCTGAGGTGAATTTGAACAGGTCTAGATCATCACCATGATCCCATGCATGCTAAATCGTGAGCCACCATGCTAGCACCGATTTTACATGTTTTTATTATAGCTCTTAATCCCTTGCGTTTTAGCCTTCAAAAATACTCCCATTGGATTCACAACCTCTGTTTTAGGGGGGCAGGACATTGTTGGATCATTAACGTTTTGTTTTTTGCAGGATTTGAAAAAATAGGTCGTCAGAGAAGACGATCGGAGCAAGGGCTCCGACGCTTCTTCGATCAATATATTTGTTTATATATTATATATTGATTATTTGATTTATATAAACGGATGTATATCCACCCCAGTGATAGAAACACGTGCGCTAAGTCACTCCTCTCCCAGGTCACGGGTTGGATACCCAATTTTGCCAAATTCTTTCATGTTTTCATTATTTTTGCAGGTTTGTTACAAAACACATTGGAGGCGTTACCTTGACACAACCAACGCGTTAGCCTAGTGGTATGCTTGCTGCGTAAAACTTCTTAAGGGCGTGGGTTCAACACACACCCCTACTCATTTGGCTATTTCTTTTTTCAAATCTATGTTTCTCACTCATTTCTTCTTTTTTCTATTCTTTTACAAAACCTTTTTTTAAAAACCATTGTTTTTTTTAAAACCCAAATTTAATTTAATTTTAGGTTAATTTAATTTTAGGTTAATTTAATTTTAGGTTTTAATTTAATTTTAGGTTTTATTCAATTAACCCTAATTTAATTTTACGTTTTATTTAATTTGATTTTTTAGGGTTTCTCAATTAACTTAAAATTGACCTAGAATTTAGGGTTTTGCTTAATTAATTCTTTTTTTAATCAATTAATTCTTTTTCTAAATTAAAATCAATTAGGTTTTTTTTAGATTAATCATCAATCAATCACCATACCAAATTTTCCATTTTCTCTTTTACAATCTTCGCGTATTTACTTTCACATTAGTTTATTTTTTCCAATTATGTATCTGCTACAGTATGTAATAGTTAATTAGGGTTTACTGTTTTTTTTTCCGATTTTATGGTTTTGTACCTGTGATACGGTGGCAGAACCGACTGTTTAATACTGGTTTTGCATTTGTGTTCGCAAATGTTGCGGTAAGCAAGAGTCTCCACTGACTTTTCTTTTATCCAACAAAGGAAAGGGTGAAAAGAACAGAAACAGACCTTTTCGAGAATTTTCTGAGTAAGGGGGGTAGATTATAGAAAGGGAAGGTGTTAGCACCCTTTTCATCTGTAGTTTTCTACAGGTTCTTAGAGGTTTACTCATTTTGAAATACCTTTGTGCTTTGTGTGTTTGAAAATGTTTTGAGAATGCCTTAGTATGGAGAACTTTGTAATGTTTCTCGGGATAGTGGAGAAAGTATACAAAGTGTTTTGAAACTATTTTTTTTAAAAGTAGTACTTGTGTAAGTGCAAAATATTTTGAGCAAACTTCTAACAGCTATCTACTTTTGTACTCAAAAAGGGTCGTTCTTTTCCTCGTTTCCTTTAGACAATGCTATCCTACTATTAGTGAGTAGGTAGCCTTATCGTTGGATGTTTGAGGGACGTTCGAAGGGACGTACAATCATAAAGGCAACATGTAGAGATGCTTTAGCAATTTCTGTTTAGGGACTAGATCATTTACTGAAAGGCAACTGTAGGGTCATCAAGGGACTATGATATTTTTGATTTACGGGTCTTTAATAAAACTTCCCCGTTTCGAGGGACGTGACTGTTTTCCGAAGGCAACCAAAGTGGGAGTACCCTAGAGGTGCATATGTGCATGTGATTTAATTCAGTTTATTTATCTTGTGTTAAGTTCGCTAGGGTTGATTTTTAGCCTTGCCATACATGCCTAGTTACTAGTAGTAAATATGTACATAATATAAAATGCGGAAGTATAAACCTACACTATTACATGGCTTCGGAGAGGGGATTTACAATGTACAAAAATTGGGAAGAAAAAATAAAGAAAGCGGATAAAATCCTATTAACTATTACATCCAGTGTACATGTACAATAATATAAAAATATGAAAGAAGATAAATAACGCACGAAAGTTAAAAGCACGTCTAAAAAACCTAGTAAGTAAAAATGAAATAAGAAAATCTTTTTATTGTTCTTTTTTTATTTAAGAACATAATTGATTAATCTTAAAATCTATTTAGAAAATTAAATTAAATTAAGAAAAATAGTCTAAGTTCTTTTTGGTTTTTGTATTATGAAAAGAAAATAATTAAAATTAAATTAAATCCTAAATTCTAATTTATTTTAAATTAAGAAAATAGTTAAAATTATTTATTAATTTACTTACAAAATTAATTTAATTAAAAAAAACCTAAAACTAATATTTTTGTGATTTTGATTATTAGTGTAATTAAATAAATAAAAGAAAAACAAAATAATAAAAAAGAGAAATTAAAACAATACAAAAAAAAATGATAAATGGGCCTAAGTATGTAAAAGAGACAAGGGGGTGCTGGTTTGAATTTGCGGTGGGCCCAGATTGTGAAGCCCATGTTGCTTTATGATCTGATGAGATGAAGCCTTGAAGGTGCATGGTGAGCTTGCATACTAGATGTGTCCATCTTGATTAGATGTACATCTGATGGAAAGGGTTAGATGGAGTATGGTAGATCCCAGGCAGCATAACACATGGAAGCTGTATGAAATAAATTAGAAAATATAAAATGTTGGACCTGGGATTCGAACCCAGGTCCTCTCCCTCACACACGCGTCTTTACCAGCTAAGTTGCTGAATCATTCGAACTAAATGAAATTAACACTGGATCTGTAAAATTTGTTAGTTCCAACATCTAACGAACCTATCCCCATCAAACTCGCCCCCTAAGCTCAAATATAGGGTTGTTTCAATATGTGACAGATTATACCTTGAGTTACGAAAAACAGTCTATATCGAAGGCCCCTAGCATTGGCATCCTAACATTTGGACGCTGCAACTTACGTATCTCATGTTAAATCAATCACACACAAACAAGGATAACATGAATATACAATCCAACGAGTTTACATTATTGAATGATAAGAAGTAAATTTTACCGACTGAGGTATTTCGATCTGAGCTTGGGATGACTTGGATTTTAGGACTGGAAATTGTCTTTCGAGTTTTATAACTTCAGATTTTTTCTGCAAATTTTTCTGTAAAGTTCCTCTAGGCTCTCTCCCCCTTGCTAATGCTTGCTAATGTGTTCTTTATATATAGAGGAGGGAGGGGACAAGAAGGAAATGGTTTAAACAACCTTGATCATGTTCTTTAAGAGCCATAAACAAAATATTGTAACTTTTCCAAAGACATGGAATCTTGTCTTTTTTTTTTGAATTTTGAATAAATATGGCCATTAATGGCTTCCGAACGCCTTCAGTCCCTTCCCTTCGGTTGGACCTCTTGTACATCCTTCGAATGGGTGTTTAGATGGACCTTTTGTGTACCCTTTGAATGGGCCTTTGGTTGCCTCCTTCGAGTGGACTTTATGAGTGTCTTTCATATGTATGCTTTGTGCCCTCTTCGAATGGGCAACTAATGTGTGTCCTTCGATTGGGATATCATGTGTGTTGAAGTGTGTACAATTGTTTCAAAGGGAGCCATTGCCCAGTCGAAGCTGGAACATAGGCATCCTATGCCTTGTGGATGCTAGCATGAGGCAGGTCAAAGCAAGCGTAAAAGAGGCCATTGCCTAGGCGAAGCTGGCACAAAGATAGCCAATGCCTTATGGGTCAAGGAAACTTTTTTGCCTGGTGGATCAAAAGATTATTTTTTCCAGGTGGATTGAAGGCAAATATGAGAGAGTCTTGGCCTTGTATGTTGAAGGCAAGTTGAAGAGGGGCCTTTTCCTTGTTAATCAAAGACCAGTGAGAGGGGCCTTTTGCCTTGTGAATCAAAGGCATGCTGATGGGTCTTTGCCTTGTGAAACCAAGGCAAACATGAAGAGGAATATGTGAGCTGGTGACAAGCTGAGGGGCCTTTTGCCTAGTGGTAGCTTTGTGAACTAGGCTTGATCGAAGGATACTCATCACCTAATCGAAGCTAGTATGCAGGAGTTCATTTCTAGTGAATAGAAACAAACTTGTAGGGGATTCTTGCTTTGTACGCTGAAAGCACGCACAGAGGGAGTATTTGCCTAGTCGAAGCAGGAATCAAGCTTACTCCAAATAAATCAAACGCACAAACGAAGCATGAATCAAGCTTGCTCCAAAGAAACTAAATGCCCAATCGAAGCAGGATATAAGCTTGCATGTAGGTAGCTATTGCATTGTGAATCAAGCCAGCATGCAAAGCCAATGGTGCAATCGAAAGATGTATACAGGAGGCCATTGGCTTGTGCCTGCTGGCATGAAGGAAGTTCTTGCCCTGACTTCAAAGGAAAGCCTGAAGCAACCAATGCGCATTCGAAAGCCTTATGATTTGAAATTGATCGAAGGGGTCCCATCAACCAATCGACGCTTGTGAATTAGGCTTGCGTCAAAGGAAGTTCAACTCCCAATTGAAGCTTGCTCAAATGCTAATCGAAGTACCCTATTCAGATGGCAATCGAAGGACATTGCTGAATTACCAATCGAAAGACACTTTTCTAACATTAAAAAATTTCATTTTCTTTAGGCAAGTGCCTGTAACCACCCATATGAGATAAAAAACCTTGGGAAACATGAGAGGGAAAAATTTGAGGTACAACAGCTGCCCCTATTAAATCTTCTTAAACCTGAGGATTTAGATTGGCTTGTCTGCCTTTCGTGATCTGAAGGTGGAAGATGATTGAATATTAGAGTGCCCAGAAATTTGCACTCGCGTGAAATAACACTATTAGTTGATGATGATGGGAATGGGATTATTGATGCCATTTAGAGAAGATGACAGAGAGTTGTCGGAGATGGGCTTAAAGATGCCATCCAAAATAGATACTGATTTCACACATGGTCCCTTTGGGGGGTTCCTGTTCCTGCTGTCTGAGGATGAGTCCATTAGGGAATGTGGGTTTCTGTTGTTCTCCTGCTTGAGGAAAACTATGTGGGTAATAGATTCTAGGAACTTCAATTGTCCAAGGCTCTGCTGAAGAGTTATCTCTGGAGAGATGATAGTTTACTGTATTCTGGTTGAAGTCTAGGCTTCCACTAATTTGCTAGGGATAATGGAATTAACCGTTATCTGGAAATGTATTAGAAAGAGCCTGTGTAGGGTTGTTTCAGGATGAGTTCGTGTTAGTCTGCACCCGAAGATATATGAGAAGGAACTCGTGTAAGATTGCTTCGTCTGGTCGTGTAGATAGTTTTCCTGCCTGGTTCCAGGTATTAATCTACAAATCAGTTGTTCGCAGATAGTTATCCTGTCTAGTTTCAGGTATTAATCTGGAACTTGAAAATTGTTGGTCGCTGAGATAGTTGTCCTGGCTCGTTACAGGTATTAATCTCAGTCAGTCGTCCACAGATAGTTCTCCTGGCTTGTTACAGGTATTAATTTGGAACTTGAAAATTGTCGGTCGTTGAGATAGTTGTCCTGGCTTATTACAGGTATTAATCTCTGACTTGCGAAAGAAAGATAGTTTTCCTGGTTTGTTACAGGTATTAATCTTCAATCTCTTCATGTAGATAGTTCTCCTGGCTTGTTACAGGTATTAATCCACAGCCGGTCGTCCACATATAGTTATCCTGGCTTGTTATAGGTATTAATCTGAAACTTATTTTGCTGGTCACATAAATAGTTTCCCCGTTTGGTTTCGGGAATTAATCTGTGGCCTGCTGTATTTGTTGGTAAACCTGTCTTATTTCGGGAGTTCATACCACTTGGTCATGCAGATAGTTTCCCCGACTAGTTTCGGGCATTAATCTTTGACCTACTGTAAAAGTTGATAGTGTTTGTCTGTCTGCTAATTTAACCTGAAAAGGTAAAATCAGTTTCATGCGATGCATGATGTATGAATTGCATGATGTGCTCACATGCCATGATGTATGAACATGTGATGTTGTTGCGCAATATCTTTGTCTGGGAAAATAAATCCCTGACTGCTGCTGAAGAGTACCGGGAAGCTGAATCCCGGACTGCTGTTGGTGAGTGAAGAAAGTGATTCTTCAAATTTCGCTGGGGATAATGAATGGAGATAGTTTTTTTGTAGATTCCCTTTCTCTGCCGAGGATCTTCCACTTATGTTTGAGAATGATTTTGCCGAGGGGAAGAGTTCTGTTGGAATATTTCACCAATTTGGAGAAATAAACTCCGCTGGGGGATGAACTTCCGTAGCTAGAGAAATAAACTCTATTGGGGATAAGGCTTTATAAAAAACTTGAGATTTATAAAACTCTGTTGCGGAAGGTGAACTGCTTGGGGATTTTGTTAAAATCCTGTAGGGGAATCTTTAGAAGCTTGGCGACTTCACTGGGGGATTTTGGAGTAGTAATTGGAGATTTTTGCTCTGTCGGGGATGTGAGAACAATTGGCATCAATAGGCTACATGCTGAGAATATGGCAGTGATCTTGTAGTAGAATTTCCCTACCTCTGTACCTACTGGAGAAGGTACCTGCCGGGGAAAATATTTGTGGGGATCTTGTGGATTGCCCTTAGATATTATATTGTTTCTTAAATTTATTTAGCAACTGTCTTTCTGTTTTTAGGCGTGTATATTTGTAAGAAGTAATCATATTCAAATACATATGTTCAAAAATAATCACTGGACGTTTTCACACACAAAACAGAAAAATAAAAACAGAAGTTTGCAACTTTCAAAGGAATAGTTTTGTATTAACTTGAAATAAGAGTTTTTGTACAAGGAGACAGGCATCCTAGTAAGAGAATGATGTCGTAAGAATGGAAATTATACAAAAACAGTATACAAAGAAAACAGCTATGTAAAATATGTTAGAACATAGTTTGATTCTACAACCCTTCGTTAGAGTTTTGATGATAACAAATACAAAGAATAAATAAATACAAAGAACAAATATGCACCTTAAAAATATGTTTTATGTATGCAGAAGTTCTGATCAGATCAACATCAGAAGATAAGCCATGAGTGTTACACGCTGAAGAAATCAGAGCATACGCTGAAGATTGGTGACCAGAACATGCGCTTAATTATAGTAAACTCTGATTCTGAACAAGAACATATCAAACCAAGTCATCAATATTCTGAAGCATCATCAACAGTAAGGAAAAAAGATTCTGAAGCATTACTGAACATTTAAGACAACATCAATTCCAACAGCTTCCTTCAGATAGGATCTTCTCCAAAAGGAAAGCGTGTTAATGACATTAAACATGCTTTATGATCAACGTCATTACGCTGCCTATATAAACAAGTCAGCTTGCAAAATGAAGTACGTACGTACAACAACGATTTTGCTAAATCACCACTCACGCATATTCAAGCTGCAAGCAAATTCATTCTTTATTCTAAGCTATAAACCTGTGTAATTTATCACAGTTGTGATAAACCATTTTGTTAGAAAAACAACCACACATATTGTTTAATCATATTGAAAAAGAGATCCTTGAGATTAACCGGATTGTGGTTGTACTCAAGAAGACTTTAATAGTTGTTAAAGTAGCTTTTGTAATCTTGTTGAGATTAGTGGATTAAGACCTCGTTGGAGAGAGGCGAAATCACCTTGATGGGTGGACTGGAGTAGTTTGAGATCAAACAAACTAGGATAAAAATACTGTGTCATTAAGCTGTTTTAGATTCAAGTTTTAAATGCAACCCCCCCTTCTTGTGTTTTTCACATCTTCAATTGGCATCAGAGCGCCTGGTTCTGAGCTTAAACACTTAACCGTGTCAGTACAACATCCAAGCATCAGAAAAACATTATGGTTGGACCAAGCCAAAACATCATCAATGACAATAATGAAGACAGGGACAGATTCAGTGGCAAACCTCCAGTCTTTGATGGAGAAAACTTTGACTACTGGAAAAACAGAATTGAGAGTTTCTTTCTGGCCCATGATGCTGATCTATGGGACATGGTGACAGATGGATACACGCATCTTGTGGATGGACGTGGTCAGAAGATAGACAGGAAAATGATGTCTGATCAGCAAAAGCGTGAATTCAGAAACCACCACAAGGCCAGAACAATTCTCCTCAGTGCCATCTCATATTCAGAATATGAGAAAATATCAAACAGAGAAACTGCCAAAAATATGTTTGACTCTCTGAGAATGACGCATGAAGGCAACATTCAAGTCAAAGAAACCAAGGCCCTTGCGCTCATTCAGAAGTATGAGGCATTCAAGATGGAACATATCGAATCAATAGAAACTATGTTTTCAAGATTTCAAATTCTTGTTGCTGGACCAAAAGTTCTTGACAAAGGGTATTCTACTACTGATCACGTTAAGAAGATCATCAGAAGCTTGCCCAAACAATGGAGGCCAATGGTCACAACACTTAAGCTAGCCAAAGATCTCAACAAAATCTCTCTGGAAGAACTTGTTAGCTCCCTCAGAAGTCACGAGATAGAGCTAGAAGAAGATGAACCTCAAAAGCAAGGTAAGCCATTAGCTTTAAAATCTAACAGAAAATCTGACTCCAAAGTTTTGCAGGCTGTGGAAGAAACCTATGATGGATCCTCATCAGAAGAAGATGAACTGTCTCTCCTCTCCAGAAGGTTGAACCAACTGTGGAAGCAGAGACAAAGGAAGTTCATAAATCCCAGAAGATCAGAAAATCAGAATGGATCCTCCTCCAGATACAGAAAGTCTGAGTCCTCCTCAGGACACAGAAGTTCTGAAGGTTCTTCAGGATACATAAAGCCAAACAACAAGGAAATCATCTTCTATGAATGTAACGAGCAAGGGCACTACAAAAGTGACTGCCCAAAGCTTCAGAAGGAAAAGCCCAAAAAGAATTTTCTCTAGGAAAAGAAGAAAAGCCTCATGGCTACATGGGATGATTCTGACACATATGAAGCTGACTCGGAATCAGATGATGAAAGAGCAAACATAACTCTCATGGAAAACGTATCAGAAGACAGTGAAGCTTCTGGTTCAGACTCAGAATCAGACACTGAAGAGGTATTCCCTGACTTTACCATAAACTTTACTAAGGCTAAACTTGCTGAAAGTCTAAATGAAATTCTGGAAAGGTATCAGTAGATCAGATTCAAATTCAGAAACCTTAAAAGGAATCTTGCCTCTGACTCTGAAAAGACTGAGAGTCTCAGATTGGAGAATTCTGAAATAAGAGAAAAAATTTCAAAAATTAGAAAATGATTTGCAAAACTCTCAAAAGGAAACAATTTCTGAAACTCCCAGCAATGCTGATGAGATCATCAAAGAGTATGATCACAACTTTCAGAAGTTTCTAGCTAAAAATATAGACAGAAGCAAGATGGATTCAATGATCTATGGAGTTAGCAGAAATGGCAGAAAAGGGATAGGATAACAAGGTAAGGTACCTACACAAAAAAATGCCATGGACTTAGTTATAAAATGCACACCACTCAATTCACATTTTATATATGGGCACACACATGACATAAAATACACAAGTAGTGATTATTCTGTCAACCCAAAATTCAACCAGAATTTTGGTAAAACTAACAAATCAGGACCCAAGAATATGTGGGTACCTAAGGATAAAATCATACATGTGGCAGATATCTTTAGCAGCAAGGCTAAGACACCAATCATGGTACCTGGACTCTGGCTGCTCACGACACATGACGAGAAGAAGGCATATGTTCCAAAGCCTGGAACTTAAGCCTGGAGGCCATGTGGGCTTTGGAGGCAATCAGAGAGGAAAGATCATTGGCTCTAGAACAGTAGGTAATTGAAATCTTCCCTCTATAAGTAATGTTTTATTAGTTGATGGATTAATGCATAACCTTTTATCCATAAGTCAATTAAGTGATAATGGTTATGATATAATCTTCAATCAAAATTCATGCAAAGCTGTTAGTCAGAAAGATGGGACTATCCTATTTAATGGAAAGAGGAAAAACAACATTTATAAAATAAAACTTTCTGAACTAAAGAGTCAGAATGTAAAATGTCTACTGTCTGTTAATAATGAGCAATGGATCTGGCACAGAAGATTGGGACATGTTAGTATGAGAAGAATATCTCAAATTAACAAACTCAATCTGGTCAGAGGAATTCCTAACTTGAAGTTCAATTCATATGCTATGTGTGAAGCATGTCAGAAAGGCAAATTTGCAAAACCTGCCTTCAAATCCAAAAATGTTGTTTCCATTTCTAAGCCATTAGAACTTCTGCACATTGACTTATTTGGACCAGTAAAAACTGCTTCAGTCAGTGGCAAGAAGTATGGGTTAGTAATCATAGATGACTATAGCAAATGGACATGGGTAAAGTTCTTAAGACACAAGGACGAGTCACACTATGTGTTCGTTACCTTCTACAACCAAGTTCAGAATGAAAAGGATCTTAGAATTGTCAAAGTCAGAAGTGATCATGGTGGAGAATTTGAAAATAAAGATTTTGAATTATTCTTCAATGAAAAAGGCATTCTGCATGATTTCTCTTGTCCTAGAACTCCCCAACAAAATGGAGTTGTAGAACGAAAGAACAGAACATTGAAAGAAATGGCCAGAACCATGATCAACGAGACTAACGTTGCTAAGATCTTCTGGGCAGAGGAAATTAACACAGCGTGTTACATTCAGAATAGAATCTCCATAAGACCTATTCTGGAAAAGACTCCATATGAATTGTGGAAGAACAGAAAGCCCAACATTTCTTATTTTCACCCATTTGGATGCACATGTTTTATTCTGAATACAAGAAATTATTTGAACAAGTTTGACTCTAAAGCACAAAAGTATAGTATGTTAGGATACTCTGAACGCTCGAGAGGGTACAGAGTATACAATACAGAAACACAGATTGTTGAAGAGTCAATCAGTGTTAGGTTTGATGATAATCTTGACTCTCAAAAGTCAAAGCAGAATGAATTCCTTGCAGGTATGGAAGTTGAACTCATAGGTACTGAAGACAACTCATCAGAGGTTCTCAACAGAGACACTCCCTCAACAGCAGAAAGTGTCATTGCAAGCAATCCAGCACCTTCTGTTGATCAACTCCATAAAAGACTATCCAGAAGCAGCATTGATCACCCAGAAGATACAATACTGGGAAAGAAGGAAGATCCAATCAGAACAAGATCAACATTCAGAAACTCTGAAGAATCTCTCATGGGACTGGTTTCTCTGATTGAACCAACAACAATTGGTGAAGCACTTCTGGAAAATGAATGGATTTTGGCAATGCAAGAGGAACTAAATCAATTCACCAGAAATGACGTATGGGATCTGGTTCCCAAACCAAAAGGATTCAACGTCATTGGTACAAAATGGGTGTTCAGAAACAAACTGAATGAGCAAGGTGAAGTCATCAGAAATAAAGCACGACTGGTAGCACAAGGTTATAGTCAGCAAGAGGGGATAGACTATACAGAAACCTTTTCTCCAGTCGCCAGGTTAGAATCTATCAGACTTTTAATATCATTTGTTGTTAATAAAGGCATCACTCTGTATTAGATGGATGTCAAAAGTGCATTCTTAAATGGCTATATAGATGAACAGGTATATGTGCACCAACCTCCTGGTTTTGAGAGTTCCAAAAATCTAGAATATGTTTTCAAACTAAAGAAGTCACTCTATGGTCTGAAACAAGCTCCCAGAGCTTGGTATGAAAGACTAAGTAACTTCCTGTTAGAAAAGGAATTCACCAGAGGGAAAGTGGACACAACCTTGTTCTGTAAGACAGTTAAGAATGACATGTTAGTATGTCAGATTTATGTTGATGACATCATATTTGGATCCACTAAACCCTCTCTGGGAAGAGAATTTACTAAATGTATGCAGGCAGAGTTTGAGATGAGCCTAATGGGGGAACTCAAATTCTTTTTGGGCATTCAGATAAATCAAACTCCATAAGGAACTTACATTCATCAGAGAAAATATGTCAGAGAACTTATGAAGAAATTTGATCTCTCAGAATGTAAGCCCTCAAAGATTCCAATGCATCCCACGTGCATTCTGGAAAAGGAAGAGGTAAGTAAAAAGGTAGAACAAAAGGTCTACAAAGGTATGATTGGTTCTCTTCTCTATCTGACGGCTTCAAGGCCTGACATTCTATTCAATGTTTGCATTTGTGCTAGATTCCAATCAGATCCTAGAGAATTTCACTTAACAGCAGTTAAGCAAATTTTCAAGTATCTGAAAGGTACTACTAATATGCGGTTGTTTTATAGAAAATCAAGTGATTACAACTTAGTAGGATACTGTGATGCTGACTTTGCTGGAGACAAAGTAGAACGTAAAAGCACTTCCAGAAGATGCCAATTTTTGGGAGAAAATCTGATCTCATGGTCCAGCAAAAGACAATCCACAATAGCACTATCAACAATAGAAGCTGAATACATAGTAGCTGCTGGATGTAGTACGCAAATGCTCTGGATGAAAAGTCAACTTGAAGACTTCAATATATTTGAGATTAACATCCATATCCTCTGTGACAATACTTCTGCTATTTGTCTCAGTAAAAATCCTATTTTGAATTCTAGGGCTAAGCATATAGAAATAAAACATCATTTTATTAGGGACTATATTCAGAAAGGGATTCTTAACTTAAAATTCATTGACACAGACCATCAATGGGTTGATGTCTGTACAAAACCTATTTTTGAAGATAGGTTTAACTTTATTCTGAAACATCTCAGCATGAACCTTTGCCCAGAATAAATTATTTTATTTACATATCTTAACCTTCAGAACTTAGTTATTTTCTGTGAACTACTGATCAACCTGCCTTCAGGGTTTTAGAAGTACAGATTGCATCAGAATCTATCCATGAAGATCTGAGAATTTCATTTCAAGGATAGAAGTGTGTTGTTCACATAAGCAAACAGTTGTCATCCATTCATCAGCTACCTTCTGAGGCTGAACACGCGTTCACTGTTCTGAAAGGTCAAAAGCACTGATTGGGTGCATTGAGACACACATCATGGGTAACCGTTCCAATATCTTTCTGAATCCCTTAAAATCAACTGTCATTAATGCTTATAATCATGACTAATTGTTTCTCTCTCTCTCTCTCTCTCTCTCTCTCTCTCTCTCTCTCTCTCTATCTCTCTCTCTCTCTCTCTCTCTCTCTCTCTCTCTCTCTCTATCTCTCTCTCTCTCTCTCTCTCTCTCTCTCTCTTACTGTTTATGCTTTCAAGAAAATCTATTTAAACTCAAGTTTCACCCTTTACATTCTTTCACTTTTACTCTCTCAATACCTTTTATTGTTTTCAGTTTGTACTTTCAAAAAACCTCTCATCTTTCTCAAAATTCTTGTGTGAACATGGCTTCTTCAAGCGTCCAAAACATCAGTACTCAGGAAACTGCTTCTATGGAACAGTACGAAGAACCATACAGAATGCTACTCACTCCCATTGACAATCTGGAAGTTCTTTCAGAACTGATTGTTGACTTTGAAAGCCTTCAAGAAAACGACTTCAATCTGTATGAAGATGTCAATGCTCAAGGTTGGAACAAATATTTTGACCGTCTTCTAGGGCCAACGTTTCCAATTATTGTCAAAGAATTACGGATACATGCTTCCTCCTTAAACCATCAATTTAACTCGTATGTCATGGGGAAGAAGATTGTCATTACAAAAGACCTAATTTCAAGACTTATCGGTTACAATGGTGGAGGTGTCAGATGTATTGACATGGCTGAAAGATGTTCTGATGTTGCTTCTATTGCAAGGGAAATATTTACTCTGGGTCTACCCTCCAACAAGATTAGGGATCTGAAGGATCATCACAGAATTTGGGCTAAAATAATTCTGGGATGCATCAACCACAGGAAGCCAACTAGCTCTCCTGATTACATAAACATTGATCAGCAGTTTCTGATCTACTTTATATCCAAGAAGACTAAGGTAAACCTCCCTCACATGCTATTTAATCATCTGAGGACCAGTGTAAAGGAAACAAGAGAAGATGAGCATACCAAAAGGGACTGGATACCCCTAGGAAGACTCATATCAGATATTCTGACAGAGAATAGGCTGATAGAGCATTTGACTGAAGCACAAGAAATTAGCTCACTAGAAGAAACTGCTGGGAAGCCTCTGAACGCAAAAAATCTGAAAAAGATGAAAATCATTGAGAACATCAAGAAGGAACCCAACATTACTTCTTTTGTAACCATCACTTCCAGAAGAATTCCTCTGGATGATTTTCCTCTTTTCTCTGAGATTGACTCTAAGCCTGAGATAATTGTCAGATATATGGATGTGTGTAAGGCAGATGGCACTGCACCAGAAATAAATATCCAGGACTTGCATCAGGCTGCTCCAGAATTTGTTTTGAAGAAGACCAAGAAAAGGAAGGCGACAACAGAAGGATCATCCCAGAGGACTCCAAAAGCTGCTAAAAAGAAAGGTAATCCTTCCTCTGTTACTGTTTTAGAATCAATAACTATATCAACATCTGAGACCATAACTACCCAATCAGAACATCCAACTCCACAAACTTTTGATGACTTTGACATAGGGTTTGATCCATCATAAACTCTAAGTCTAAGTGAAACTCACTCCCTTCCTATTAATCCAAATCCTGAACAAACTCAACCAGAACTTGCCAAAGTTCTGTCTGATATTGACTCTTTTGACCAAGACATTTCAGCTCCCACACCATAAAATCCAAATCCTCAAATCCCTGATAATCCAAACTCTGAAACTACAACAGATGTTCCACAACAAGATATTCCACCACCTCTCTCTCCACAACAAGATATTCCTCATCCACCATCAACTCAACCTGAACAATCACAACCAGAAGCTCAAACTTCTGAGAATCAACCATCTGAGACCCATGAACCAGAACCTCACAATATTTCAACCAACCAATCTGAAGAACCTACTTTAGATTCAGATGCAATCCCAATCCCAGGAATCACTGAACCACTTGTTATTCGCATGCCTCTCACCATCCTGGACATTCCACAAATTCCTTCTTCTCTGGAATCCACACCACCAAATTCCCCAACCATTCCAATCATCATACCTGACTTTCCCACTCCTTCACCCAAGAGCAATCCAACTGACAATGTAAGACTTGTCATTGATCCAACTGCATTGGAACGATTAGCTGTTGTATCTCACAAAAATGTCGTTCCCAAACCTCCTTGAAGCATGCTAGTCTAGAGATGACTAATCCTGCTGCTTCTGATTATCTATGGACAAGTTTCAGAAACTGGTTAAGTTCTAAAACATTAGAGCTAAAAGAACAGAGCTATGAACAGGTTCAACGGAATTTTAGTGATATGCTAAAGGTTTTTGAAGACCAAGTTTTGAGAGATCTGCTCAAGAAGGAGATTCTCCCTCTGGATAATGCTCCCTGGTCAGAACATCGTCCCTCATATGAAGTTCAACCAGAATCAGAAGGTCTCTCCCTGACTGCTTCTCCAGAAGATATGATCTCAGCAGAGGAAATGATTCAATGTGATCAAGCTGCAAAATGCTCTGAGAAGAATCCAGATACTGAAGAATCTCCAGCTCCTTCCTATGTCATGTAAACTCTGGAAGAATTGAAGAGAGCAAATGTTGTTATCTAGGAAAGGTAGGATAAGCAGGAGGACACAAACAAAGAAATCAAGAGAATTTTGGGCAAACAAGAAGAATCTAACACCCAGATCAAGGGCTTGCTGGAAGCATATTCACACGCCTTCCTCCTCCCTCTTAGATTCTTTTCTGTTTTAAATCTTTTTATCTGTAACGTTTGTTTTACATTGCCTCTTTTCTGGAATACTTATCATTGCTTCTTGCTTTTTAATATAAATCAACTATTTTGGCTCTAATTATATTGCCTTTTTGATAACTGACAAAAAGGGGGAGAAAGTAAGATATTTTCAATAACGGTTTACTGAGACAGGAGTTTCAAACATTCTGGACTACTTAACATCTATCTTCTGAAAAGCTTGAACAGGTACAAACTCTGATGAAAGATGCAATTAAACTCTGATGCTCAAGGACTCAAGGAACTTAAGGGAAGTAATCAACTCAGGGGGAGTTTTTCTTCTTTATTCTAAACTTTTTATTCTTTATTTTTTAATTGAAAAATCTGGTTTTTGTCATCATCAAAAAGGGGGAGATTGTTAGAACATAGTTTGATTCTACAACCCTTGGTTAGAGTTTTGATGATAACAAATACAAAGAATAAATAAATACAAAGAACAAATATGCACCTTAAAAATATGTTTTATGTATGCAGAAGTTCTGATTAGATCAGCATCAGAAGATAAGCCATAAGTGTTACACGCTGAAGCAATCAGAGCATACGCTTAAGATTGGTGACCAGAACCTGAGCTTAATTATAGTAAACTCTGATTCTGAACAAGAACATATGAAACCAAGTCATCAATATTCTGAAGCGTCATCAGCAGTAAGGAGAAAAGATTCTGAAGCATTACTGAACATTTAAGACAACATCAATTCCAACGGCTTCCTTCAGACAGGATCTTCTCCAAAAGGAAAGTGTGTTAATGACATTAAACATGCTTTATGATCAACGTCATTACACTGCCTATATAAACAAGTCAGCTTGCAAAATGAAGTACGTACGTACACACAACGATTTTGCTAAATCACCACTCACGCATATTCAAGCTGCAAGCAAATTCATTCTTTATTCTAAGCTATAAACCTGCATAATTTATCACAGTTGTGATAAACTGTTTTGTTAGAAAAACAACAATACATATTGTTTAATCATTTTGAAAAAGAGATCCTTGAGATTAACCGGATTGTGGTTGTACTCAAGAAGACTTTAACAGTTGTTAAAGTAGCTTTTGTAATCTTGTTGAGATTAGTGAATTAAGACCTCGTTGGAGAGAGGCGAAATCACCTTGAGGGGTGGATTATAGTAGTTTGAGATCAAACGAACCAGGATAAAAATACCGTGTTATTAAGCTGTTTTAGATTCAAGTTTTCAATTCAACCCCCCTTCTTGTGTTTTTCACATCTTCAAAATAATCCCATTGGGTTCCCATTTTTCTATTTCCTTTATGTCCTTGAGCATCTCATCACTTTCGCTGCTTGTCCGAAGCTGATTGGATTGATTAGTACCGCTTGAGCTTGATAGTTGATACTGAAGATTGGTTGTAAGGTGATCCAACGAGACATATTTATACGCTTTAAATCTCTAACTTTTTCCTGGACCGCCCTTTCGGGTTTTCAGTCCACTGGGATACCCTTTTTTGCCCAAGCCGCCTTTTCAGGTTTTCGACTCGTCGGGTGTACGAATTTTTTTATATATCCCTAATTTTTTCCCGAACCCTTTTGGTTCACCGGGATGCCCTAATTTTTTCCTAGGCCAGTCGAACTAGCGGGTCTTTGTTTATGCATAACATCTTTTAACTATGTCCGCGTTTACCGGGTGTAGAAGGTTGTCACCGTCCATAGTGGTTAGGATCATGGCTCCACTAGAAAATATGTTCTTGATTACAAATGGCCCTTCGTATGTGGGAGTCCATTTTCCCCTGGGATCACCTTGCGGCAGTATGATGCGTTTGATTACCAAGTCACCAGCCTGATATACCTGACGTCTGACCTTTTTGTTAAAAGCTTTGATCATACGTTTTTGGTACATCTGACCATGGCAGACAACCGCGAGCCTCTTCTCGTCAATCAGGTTTAACTGGTCAAGTCGAGTTTGGCCCCATTCGTCTTCACTTAGCCCTGCATCCTTTATGATTCTCAAGGAAGGGATCTGGACCTCAATGGGCAGGACAACTTCCATACCGTATACCAAAGAGAAAGGAGTTGCCCCTGTTGATGTGTGCATTGTGGTGCGGTAACCATGAAGAGCAAATGGTAACATTTCATGTCAATCCTTATATGTCACCTTCATCTTCTGTATGATTCTCTTGATATTTTTGTTAGAAGCTTCAACAACGCCATTCATCTTCGGCCGATAGGGAGAAGACTTATGATGCTGAATCTTGAATTGTGTGAAAAGCTCGGTGATCATACTGTTGTTGAGATTGGTACCATTATCTGTAATGATTCTTTCCGGAATACCATACCGACAGATAATGTTATGTTTGATGAATTGAGCCACAATATTCTTGGTAACTGAAGCGAATGCAGCTGCCTCGACCCACTTTGTGAAGTAATCAATGGAAACCAGGATGAAGTGGTTCCCATTAGAAGCTGTAGGTATAATTTCTCCAATCATATCGATGCCCCACATTACAAATGGCCAAGGAGCAGCCAAGACGTTTAGAGGAACTAGAGGCATATGTATCTTGTCAACATAGATCTGGAATTTGTGACAAGTCTACGAATGCTGATAACAATCTGTTTCCATGGTGGACCAGTAGTGTTGTACCCCAAAATTTTCTCTCTCATATTTCTCAATACATTTCAAGAAAGATCCTCAAGTTGCTCAAGAAAGCCTAAGGGTTGACCAGACAAGCTCTCTCCTAAGGCAGTCTACCTCAAATTAGGGTTTCATGTTGCATCAAGATACTTGAGTCCAAGGGGTCCCAAATGCTCACCATTGTCCTAATATGTTCTCAAGATCATCCATGTGAAGTTTCGAGCCTTGCAGAGAAAGTTTTCCCAGTCAATTGCTCAAAGGCCTAAAAATCGACTGTGCTAGGGCAAAAGTCAATTGTGGCCGACATACAGTCAAAATTCAAGATTTTTGGTCAACATCCTCATTTTGGAGTATATTTCATCATTTGATCAAGGGTTGATCATGATTCATCAAGGATTGCTCACAATTCATCAAGAACCAAAAGTTGCTAAATTAGGGTTTTACAGGAAAAGTCAACTCAACTTTGACCAAGCATAACTTTCTCATACTTTATGAGAAATGACCCATCCAAATCTCATTTTGAAGAGGACTCAATTCTCTACAATACATCTTCAGCTACAAAGTTCAAAATATGCACTCACAAGAAGTTATGAATTTGGACATTATAGGTCATTTTGAAAAGTCAACAAAAACACATTTTTTGTCAAAGCTTCATACATGAACATGGAATACCAAATTGATATCAGACCAAAAGGGTTGTTTAGAGGACATATCAATATTTCTAAAAAGTCCAAGAACACCTTCAAAGAGTCAAAATTGATGAAGTTATGCATTGGTGAAGTTGACCCTTTTTGGAAAATTGTCAAAAGTCAACTATGCCTCAAATTGCAATTTTTGCCAAATGGGCCTAATCTTTTGCACTTGTTTTGAGTTGGTAGCATGTTCCACGAGCCCTAGCCCTTGCCACTTGTCATTATCTTATTTTTATTATTTATTTTGATTTTTATTTGAATTAAATAAATTTAAATAAAAACAAATCATGGAAAAATCCAAAACATTGAAATCTCAAGATTTTGTACATGTTTCAGGTCCTATGTCCAGTTGGCAAGTGATTGAATTCGTGCAAGACCTTTGTGTGCACAAAAATATTGAGTTTGACCTATTTTAGAAAAATCTTCAAGTGAATCAAATCCAAATCAAAAGCTATAATGGAGAAAGATTGAGATCAAGTTTTCAACCCTAATTCAATCATTGATATATATTGAACAATTGCAGACCTAGAACAAGAGGTTAGAGAGGCGTGAGAAGTCAGAACAAACTTGAAAAAAACACAAAAATGTACAAAGATAAAATAACTGAAAACGACACACTCGCAGGGTTTGTAGCTACAGACGTACGTCTGTAGGTAAAAGTCTGTGACTTTTACCAACAGAGAAAGGAAGAAGATGATTGGCGTGGCGCTACCGTATTGGCCCATTTGAATTCTGGCGCCTTTTTTCACGTTATTGTATATTATCATTATTATTTATTCTATGTACAAATAGAACGCATAGCTCAGCTGGCATTGGTGCAGGTGGAAAATGCTTTGGGGTCTGGGTTCGAATCCCAGGTCCCCCCATTTGTTTCATATTATTTTCTTTTCAGTAATCAGGCGCATGCTTGTGTAGGATGACCACCATGGTCCATCAGCATCCAACCAGCCAAGTGTCCAGATGGCCAGATCTAAGGGCCATTAGATGAGGGAGCACCAAAGGCCTTAGTCAACGCATAGTTGGGAATCTGGCAAGTCAACGTGGATCAAGTTCTATTGGGCCCAGAATTTGCTTTTGACACCCTCCAAAATTACTTTCAGGCCCAGTTTTCTTCTTTCTTTTCTTTTTTATATTTTCTTTTATTTAATTTATTTATTTATTTTTGCTAACAACAAATTAATTTTCTTTTATTCAAAATATCACAAAAAATAATATTTTCATACAATTAGATTTAGGTTTATTTTTTATCAAAAATTAATTAATTTAATTAGGTTATTTAATTTTAGGTAACTTTAATTGTTTTGTAAATAAATTAAAATTAATTAGAACAATTAGGGTTTTTGTTTCTAACTTAATTATATTTTATTTTTCTTAAAATAACCAAAAACATAAAAATAGGTTAAATTTAGTCATCTTTTTTAATTAATTTAATTACTAATTATATTTGTATATATCTTAAAAACCTAATTCTTTTTCTTAAAATATAATTAAAAGTAACAAAAACAATTTTTTCTTCCAATTAGGTTAGAAGGGGTCAAAACCCTAATTTCTTATCGTTCTTAATATCATCGCTCGCGCTTTATTATTATTTTTACCATATTGATGTAATTGCTCACAAGTTGTAATAGATTAATTAGGACCTTTACTTTCATTTATCGTTTTTTTAAGGGTTTGTTTTTTTGGCTATGTAAATACCCGAAGCCTTGTAATAGCGTAGCTTATTTTCCGCACTTTAAATTCCGCAAAATATTAACTGTTAGATGTATGGACAATAGGGATGCATGACAAGAATGTATGATTAACTTTAAAAACAGTTAGCAAACCCTAAATGTGCAAAGATAAATAACTTAAAATTGAGTCACTCGCACATGTGCACTCCTAGGGTATACTCTCACTTCAGTTGCCTTCGGTAAATGGTCATTAAGTATAGGATATTTTAGTGATCGCCCTTTTGTCTCAAAGATCAAAGTTACCTCTGAAAGGTTGCCTCGGAATTGTCGCCTCAAATAATTGATCTAAGACATTAGGGTTATTACTAAGACGTCCTAACATTGCTTTAGTGATCGTACGTCCCTTTTGAATTGACCCTCAAAACTCCAACGATGGTGCTACCTACTAACTAATAGTGGGATAGCGCTGTCTAAAGGAAACGAATATAGAACAATTATTTTTTCGAGTAGGTAGATTAATTCTTAAGTACTTGCTCAATCCAAACAAACTCTTTCACACTTACACTCCTTTCAAACAAAGTTTTCAAAAACACTTCGTAACACTCTTGAAGACAGAAGAAAGGGTTAAATTGAAGTCAAAACAAAAACTTTTCAAATCACACAAACACACAAAGAAGCAATTTTGAAAATGATGAGCAAGTACCTAAGAGCCCGTAGATAACTACGGATAGAAAGGGTGCTAATACCTTCCCTTTCTATAACCTACCCACCGTACTCAGAATATCTCGAAAAAGGAATTTTTCTGTGCTTTTTTCCTTTCCAGTTGGATAAAATAAAAGTCGGTGGCGACTCTTGCTTACCGCGACATTTTGCGAACACAAATGCAAAACGCAAACCAACATTCCAAAAAAATAGTCCCGGTTCTGGACACCGTATCACAGAATTGGCGACTCTGCTGGGGACTTAATAAGTGGGGTATACCTTAGGAATAATTCATCATATTGCTTCTATTGTTTGATCCTATTGCTTTATCTTTGTGGGCTTTGTATTGGAGTTACTATAGATCCTAACCCGGATCTGGGGAACACCTGTTAGGTAAGTAGCAATAAACTATGAGGGAACTGTACGGCGTAGACCGATACGGTTGAAGTAGTAGCTACGTTAATGTGGCACATTAGTTGGTACTGGTATACCTTGTGGAGGAACAAGGAGAATATGGGGCTGCTATATGGGTCGTTAAGCATCAACTAACCTTAAGCATCAACCAACTTGGCCATAGGAAGTAGTGAGATAGTCAGCCTCGGTATAGAGCTGAGAACTGGTTGATACTCGATACTACACTCATTGAGACCATACTCTCGAGATAGTTCCGGCCGCAAGAAAAGATTGCGTGAGCTGAAACCATGACCGATGGAGGATGGTTAGTGATATTGAGAACCTCTAGAACCCGGTTACTATTATTAGGACATGTTGAACCAACTGAACTTCAAGAGGGTAGTACCTAGACTCCATGCAAGCCCGAGACTTAAGGGCTATTGTGTGACTTGTTTGCCTTTACCATGTTTGATACCTGCTATACCTGTTGTGTTTTTTATCATGACATCATGCATCATAACATAGCATGCATATTTCATTAGACTAACCATTTCAAAGACCGAAGGGATTTATCTTTGTTCTGTTTTGCAGATTATGGCTTCAGTACGCAGAAATACCATTCGAGTCAACTTCATGCAAAGCCCTGCTCAGCTCAGAGAGTTGGTCTCAAAAGTCCCTGATACTTTCTCATTTGTTAGAAGACATGGTCATCTCCTTAGCCTGGTCACTTCCAAGTTGGATGAGCAGATGATGAACGTGCTGTTCCAGTTCTTTGATCCGTTGCATCACTGTTTCACCTTCCCGGATTATCAGCTAGTCCCTACTTTGGAGGAGTTTTCTGATTTACTGGGTATATCCATCCTCGAGCAGACGCCCTTCACAGGTTTGGGGGAGGTTCCAAAGCCAGAGGATATTGCTTCAGCCCTACATCTAAAAAGGGTTGATGTAGTGTCCAACTAAGAGACACAGAGTGGGGTTAAAGGTTTCTTGGTTAAGTTTCTAATGGATCAAGCTCAACAGTTCTGGGATAACTTGGATTTTCAAGCATTTGAAGACATCTTGGCTCTCCTCATCTACGGCTTAGTTCTTTTCCCAAATCCAGATTCCTTCATAGACGTGAATATGGTCAAGATCTTCATGTCTCGTAACCCAGTGCCTACTCTTATGGGTGATATCATACATGCCCTCTATACCCGTACTATGCGAAGAAGGGGGGCCCTCATGTGTTGCACGCCGCTGCTGGCGAGGTGGTTTATTTCGCACCTCCCCAAATCTGTATTGAAGAATGAGGAAGGTGTAGGTAGGGCTTACAGAATCATGTCCCTTGCTCATACGGACATCCTTTGGAGTTCTAATGATATGGAAAAGGTAGCTGTCATTGATCGATGTGTGGAATACCCTAATGTCCCTTTTCTTGGTATTAGAGGGGGAATAACCTATAGTCCTTGCTTGGCTCTACGACAGTTTGGTCGCGCTCGGAGAGACGGTCCCCATGAGCTGCTTCTTACAGATATCGTCTTTGACTACAAAGGGGACATTAATGAGCATCGCCGGAGGTTTATACGAGCCTGGGGCAGGGTGAACAGGTCTGACCCACATGAGCTAGGACTGAATACTTCTCTCCCAATGCAACCTTATCTCCAGTGGGTTCGAGCCCGTGCTCAAAAGCTGGGGATGCCATATGAAGCTATTTTGCCGGTGATTGCAGAGCAGACTAATGAAGAAGGGGTTCCTTATACAGTCCTTCATCCTTACATGCCTACTGATCTTCGAGCATTGAAGAGATCTTGGATCCAGTTAAAGGAAGAAAGGGATACTTACCGAGATAAGTATCATGAGCAGGAGAGGAAGATCTTGAGGCTTACGAGGCAGCTTGAGAATGAGAGGACAACCAACGATTATGTCAGCACGAAGGGAAAACGACCATGGGATTTCTGATGTCTTTTATTGTTTCTAGTTTAGATTTGCTTTTCAGTTATTTCTTTTGTAACGCCTTAAAGGCATTGTTAAACGTTGTTACAAGTTTAATCTAATAAAGTGTGTTTCATTTTGTTTTACAAATTTGAATCTCCCTAAGTCTTTGAAATCATTTCATACGCATTCCATTACCATGCACCTCATTACAGGTACCATTACAGGTTTCTTATCTTCTTCGTTGTTTATTTAAGCACAAAATGTCTTCTGAAACACCTACTGATCAAGCCATCAAAGCTCTTCAAGCTCAGAACGCTCAATTCCAAGAGATGTTCTTGAACTTGGCCAAGGGTCAACAGGATTTGAAAGCTCTCATCTTGAAGGATAAGAAGAAGAAGAAGAAGAAGAAGGTGGTTCTTTTGAACATGGGTCACAGGTTTGGGAATAGGTTACGACAGGAAGCTGATCTGTCTCATTCATCTGGAGGAGGAGAGAATCAAGAGGAAAGAAAGGGTCCTAGCCCTGTGGTCTCTGATAATGATACTGATTTTGATGATGAACAGTACCCTCCTGTTGAGGATAGGTACAAACAACTTGAAGACCGTCTGAGTGCTATGGAGATTCAGAAGGTTCCCGATTTGGACTTCGGAGATTTGGGACTGGCATCGGGAGTGGTGATTCCTCACAAGTTTAAAGCTCCCGTTTTTGCTAAGTGTTGTACCCCAATTTTTCCCCCTATAATTCCTCTATCATATCATATCAACTCGATCATAACAAGATCACATTAGGGTTGGTTCTTCCTCTTTTTTCCTATCTTTAAGTTTGCTCTTGAGGAATCTCCAAGCACCTTGGTTGTGTATTTTGTATATGTGTTGTTGACTAACTTTTAATCAAAATACAAAAAAATATTTGTCTTTGTCTTTGTATATTTTTGTTTTGTAGGTACCAAGTCGAAGCATCTGACAAATAAGGATTTCTGGTATTATTTTCCTAAAATCTCTATTTGCAAAGAAAAAAGAATTAAAAATTTTCATTTTTTTTCACTGATGCAATCGATTGCACATAATGTATTTTGCGCCATTTTTGAAAAAAATACATTGTGCAATCGATTTGCAATGTAGTGCAATCGATTGCACATCGTGAAAATTAAAAAAAAAATCAACATTTTAAACTTGTCAAATTTTGGCTCCAATTTTCCTTCACTTTTGAAAGATGTATCATTAATTCAAATTTTAGTGCCAATCTTTCATTTTTAAAAAGAATTATCATTAATTTAAATTTTGGCTCTAATATTTGAAAGAATTATCATTAATTCAAATTTTGGCTCTAATTTTTGAAAGAGTTATCATTAATTCAAATTTTGGCTCCAAGAATCAATTACCAAATTACCACTAATCCCAATCCTAAAACTCTATAAATAGAGCTCTCATTTCATTCAAATTTCAAGCTTTTGATAGCCAAATCCACCTTGCTAAAAAAATCTCTCAATTCTCTCCATCTACCAAATTCACTCAAAGCTCCATTTTCAAAAAGTTAGTAAGCTTTGCATTGAAGCTTACTAATTTTGAGCTAAACCTTCATCCAATCACTTTTTCTCCATCAATTATCTACATCCAAGCTTGGTCAATTGATTCTTGTGGTTGAATTGAAGCAAATTCTTGAAGTTGTTTTGATAATTCTCTAGATCTACCTTTGGTAAGTTGGATAATTCATCTTTCACAATGTGATCTCTTGGTGATCTTTGGGATTGATTCTTTGAGCATTATTTTGTGATTTCAATGGTGTTATTTTCTCATAATTTGATGGAATTTTCGTGCTCAAGTGGATCCATGATCATAAGGTGTTTGATGGAAAGTTTGAACAAGAAATTGCCCTTTTAAAATGTTGTTTTTGCTATTGTTACTGTGTGCAATCGATTTGCACTAAGTGTAAATCGATTGCACAGAAGCAATTTCACGCGAATTTTTGAAAACTGTACTATGTAAATCGATTTACATAGTAGTGTAAATCGATTTACACCAGGACATAATGCATTTTTTGCCTTGTTTTAGGGCAGCTTTGATCCAAAATGCTTTTTCTACTCACTCCTTTTGATTGTTGGTTTGGATTGTAATTTTAAATGTCCAATTTGTCTTTAAACTCAATGGACTTTGTGATGTAGATGAAGTTGGATAAATGTTCATCAATTCAAATCTACCTAAGAGTGAATTATTTAATTCATTTT
Organism: Vicia faba; assembly: GCA_948472305.1. Lineage (NCBI taxonomy): Eukaryota > Viridiplantae > Streptophyta > Magnoliopsida > Fabales > Fabaceae > Vicia > Vicia faba. Next base: position 337,215,471 of record OX451735.1, read on the forward strand.
TGGTTCTTTGGATTAATGATATGTTTAGTGCTTTAATCCATCTAGAGGAGTGGTTGAATTTAAAGATGAAAGAATTTTGAAATGGTGATCCAAATTAGCTTATCATTTCCCTCCCTCTTCATCTTATCCCTTTCTTTTTTTTAATTGTGCTACATGTTAAGGGATGGTGATCTCTATATCATTTATCCAAACATGAAGTATATAGATTGCTATTGACCGGCCTCAAAATAGGTGTGACTTCTACATAAGTCCACTTACGATTGCTTAACATAACGCTAAATTTTGTCCCGATTCGAATAAATGATCATTCGTGGCCCAAACTTATGATTGCAAGCCCAAGTATGTTAATTTGATCTCTTTGATCCAATAACCTTGAGATTCATTGTGTGGAGGCTTTGGTTCTACCAATCCTCTAATGGATCTACAACACCTTTGGTCAACGTGGATCACTTAAACATCGTTGATCATTACATGTTGCCTTGTGAGAATTCCAAAATGGATGATATACTTGACAAAAAGCAAATGCAACTTGTTGTGTGGAGGCTTTGGTTCTACCAATCCTCTAATGAGTTCCAAATGCAAGTTTGAAGATGGTCATCCAACTAACCACTAATTACTAACAATTAACTTTACTTTATGCTTTTATTTTCATGCTTTATGTACCATTTACTTTTAGCATTTTACATTTCATGCTATTTTCATCTTTGCTCACTTGAGCATTTACTTTTATGTCATTTTTATTTTGCTCACTTGAGCTTTTCTTTCTTTTTAAAGACACCTAATAATCAACATGAACCATAAAAATCATTAATGATACTTGGACTACATGGTTACTATCCTTTGCATTATGGAGTGATGGACTTCTTGGACTTAGGATTAGAGACCTTGGCCTATCTTGGAGACTTTGTGACTTTATTTGATATTTTGTCTGGAGTTCTTGAGGTTTACCTCAAGACATTGGGTTGTTTGTTTGTTTTGTGTGCAGGTTATTGAGATTACGATCTTTGTTTGTAATCTGGAATTCATCTGCATACAGTCGTTACTCTGCCCAATTTTGCGAAGACTTAAAACACTTGAAGTTTGATTCTCTCAAGAGGTCTAGCATCTTTGCTTGCTTGTTTTCAATCCGAAGAATGGGAATTCTATATTGACTCATAATGTCAAGTATTGGCTTCTTATTGGTTAGATGGTTCTTATCCCTAGCTTTTACCTTATGCTTTAGGATAGCCTCTTCTTCTCCTCCCATCTTCTTTAATTTCAAAAATCTTCTCCCTCCTTTAAAAAAAACTCTTCTTGTTTTGAAACTTGAAACATTTTCATAATAAACTTGGACTTAGGTCCATGCATCTTCGAAACATTTTCATAAATAAATTTCAATCAATTTAATAATACCTTGACCTTTTTTTGTGAGAAGACTAAAAGTCTATCAATCTCATTTCAAACCATTTTGCCACTTTGGCTTTTATCTTTAAACTTTTCTCAAAAGATTAGACTCTTGTCAATCCTTGTAGTGATGCAAACAACTATACTTCTACAATATATAGTGAAGTGAGATATTTTCCACTTGGGTGTTGAGTGAGGCATTGTTGATTTTAAAATCCAAGCCATATCCTCCACTTTGAGATGATGCAAATTCTCCTTTCTCATGATTGTGGGTAGTAAGTATGTTTTTCACACGGGCAATTGCGATGATGTCTTATCTCATAAAATCAACCAACACACTTGTGTTTCAAATTTTTTAAAAGAGGAACTACGTGTACCCTGATCCCCTATTGCACGAAAGGTGGTACGTAGGCACTAAAGGTTCGCAACCGCGGCAGGTGCAAAAATCATAAAAACATTTCTTTTCTCACCTCCACCATCTATTTTTATAACACATTTTTATAGCCAAAATATACAGATTTTTCAAAGAGGTTCCTGCGGAGTACCGTAGATGTTTAGGGTGCTAATACCTTCCCTTTTCATAACCAACCCCCTTACCTTGAATCTTTCCTCCTCTTTTTGGGTTATTCTCTCTTTTCCCATTCCTTTGGAAACAATAAAGCGCGGTGGCGATTTTTATTTTGATTTGTATAAATTCTAGTTAATCCAATGGCTTAGTCTTGCACATTTCTACCGCTACACTAAGTACGATGGAGCATCTTGTCCAAAGTTCCACCTCCGCTCATACGTCAGAAAGATTCAACCATACACTGCTGATAGGAACCTATGGGTCCATTTCTTTCAAGATAGTCTGTCAGGGACTCAGCTTGAATGGTTCTATCAATTGGAGGGAGCTAATGTCCGCAACTGGGAGGACCTTGCTGCTACTTTTTACAAGCAATACCAGTATAATGCCGACCTTGCTCCCACGCGTACTCAGCTTCAGAGTATGTCCATGGGTGAGAGCGAAGGTTTTAAGGACTACGCTCAGAAGTGGAGAGATCTAGCTGGAAGAGTACAACCCCCTCTATCTGAAAGGGAGTTGGTAGATATGTTTCTTGGGACTTTGTCGGGTCCATATTTTAATCATTTGATCGGTAGTTCATCGGATGGGTTCACTGAATTGATTATGACTGGGGAGAGAGTAGAGGCTGGTATCAGAAGTGGAAAAATACATAAAGGTGCTTCATTAAGTACAGAAAAGAAGCCTTTCAGGAAAGAAGCTAGTGCAGTTTACAGCTCGAGGAGCCAAAACGGACCTGAGCGCCGCCAAGCAGTGAATGCAGTAGTAATATCGAGACCCACAATTTCCCCACAATGCAACAATCAGCAAAGAGTCGAGAGGCTGCAGAGACAGTACACTCGGCTCAGTATGACTTTATCTCAAATTTTACCGCAGTTATTGAAGACCAACCTGGTAACTCTGAGGGAAGCTCCGAAGAATCCCAGTACCACCTCTCTGCTGTATAATCCAAATGCCCGCTGTGCCTATTACTCTGATAGCCTAGGGCATGATACCAACAACTGCTGGGCCTTGAGGAATTAGGTGCAAGATTTGATTGAAGCTAAAGAAATTGAGTTTGACGCACCAGAGAAGCCTAATGTCATGAATGCTCCTATGCCCAAGAATGGAGTAAATGTTGTGGACGATGATTCATTTATGACCTCTGTGGAAGACATTTCTACTCTGTTGTTGACCGTTAAGAAGAATCTATTATTAGCCGGTTTATTTCCAGGATGTGGCGAAGGTTGCCACCTATGTTCAATCCTGCCTGTTGGTTGCCATTTATTGAAGTCAGGTGTTCAATGCCTGATGGATAACAAAGAGATCCTGTTCGAGAAGACTTTGATTTCGTTGATTCCCGTTGAAGAAGTTTCTATAATAACCATTTCCGCCAATCCTTCCAAGGCTTCCTCGAGAAAGCCTGTTAGGATTACATCTGTTCCGAGAATTGCTCCATTGATCATTACTATTCCTGGTCCTATCCCATACACTTCAGATAAGGCTGTCCCGTGGCACTGTGGGGCTGATGTGTATTATCATGGGATCAAACAAGACTTGAAGATTGAAGAGGCTGGTGCTGATGTCAGCAACATTGTCGGGTCTAGCAAGGTCACCCGAAGCAGAAGACTTTTCTCTCCTGAAATTTCCCCTCCAACTGTTCAAAAGCCTGTTTCCATCCGCCAGTACGTCAGCTGCTGTTCCAATTCTTACTCTGGTTATCACCCCTGTCGCCGAGTCATCTGACACTCGTGGCAAAGAAGTTACAAGTGGGCCTGCCCGGATGGAGGCGCCTAAGAAGATTACTGTAGAAACCTCTAAGCAGGAGATAGAGGAAATTTTGAAGATTATCAAGAAAAGTGACTACAACGTAGTCGAACAGCTGGGGCAAACCCCGTCGAAGATCTCCATGTTATCTTTATTGTTGTGCTCGGAAGCCCATGAAAAGGCTTTAATTGCTTTCCTTAAAACTATGCATGTGCCATAGGAAACATCTGTTAATCAATTCAAAGACTGTGTGGCAAGTTTGACTGCTGACAACAGGTTGGGTTTCTCCGACGCAGATCTCACTGCCAAGGGAAGAAATCACAATGATGCTCTGCATGTCTCGATCGAGTGCCATGGCACTACTTTGGCCCACGTGCTGGTGGATACTGGGTCCTCATTAAATGTTTTACCCAAGAAAGCATTAGATCGGCTGGATTATGAAGGGTTGGTTCTGAAGCCAAGCAATATTGTGGTTAGGGCCTTTGACGGGTCCAAAAGGATGGTGCACAGGGAGGTAGACGTCCCTATTAAGGTTGGTTCCCAAACTTTTAAATCTATGTTCTATGTGATGGACATTCGACCATCTTATTCTTGCTTGCTAGGTCGCCCATGGATTCATAAGGCTGGGGCAGTAACTTCTACGCTCCATCAGATGTTGAAATATCCAATGAAGGGGAAGATTATTACGGTGCAAGGTGAGGAGGAGTACATGGTAAGTCATCTTAATTCATTTCAGTATGTGGAGATGGATGAGGAGTTCATCGAAACCCCGTTGCAAAACTTTGAAGAAGTCCCCCAGACTCTGGCGTCGAATGAAGTTGCTGCTGACGAACCTCCAATGAAGATGGCTTCCCTCAAGGATGCCAGGGTTGTTATTGAAAAAGGTGGGTGTGAAAATTGGGGCCAACTCTCTGACTTTGCATACAAGACTGACAAGTTTGGTTTGGGTTTTACTGCAGAAGCTCAAAGGGTTGTACAACGTACGAGAATTGGAAGACTTCCTCTGTGCATCAGTAATCCGGGAGTGAATGCAATTGAAGATGATGATGAAGGGTCAGATATCGACAGTTGGATTTACCCGACTACCAACGGTGGCTTGAACAACTAGACGACGAAGGACTTCGTGCCCGTTTCTTTTATTACACAATAATAGACTTTTGTTTTGATATTTGTAACAGACAATTTGAAACTTTACGGCCCGGTGCCTTTCTCGAGGCACTGTGGTTTTGTTTGTGAGGGCTTATCATTTGTCATTTTCATATATCATCAATAAAACATTGGACGTTTTCTTGCATTACAAATTTTACGCTCCCTATTTTTCTTTTCTATTTTGCACTATATCAAAACGAATATTTGTCTTACACACTTTCACATATCATAATACAGGTCCGCATCCACTCTGGATCCCATTGATAACGACTCTGCTACTGCCAGTTATGACTTCGAAAGTCGAATTAACCAAGCCAAGGACGAAGGTGAGGATGATTTTGAGGTGCTTGGAGAACTTTCTAGACTGTTACTTCAGGAAGAGAGGGCCATACAGCCGCATGAAGAGTCAGTGGAATCAATAAATTTGGGTACGGAGGAAGACAAGAAAGAGGTCAAGATCGGTGAAAATCTGGAGCCTAGTGTTAAGCAACGGTTGATACAGATGTTGCGTGACTATGTTGAGATCTTAGCTTGGTCTTATGAAGATATGCCTGGGTTGGATACAGACATTATGGTTCACCGCCTACCAACTAAAGAAAATTGTCCTCCGATAAAGCAGAAGGTTCGCCGTATGCGCCCCGAGATGTCTGAGAAAATCAAAGCTGAGGTCATGAAACAATTTAATGCCGGTTTTCTAGGAGATACTTCTTACCTGCAGTGGGTTGCCAACGTGGTTCTGGTGCCGAAGAAAGATGGTAAGGTACGTATGTGTGTGGACTATATGGATCTGAATAGGGCGAGCCCCAAAGATGATTTCCATCTGCCTCATATCGATGTCATGGTTGACAACACCGTGTAGCATAAGGTCTTCTCCTTTATGGATGGTTTTTCCGGTTACAATCAGATTAAGATGGCTCCCGAAGACATGGAGAAGACAACTTTCGTTACGCGGTGGGGCACCTTTTGTTACAAAGTAATGCCTTTCGGGTTGAAGAATGTTGGGGAAACTTATCAGCGCGCCATGGTCGCTTTGTTCCACGACATGATTCATCATGAGATTGTGGTTTACGTTGATGATATGATTGCAAGGTCCTAGACTGAAGAAGAACATCTTGACCATCTCCAGAAACTGTTCGACAGATTGAAGATGTACAAGCTGAGGTTAAACCCGAACAAGTTCACCTTCGGGGTAAGATCTGGTAAGCTGTTGGGTTTCGTTGTTAGTGATAAAGGTATTAAGGTGGATCCTGCAAAGGTGAAGGATATACAGGAGATTTCAGTTCCCCGAACAGAAAAAGAAGTCAGAGGCTTTTTGTGACGACTAAATTACATTGCCCGATTCGTTTCACACCTGACTGCTACTTGTGAGCCAATCTTCAAGCTGCTGAAGAAAGATCAAGTGGTAAAGTGGAATGATGAGTGACAGGACGCTTTCGAAAGAATCAAGGAATACCTCCAAGAGCCACCTATTCTGATGCCTCCAGTTGAAGGAAGACCTTTGATCTTATACTTGATTGTACTGGACAATTCAATGGGGTGCGTGCTGGGGCAGCATGACGAGTCTGGCCGAAAAGAGCATGCTATTTACTACCTTAGCAAAAAGTTTACCGACTGTGAGACCCGATACTCACTACTTGAGAAAACTTGCTGCGCTTTGGCATGGGCTGCTCGCCGGCTGAGACAGTATATGCTGACTCACACCACCTTATTGATATCAAAGATGGATCCAATCAAGTATATCTTCGAGAAGCCTGCCTTGTTCGGAAGAATAGCAAGACGGAAAATGATCTTAACTGAGTATGACATCCAATACACGACCCAAAAAGCAATCAAGGGAAGTGTGTTGGCAGATCATTTGCCGCATCAGGCTGTAGATGATTACCGGTCTATGAATTTCGATTTTCCGAATGAGAACATCATGTTGGTGACTGACTGTGAGAAACCTGGACCGGATGAAGGACCTGAGGAGGGATCCCGATGGTCTATGTACTTTGACGGAGCTTCAAACTCATTGGGTAATGGCATTGGCACCGTGATTATATCTCCTGAAGGCTGTCATACTCTGTTCACCACCCGATTATGTTTTAACTGCACCAACAACATCGCGGAGTATGAAGCGTGCATCATGGGCCTTCGAGCAGCTATTGACCTAAGGATTAAGTTCTTGAGTGTATTCAGAGATTCCGCTCTCGTGATCAGTCAGATTAAAGGCGAGTGGGATATGAAACACCCAAATCTTATTCCTTACAAGGAGTATGTATTGACGTTGCTCCCGCACTTCTAGGAGATAACCTTTAAACACTTCCCCGGAGAGGAGAACCAGTTAGCGGACGTGCTAGCTACTATGTGTTCTATGTTCAAGGTCACGTGGGAAAATGAGGCTCCCTGGATTACCATCGAGAGGTTGGAAAAACCCGCACACTGTTGTGATATTGAGACTGAAGAGGTAGCAGATAAACCCTGGTTTCATGAGGTAAAGAGGTATCTTGAGGCTCAGGAATACCCCGAGGGTGCATCTGTTAATGATAAGAAGTTTCTGAGGAGTTTCACTGCGAAGTTCTTCATCAGTAATGGTATCCTTTACAAACGTAACTATGACTCAACCTTACTGCGATGTATGGATAAGAACGAGGCAGAAAGGATCATGGAAGAGTTACATGAAGGTACTTTCGGGACTCATTCCAGTGGACACACCATGGCAAAGAAAATCCTTCGGGCAGGATATTATTGGTCTACCATGGAAGCCGACTATTATCAACATTATCAGAACTGTCATAAGTGCCAAGTTTATGCTGATAAGGTGCATATACCTCCAGTTCCTCTAAACGTCTTGACAGCTCCTTAGCCTTTTGCAATGTGGGGCATCGATATGATCGGTGAGATTAAACCTACTGCGTCCAACATGCATCATTTCATCCTGGTAGCTATTGACTATTTCACGAAATGGGTTGAGGCAGCTTCTTTTGCCTTAGTGACCAAGAATGTCGTGGCGCGGTTTATCCGACATAATTTGATCTGTCGATATGGTGTACCAGAGAGGATCATTACAGACAATGGTACAAATCTCAACAATACAATGATCACCGAACTCTGCAAACAGTTTAAGATACAACATCACAACTCTTCTCCCTACCGACCGAAGATGAATGGGGCTGTTGAAGCAGCAAATAAGAACATCAAGAAGATTGTGCAGAAGATGACGGTGACATACAAAGACTGGCATGAGATGTTACCATTCGCTCTTCACGGGTACCATACCTCAGCACAGACGTCAACAGGGGCAACACCCTATTCCTTGGTGTATGGCATGGAGGCAGTCTTGCCCATTGAAGTTCAGATACCCTCTCTTCAGATTATGAAGGATGCAGGTTTGAGTGAGGACGATTGGATCCAGACCCGGCTTGATCAGCTGAACTTAATTGATGAGAAGAGACTTACTGCTATTTGTCATGGTCAGACGTATCAAAAGCAGATGATCAAGGCATTTAACAAGAAAGTTAGACAACAAGAGTATCAAGTCGGGATTTGGTCATCAAACGCATCATACTGCCGCAAGGTGATCCCAGGGGAAAATGGACCCCTACTTACGAAGGGCCATTTGTGGTTAAGAACATTTTCTCAGGAGGAGTTATGATTCTAACCACCATGGATGGTGACGACCTTCCTCACCCCGTCAATGCAGACATAGTGAAAAAATACTGCGCATAATCAAAGACCCGCTAGGTTGAATGGCCTAGGCAAAAATAAGGGCATCCCGGCGAACCAAAAGGGTTCAGGCAAAAATAAGGGATAAAAATGAAAAAAAACTATACATCCGACAAGTCGAAAACTTTAAAAGGCGGCTTGGGAAAAAAAGGGTATCCCGGTGGACTGAAAACCCGAAAGGGCGGTCCAGGCAAAAATTAGGGATTAAAGCGTAACACTATCTCTCATTGGATCATCTTGCAACCAGACTTCTGTATCGACAATCAAGCTCGGAAGGCGCCAATCAATCTGCTCTACCTTCAACCAAGTAGAAAAGTGATGAGACGCTCGAAGACATAAAGGCAATAGCAGAGTTGGAACCCAGTGGGATCATTCACATATCTGTTTGTCTTTGTTTTTCACAAAATTGTATAAATCATCTTTCGACGGCGTTCTCTTACTAGGACGTCAACCTCTTGTACAAAAACGCCTATTTACAGACCAACTTCAAAATCAATACAATTCATTTTCACAAATAAATTTCAATTTATTTTCCTTTTTCTATTTTGTTTTGCAAGAACGTCCAATGGTTCATTTTGATATATGCATTTGACAATAATTGCTGCTCATAAATATTTACATGCAAAACAAAAGACGATTATTCATAATGATAGGAATAGGGGAAAACAGAATTGTCCAAACCTTACAGTTGCCCTATTCACCAGGTACAGAGATAGACCCTGCTGAAAAATGACTAAAAAATGCATACACTCCCCGCAGAGTAGGAAGTACCAGAATACAATATTATCAACTCTCCCCAGCTGAGGTTCACAGTCGCGAGTAAGTCAGTAAGATTCTCCCCAAGCAGAGTTCATTTATCACCAATAATGAAAGACCATCCCCAGTGGAGTTTATCTCTTCCACAAACAGGAACTTTATCCCCGACAGAGTTCACCATCACTAGCAACAGTGATTCATCCCCAGTCGAGGTTATTTCTCTGAGTCAACAGATCTTCTGACAGGGTGTCTCTTCCCCACATAGTCAGTCTCTCACCAATGTATTCTCCAGCACGATTATTCTCCCAATCATCTTCGGTCATTATCCCCAACGAGCGAAACTCTTCATATTCTCCAGCAGTAGTCAGGGATTTATTTTCCCCAACTAAAAACATCATAAAAACATTACACATCCATACATCATGACATGCATATACACATCATATAACACAATCTCATTTATTTTGAGAACATCATTTCTCGATACATGTCATGCATCATGACATTACATATGACTAATTCTTTACATTTCAGGAAAGAAACAATCAAATTCTCACAAAGTTCAAGCTATGAAGCCTGGGCACGACCGAATAGTATCTTGATCTCTCCATCATATTGTGAAGCCCGGAGAACGACCGGATAACAGTATCAGAATACCGTGAAGCCTGTATTACGACCAGATAGTGGTGTCTCTTAAAAGCAAGCTATGAAGCCCAGATTCGACCGGATAATAGTTTAATCCCCAGCAAGTCATGAAGCCCGGATTACGACCAGATAACAGCTCAGCGAGTTACTGTGAAGCCTGGATTACGACTAGATAGCAGTGTGATACACCATGAAGCCTGGATTCGACCAGATAGTGGTATATCATAAACACAAGCCATGAAGCCCGGATTCGACCGGATAACAACTCATCAAGTTATTGTGAAACCTGGATTACGAACAGATAGCAATACAAAGACACCATGAAGCCTGGATTCGACCAGATAATGGTAGAAGACGTTGTGAAGCCTGGATTATGACCAGATAGCAGCCAAGAATACTACGAATCCTGGATTATGACCAGATAGTGGTATATCTTTAATGCAAGTTATGAAGCCTGGGTTCGACCGGATAGTATCTTGATTTCCCCGAACACCATGAAGCCTGGATTCGACCAGATAATGGTATATTACATCGTGAAGCCTGGATTACAACCAGATAATGGTAAAAGAAACTGAAACCTGGGTTACGACCAGATAATAGTGAGAGACACTGTGAAGCTTAGGTTTCGACCAAATAGCAGTTTACTCGGCCAATTACTATGAAGCCCGGAAATCGACCGAATACTAGTAGGCCTTAAAATCAAATGGAAGCCCGAATGCGACTGGATAACCACTTGATTTCTTCTGAAGCCTGGATTTCGACCAGATAAGAAGTGAGGTATTGTGAAGCCTGGATTCGACCAGATAGCAGTACAGGACACCATGAAGCCTGGATTCGACCAGATAATGATATGAAATATCGTGAAGCCTGGATTACGACCAGATAACGGTACAAGACACTATGAAGCTTGGATTTAGACCAAATAGCAGTTTACCTGGACAAATACTAAGAAGCCATGAGTCGACCGGATATTAGTATGCCCTAAATACAAGTTAAAGCCCGGATGCGACCGGATAACAATGGAATTCCTTCTGAAGCCTGGATTACGACCAGATAAGAATCGAGAAATTTTGAAGCCTGGATTACGACCGGATAGCAAGTTTGATCTCATATCCCCAGTAAAGTCACTGTAAACCTGGATTATGACCAAATAGCAGTCGGTCTTATCACTATGAAGCATGGATTACGACCAGATAGTAGTTCATTCTCACCTCTTCAACTAAGAGGCGATTCCTCAGTAGAATAACAGACGACCGAAGCTCCTAAAATTCAACTTTTCTCAAGAAACAGAGACGATTCACCAGTAGAATAACGGACGACCGAAGCTCCTAAAATTCTATTTCTTCTAAAACAAAGAACATCATTCCCTAGCAAAATCTTCCTCAACAACAGGTATACAGACTCTCGCTAAGGAATCTCTTATGCGATCGACACTCCTTCGGATGGCATCTTTAAGCCCATCTCCTATCACCCCTTCCAAATGGCATATGTAAGCCCATTCCCGACATCACAAGACAATTACCACTTCATACGAGTGCAAATTTCTGGGCACTCTAGTGTTCAATCATCTTCCACCTTCAGATCACGAAAGGAAGATAGCCAATCTACATCCTCAGGTTTAAGAAGATTGAACAGGGGAAGCTGTTGTACCCCAAAATTTTCTCTCTCATATTTCTCAATACATTTCAAGAAAGATCCTCAAGTTGCTCAAGAAAGCCTAAGGGTTGACCAGACAAGCTCTCTCCTAAGGCAGTCTACCTCAAATTAGGGTTTCATGTTGTATCAAGATACTTGAGTACAAGGGGTACCAAATACTCATCATTGTCCTAATATGTTCTCAAGATCATCCATGTGAAGTTTCAAGCCTTGCAGAGAAAGTTTGCCCAGTCAATTGCTCAAAGGCCTAAAAATCGACTGTGCTAGGGCAAAAGTCAATTGTGGCCCACATACAGTCAAACTTTAACATTTTAGGTCAAAATCATCATTTTGAAGTATATTTAATCATTTGATCAAGGGTTGATCATGATTCATCAAGGATTTCTCACAATTCATCAAGAACCAAAAGTTGCTAAATTAGGGTTTTATAGGAAAAGTCAACTCAACTTTGAGAAAGCATAACTTTCTCATACTTTATGATAAATGACCCATCCAAATCTCATTTTGAATAGGATGCAATGATTTAAAATCCATCTTCATCTCCCAAGTTCAAAATATGCACTCACAAGAAGTTATGAATTTGGACATTATAGGTCATTTTGAAAAATCAACAAAAACACCTTTTTTGTCAAAGCTTCATACATGAACATGGAATACCAAATTGAGATCAGACTAAAAGGGTTGCTTAGAGGACATCTCAAGATTTCTAAAAAGTCCAAGAACACCTTCAAAGAGACAAAATTGAGGAAGTTATGCATTGGTGAAGTTGACCCTTTTTGCAAAATTGTCAAAAGTCAACTATGCCTCAAATTGCAATTTTCGCCAAATGGGCCCAATCTTTTGCACTTGTTTTGAGTTGGTAGCATGTTCCACGAGCCCTAGCCCTTGCAACTTGTAATTATCTTATTTTTATTATTTATTTTGATTTTTATTTGAATTAAATCAATTTAAATCAAAACAAATCATGGAAAAATCCAAAACATTGAAATCTCAAGATTTTGTACATGTTTCAGGTCCTATGTCTAGTTGGCAAGTGATTAAATTCGTGCAAGGCCTTTGTGTGCACAAAAAGATTGAGTTTGACCTATTTTTAGAAAAATCTTCAAGTGAATCAAATCCAAATCAAAAGCTATACTAGAGAAAGATTAAGATCAGGTTTTCGACCCTAATTCAATCATTGATATATATTGAACAATTGCAGGCCTAGAACAAGAGGTTAGAGAGGCGTGAGAAGTCAGAACAAACCTGAAAAAAACACAAAAATGTGCTGATTCAAATTCATAGTTCTAGGCGATTCCAGGGCTTCCTGACCATCTCATTCACTTCCTGGGAGTGCAAGCAAGCAATACCAATCGAAAACACGCGCTAGTGCCCAGAATTCGTCCCCACGACTCCCACAGTTTGCCCATATTTCCAAAACTGAATCTTTTTATTCTTGCATATTCATCACATTCTAATCACATGTTCTTGTTCACCATCACATTTGCAAGCTATCTGGAACGTTTAATTGCATTTTTATGGACAATATGAGATTTCACCATTGCTAGGTTTTTTTGGCTCGATTTAGGATCTTTGTGTATAGGTGAAATTGGCCCTCAAAAAGGGCACCATCGTGCTCAGCAGGCCAAGACGAATCAATCCATGGCCTTAGATTTTATTTATCTTGCTTGTGTTTGATTTTAAGAATCACATGGTTTGTAGCTACAGACGTACGTCCGTAGGTAAAAGTCTGTGACTTTTACCAACGGAGAAAGGAAGATGATGACTGGTGTGGCGCTACCGTAATGGCCCATTTGAATTCTAGCGCCTTTTTTCACGTTATTGTATATTATCATTATTATTTATTCTATGTACAAATAGAACACATAGCTCAGCTGGCATTGGTGCAGGTGGAAAACGCTTTGGGGCCTGGGTTCGAATCCCAGGTCCCCCCATTGGTTTCATATTATTTTCTTTTCAGTAATCAGGCGCATGCTTGTGTGGGATGACCACCATGGTCCATCAGCATCCAACCAGCCAAGTGTCCAGATGGCCAAATCTAAGGGCCATTAGATGAAGGAGCACCAAAGGCCTTAGTCAACGCATAGTTGGGAATCTGGAAAGTCAACGTGGATCAAGTTCTATTGGGCCCAGAATATGCTTTTGACACCCTCCAATATTACTTTCAGGCCCAATTTTCTTCTTTCTTTTCTTTTTTTATATTTTGTTTTATTTAATTTATTTATTTATTTTTGCTAACAACAAATTAATTTTCTTTTATTCAAAAAATCACAAAAAAATAATATTTTTATCCAATTAGATTTAGGTTTATTTTTTATCAAAAATTAATTAATTTAATTAGGTTATTTAATTTTAGGTAACTTTAATTGTTTTGTAAATAAATTAAAATTAATTAGAACAATTAGGGTTTTTGTTTCTAACTTAATTATATTTTCTTTTTCTTAAAATAACCAAAAACATAAAAATAGGTTAAATTTAGTCATCTTCTTTAATTAATTTAATTACTAATTATTTTTATATATATCTTAAAAACCTAATTATTTTTCTTAAAATATAATAAAAAACAACAAAAACAATTTTTTCTTCCAATTAGGTTAGGAGGGGTCAAAACCCTAATTTCTTATCGTTCTTAATTTCATCGCTCACACTTTATTATTATTTTTACCATATTTATGTAATTGCTCATAAGTTGTAATAGATTAATTAGGACCTTTAGTTTCATTTATCGTTTTTTTAAGGGTTTGTTTTTTTGGCTATGTAAATACCCGAAGCCTTGTAATAGCGTAGCTTATTTTCCGCACTTTAAATTCCGCAAAATATTAACTGTTAGATGTATGAACAATAGGGATGCATGACAAGAATGTATGATTAACTTTAAAAACAGTTAGCAAACCCTAAATGTGCAAAGATAAATAACTTGAAATTGAATCACTCGCACATGCGCACTCCTAGGGTATACTCTCACTTCGGTTGCCTTCGGTAAACGGTCATTAAGTATAGTATATTTTAGTGATCGCCATTTTGTCTCAAAGATCAAAGTTGCCTCGAAAAGTTTGCTTCGGAATTGTCGCTTCGAATAATTGATCTAAGACATTAGGGTTATTACTAAGACGTCCTAACATTGCTTTAGTGATCGTACGTCCCTTTCAAATTGACCCTCAAAACTCCAATGATGGTGCTACCTACTCACTAATAGTGGGATAGTGCTGTCTAAAGGAAACGAATATAGAACAATTCTTTTTTCGAGTAGGTAGATTAGTTCTTAAGTACTTGCTCAATCCAAACAAACTCTTTCACACTTACACTCCTTTCAAACAAAGTTTTCAAAAACACTTCGTAACACTCTTGAAGACAGAAGCAAAGGTTAAATCGAAGTCAAAACAAAAACTTTTCAAATCACACAAACACACAAAGAAGCAATTTTGAAAATGATGAGTAAGTACCTAAGAGCCCGTAGATAACTACGGATAGAAAGAGTGCTAATACCTTCCCTTTCTATAATCTACCCCCCGTACTCAGAATATCTTGAAAAAGGAATTTTTCTGTGCTTTTTTCCTTTCCAGTTGGATAAAATAAAAGTTGGTGGCGACTCTTGCTTACCGCGACATTTTGCAAACACAAATGCAAAACGCAAACCAGTATTCCAAAAAAATAGTCTCGGTTATGGCCACTGTATCACAAGTAGTATCCTACCTGTATGATCTTTTTAGCCATTAAATGTCCACTGGAATGAGTGCCAAAGGTACCTTCGTGTAAGTCATCCATAATCCTTTCTGCCTCACTCTTGTCTACACACCGAAGCAAGGTAGAGTCGTGTTTGTACTTGTTAAGGATCCCGTTACTGAGAAAGAACTTAGCATAGAACCTTCTTAGGAACTTCTTATCATTGACTGAAGCTCCCTCAGGATACTCTTGGAGTTCGAGATATATTTTGATTTCATGGAACCAAGGCTTGTCCACTACTTCTTCAGTACCAATTTCGTGACAGTATGCTGGCTCGTCGATCCTCTCAATGGTGATCTGAGGAGCCTCATTATCCCACCTGACCTTGAACATGGATGACATCGTAGCTAGTGCGTCCGCTAGTTGATTTTCCTCTCGTGGAAAATGCTCAAAGGTGATTTCCTTAAAGTACGGGATTAGTGTCAACACATGCTCTTTGTACGGGATGAGATTAGGATGCTTCGTGTCCCATTCTCCTTTGATATGGATGATTACCAAAGCCGAGTCTCCAAACACGCTTAAAATCTTGATCCTTAAATCGATTGCAGCTTTGACACCCATGATACATGTTTTATACTCAGCCATATTGTTGGTACAGTTGAAACATAACCTAGCAGTGAAAGGAGTATGACAACCCTCAGGAGATATGATCAAAGCGCCGATGCCATTGCCAAGAGCGTTGGAAGCTCCGTCAAAAACCATAGTCCATCGGGATCCTTTTTCAGGTCCTTCATCTGGTCCATGTTCTTCATAATCAGTTACTAACATGATGTTCTCATCCGCGAACTCAAAATTCATGGATTGGTAGTCGTCCACAGCTTGATGGTCCAAATGATCAGCTAGTACACTTCCCTTAATTGCTTTCTGGGTTGTGTACTGAATGTCATATTCGGTCAGGATCATTTTCCATCTTGCTATTCTTCTGGAGAAAGATAGCTTCTCAAAGATATACTTGATAGGATCCATTTTAGATATCAACAAGGTAGTGTGAGTCAGCATATACTGTCTTAGTCGGCGAGCAACCTATGCCAAAGCACAACAAGTTTTCTTGAGCAGTGAGTATCTTATTTCACAGTCGGTAAATTTTTTGCTAAGGTAGTATATTGCATGCTCTTTTCGACCAGACTCGTCATGCTGCCCCAGCACACACCCCATTGAATTATCTAATACTGTTAAGTACATTATCAAAGGTCTTCCTTCAACCGGAGGCATCATAATTGGAGGCTCTTGGAGATATTCCTTGATTTTGTCACAGGCATATAGGCTATCGTCATTCCACTTCACTGCTTGATCTTTCTTCAATAATTTTAAGATTGGCTCAGGAGTAGCGGTCAGATGTGAAATGAATCTGGAAATATAGTTTAGGCGTCCGAAGAATCCCCTAAATTCCTTCTCAGTGCGAGGAGTCGGAATTTCTTGTATAGCTTTAACCTTTGTAGGATCTACCTCAATACCTTTGCCGCTGACAACGAAACCTAAAAGCTTACCTGATCTTACTTTGAAGGTGCACTTATTCGGATTCAGCCTCAGTTTGTATTTCTTTAGCCTGTCAAATAACTTCTGTAGGTGATCAAGGTGCTCTTCTTCAGTATGAGACCTGACTATCATGTTATCAACGTAGACCTCTATCTCGTGATGGATCATATCATGAAACAAAGCTATTGTGGTGCGCTGATAGGTTGCCTGACGTTCTTTAGCCCAAATGGCATAACTTTGCAGCAGAAAGTGCCCCACTGTGTGACAAAGGTCGTCTTCTCCATGTCCTCAGGTTCCATTTTGATCTGGTTGTATCCGTAGAAACCATCCATGTAGGAGAATACTTTTGTTGTGCGGTGTTGTTAACCAGAACATCGATATAGGGGAAGCAGAAAGCCATCCTTGGGGCTTGCCCTGTTCAAGTATTTGTAATCCATACACATGCGTACCTTACCATCCTTCTTAGATACTGGAACAACATTGGCGACCCATTGTGGGTAAGACGTGACAGCTAAGAAACCAGTATTGAACTGTTTCATGACTTCATCCTTGATCTTTTCCGACATGTCCGGTCGCATACGATGAACCTTCTGTTTCACTGAAGGGCAGTCCTCTTTTGTAGGTAGGAGATGAACCACAATATCGGTGTCAAGTCCTGGCATGTCTTCGTATGACCAGGAAAAAACCTCAACATAGTCACGTAGAATCTGTATTAACCACTATTTGACACTAGGCTCCAAGTTAGCACCTACCTTGACTTATTTTTTATCCTCTTCAGTACCCAAGTTCACTATCTCAACTGGCTCCTCATGAGGCTGTATTTCCCTTTATTCTTGTTGTAATAGTCTGGAAAGCTCTCCTGGTACCTCACAATCTTCCTCACCTTCGTCCTCGGCTTGGTTGACCGGATTTTCAAAGTCATAAGGAGAAATAGCATAACCGTTATCAATGGTATCCATAGTGGATGTGGATCTGCAGTTTGATATGTGGGTGTGTGTGTGTGTGTGTAAGAGAATGGCTGTATACTTTTGATAAGGTAAAGAAGCAAAGAGCATAAAATTTGCATGAGAAACGTCCAATGTTTTAATGATGACATATGAAAATGAAACGATGACCCTCACAAACAGACCATTATGCCTCGGGTAAGACACAAGGCTGTAATGTTTCAATTGTTCAAATATTACATTTCCTTACAAATAAAAAGACAAATTACTCTTGAATAAAAGTAATGAATCAACGTAGACCTCTATCTCGTGATGGATCATATCATGAAACAAAGCTATTGTGGTGCGCTGATAGGTTGCCTGACGTTCTTTAGCCCAAATGGCATAACTTTGTAGCATAAAGTGCCCCACTGTGTGACAAAGGTCGTCTTCTCCATGTCCTCAGGTTCCATTTTGATCTGGTTGTATCCGTAGAAACCATCCATGTAGGAGAATACTTTTGTTGTGCGGTGTTGTTAACCAGAACATCGATATAGGGGAAGCAGAAAGCCATCCTTGGGGCTTGCCCTGTTCAAGTATTTGTAATCCATACACATGCGTACATTACCATCCTTCTTAGGTACTGGAACAACATTGGCGACCCATTGTGGGTAAGACGTGACAGCTAAGAAACCAGTATTGAACTCTTTCATGACTTCATCCTTGATCTTTTCCGACATGTCCGGTCGCATACAATGAACCTTCTGTTTCACTGGAGGGCAGTCCTCTTTTGCAGGTAGGAGATGAACCACAATATCGGTGTCAAGTTCTGGCATGTCTTCGTATGACCAGGAAAAAAACCTCAACATAGTCACGTAGAATCTGTATTAACCACTATTTGACACTAGGCTCCAAGTTAGCACCTATCTTGACTTATTTTTTGTCCTCTTCAGTACCCAATTTCACTATCTCAACTGGCTACTCATGAGGCTGTATTTCCCTTTATTCATATTGTAATAGTCTGGCAAGCTCTCCTGGTACCTCACAATCTTCCTCACCTTCGTCCTCGGCTTGGTTGACCGGATTTTCAAAGTCATAAGGAGAAATAGCAGAACCATTATCAATGGTATCCAGAGTGGATGTGGATCTGCAGTTTGATATGTGGGTGTGTGTGTGTGTAAGAGAATGGTTGTATACTTTTGATAAGGTAAAGAAGCAAAGAGCATAAAATTTGCATGAGAAACGTCCAATGTTTTAATGATGACATATGAAAATGAAACAATGACCCTCACAAACAGACCATTATGCCTCGGGTAAGACACAAGGCTGTAATGTTTCAATTGTTCAAATATTACATTTCCTTAAAAATAAAAAGACAAATTACTCTTGAATAAAAGTAATGAATCAACGTAGACCTCTATCTCGTGATGGATCATATCATGAAACAAAGCTACTGTGGTCCACTGATAGGTTGCCTGACGTTCTTTAGCCCAAATGGCATAACTTTGTAGCATAAAGTGCCCCACTGTGTGACAAAGGTCGTCTTCTCCATGTCCTCAGGTTCCATTTTGATCTGGTTGTATCCGTAGAAACCATCCATGTAGGAAAATACTTTTG
This sequence comes from Vicia faba, assembly GCA_948472305.1. Classification (NCBI taxonomy): domain Eukaryota; kingdom Viridiplantae; phylum Streptophyta; class Magnoliopsida; order Fabales; family Fabaceae; genus Vicia; species Vicia faba. The sequence continues at coordinate 337,234,812 of OX451735.1, forward strand.
TTGTGCGGTGTTGTTAACCAGAACATCGATATAGGGGAAGCAGAAAGTCATCCTTGGGGCTTGCCCTGTTCAAGTATTTGTAATCCATACACATGCGTACCTTACCATCCTTCTTAGGTACTGGAACAACATTGGCGACCCATTGTGGGTAAGACGTGACAGCTAAGAAACCAGTATTGAACTGTTTCATGACTTTATCCTTGATCTTTTCCAACATGTCTGGTCGCATACGATGAACCTTCTGTTTCACTGGAGGGCAGTCCTCTTTTGTAGGTAGGATATGAACAACAATATCGGTGTCAAGTCCTGGCATGTCTTCGTATGACCAGGAAAAAACCTCAACATAGTCACGTAGAATCTGTATTAACCACTATTTGACACTAGGCTCCAAGTTAGCACCTACCTTGACTTATTTTTTGTCCTCTTCAGTACCCAAGTTCACTATCTCAACTGGCTCCTCATGAGGCTGTATTTCCCTTTATTCTTGTTGTAATAGTCTGGCAAGCTCTCCTGGTACCTCACAATCTTCCTCACCTTCGTCCTCGGCTTGGTTGACCGGATTTTCAAAGTCATAAGGAGAAATAGAAGAACCGTTATCAATGGTATCCATAGTGGATGTGGATCTGCAGTTTGATATGTGGGTGTGTGTGTGTAAGAGAATGGTTGTATACTTTTGATAAGGTAAAGAAGCAACGAGCATAAAATTTGCATGCGAAACGTCCAATGTTTTAATGATGACATATGAAAATGAAACAATGAACCTCACAAACAGACCATTATGCCTCGGGTAAGACACAAGGCTGTAATGTTTCAATTGTTCAAATATTACATTTCCTTAAAAATAAAAAGACAAATTACTCTTGAATAAAAGTAATGGGCAAAAAGTCTTTAGCCTCCCAATTGCTGAGTCCATCGTTGATGGTTGGGAAAATCCACTTTTCCAGGTCATAATCGCTATCACTGTCTTCAAGGGCATTGACGCAATGGTTACTGGTCCATAAAGGTGGTCCCCAGGTGCGAGCACGACGAACAACTTTCTAGGCCCCTGAAGTAAAACCCAAACCAAATTTGTCAGATTTGTAGGGAATATCTGGAAGTTGGCCCAAAATTGTACACCCACCTTCTTGGACTACTTCCCTGGCATCCTTCATAGAATCCATCTTCAGTGGAGGTATTGTAGTTTTTGGAACACTGGCAATGGTCTTGGTTATTGCAATGGTCTGTAGAACCTCCTCAAAGTTTTGACACGGGGTTTCAACGAAATCGCCTTCCATTTCAACGTACCTGAAAGAGTTCAAGTGGCTCACCATGTACTCCTCTTCCCCATGAACTGTGATAATCTTCTCATTGACTAGGTACTTCAGCATTTGATGTAGGGTGGAAGTCACAGCACCAGCCCCATGGATCTAGGGTCGACCCAATAAACAGGAGTAAGATGGGCGGATGTCCATCACATAGAAAGTGGAATTAAAAGTCTGAGTACCCACTTTGATAGGGATGTCCACGTCCCCATGCACCATTCTTTTAGAACCGTCGAAGGCTCTCACCACAATGTTACTGGGTTTCAGAGTCAATCCTTCACAATCTAATTTGTCAAGGGATTTCTTGGGCAGAACATTTAGCGATGAACCTATATCCACTAGAACATGGACCAAAGTAGTACCCCTGCACTCGATAGAGACATGTAGAGCATCATTATGTTTCCTTCCCTTGGGAGTTAGGTCTGCATCAGAGAATCCTAGGCCATTGTCAGCTGTCAAACTAGTCACACAATTCTTAAATTGATCAACAGAGGTCTCTTGAGGCACGTGGGCATACTTTAGGAATTTTACTAAAGCCTTGGCATGGGCTTCAGAGCACAGTAACAGGGCCAACATTGAGATTTTGGAAGGGGTCTACCCCAGTTGTTCAACCATATTGTAGTCACTCTTCTTTATTATTTTCAATATCTCTTCCATCTCCTTTTTAGAAGCCTCGGGGATGGCTTCTGGATGTGCTTTCATCCAGATAGGCTCAACCAATACCTCTTTGCTCCGAGTCTCGTCCAACTCGGTAGTAGGGATAACAGTAGGACTAACAGCAGGAGTATCTATTGGAATATTGACAGGAGCAACAGGGATGATCACAAGAGTAGCAACAATTTTAGGAGGAGAGATCTCGGGAGATAAAACTATTTTGCTTCTTGTTATCTTACTGGTCCCAGCAATATTACTAATGTCAGGATCAGAGTCTTAGGCATCTTTATCTTTAACAACCAGTAAATCTTGTCTGACGCCGTGGTAATAGACGTCAGCCCCATAGTTCCAGGGAACAGCTTTATCCGAGGAATATGGTGTAGGTCCAATGAAAGTAATTATCAATGGAGCAACTTTCAGAACAGATGTAATCTTGACAGGTATTTGGGAGGAGACCTTGGGAGGATTGGCAGAAATGGTAATGATAGAAACATCTTCACGCGAAGCACTTGTAACTGGAGTCTTCTCAAACAGGATTTCTTTATCATCCACCAGGCGTTGAATGCCTTCCTTCAACAAATGGCAACCACTAGGTAAGGACAAACATAAGTGGGAACCTTCGCCACAACCCGGAAATAAACCGGCCTGCAAGAGATTCTTTTTAATAGTCAGGAGTGGAGTAGCTAGTTCATCAACAGAAGCAACAAACATGTCATCATCAATAGAATTAACACCACGGTCGTGCTTCGGCATAGGGGCAGTTATAACATTAGGAGTCTCAGGAGCATCAAATTCAATCTCCTTTGCTTCAATCAAATCCTGCATTTTGTTCTTCAAATCCCAACAGTCTTTTGTATCATGGCCTGGACTTTCAGAATGGTAAGCACACTGAGCATTTGAATTGTAGTGAGGAGATGTAGTGTTGGGATTCTTAGGATCCTCCTTTAGGGTCACCAAATTGGACTTCAGCAGGTGTGGTAAAACCTGAGATATGGTCATGTTGATCCGGGTAAATTGCCTCCTTGGCTTATTTGTTCTGGACTAATTGTTTTATTATCATTTTGATGTAGGATTGGAAATCATAACAGCTCCTACCGTCGGATGATGCTCAGTTTTGTTAAGATTTCTTTGGCCATAAGCAGCACTGACCTCCTTCTTCCCTGTGAATGGTTTCTTTGCAGTACTGGAGGATGCATCTCTCTGTGTTTTACCACTTTTAATACTGGCTTCTACCTGTTTTCCAGTCAAGATCAATTCAGTAAACCCAGTAGAAGAACTTCCAATCAGATGGTTAAAGAACGGCCCATAAAACCTGCCCAAGAACATGTCCACCAGCTCCCTATTTGACAATGGAGGCTGGACTCTTCCCGCAAGGTCTCTCCATTTTTGGGCATAGTCCTTAAAACCCTCGCCAGAACCCATAGACATACTTTGCAACTGCGTACGAGTCGGGGCGAGGTCAACATTATATTGGTACTTCTTGTAGAAAGAAGCAGCTAGATCTTCCCAATTATGCACATTGGTTTTTTCTAGTTGATAGAACCATTCCAGCTGAGTCCCTGCCAAAGCTTTCTGGAAGAAGTGTACCCACAGATCCCTATCAGTAGTGTGGGGTTGAATTTTCCTGACATATGACCTTAAATGTAGTTTAGGGCATGAGACACCGTCGTACTTTGAAAATGTAGGGACCTTGAACTTCTGTGGGATAACCACCCATGATACCAGTCCTAGCTCTTCAAAATCCAACCCGGGAACCCTTTGGATCTCCATGGCATTGAGTCGATCCTCCGGCTGTTTGTATTTATCGTCAGCAGGAGGATACTGCTCCTCAGAATAGTCAGGTTTATCTTCTTCAGACTCCCTTATACTGTGGTCTTCTTCTCTTGGCTCTCCTTCCTGATTATCTCTCTCTTTCTCTTTCTCTCTCTCTCTCTCTCTCTCTCTCTCTCTCTCTCTCTCTCTCTCTCTCTCTTGATGGAGTTGCAAGTTCTAAAACTTGCCTCACTGGTCCTTTGAACATTCTTCCCAAATTCAGGACACCCACTGGCCTCTTTTTCTTCTTCTTTAGAATCAGTGCTTTAAAATCTTATTGTCCCTTAGCCAGATTCAGGAACATTTCTTGGAATTGAGCATTCTGTGTCTGAAGCTCCTTAACTGTTTATTCAAGAGCCATTGTTGAAATAAACAGCGAAGAAGATAAGAAGCCTGTCCTGAAACCTATTTATGCAATGGTATGTATGATATATGTATGCAATGTTTTCAAGGATTTCTAAGACTTAAATTTTCTTAGCCAAAGGGAAAACAAACGTTAATTGCATTAAGAAGTTTAAATAATGCCTCTTAGGCTTACAAAGGAAGTAACAAAGAAAAAATGAACTCTCCAAGCGAAAAAGGACTCAAGCTTCCCATGGGCGCATCCTCTTTGGTACAATGTAGGAATTTATACTCCTCTCTTCGTGAAGTAGACTGGTGAGCTCTAAAACTTTCTTCTCGCTGGCGTAGAATTGGACTTCAAAGGTATCTCGTTCCTCTTTGAGTTGAATCCAGGATTTTTGTAACTCCTCGAAATTAGTCGACATGTCAGGATGAAAAACAATGTAAGGAGAGTCTCCCTCAGCAACTGGCTCCATGATGATGGGTAAAATGGCCTCATAAGGCATCCTGAGACTTTGAGCATGGGCTCGTACCCACTTAAGATAAGGCTCCAAAGTAATGGAGTTCTTATGCCCTAGTGTTTTGCTATCAACTTTGTTCACCATGCCTCAAGCTCTTATGAACCTCTGGCGATAACCCTGAACATCATTCTCATAGTCGAATACGATTCCTTGGACAAGTGTATCATGAGGACCATCCCTCTTAGCATAACTAAATTGGGGGTGTAGTTGAAGAAGGTGGGTGTACCAATTGGGGTCAGCTCCCTGACTTCACTCAAAAAACTGATAAATTTGGTTTGGGCTTTACTACAGGGGCTCAAAGGGCTGTTAGGCGCGCACGGATTGGAAGACCTCCTCTACACATCAGCAATCGGGGAGTTAACGCAATTGAAGATAGTGAGGAAGACTTAGACATCGACAGATGAATCTACCCAACAACTAACGGTGGACTGAGCAACTGGACGGTGAAGGATTTCATACTTGTTTCTTTTATTCCGCAGTAATTGACTTTTGTTTTAAGATTTGTAATAAATAGTTTGAAACTTTACGGCCGGTGCCTTGCCCGAGGCACCTTGGCTTTGCTTGTGAGAGCGTACTATTTTTTATTTCATATATCATTAATAAAGCATTGGATGTTTCTTGCATTACAAATTTTGCGCTCCTTGTTTTTCTTTTCTGTCTCTCACTTTATCAAAACAGCTATTCTCTTACACACACTCACGTATCATAATGCAGATCCATATCCACTCTGGATCCCATTGATAATAACTCTTCTACTACCAGTTATGACTTTGAAAATCCGATCAACCAAGCCGAGGATGAAGGTGAGGACGATTGTGAGGTGCCTGGAGAACTTGCTAGACTATTACAGCAGGAAGAAAGGGCCATACAGCCTCATGAAGAGCCAGTTGAGTCAGTGAATTTGGGTACAGAGGAAGATAGGAAAGAAGTTAAAATAGGTGTGAATCTGGAGTCTAGTGTCGAACAACGGTTAATACAGATGCTACACGACTATGTTGAGATCTCCGCCTGGTCCTATGAAGACATGCCTGATTTGGAAACTGATATTGTGGTACATCACCTTCCGACTAAAGAAGATTGTCCTCCGGTTAAACAGAAAGTTTGTCATATGCGCCCTGAGATGTCAGAAAAGATCAAGGTAGAGGTAATGAAATAGTTCGACGCAGGGTTCCTAGTTGTCACTTCCTATCCGCAGTGGGTTGCCAATGTCGTTCCGGTACCTAAGAAGGACGGTAAGGTAGGGATGTGTGTGGATTATAGAGATCTGAACAGGGCAAGCCCCAAAGATGACTTCCCACTTCCTCATATCGATGTTCTGGTCGACAACACCGTGCATCATAAGATCTACTCCTTCATGGAAGGTTTTTTTTGCTACAACCAGATCAAGAAGGCTCCTGAGGACATGGAGAAGACAACCTTCGTTACATAGTGGGGCACCTTCTGTTACAAGGTAATGCCTTTTGGGTTGAAGAATGTTGGGGCAACTTATCAGCGCGGCATGGTCGCTTTGTTCCACGATATGATTCACCACGAGATCGAGGTTTATGTAGATGACATGATAGTCAGGTCCCAGACTAAGGAAGAGCACCTTGATCATCTCTAAAAACTATTTGACAGGTTGAAGGCGTACAAGCTGAGGTTGAATCCGAACAAGTGTACCTTCGGGGTAAGGTCTGGTAAGCTTCTGAGTTTTGTTGTCAGTGATAAAGGTATTCAGGTGGACCCTGTAAAGGTAAAAGCCATACAAGAGATTTCGGCTCCCCGCACAGAAAAAGAAGTCAGAGGTTTCTTGGGACGTCTGAATTACATCGCCAGGTTCATTTCACATTTGACTGCTACTTATGAGCTAATCTTCAAGCTTCTGAAGAAAGATCAAGTGGTAAAGTGGAATGATGAATGCTAGACCGCTTTCAAAAGAATCAAGGAATACCTTCAAGAACCACCAATTTTGATGCCTCCAGTTGAAGGAAGACCTTTGATATTATACTTGACAGTGCTGGACAATTGAATGGGGTGTGTGTTGGGGCAGCATGACGAGTCTGGCCGAAAAGAGCATGCAATTTACTACCTTAGCAAATAGTTTACCGACTGTGAGACCCGATACTCATTGCTCGAGAAAACTGGCTGTGCTTTTTCATGGGCTGCTCGCCGGCTGAGACAGTATATGCTGACTCACACTACCTTGTTGATATCAAAGATGGATCCGATCAAGTATATTTTCGAGAAGCCCGCTCTCTCTAGAAGGATAGCAAGATGGCATATGATCTTAACTGAGTATGACATTCAATACACAACCCAAAAAGAAATCAAGGGGAGTGTATTGGCGGATCATTTGGCGCATCAAGCCGTGGATGACTACCAGTCCATGAATTTCGAGTTCCCGGATGAGAATATCATGTTAGTGACTGACTGCGAAGAACCTGGACCGGATGAAGGACCCGAGGAGGGATCCCGATGGTCTATGTATTTTGATGGAGCCTCGAACGCATTGGGTAATAGCATTGGCGCTGTAATCATATCTCCTAAAGGCTATCATACTCCGTTCACCGCCCGATTATGTTTTAACTGCACCAACAATATGGTGGAGTCTGAAGCATGTATCATGGGTCTTCGATCCGCTATTGACCTGAGGATTAACTTCTTAAGTGTATTCGGAGATTCTGCTCTAGTGATAAGTCAGATCAAAGTCGAGTGGGATACGAAGCACCCAAATCTTATTCCTTACAAAGAGTATGTACTGACATTGCTCCCACACTTTGTAGAAATAACCTTTGAACATTTCCCAAGAGAGGAGAATCAGTTGGCGGACGCGCTAGCTACCATGTCTTCAATGTTCAAAGTAAGGTGGGATAATGGAGCTCCCAAGATTACCATTGAGAGGTTGGATGAACCAGCACATTGCTGTGTGTGATATGGTGGGAGAACTGACTTGAGGTTTTGTGTTTGTGTTTGCAAATGTTGCGGTTTAGCAAGAGTCGCCACCGACTTTTCTTTTATCCAAAAAGGAAAGGTGAAAAAGCACAAGAAAGACCTTTAGAGATGTTTTTGAGTTCGGGGGGTAGATTATGGAAAGAGAAGGTATTAGCACCCTTTTCATCCATGGTTTTCCATGGGCTCTTAGTTACTTGCTAGATCACTTACTTTTATTTGAATGTGCTTGTGGTTTTTTGGAAGTATTTTGAAAATGTAACTTTGTAATGATTCTCGTTTCTATAAGAATGTATACAAAGTGTTTGTTTCGAAAATAGTTCAAAAGTGTGTTTTCGACTGAGCCTAGAATCAGTGAAGGCATGTTTTTCGTCTGGGCCTAGAAGTCAACATGATTTTCCTCCTGGTTGTCTCTTTCGTTTGACCTGGAGAAAGAGGGTAGAAGCCAGAAGCTTCGTTTCCTATTTCTTGTTTCCTGTTTCTTTCATTTAAAGCATTAAATGGCAACATGGTCTGAGGCCATGCTAGTATTTGTCTTGTAAACAGTTTAATAGTTAAAGCAAGTTCAGGTAAACAGAAAGCAAAACGAAAGGGTTAACTCTAAAAAACATGTTAAAAGGGTGGAAACGAAAGGAACAATGGTATATACATGCTTGAAACGAACGAAAAGATTATTTACATGTTATGCCATGAAATGAAAGGTTCAAGGGTAAGAGTGACTTACCTTGATGGAGGCTTTGAATGGTTGTGGGACCTTGAGTGGAGGCCCAGGGTTCTGGATTTGAAAGAGGGGGCCAACAGCTGTGCTTAGAATGCTGGATTCGAAGGAAGGAAAGAAACAAGTCTTATGTTTCTTTCCAAACTGGATTCGAAGGATACTGAAGAGTACTTGTTCTTCAGAATCGAAGGAAGTAAGTATGTGATTCTGGGTTTGTTCTCACAAGTGTTGAAGGTACTTGAGAGATTTGTTGTGTTTGAGAAAAATTTGGGAGATTCGTTCCTCTGGTCCAAAAAATCTTCCCCTAGCTTTGCAAAAATTCCTCTATTTATAGAGAAAAAGAATGGACATGTTTTCAATAGCCAGCCTTGCAAAATAATAAAATAATAGGTAACGTGAAAGGTACAAGTGGGGGGCTTGTTGGCAGTTGGGGTGCAGAAGATGTGACTTATGCTTTTTGGCGTTGCTTGTGCTCAGACCAAATTCAGGTTGAAAGCTGCTTTTGTGATAAAAGTACCTTTTATGAAAAACAGTACCCAGTCCTTTGCCAATTTATCCAAGACTGTTATTATCCTTCGAATAAACCTTCGAGCCCTTAGGCAATGTATAATGAACTTGTGTAAACCTCTGGTTATGTGAATATTTGAAAGCAACATAGCCTGAAAAATGAGATTTGGTCTTGAGTGGAATGCAGGAATGAGATCGAAGCGCACTTGTTCGAAGGAAGCCTTTGCCTCAATCGAAGCTTGTGGTTGAAACAAGCTTACTCGAATGAAGCTAATGCCCAGTCGAAGCATGGATTGAAGCAAACATATCGCCCAATCGAAAGCTCGTGTTCGAAGGAAGCATGTTGCCCAATCGATGCATGTGGATCTAAACAAACATAACGGGAGTGATTTCCTTTTAGCGTGAGGGAAGTTCCTGGTTTCTGAATCGAAGGGTGTTCTTTCAAGGGAAGCAAGAACTTAGTCAAATCTTGTATGAAGATATCTCTTGGCTCAAGCGAAACTTATGAGAGGCAAAGTCTACAAGAGGCCCTTGGTGCAAGTGGATTCGGAGGAGACTCTTACTCAAAACGAAGGATGCAATCCAAGTTGCATTCGAAGGAGGCTCTTTCTCAACTAAAGTTTGCACGCAGGCACGCAGAAGGTGAGTGCCCAAACGAAGACTTGCATGCAGGCACTTGTGTCCAAACAAATACTTTGCCTTGCAGGGGGTACATGTGGTCAATAGGTCATGGCCTTTGATTGCAAGCATGCAGGCAGCATACTTGTCCAACCGAAAGGCTTGCCCTGCATGGGATACTTGTGGCAGCAAAAATTAATTTTCAAATCAAGCATGCAGGCAGCAAAAGACACAAACGAAGCTTGAAACAAGAAGTCACATGCCCAGGAGAAACAGGCACGCTAGCAACCATTTTGAGAAATCGAAGGAGGCCAAGAGTCAATCGAAGAGTGCTAAATCGAAGGAGACTTGTTTTCCTCCAAATTTGTCAAAATGTTATTTTTATCTGTTTTCTCCATTTTTGACAGTTTCCTTTTAATTTTGGTATTAGAAAATTCCAAAGTACTTGTGCAAGCTTGAAGCTTGAGAATCCTTGTGAGAAAGGCCTTGAAGAATGAGAGGGCAAATTTTGGGGTACAACACTGTGACATCGAGACTGAAGAGGTAGCAGATAAACCTTGGTTTCACGAGGTAAAGAGATATCTTGAGGTTTAAGAATACCCCGAGGGGGCATCTGTTAATGATAAGAAGTTTCTGAGAAGGTTTGCTGCGAAGTTCTTCATCAGTAATGGAATCCTCTATAAGCGTAACCATGATTCAACCTTACTGCGATGTGTAGACAAATGCGAGGCAGAAAGGATCATGGCAGAGTTACATGAAGGTACCTTCGGAACTCATTCCAGTGGACATACTATGGAGAAGAAAATCCTACGGGCAGGATATTACTGGTATACTATGGAAGCCGATTGTTATCAGCATTCTCGAACCTGTCATAAGTGTCAAGTATGTGCTGATAAGGTGCATGTTCCTCCGGTTCCCCTAAATGTTTTGACAGCTCCTTGGCCTTTTGCAATGTGGGGCATCGACATGATCGGCGAGATCAGACCTACTGCATCTAACGGGCATCGCTTCATTCTGGTAGCCATTGATTACTTTACGAAGTAGGTTGAGGCAACTTCATTTGCTACAGTAACCAAGAACGTCGTGGCGCGGTTCATCCGGCACAATCTGATTTTTCGATATGGTGTGCCAGAGAGGATTATTACTGACAATGGTACAAATCTCAACAATACGATGATCACCGAACTCTGCAAACAGTTCAAGATACAACATCATAACTCTTCTCCCTACCGGCCGAAGATGAATGGGGTTGTTGAAGCGGCTAACAAGAACATCAATAAGATTGTACAGAAGATGACGGTGACATAAAGAGACTGGCACGAGATGTTACCATTTTCTCTTTAGGGGTACCGTACCTCGGCACGAACATCGACCGGGGAAACACCCTGCTCTCTGGTGTATGGCATGGAGGCAGTCCTACCCATCGAATTCCAAATACCCTCTCTCAGGATTATTAAGGATGCGGAGTTTAAACGAAGACGATTGGATCCAAACCCGACTTGATCAGCTAAATCTAATTGATGAAAAGAGACTTACTGCTATCTGTCATGGTCAGACGTATCAAAAGAAAATGATCAAGGCTTTTAACAAGAAAGTCAGACGTCAAAAATATCAAGTCGGGGATCTAGTGATCAAGCGCATCATACTACCGCAAGGTGATCCCAGAGGAAAATGGACCCCCACATACGAAAGGCCATTTATGGTTAAGAACATTTTCTCGGGAGGAGCTATGATTCTAACCACCATGGATGGTGACGACCTTCCTCACCCCGTCAATGCAGACATAGTGAAAAGATACTACGCCTAATCAAAGGCCCGCTAGGTTTACTGGCCTAGGGAAAAATAAGGGCATCCCGATGAACCAAAAGGGTTCGGGAAAAAGTAAGGGATGAAAATGAAGGAAAAAAACTGTACACCCGGCAATTCGAAAACTTGAAAAGGTGACTTGGGCAAAAAAGGGTATCCCGGTGGACTGAAAACCCGAAAGGGAGGTCCGGGAAAAAATTAGGGATCGAAGCGTAACACTATGTCTCATTGGATCATCTTGCAACCAGACTTCGATATCGACTATTAAGCTCAGACGGCGCCAATCAATCTGATCCATCTTCGACCAAGTAGCAAAGTGATGAGACGCTTGAAGATATAAAGGCAATAGCATAGTTGAAACCCGATGGGATTGTTTCACATAGTTGTTTTTCTTTCTTTTACACAAATTGTAATTTCTATCTTTCGGTGGCGTTCTCTTACTAGAGCGTTAGCCTCTTTGTATAAAATGCATATTACAGGCCAACTTCAAAAATCAATACAATTCATTTTTACAAGAAATTTCAAATTGTTTTTCTTTTTCTGTTTTGTTTTGCAAGAACGTCCAATGATTCATTTTTGATATATGCATTTGGAAATAATTGTTGCTCATAAATAGTTACATAAAAAACAAAAGACAGTTACTCGTAATTCGAGGAACAGGGAAAACAAGAAGTGCCCAAACCTTACAATTACTCTGCCCATCAGGTACACGGATAGAGCCAGCTTGCGAACATAAGTGGTGGTGCATACACTCCCCACAGAGTAAAAGGTATCCAAATACGGTGATGGTAGCTTTCCCGAATAGGACATAACTCTCCCCAGCTGAGGTTCACAATCGCGAGTAAGTCATTAAATTTTTCCCCAAGCAGAGTTTATTTCACAAGCAGAAATTTAATCTCCAACAGAATTCATTATCACCAGCAACGGAAATTCATCCCCAGTGGAGTTTATTTCTCCAAGTCAGCAGATCTATCAACAGAGTATTTCCTCTCCAACAGAATTATTCCCCGCAGAGTTACCCTCGGACAGAATCTCGTCTGGCAGAATATTTACCAGCCAAGGGGCAAATCCCCAACATAGTCATCGTTGTTCACCATCCCCAACACAAGTAGAGGAACTATGGTTTTTATAGCAATCAGGGATTTATTTTCCCAGATTCAGATTATTACGTCAACATTTCATGTTCATACATCATGACATATGCATACATCGCATATAAGATAGTCTCATTTATTTCGAGAAACGTCATACAGTGCATCTCATATAACTAACCCTATATTTCTTTCAGGAAAGACATTATTATCAATAATTTCCAGCAAGTCCATGATCAACACTCGAAGCTAAACAGAGTAATCATCAGCGCGACAAGAACAACCTTATCCAGGTTCCCGCTGCAGTTTTACCCAAACTCATTCTGAAGCAGCCCTACTTCCCAGGTTCCCATGTCGAAGTAACCCTACTATCCAGGTTCCTTCTCACAGCCCTACTACCCCGACTTTCATATCAAAGTAACCCTACTATCCAGGTTCCTTCTCACAACCCTACTATCCAGGCTTTCATATCGAAGTAACCCTACTATCCAGGTTCCTTCTCACAACCCTACTATCCCGACTTTCATATCGAAGTAACCCTACTATCCAGGTTCCTTCTCACAGCCCTACTACCCAGACTTTCATATTGAAGTAACCCTACAATCCAGGTTCCTTCTCACAGCCCTACTATCCCGGCTTTCATATCGAAGTAACCCTACTACCCAGGTTCCTTCTCACAGCCCTACTATCCATGCTTTCATATCGAAGTAACCCTACTATCCAGGTTCCTTCTCACAGCCCTACTATGTCGGCTTTCATATCGAAGTAACCATACTATCCAGGTTCCTTCTTACAGCCCTACTACCCAGGCTTTCATATCGAAGTAACCCTACTATCCAGGTTCCTTCTCACAACCCTACTATCCCGGCTTTCATATCGAAGTAACCCTACTACCCATGTTCCTTCTCACAGCCCATATTATCCCGACTTTCATCTCGAAGTAACCCTACTATCCAGGTTCCTTCTCACAGCCCTACTATCCAGATTTTCATCTGGAAGTAACCCTACTATCTAGGTTCCTTCTCATAACCTTACTATCCAGGTTCTTCCTCTCTTATCCCCAGACAGCATTCCACAACACTGTAGGACCTGGACCCGATCAAACACGATTGGTTTCGCATTTCCCCAGTAAGTCGTGGTGCAACATATACCCCAACCAAACACGCAGTTCACTTCCAATTCCCAAACCGGAATTTTCCCCAGTAGAGTAACGGACAACTGAAGCTCCTAAAACTCTATTTCTCTCAAGACAGAGACCATCATTCCCCAGCTAAGTCCTCCTCAACAATAGGTATACGGGTTCTCGCAAAGGAATCTCTTATGTGATCGACGCTTCCTCGGATGGAATCTTTAAGCCCATCTCTCACAATTCTCTAGCAACTCCCAAATGGCATCTATAAGCCCATTCCCGATATGATAAGTCAAGTATCACTTCATGCGAGTGCAAATTTCTGGGCACTCTAGTGTTCAATCATCTTCCACCTTCAGATCACGAAAGGCAGACACGACAATTTACATCCTCGGGTTTAAGAAGATTGAACAGGGGCAGCTGTTGTACCCCAAAATTTGCCCTCCTATATTTCTTAATACATGGCAAGTGAGGTCCTCAAATTGCTCAAGGAAGTCCAAGAGTTGACCAGACAAACTCTCTCCTAAGACAGTCTACCTCAAATTAGGGTTTCATTTTTCATCAAGATGCCTGAGTCTAAAGGATCCCAAATGCTAACCATTGTCCTAAAATGTTCTCAAGATCATCCATGTCAAGTTTCAAGCCTTGTAGAGAAAGTTTGCTCAGGCAATGGCTCAAAAGCCTGAAAATCGATCGTGCTAGGTCAAAAGTCAATTGTGGCCCACATACAGTCAAACTTCAAGATTTTTGGTAAACATCCTTATTTTGAAGTACTATCCATTATTTTCTCAAGGGTTCATCATGATTCCTCAAGGATTTCTCACAATTCATCAAAACCCAAAAGTTGCCAAATTAGGGTTTTGTAGGAAAAGTCAACTCAACTTTGACCAAGCATAACTTTCTCACATTTCATCAGAAATGACCCATCCAAATCTAATTTTGAAGAGGATGCAATTACCTACAATTCATCTTCAGCTCCCGAGTTCAAAATATGCACTCAAAAAAATATATGAATTTAGACATTATAGGTCATTTTGAAAAGTCAACAAAAACACCTTTTGGGTCAAAGCTTCATACATGAACATGGAAGACTCAATTGATATGAGACCAAAGGGTTTCCTTATAGGACATTCTAATCTTTCTAAAAAGTCCAAGAACACCTCTCTAGGGTCAAAATTGAGAGAGTCGGGCATTGGCCAAGTTGACCTTTTTTGCAAAATTGCCAAAAGTCAAATGTGCTCAAATTTGCATTTTTTGCTAAATGGGGCCAACTTTTTATGCTTGCACTTCAATGATAACATAGTCCATGACCTATGGAACCCTCCATGCTTTATTTATTCATTTAGTTAATTTATTTTGATTTTATTCATTTAAAATTCAAATAAAATCAAATAAATCTAAATAAATCATATATTGTGTGTTAGGGATGATTTTTGCATTGAAGGAAAATCTCATGTGCTGTCAATTGAGAATAAATTCGTGCAAGGCTGATTTGGTTAGAAAAAGATTGAATTTAAGCAAAATTGGAAAGAAATCATATGCCATGAAAGACCAAATAAAATCTTCATAATGAGCAAGATTAAGGTCGTTTTTGTTGACCTAACATGTTGTATTACATATACAGAGGAAAAGCAAGGCAAGAAAAGAGGTTGAGCAGTCGTGAAAGAGGCAAACAAAATTGAAAAATCTCAAGAAAAAGTGGTGATCCAATTCCAAGTTACAGGCCGTCCCAAGCCATCTTTCCCTTGCCAATCGATTGCTGGACGTCTCAGGATCATATTCCAATCATTAGCAAGCCTCTCCAGGTCTTGAAACCTGATGTAGCAGTCACACGGTTAGCCAATATATTCGTTTTCGTTTTCATCAATTTATACATCATTTGCACGTTTTGATTGCATATTCTTATTCCTTAACATGTTTGCAAGCTAATCATTATATTCAATTGCGTTTTTGATGATTGTATGACAAACTGCCATGGCTAGGGTTTCTTGTTTAGTTTTAGGGTTTTGTAATACAGGTAAAATTGGACAATGATTCTGGTACCATGAGACTCGTGAGGATGAGACGAGTTGATGGGTAACAGCCATGGCCATTTATCTTGCCTATGGACAATTTTTGAAATACACAAGTTTGTAGCTACATCGCCATGTCCGTAGGTAAAGGTGTCTTGGGCTAAAACGACAGTTGGGAGGAAGAAGATGGATGCGTGGCACCCCCTGGTTGGGTGATTTGAATTTCACGTGTTTTGGGTTTCAGCATTTTGTTTTCATTATATTATAATTGATTTTTATTATATATATACAAATGAGTCAGATAGCTCAGTTGGCAAGCAGGGAGTGGAAGTATGCATAAGGACCTGGGTTCGATCCCCAGGTCCCAAACTTTGTTCTTATTATTTTATTTCAGGAATTCAAGTACAATGCAGCCTCCAGCGTCCACCATGTACCCTCAACATCTGGCCATCAAACACATCCCTGGCCCAGATCAACGTGCCACTCTTGGAGGACCACCATACGCCTCCGGTCAACAGCCACATTGAATCAGGTAAAGTCAAACAGGCCTGGATCTTTTGGGCTCAAAATCTCAACAGCACACCCCCCATAATTGCTAATACAGGCCCATTATTCCTTCCTTTTTCTTTTAATTTATTTAAATCTTTCAGTATTTATTTTTATTTTCTTTAATTGTCGAATTAATTATTTTTTCACAAAAACCATAAAATCAATAATTCATCAAAAATTAGGATTAGTTTTTCTTTTATCAAAATTAATTTAATTTAGTTTAAATTAGGGAAATTGTAATTTGTTTTCAAAAATAAAATCAAATAGAAATTAGGTTAACTTTTAATTTTATTTTGATCTTTTTCTTAAATAAATAAAAATACAAAAAATAGGTTTTAGGAAAAAATTAATTTATTTTTCTTAATTTAAAATTAATTAGGATTAGGATTTTCTTTTTAATGTAATAATTTCTTTATTTTCTTAAAATAACAAAACAAAACAAAAACATTTTTTTAACTAATCGCAATTAGGTTTAGGCAAGGGTCAAAACCCTAGTTGTCTCGTATTCGATTCATCGCGCACGTATTATTTTTTTTACGATATTGTTGTAACTGTTTATGGTTTGTAATAGTTTAATCTAGGGCTTTTATTTATCGCTTTTTCCCGGGTTTTTTTGGCTATGTAATTAATCCCTATCCCCGAAGCCTTGTAATAGCGTAGATTTATTTTCTCGCATTTTAATTCTCGCAAATACTTGACTGTTTAGATGAATGCTAATAGGATTGTATGACAAAAATGCATGACAAATTAATCCAGTTAGAAAACCCTAATGTGCAAATACTAAATAATTGAAAATAGATCACTCGCACATATCACTCTTAGGGTATACTCACACTTCGGTTGCCTTCGGTAAACGATCATTAAGTATAGGATGCTTTATGGTTTCCCTCCTGTCTAAAAATATCAAGTGTCTCGTTCAAAGGTTGCCTCGGAAATGTTGCCTCAAATATGATCTTAAGACTCTAGGGTTATTACTAAGGTGTCCTAACATTGCTCTAGTGGTCGTACATCCCTTTCGAATTGACCCTTACAACTCCAACGACGGTGCTACCTATTTCTCAATAGTGGGATAGTGTTGTCTAAAGGAAACGAGAATAGAAACAATCTTTTTTCGAGTAGGTAGATGCTAGTAGGTACTTGCTCAAATCAAAACTTTTCACACTTACACTTGTCAAACAAATTTTCAAAACAACTTCGTCACACTCTTGAGGACTGATACAAGGGTTATCACGAAGTAAAACATTTTAAAAAATAAAGCACACAAACACAAGCAATTTAAAATGAGCAAGTCCCTAAGAGCCCATGGAAAACCATGGATAGAAAGGGTGCTAACACCTTCCCTTTCTATAATCTACCCCCCGTACTCAGAGTATCTCGAAAAAGGATTTTTCTGTACTTTTTTCCTTTCCGGTTGGATAAAATAAAAGTCGGTGGCGACTCTTACTTACCACGACATTTTGCAAACAAAAAACGCAAAATGTAAACCAGCATTCAAACAGTCGGTTCTGCCACCATATCACACCTTGAGTTGAGGAGGTACCCTTATGAGGTTGACTTGGATAGTATTCTTATGAGTGGATGCCATGTCCTACAAAATAACACAAAGATAAGCCCTAAAAATCCTTGAAATGGTTAGTATGATATGCCATGTTATGATGTTATGATATCATGATTATGCTGAGAAAACACAAATATATCAAGCACAAGCAAATCACACAAAGGCCTTAGGTTTAAGGCTTGCATGGATTTTAAGGTAAGTATCCTCTTGAAGTTTAGTTGGCTCAACCTGTCATATCAATAGTAACTGGGTTCTAAGGGATCTCAATATCACTGATCTTACCCACAAGTTTCATTTCGATCGACAACTGACTTGCTACCAAACAGAACTCGGGAGTCAAATCTCAATGAGTGTAGTATCGAGTATCAACTGACTTCGGGCTACACCAGAGATGACTATCTCACTACTTCCTAATGGCGAAGTTGTTCAATTAAAGGTTCTAAGGTTAGTTGATGCTTCATGACACCATGCAGCGGCCCCATATTTTCCTTAACTAACCAAGGGCTACCAGTACCAACCAAAGTGTCACATCAATGTAGCTATCGCTTTAACCGTGTCGGTATACCCCGCACAGTTTCCATAATCTATTTCTACTTACCTAAAAGGCGCCCTAGATCTGGGTGTAGGATCTATAGTAACCCAAACAAAGCCCTTGAAAGTAAAGCAAACAAAGCATACAAAAGAAGATAAATAGTAAACTAACTCTAAGGTAACCCCACTTTTTATTATTCCCTAACAGAGTCGCCAGTTCTGTGATACGGTGGTAGAACCGGATGTTTAATATTGGTTTTGCATTTATATTTGCAAATGTTGCGGTAAGCAAGAGTCTCCACCGAATTTTATTTTATCCAACAAAGGAAAGGGTGAAAAGAACAGAAAAAGACCTTTTCGAGAATTTTCTGAGTAAGGGGGTAGATTATGGAAAGGGAAGGTGTTAGCACCCTTTCCATCCGTAGATTTCTACGGGCTCTTAGTGGTTTGCTCATTTTGAAATACCTTTGTGATTTGTGTGTTTGAAAATGTTTTGAGAATGCCTTAGTATGGCGAACTTTGTAATGTTTCTCGAGATAGTGGAGAAAGTATACAAAGTTTTTGGAAACTGTTTTTTGAAAGGTAGTACTTGTTGTTGTACCCCAATTTTTCCCCTAAGATCCCTTCATCATACCATGTTGATTCATTCACAACAAGATCACACTAGGATTCTTGGTTCCCCTCCCTACATTTAGTTTTGCCCTTTTTGAGGGATTACCAAGCACCTTGACTTATGTTCCTTTTGTGATTATGAATATTGTTTTGATTTCTTCATTTAACTAATAAAATGCAATGTTGGTTTGTCTTTCTTGTTATCCATGTAGGTGAAGGCAATGAGATTTAACAAGTTACCCCATGGGTTCATGAGTTTATTTCCATGCCCTAGTCAATAAAGCTTGAGAAGTTCAAACCTCACCATTGGATTGGTTTTGGAAGAATTGGCAAGGCAAGGTTTCTTTGGTTTATCACATTTAAAGGTTATTATATTTGACTCAAAAGTACAAGGGGTTGATTAGAGAAGTTGTCATGTTTGGACAAGGCCTTGTTCCTATTGGTCACAAGAGCATATTTCTCTCAAATTTCAAGATATGGAAGTGGTTTTGGTAGATATGAGTCCTCATTATCATCCTCAACAACTTCTATTCAAAAAGCAATAATTTTGGTACAAGAAGTTTGTTCAAGCTTGTCAAAGTTCCTCAAAGCATTTTCTTGATATAGGATCTAGGGTTTTGAACTTCAAAGGAGTATATCTTGCTCACCTTTTGGTATTTTTTAGTGATTCCAAAGACATCATTCCCTTCAAAGGGTTATTAACAAATCACTTCAAAGGTTCCAAGGAGTTTTCATGAGGAAGAGACTTGATGAGGAAGTAAGATTACAAGTCCTCTAGATGAGTCCACAATTTTCCATATGTGACTTCAAATGGTCATAACTTGGTAAATTTTTATCACCTTGAGTCCATTCTTTTTCCATAATGATCTTGAAGATGTGAACTTTATGCCTTCTTTTATATGCAAAGTGGGAAAATGTATGGAAGTTTCCTTAAAGATGTAAAAGATTATAGGTCATTTCATGATTTTTTGCCAACTTCAACAAGTCATAACTTGCTCAAATTTGGGATATTTTGATTGATTCAAGTTTCAAAATGTCATTCAAGATATCTAATTCATGCCATCTTTTTTGGTCAAGAGCAAATTCCAAGTGGAAGGCCATGTTTGGATGCAAAATATTATAGGTCACTTTTGAAGGAAAAGTTGAAATGTTTCTAAGTATGGAAAGTCAACTTCTTTTTACCCAACTTTGACTCAATGTGACTTTCAGCTCAAGCATCCATTTAACTCTATTATTTTTCCATTGCAAAGTTTGTAACCTCATCTTTCTAAAGCATCAAGAATCATGCCTTAAGACCCCTTGAGCTGAGAATGCCATTGTTTCAAAAATGGTAACTTGGAATTGATGTTTCCTTGCAAGTCAGAATTTGAATTTCATGTTACAACCTCTAAACCTCAAATTAACACGTGTTTTGGGTCTAAACATCATTGGCCAACTTTCCCAAGTGGATTAGTGCATCAAAATGCAAGAATTGGATGAGTTTTGGTGAAATTTGGATCACACTTCACTCGTGCATCAGGTTCGCACAAATTCCTTCCAAAACGCATCATTCACTCTTCTTTTTGATCCCATTCGCTTCTCCTATAAATACATGTACTATCCCATTCATTTTCCCAAGCTTGGATAGCCAGAATCACCCTGCCAAACTTGTTTCACAACTCATAATTCAGTAACTTCAAAATCCATTCTCGAGCCTTTTTCAATCCTATTTTTCCATCCATTCACCTTCCTTGATCTTCCTTGAAGCTAACCACATAATTACATTCAAGAATCGTGCCCTATACTGCTCCATAGAAGTCCAGTTCCAGAGCTCTGCAACTCAACTTCAATAGGTAGATTCCTTCATCAATTCTTCAAAACTCTGATATCATTGTGTTGCTCTTATTGCCTTGGTTCTAGTCGCAACACTTATCTTTTACTGGAAACACGTTTTTACCTTGAAATTTCAAATCTCTTTTCAAAACTTTCCTTTCAAATTGTTTGAGCTACAGTTTATATAAATTTGGCGCGAGGGTGTGGTTGTCTTCGTCTTGAAGAGACGAAGCGAATGGCATAGGTCTGAGCTTCTGATTTTACAGTTTGAGAGACCTGTAATTCGTGATGGCTGGAAGTTGAAGATGACCAACGTGTCATCTTCCAACCAATGAAGGCACGCCATCTGTTTTTTCAAATTTTGATTTAATTAATGATTTTGTACAATATTCACTAATGACCATGATATGCACAGAGCGTAAGATCCCTTGGATTTGATTACTAACGTGTGTTGACTCTCATCCAATGGTCCACATATTTTTACTTTTATTTTCTTTTTTGATTTTTAGATTTTAATTGTTTTAAATTTCAAAAAATCATAGAAAAATCATTTTAAGTCCAAAAAATCTGAAAAAATTATGAAAAAAATATTTTGATTATTCTCTTTCTGATTTTTATTTTTTCACAATTTAATTTTGTGTTTTGGTATTTTGTATAAATTTACACTTTATTTGAATTATTTTAAATGTTTAAAAATACTTTTATACATTATTAAATTCTGAAAAAATCAAGGAGTGATCCAATGATATTGTGACAAATATTGGTGATCTTATTTTATTTTTGTTTCTGACTTTACTATTTTTTATCATTTTTGGTTTATTTTATCCATTTATTTTAATTTTAAAAATAGTTTCTGACTTTAAAAAATTACCAAAAAATTTGTAAAATTATTTGAGCCTTTTTCTGATTTTTCTATGATCTTACTTTTTATTTCTTGATTAATTTGAACATAGTTGATATTTTTCTCTTTATTTTCTATTTTAAAACATTATTTTTAAACCCTTTTGTATATATTAAAATGTAATATTATTTTGTGACTATTTTCTGGCTGATCTTGGGTTAAATTTTGGATCATGAACTTTATCAACATCATTGGATCCATGGTGTTGAGTTTAACTCCACAAAAATGAATGAATGATTTTAATAATAGTTTGATTAAGTTTAATTCAAAAGTGGTTTGTATATTCTCTCTCATCCCTCTTCATCTCATCCCCTTCTTATTGTATTAAATATTGTTGGAGCATGATCTCTATATCATGTCTCAAAATGAATGGTGCATAGATTGCTATTGACCTGCCTTAAAATAGGTGCGACTTCTATATAATTCCACTTACGATTGCTTAACATAGTGCTAAATTTTGTCCTGATTCGAATAAATGATCATTCGTGGCCCAAACTTATGATTGCAAGCCCAAGTATGTTAATTTGATCTCTTTGATCTAATAACCTTGAGATTCATTGTGTGGAGGCTTTGGTTCTACCAATCCTCTAATGGATCTACAATACCTTTGGTCAACATGGATCACTTAAACATCGTTGATGATTAAATAGTACTTATGAGAATTCCAAATGGATGATATACTTGACAAAAAGCAAATGCAACTTGTTGTGTGGAGGCTTTGATTCTACCAATCCTCTAATGATTTCCAAATGCAAGCTTCAAGATGGTCATCCAACTAACCACTAATTATTGACTTGTTTTACCTTATACTTTTATTCTTTTTTATGCTTTATGTACTATTTACTTTTAGCATTTACATTTCATGCCATTTTCATCTTTACTCATTTGAGCATTTACTTTCTTGCCATTTTTATTTTGCTCACTTGAGCTTTTCTTTTCCTTTCTTAAGATACTTAATAATCAACATAATCCCTAAAAAATCTTTAATGGTACTTGGACTATTTGGTTACTATCCTTGGCATTATGGAGCATGGGACTTTTCTTGGACTTAGGATTAGAAACTTTGGCCTATCTTGGAGACCTTGTGATCTTATCTGATTATTTTGTATGGAGTTCATGAGGTTTACCTCAAGACATTGGGATGCTTATTTGTTTTTGTGTGCAGGTTTTTGAGATTACACCATTTGTTTGTAATCTGGAATTCACCCATATGCAGCCGTTACTCTTCCCAATTTTTGTGAAGACTTAATACACTTGAAGTTTGATTCTCTCAAGAGGTCTAGTATTTTTTTGCTTGATTGGTTTCAATCCAAGGAATGGGAATTCTATCTTGGCTCATAATGTCAAGTATTGGCTTCTTGTTGGTTAGATGGTTTGTATCCCTAGATCTTACCTTATGCTTTAGGATAGTCCCTTCTTCTTCTCCCATCTTCTTTAATTTCAAAAATCTTCTTCCCCTTTTTTTTGAAAACTCTTCTTGTTTTTTAAACTTAAACCACTTTCATAATAAACTTGGACTTATGTCCATGCATTCTCAAAACATTTTTCACAAATAAACTCCAATCAACTTAATAATACCTTGACATTTTTTATGAGAAGACTAAAAGTCAATCAATCTCATTTCAAACCATTTTGCCACTTTGGCTTTTTATCTTTAAACTTTTCTCAAAAAAGGTTGAACTCTTGTCAATCCTTGTAGTGATGCAAACAACTATACTTCTACAATATGTAGTGAAGAGAGATATTTTCCAGTTGGGTGTTGAGTGAGGCATTGTTGATTTTGAAATCCAAGTCATGTCCTCCACTTTGAGATGATGCAAATTCTCCTTTATCATGATTGTGGGTAGTAGGTATGTTTTCCACACGGACAATGAGGATGATGTTCTATCTCATAAAATTAATCAACGCATTTGTGTTTTAAATTTTTAAAAGAGGAACTACGTGTACCCTGATCCCCAATTGCACGAAAAGGTGGTATGTAGGCACTAAAGGTTCACAACCGCGGCGGGTGAAAAAATTATAAAATAAATATATTTCTTTTCTCACCTCTACCATCCATTTTTATACAACATTTTTTCATAGCCAAAATATACAAATTTTACAAAGAGGCTCCTGCGGAGTACCGTAGATGTTTAGGCTGCTAATACCTTCCCTTTGCATAACCAACCCCCTTACCTTGAATCTTTCCCTCTCTTTTTGGGTTATTCGCTCTTTTTGCATTCCTTTAGAAACAATAAAGTGCGATGGCGATTTTTATTTTGATTTGTATAAAGTCTAGTCAACCCAATGTCTTAGTCTTAAACTTTTCTACCGCTACAGAAAAATGGTGACTTCACTGGGGAAAGATTGACCTCTTGATGGTCCATCCTTAAGTGGGTTAAGCCTATATTTGTTTATATCTGTATATGTGATATTACTGTTTTTTGTGTTATATGTTGTATATATGTTTTGTCTGGATTTTCCTGGTTTTCAGGGTGCTTGGTGATTACTCATAAGTATTATACCCGGACTTGGGCAAACTTTAAGATAGGACGGGCGGTATAGTCATGTTAACTTTGAGGGAATAATCCCAAAAAAGGAGGCATGAGATCCCCCACTCAGTGGAGGCCCCTTTGACTGTAGTGTCGTTTATCGAGTAATCGGGAAGACGTACTACTTTTAACCTGGGAGCCTGCTGAAACTGAGGGCCGTAGGATACCTGACCCATCTTGGCCTTTTAGGTGTAGTGCGAAAGCTATGACGGAGTAATCCAGAAATATTTGTCCCGCGATACTACGCTGGAACGAGTCTTTCTTGAGAATATTACTAATTACTGAGTTAATCGGGAAGTTAGTAATATCCGAAGGAAGGATGTAGACTCTGGGAACCTCTAGAATCTTGTTCGGCAGGTGATAAACTTTTAGACCAATACCTTATGGGTAGTACCTTCGACCTCATGCTCGTGATGTTGAACCTATGAACCCTATATGTGTGATCTTGTGTGTGATTGTTGCATCATGCATCCATGCACTCATAAGCATCTTTTGAAGAAACCATATTTCAAGGGATTTAAAGGTCTACTATTTGTGAATATCTCAGGTACTTTTAACCATGGATTCTGGAAAGAGAAAGACCGAGAAATAAAGTTTCAAGGATCCCAAGATAGATGAGTTGATCAGTCTAATTCCCGAGATCGAGTGTTCTGCAGACTTTCGGAAGAAGTATGGATCCATTATTCCTCTCATAAAGCTGAAGATGAAGAAGGGTATTCTCTCGACCTTGGTCCAGTTCTATGATCCGATGTATCATTGCTTTACTTTTCCCGACTATCAGTTGATGCCTACACTGGAGGAGTATTCTTACCTATTGGATTTACCTGTTACCGATCGTGTTCATTTTACTGGTTTGGAGGGTGAGCCAAAACCACATGAGATTGCTACTTTGATTCACCTGGGGAAGTCTGAGGTGGAAGCCCATATGACTACTAAAGCAGGGATTAAAGGATTATCATCTCAGTTCTTATTGGAGAAAGCTCGTTACTTTGCCAGGATGAAGAGTACAATTGCTTTCGTGGCCATCTTTGCTCTGCTTGCTTACAGGTTGTGCCTATTTACTAATATGGACAAGTTTTTTGACATTAAGGCTATCAGGATTTTCATGATTGGAAACCCAGTTCCTACATTGTTAGGTGATGCTTATTACTCTATTCATCTTCAGAATTCTTATCATGGGGGGATGATTATCTGTTGCACGCATCTGTTGTACTGGTGGTTTATCTCTCATATGCCTTAGTCTGATGCTTTTTGAGATGTCAAGAAGGAACCCTGTTGGGCCCCTAAAATAATGGCACTTACTCACTCAAATATTGATTAGTATCATCGAGCTTACCAGGATATAGAGATTATTGATAGTTGTAGTAGTTTCCCCAATGTACCTCTTCTTGGTACAAAGGGAGGAATTAACTATAACGTTGTTCTTTCACGGTGACATCTTGGTTATCCGATGAGGGATAAACCGAATAGTATTCATTTGAGTAGTTTCTTTCTGAAGGAAGGAGAAGAACATAGGGAAGCTAGGGAGAAGATTGCGAAGGCCTGGCGTCACATTCATAAGAAGAGTAGGAAGGATTTGGGACCTAGGGGTGTTGTTTCTTTGGAGCCATATCTTTAATGGATCCGATCGAGAGCCAATCAGTTAAAGATGCCGTATACTCGGGAGACACCCATGCCTGATCTATTTGTGAAGACTACTCCTCCCTTATTAGATGATCTAGAAGAGCTGCAACTTGCTTTGGTTAAGATGCAACAGGAAAGGGATGCTTGGAAGAACAAGTTCCAAACTTTAGAGAGTTCCTACAGAGCAGACCTGAAGGAGAAAGATAACTTGATTAAGATCCTTGAGAGTCGAGCGATAGAGTCTATGGAGAGGCAAGGGGATTTATTTTCTCCTAAGCCTCAATCAAGTGCTGATCACTCACTTCCTGATTCAGATGATTGGAAGGAGGTTGCCATCAGACATGTGGAAGAAAACCAGAGGTTGAAGGCTCAGATTGCCAGGCTCACGTGGAAGCGCCAGCGTATAGAGTGATCTCCATCAGTTCTTTTTCTCAGGGTTTTAGATTTTATTTTCATCTTGTACTTGGGATCATTGAAACTTGTAATCCATTTTGGAGTTATTATAATAAAAAAAAATTCAGTATTTCAAAAGCGTTAATACTTTGATGTTTGCAATATGTCTATAAACTTTAAATCCCTTGAAATATTAAATAACAAAGTAAAAATAATCATGTGTGTTACATGTCATGCATCATATTGCACATATTTCTTGCATTTGTTATGCATATCCAGGTGTCTTACCAAGCTTCTTTACTTTGTTCAGCAAGCTAACTCATCACTACAACACTCGGGCTAATTTTAAAAAGAATATGGACAACTTAGAACGAGAGAATCGCGAGCTGCGGGAGGAAGTTTATGCTTTGAAGGCCGGCATGGCCAATCTGACTACTCTGATGGAAGCTCTGGTGGCTGCTCAGAATCAGCCACCGAGTGTTCAACCTCAACCAACAAGGGAAAATACGGAAGCTTCGACTGTTCCCGTATCTTCTACTGTGGTTGTTGTTCAGAATTGCATGCCTCAAGGATATCCATGGGGAATGCAAGAGAATTTTGCACCAGAAGGTTTCAATCTTGGTCCTCAAGATACTCCAGCGGTTCAGACTATTGTTTCTCCGGCACCTCCTGTGGTGCATGTTGTTCCTGCTGCACCTCCTTCATAAATATGGTTTTGTTTGTTAATGATGATGTGTGTCATCCTTTCCCTCCACCAAGTGAAGACTTGGGTCTTTATGACGGAATGGATGATTTTCAAGAGAAGTTTGACAAGATGCAAAGAGAGATGAAGGCCCTCAGGGGAAAAGAGCTATTTGGGCAAAATGTGAATGAGCTATGTTTGGTCCTAAATGTTAAGATACCTGCTAAGTTTAAGGTCCCGGAGTTTGAGAATTATAATGGAAACACTTTCCCTCGTGCTCATCTGGTGATGTACGTAAGGAGAATGTCTACCCATACTGATGATCAACGTCTGTTGATTCACTTTTTTCAGGATAGTTTAACCGGTGTTGCGCTGAAGTGGTATATGAGTTTGGACAGCGCCAATATCCATACTTTTAATGATTTGGGAGAGTCATTTATCAAACAATACAAGTAAAACGTGGATATGGCGCCTGACCGTGATCAACTTAGGGCCATGGTTCAGAAAGATAGAGAAACGTTCAAAGAGTATGCGTAGAGACAGCGTGAGGTATCCTCCCAAGTGATTCCTCCCATGGAAGAGAAGGAGATGACTAAGATTTTCTTGAAGACGTTGGGTGCATTCTACTACGAGAGGATGGTAGCAAGCGCGCCAAGTGACTTTACTGAGATGGTATGAATGGGTATCCACTTAGAAGAGGCTGTAAGAGAAGGTCATTTGATGAAGAATGAAGGATCTGAAGGTGTGAAGAAGCCATCTTATGGGTTTACCAAGAAGAAAGAAGGAGATGCAAATGTTGTTATACAAGAGAGGAGGGTAAACACTTCTAGAAGGAATTATCAGCATCATCAGCAAGTCGCCTCAGTTACTCCTGTTATAAATGTCGCTCCAACTACCGTTGCTTATCAGAGACCATCCCAGCAGGGGAATCAAGGGTATAATCAAATAAGGGAGAGTTATGACCCTATTCCCATGAGCTATATAGAGCTACTACCGGCATTGATTCAAAAGAAGTTGGTTCAAACCCGACCACCTCCTGCCATACCGTCACCATTGCCTTGGTATTACAAGGCAGACCAAACATGTGCTTTTCATCAAGAAGCACCAGGGCATAATGTTGAAAATTGTTATCCTTTGAAGACTGAGGTACAGAAATTGGTAAAGTCTGGTGTTGTATCTTTCAAAGACGTGTGACCTAATGTGAAAGATAACCCCCTACCTAAGCACGGGGAAGTAAACGTTGTGAATATGGTAGCCGGTTGTTCAGGCGACTTCCGGATTTTTTATATTAATATGGTTAGAGGAATTTGGTGAAAATGCATGGAGACCTCTGTAAATTTAGCTACTATACGCATGACCATGCCGATTGTGCTATTTGCAGTACAAACATACAGGGTTGCAAGAAGATAAAGGCTGATTTACAGGAGATGATGGATGAGGGCCTCATCCACATAATCAGGCCTAGGGAAAAATATGAAGAGGAAATGAACATGGTTTCTGGATGTCCTGGTGAATTCAGAATTTTTAATGTGGAGTATATGAATGAGGACCTCGTGCAGTTGCACGCTACCTTCTGCCATACGGCTGGTCAGGTGGAACACCAATATGGATCTTGCCTAGTTTGCTGTCGAGACCCCTAAGGATGTTCAATCGTGAAGAAGGGTGTTCAGTTGTTGTTAGACAATGGAACTATCAAGATCACAGGTCAGAGGGATGATTACCATGAAGTTGATATGGTTGAGGTTTGTTTAACGGAAGAAGAGTCAGATGAAGAGTATGCCTCCACAGATGAGTATTTCTCTTCAGATGAAGATTTCTTTTTCCATAAATGACTTACTAATGACTGATTATGTTGAAGAAGGGATAAACGTCATTGTGCCTTGTTTTGGTGCACCCGCCCATTTGGAAGTTGAGTATCATAGCAAGCCAGTTGTTACCCCATTGGTGATTAGTTTGTCGGGTCCTATCCCTTACTTGTCGGATAAGGTTGTGCCTTAAAAATACAACGCTACAATCTTAGAGGATGGAGTGGAAGTTCCCATCCAGCCAATGCCTGATGTTGGAAATATAGTTGAAAATAGTAGGGTGACCTGCAACGGTCGTGTGTTTGCACCAATTTTTCGAAGAGATGTTGGTGCTGGAAAGAAAATTGTTGAGAATGATGAACCTAAGAAGGCTACATGTGAGACTAGTGGAGCTACGTTAGAGAAATAAGTGGATGATATTTTGAAGATGATTAAGATGAGCGACTACAGAATTTTAGATCAGCTACTGCAGACTCCTTCAAAAATATCTATCTTAGCTTTATTGATGAACTCCTCTGCTCATAGAGAATCTTGATGAGGGTATTGGACTAAGCTTTTGTGGAGAGTGATATGCCAATAGATCAATTCAGCAGCGTATAGGAAACATTATGTCATGTAATAACCTGATTTTCTGCGATGATGAATTGCCAGATGAAGGGAGGAATCACAACTTGGCCCTCCACATCTCTATGAACTGCAAGAATGATTCACTATCCAATGTGTTGATTGATAATGGATACGCGTTGAATGTTATACCGAGGAGTACTCTCATGAAGTTGAAATATCAAGGAACGCCTATGCGCCCTAGTGGCATCATTGTGAAAGCGTTTGATGGGTCAAGGAAATCTGCCATCGATGAAGTGGACTTACCTATCCATATAGGACCACATTTGTTTCAGA
This sequence comes from Vicia faba, assembly GCA_948472305.1. Lineage (NCBI taxonomy): Eukaryota > Viridiplantae > Streptophyta > Magnoliopsida > Fabales > Fabaceae > Vicia > Vicia faba. The sequence continues at coordinate 337,264,148 of OX451735.1, forward strand.
TAACCTTCCAGGTATTGGACATTGTTCCCGTTTATAGTTGTTTGCTAGGACGGTCGTGGATACATGAAGCATGGGTTGTCACTTCAACTTTACACGAAAAGCCAGAGTTTGTACGTGAAGGGAAAGTAGTGATCATAAATGAGGAGCAGGCATTGTTGATATCTCATTTGTTCTCTTTCAGCATTGTAGAAGTGGATGAAGCTGCTGTTGGAACCCAATTCCAAGCCTTATCCATTGACAACATAAGAGGAAATGAGAATTTCATGGTTTTGCTGAAGGATGCGCAGCAGGTTGTGCGTAATGGTCATAATGAAGTTTGGGGATGACTTGTGCATCCACCTGTGAACAAGAACAGAACTGGCTTGGGGTTCTCTTCGAAGAATGAAAAAGGGAAGGGCATGAAACTGAAGTCTGTTGCAGGCAGGTATCAAGATATTTTCCGTAGCGGGGGCTATCTTCATCTGACTGTTTCCAGGATTAACGCCATTGTGGAAGATGAAGCAGAGCAGGAAATGCCGAATTATGTGACGCACCAAGTTAGGGTTCAGAATCGGATCACCATTGATGTTCCCTCTTGCATACATGTTTCAAAGTAATTTGATTTGTTAATCTTTTTGAAAAAAGCTTTCACTCTGCCCAAGGTGGAAGTATTAATGTTGTAGGGCTTATCTGTTTGCTGTGACTTTTAAGATCAATAATAAAAGATGTCTTTACTTCCTGAATTATGTCTTTATTTTCTGCTTTTTCTTGGAAAATGGTAATAAATAAAAAACCTTTCAAAATAAATAATAACTGAAATTCAATCTGCATGATCACTTGTTATATGTGTCAGTTTCTAAATGCAATCACAAATCATATGTGCAGATTAATTAAAAAACCCATTGAATATAATGACCCTGCACCCTCTCCCAACTTTGAACGTCCTGTTTATGGGGCTGAAGAAGAAGATTATGATGACATTCTAGAAGAGGTCTCACGGTTGCTTGAGCACGAGGAAAATACCATTCAGCCATACAAAGAGCCTTTGGAAGTGATCAATTTGGGTTCAGAAGAAGATCCAAAGGAAGTCAATATTGGAGCATCGCTGCATCCTGATGTGAAGAGAAGGTTGATTGAGCTGTTGAAAGAGTATGTGGATATTTTTTCTTGGTCCTACCAAGATATGCCTGGTCTAGATACATATATCGTCGAGCACCGTTTTCCGTTGAAGCCAGAATGTCCGCCAATCAAACAGGAGTTGAGAAGAACTCACCCAGATATGGCAGTAAAGATCAAAGAGGAGGTTCTAAAGAAAATTAATGTTGGTTTTCTTGTGACATCAGTGTATCCTCAATGGATTGCCAATATTGTCCCAGTACCAAAAAAAGATGGAAAAGTCTGCATGTGCGTATGTGATACGGTGGGAGAACTGACTTGGTGTTTTGCTTTTTGATCGCATTTGTGTGGATAGCAAGAGTCGTCATCGACTTTTCTTTTATCCAAAAGGAAAGGTAAAAAAGCACAGGAAAGACCTTTTGAGATTATTTCTCGGGTTCGGGGGGTAGATTATGAAAAGGGAAGGTATTAACACCCTTTTCATCCATGGTTTTCCATGGGCTCTTAGTTACTCACTTAGATCCCTTGCTTTTGTTTTGACAGTATGCTTGTGATGTGGGCTTTGAAAGTGTTTTGAAAAATCTCTTTGTGATGGTTCTCGTCTCTATAAGAACGTATACAAAAATGTTTTTTTCTTTTCGAAAAATGTTTTGAGATGAAAGTGTCGGTGTAAGAATGTTTTTGTCGTGAGCAAGCGAGTAACTAGAAGAGAATATAACTAATCGAAAGGTATCAAGGTTCTTTTCTTCCTCCTTTTAATGTTGTTATCTTATCATTGGTTTGGTAAGAACCCTCGTCGTTGGATGTAAAGGGACAGACGTGGGTTAATTTTAAAGTCATCGAAAGCAACTTATGTGACGCTTTAGCAATTTTCGTAAGGGACGAGATCATTTTATTGTAGGCAACATCGAGGGTCACCGAGGGACTACGATCTTTTTTATCGAAGGGTCATTGCTAAAGCGTCCCATATTTGAGGGACATGACTGTATTTCCGGGGAAACGAGCGAGGTTACCCTAGAGGTGCGCGTGTGAAAAAAAGTGTTTTTGATTCAAGTTAATTTTATTTTTGAAATTAGGTTTATCTAGCGATTGATTTTAAATCTTGCCATACACGCCTAATTACTATACAATAATAAGTAAAACAATAAAATGCAAAAATTGAAATTCTACGCTATTACAGAGCTTCGGAAATGAGGGGTACAAATTAATGAATGGGGGTGACAGTAAGAAATAAATATTTAAATCATACAATACAAGTTCAAACCGTTAAATAATTATTTAAGTTAAAACTCTTTTCATTTGATAAAATTAATTAAGGACTTAATTAATAATGTCAAACAAAAATTATTTTAAAGTTAATAATTATTTAAAACAAATGTCTACCTATTTGCAATTTTTAAATGTATGCTGAAAAATAAAATAAGAATCAAATAATGAAAAAAAATTAACAACAAAAAAATATAAAGGCAAAGCTAGAAATGGGCCTGCAAATAGAGCAAAACTGGGGGTGCAGAAATTAAAAGGCCCAAATGCCTCTGATTGATCAGGTGCAACATCCCCCTAGAGGTGCACCATGGGTGTGCATCTAAGGTGCACTGAAAGGGTTGTGATAGATGAATAGACGGAGGGATGATGAGGGTGCATCAGTGAGAAACATAGGGGTGCATGTGGGTGATCATCCAGGGTGATTAAAGAGGTGGTGACAAGTGTCACCACTGAATTGGGCCATGAATTAGTTATAAAAAAAAACTAATTAACTGGAAGCACATGCCTCATAATTCATATATCTTTCTCTCTCTAGACGTGTTGCCTTCTCTTCTCTCTTGTTCTGAGTCTTCACCGGAGAAGACCAACTGGCCGTGCCGGAAATCGCCTTACGACGGTGACGGTGGCGGTATGACTCCAAACACCATTTTTTTATATCAATCTGAACATCTCCTCTCCCTAGTTACTAATCTATGGTTAATTTTTGCATATTTTTACTCTAAAGCCCTAGATCTAAAGAGGGGTGGACGGAAACCCTAGGTCAAAGATGTGGCGAACAATGATGATATATGATGAAACATGCAAAAATGGAAAAAACAAAATATAAAGAAAAAGGGAGGACGGAGGCCGTGTTCTCCAGAACTGTAAGCTTCGAACCTTTTTCTGAAATCTATGCTTTCGGCATTTTTCTGAATCTCTTTCTCTTCTTTTGAATATGCTGGGATGATTGTTGGGGTAGGATAACAATGAAGATTAGGGTTTGACTTTTGCTATCTCTCTGAGTTATTGATTTGCTTGAAAAATCTGTGGCTTTTTGACTTCTGGATTTTTGATGCTCTAAAAATCAGTTGGTTCTCGATTTTGTGATGCTTTGCTGGTTATGTTGGCTTCTGGTTTTGTGATGTTTTGATGGTTATGTTGGCTTCTGATTTTGTGATGTTTTGATGGTTATGTTGGCTTCTGGTTTTGTGATGTTTTGATGGTTATGCAGTGATGGTCTTTGTGATGTTTTGATGATTTTGTTGGCTTCTGATCAGTGAGGTCTGGTTTCTGGTTTTGTGATGTGTTATTTGCTAGTTCTATATTTTTCTGATATCTGATGGCTCTCTCCCCTATTCAAATAATCTCCTTCTCTTTTTATAAAATAGTGGTTCTCCTTAGGGTCAAAATAGGAGGGAAAAACCTGTGAATTTTGACAGTTTTGGTTTTTCTAGCTTTGGGCTTTTGAGTGCAGTTTGAACTGTTTCCATTTTGGTGCAAGTTTGGGCCGGTTTTTGGACTGTAATGTAGGTTGGTTTGCTGTGGTTTATTTTGACATGCTTTTATGCAGAACTTGGACAGGTCTTGGACTGTTATGGGCAGCATAAGGAGGCTTTTAAAGCAAGTCTTCTTGGACTATTTTTATAGCATGCCTTTGTAGCAATAGCAGCCTGTTTGTCTTGGCATGGCTTTAGATTATTTGCTGGCTAGGTGATATCTTTCCTCTTTCCTATTTTTATGAAATAAAGCACTTTTTGATTTTGATATATTTTTTGAAGGGTTTGCTTGTTTTTTAGGATAGTGATGACATGTTGACTTGTATTGCAATATTTGATTCCTTTGGCTTGTTGCTTGCATATTATTTGTTTTGTTCTGTTGTAGCCTTTGTTGTATTTGCTTGTTGGTTTACAGCAGGTTTGGTTCTGCCTTGAATGTGATTGTTGCTGTTTGCAGCATGTTGCCTTGCCTCTTGTGCTGCTGTTTTACTTTTATTTGATATTGTTGCATTGCATCTTGTGCTGTTGTTTGATTGTTGCAGTATCATTGGGATTGTTTGGCTTGTTGTGCATTTGTATGCTGCTGTTTGCAGCCTGTTTCTTTGCTGCCTTGCCTGTCCAGTTTGTATATTTTCTCTTTTTCCCCTTTTTTTTGTGAACCAAAACCAAGGTTTTGAGATTTGCAGAAATAGGGAGAAATGGACAAACAAAATTCTGATTCCTAAAAGCAAACCCTAGTGATGAAAAATCAATTTTTTGCTTGGACTTTTCAATGTTGATTATTTGCTAATATTCTTTTCTTTCTTTTGTTACATGTACAAATAAATGAATGGCGAGCAAGACAAGATGAAGAGAAGACCATGGCTAGCAATGGGGAATTTATTGAAGATGAAGCAAAGAGTCTTGAAGAAGAAGCAATTCTTTCCTTGTAAATTTAACTTGTATTTCACTTGTAATCCATTTGTAATCATTTGTAATTTACTTTGTGAATGACCTACAAAACTGTAATGAACACAAAGCTTGAGTAATGATGAAATTTGTTGTACAAAACTTTGAGTTTTAGTTTAACTTTGAAATTCTTGATTGAATGTTTTGAATAAAACATCTTGGCTTGATAACTTGCATTTCAAGTAAACACAATATGATAGGATAAATCATGTATTTTGTTCTCTTAAACAAAATAAATGCTTAAAAGCTCAAACCCAATTGATTAACTGAATCCACAATCATGATTATTTAAAATGAGAGCCTTAAACTTTATACCTTATCCAAACAGAACATGCTCCCAAGAATAACATCAACCCTCAGAAAATTATGGTTAAGAAAATTTAAAATCACACAAATGCCTTTGCAGTTATCTGGGCCATGGATTGGGCAAACTTGTAATGTGAGGTTTGAAAATTGACTTAAACAGACTTTGAGGAGACATGGTGATTTATTTGAAACCTTGATGACTCAAATTCCTTTGAGAAGTGCAAAACCCTAATTGCTGACTGGTTGCCTAGGAAGAGAATCTGCTTGATCAACTTTTGAGCCAAATTGAGTGTTTGAGAAGCCCCTGAGATAGCATCTTGAGTGAAAAATAGGAGGGAAATTTTTGGGGTACAACAACTGCCCCTGTTCAATCTTCTTAAACTTGAAAAGTGAGATCGACGTGCTTGTCGTTCGCGGCTTGAAAGTAGAAGATGATTTAACACTAGAGTGCCTATAAATTTGTACTTGATGATGCGCTGGTTGATTGTGTAGGGAATGGGCTTAAAGATGCAATTTGGAGAAATGATGGAGAGTTGTTGGAGATGGGCTTATAGATGCCATCCAAAGGTGATTGTTAACAGAAAGTTTGAACTCGATGTTAACAGAAAACGAATCAGAATACACAGTTGAGAGATTTATCTGAACCAGTAAAAATTTGGAAAATAATCAGAATAAAATGTTGAGAGATTTATCTGAACCAGTAAGAATATGGAAACGAATTAGAATAAATCGTTGAGAGATTTATCTGAACCAGTAAGAATCTAGAAACGAATCAGAATAAACCGTTGAGAGATTTATCTGAACCAATAAGAATCTGGAAACGAATCAGAATAAACCGTTGAGAGATTTATCTGAACCAGTAAGAATCTGGAAACGAATCAGAATAAACCATTGAGAGATTTATCTGAACCAGTAAGAATCTGGAAATGAATCAGAATAAACCGTTGAGAGATTTATCTGAACCAGTAAGAATATGGAAATGAATCAGAATAAATTGTTGAGAGATTTATCTGAACCAGTAAGAATCTGGAAACAAATCAGAATAAACCGTTGATAGATGTATCTGAACCAGTAAGAATCTAGAAACGAATCAGAATAAACCGTTGAGAGATTCATCTGAACCAGTAAGAATCTGGAAACGAATCAGAATAAACCGTTGAGAGATTTATCTGAACCAGTAAGAATCTGGAAACAAATCAGAATAAACTGTTGAGAGATTTATCTGAACCAATAAGAATCTGGAAACGAATCAGAATAAACCGTTGAGAGATTTATCTGAACCAACAGGAGTTTGAAAGAAATATTTTGCTACGTAGATGGTCGACCAGTCTTTTCTTGGGAATTAATCTGTATTTGACTTGTTGAAAATATTTGTCTGTCAGAAATTTGTTTATAACAATTTCTTGTCGATTGATTCTTTCCTGCAAAAGGTGAAGAGTTAATTGCATGCAATGCTATGATGTATGCAATGCATGGTATGATATTGTTTCTCAAAATAAATGAGATTGCACTGTATGTACTTGTGTTGTTAATGTTATGACGTATGAATGCAAATGTATGGACTTAAAGATTGTTTGTGTCGTAGTGTTGTTGGAAGCGGGGAAAATAAATCCCTCTTGAAGCACTGATGAGTCAGTTTCCAATCATTAGAGAAATAAACTCTATTGTAGAAGGAAAACGTCAGACATTGCTTGTGGACTTCGTGAAATCCTGCTGGGGAAACCTGAGAAGTTGGGCAACTTATTGGGGAACCCCTGGAGCGGTAGTTGGAAGTTTTGCTCTGTCAGGGGTATGAGAGCGCTTGATACCAACAGGCTGCATACTGGGGATACGTCAGCGATTCTGTAGTAGGATGTATTTGCTTCATCTCTTGCTGGAGAAGGTACCTGTTGGGGATCTAATGGAATGGCCTATAGATATTATCCTATTTCTTAAATCCATTAGTAATTGTCTTTCCGTTTTCTATTCATTTGTAAATAGTAATGACGTTCAAATGCATATGCTCAAAAATAAATCATTGGACGTTTTTGTAAACAAAACACAGAAATAAAGAAAAATAGATAGTTTTTCACTTCCAAAAGGGGTATCTTTGTATTAACTTGAATAAGTCCTTTTTGTACAATGAGACGAGCATTCTAGTAAGAGAATGTCGTCGTAAAAAAATGAAAATTGATACAAAGAAAAGATAGCTATGTGCAATAATCCCATGGGGTTCCCATTCTACTATAGTCTTTGTGTCTCTGAGTGTCTTGTACACTTGTCGCCTCGTCGAAGCTGATTGGATTGATTAGAACCGTTTGAGTTGGTTGGTCAATGCTGAAGATTGTTGGCAAGATGATCCAACGGGACATAGTCATACGCTTTAAATCCCTAACTTTTGCCTGGACCGCCCTTTCGGTTTTTCGATCCACCGGGATACCCTTTTTTTCCCAAGCCGCCCTTTCGAGTTTTCGGCTTGCCGGGTGTACAGATTTTTTTTTGTATTTTATCCCTAATTTTTGCCCGAACCTTTTGGTTCGCCGGGATGCCCTAATTTTTGCCTAGGTCAGCCGACCTAGCGGGTCCTTGTTCATGCGTAGTATCTTTAACTATGTCCGTATTTATAGGGTGCGGGAGGTCGTCGCCATCCATAGTGATTAAAATCATTGCTCCACCAGAGAATATGCTTTTGATTACAAACAGTCCTTCATATGTAGGAGTCCATTTGCCCCTGGGGTCACCTTGTGGCAAAATGATACACTTGATTACCAAGTCACCGACCCGATATACCTGACGTTTGACCTTTTTGTTAAAAGCTTTAATCATGCGTTTTTGGTACATCTGACCATGACAGATAGCTGCAAGCCTCTTCTCATCAATCAAGTTCAACTGGTCAAGTCGAGTCTGGATCCAATCTTCTTCGTTCAAACCAGTATCCTGCATGATCCTCAGAGAGGGGATTTGGACCTCGGTAGGTAAGACAGCCTCCATGCCGTATACTAGAGAATAGGGTGTTACCCAAGTTGATGTGCGAGTTGTGGTAAGATACCCATGGAGAGCGAATGGTAGAATCTCATTCCAGTCTTTGTATGTGACTGTCATTTTCTGTATGATCTTCTTAATGTTTTTGTTAGCAGCTTCTACAGCACCATTCATCTTTGGCCGGTAAGGGGAAGAATTGTGATGTTGGATCTTGAATTGCTCGCACAAGACGGTGATCGTAGTGTTGTTTAGACTCGTACCATTATCAGTGAGGATTCTCTCTGGGATACCGTACCGACAGATGAGATTCTGTTTTTGATGAACTGGGTGACCACATTCTTAGTAACGGAAGCGAAGGAAGCTGCCTCAACCCACTTTGTAAAATAGTCGATGGCCACTAAGATGAAGCGGTTTCCATTGGAGGTTGTTAGCTTGATTTCCGCAATCATATCGATTCCCCACATAGCAAAGGGCCAAGGAACCGTCAGGACATTCAGAGGAACCAGGGGTACGTGCACTTTATCAGCATAAATCTGACACTTATGGCAATTCCGAGAGTGTTGATAGCAATCTGCCTCCATGGTAGACCAATAATAACCTGCCAGTAGGATTTTCTTTTCCATTGTATGCCCACTTGAATGGGTACCAAAAGTGCCTTCGTATAATTCAACCATGATCCTTTCAGCTTCAACCTTATCTACGCACCGAAGTAATACAGAGTCATGAATGTGTTTGTACAAAATGTCGTTACTAAGGAAGAACTTAGCCAAGAATCTTCTTAGGAACTTCTTGTCATTCACTGAAGCTCCTTCTGGATATTCCTGAGACTCGAGATACCTTTTAACTTCATGGAACCAAGGTTAATCCACTACCTCTTCAATACCGATCTCGTGACAGTAGGCTGGTTCATCCATCCGCTCAATGGTGATTTGAGGAGCCTCGTTATCCCAATTAAGTTTAAACATAGATGACATTGTAGCTAATGCGCCTACTAGCTGATTTTCTTCTCGCAGGAAATGCTCGAAGGTAATCTTCTCAAAATGTGGTAGCAATGTCAAGACATGTTCTTTGTAAGGGATAAGGTTGGGGTGTTTGGTATCCCATTCCCCTTTGATCTGACTGATGACCAAAGTTGAATCTCCAAATACATCCAAGAATTTGATCCCCGAGTCTATGGCAGCTTTGAGACCAAGATGCATGCTTCGTATTCTTCCATGTTGTTTGTACAATTGAATCAAAGTCTTGAAGTAAAGGGAGTATGACATCCTTCTGGAGATATGAGTACAATGCTGATACCATTTCCAAGTGCATTGGATGCTCCATCAAAGAACAGGGTCCATCGGGATCCTTGTTCAGGTCCATCATATGGCCTGATTTCTTCACAATTGTCTAATGTCATGATGTCTTCATCCGAGAATTCAAACTTCATGGACTGATAGTCTTCCACAGCTTGGTGAGCGAGGTGATCAGCTAATACACTACCCTTTATAGCTTTCTGGGTAGTATATTGTATGTCATATTCTGTCAGGATCATCTACCATCTCGCTATTCTCCTAGAAAGAGCAGGCTTCTCGAAAAATGTATTTTATCGGATCCATTTTAGATATCAACAAAGTAGTATGGGTCAGCATATACTGTCTCAGCCGACGAGCATCTCATTCCAGAGCACAGCAAGTTTTCTCGAGCGGTGAATATCTTGTTTCACAGTCGGTAAACTTTTTGCTCATGTAATAAATAGCATGCTCTTTTCGGCCAGACTCGTCATGCTGCTCCAACACACACCCCATTGAGTTTTCTAAAATAGTCAAATACAGGATTAAAGGCCTTCCCTTGACGGGTGGTAACAACACAAGGGGCTCTTGTAAGTATTCTTTGATTTTGTCAAAAGCAACTTGGCATTCGTCATTCCATTTGACTACTTGATCTTTCTTCAAGAGCTTGAAGATTGGCTCACAAGTAGCTGTCAAGTGAGAAATGAACCTGGCTATGTAATTTAAACGTCCCAAGAATCCTATGACTTCCTTCTCAGTACGAGGAGAAGGCATCTCTTGTATCGCTTTAACCTTGGCAGGATCAACCTCGATACCTTTGTTGCTGACGACAAAACCTAGGAGTTTACCAGACCGTACGTCGAACGTGCATTTGTTTGGATTCAACCTCAACTTGTATTTCTTCAACCTCTCAAACAGCTTCTATAAGTGATCAAGATGCTCTTCTTCCGTTTGAGACTTGGTTATCGTATCGTCTACGTAGACCTCTATCTCATTATGTATCATGTCATGAAATAAAGCTACCATGGCGCGTTGATAGGTTGCCCCAGCATTCTTCAGTCCGAATGGCATGACCTTATAGAAAAATGTGCTCCACTATGTAAAAGAGGTTGTTTTCTCCATATCCTCAGGCGCCATTTTGATTTGGTTGTAGCCTAAGAAACCGTCTATGAAGGAAAACACTTTGTGTTGTGTCGTATTGTCAACTAGAATGTCGATGTGGGGGAGTGGGAAATCATCCTTGGGGCTTGCCCTATTCAAATCTCTGTAGTCCACACACATTCGCACTTTGTGGTCTTTCTTGGGTACGGGAACAACATTGGCAACTCATTGGGGATAAGAGGTGACAGCCAAAAATCCAGCATTGAATTGCTTCATGACTTCTGCTTTAATTTTTTCTGACATATCAGGCCTCCTTGGCACTGGGTTCCAAATTGGCACCCATTTTAACCTCCTCTTTATCCTCCTCAGTACCTAAATTAACTGTTTCAACTGGATTTTCGTAAGGCTGAATGGTCATTTCTTCCTATTGCAACAACCTGGCCAACTCCCCTGGCACCTCACAATCTTCCTCACTTTCTTCGTCGGCTTGGTAGATTGGATTTTCAAAATCACAATTGGCCATAGCAGAACTGTTATCCATGGGATCCTGAGTGGATGTAGATCTGCATTTTAATATGTGAGTGTGTGTAAGAGCATAGCTACTTTTGAAAGAAATAAAATGTAAGAAAGAAAGACAAAGAATACAAAATTTGATGCAAAAACGTCCATGATTCATTAATGACATATGAGAATGAAGTGACAACCCTCACAAATGGACCGTTGTGCCTCGGGTAAGACACAAGGTTTTAAAAGTCTGAATTGTTTAAAAATTACAAGCCTGAGAACATTAAAAGACAATTACTCTTGAATAAAAGTAATAGGAATGAAATCTTTGGCCTCCCAACTATTGAGCCCTCCGCCGGTGGTTGGGAAAATCCATTCGTCCATATCACAGCTGCCATCACTGTCTTCTACTGCATTGAATCCCTGATTGCTGATACGCAGAGGTGGTCCCCCAGTGCGAGAACGTCGTACATATCTTTGGGCCTCTGCAGTGAATCCCAAACCGATTTTGTCGGACTTATAGGGAATATCTGGAAGCTGGCCCCAGATGGTACACCCGCCTTCTTCAACTACTGCTCGAGCATCTTTCAAAGAGGCCATCTTCAGTGGAGGTCTGGTAATCTTCGGGACCTTAGGAGTAGACTTGGTTGCCGCGACTGTTGCTGGAACCTCCTCAAAGTTCGTACATGGAGTCTCAATGAATTCACCATCCATTTCAACATACCTGAAAGAGTTCAGATGGCTAACCATGTACTCCTCCTCTCCGTGAATTGTGACAGTCTTTCCTTTGATCGGGTATTTTAGCATTTGGTGCAGGGTAGAAGTGACGGCACCAGCACCATGGATCCAGGATCGACCCAATAGACAAGAGTATGAAGGGCAGATGCCCATCACATATAAAGTTGAGTCAAAAGTCTGAGTTCCAATTTATATGGGGATACTAACTTCTTTGTGCACTGTCCTCTTGGAACCATCAAAGGCCCTTACTATGATGTTGCTAGGTTTTAAGATGAGCCCCTCGCAGTCCAGTCGGTCGAGAGCATTTTTTGGTAATACATTCAATGATGAGCCGGTATCCACCATAACATGGGCAAGTGTGGTGCCCCTGCATTCAATGGAAACATGCAATGCATCATTGTGCTTCCTTCCCTTAGAGGTTAAATCAGCATCGGAAAAGCCCAATCCGTTATCAGCAGTTAGACTGGCCACACAGTTTTCAAATTGGTCGATGGAGGTCTCTTGGGGCACGTGGGCGGTCTTAAGAAACTTTACCAAAGCTTTGGCGTGGGCCTCAGAACACAAAAGTAAGGACAACAGTGATATCTTCGAGGGGGTCTGCCCCAACTGTTTTACAATGTTGTAGTCACTTTTCTTGATTATCTTCAGTATTTCTTCTATCTCCTTTCTAGAAGCTTCAAGGATGATATCGGGATGCTCTCTTTCTTGGACAGGCTCATTCAAGACCTCTTTGCCCCTTGTCTCGGTAGCAGGGATAACAGTAGGGGTATCACTGGGAGTTTCAGTAGGAGTGGCAGTAGGAATGATCACAGGAGTAGCAACGGTCTTTGGGGAAATCTCAGGTGAGAAGACTCTTCCACTTCTTGTTATCTTGTTGGTCCCAGTGATATTACTGATGTCGGGATCAATATCTCTCGCAACTTCGTCTTTGACAGCCAACTGATCTTGCTTGACGCCATAGTAATAAACGTCAGCCCCATAACTCCAGGGAACAACTTTATTCGAAGAGTATGATATTAGTCTTGGCATAGTGATGATTAAAGGTGCAGACCTTAGAACAGATGTAATCCTAACGGGTCTTTTGGTGGAGACCCCAGGAGGATTGTCAGAAATGGTGATTATCGAAACATCTTGATAAGAACTTATGGTAAGAGGAAGCTTTTCAAATAAGATTTCTTTACTAGTCATCAGGCGCTGGATGCCTATCTCCAATAACAAACAGTCGTTCGGTAGAGACTTGCATAAATGACAATCTTCATCGCAGCCTGGGAATAGACCGGCTTGCAATAGATTATGTTTAATGGTCAACAGAGGAGTAATTAAGTCATTCACAGAGGAGACAAAACGATCATCATCAATGGCGTTGATACCTTGGCCATGTCTGGGCATTGGCTCCATTATTACATTAGGCATTTCTGGGGGATCAAACTCAATCTCTTTCGCATCGATAAGGTCTTGCACCTTATTCTTTAAGGCCCAAAAGTCGTTTGTATCGTGCCCCGAGCTTTCAGAATGATAGGCACATCGAGCGTTTCGGTTGTAGCAAGGAGAAGCAGTATTGGGGTTCTTGGGAGCTTCCTTTAGAGTTGTCAGATTAGTCTTCAGAAGGTGTGGCAAAACTTGAGACATGGTCATGTTGATCCGGGTAAATTGTCTCATGGGTGCTTCTGGTTTGCGCTGATAATTTCGCTGCTGATTTGGCACAGGATTAGAAATCATAACAGCCCCTACCACCGGGCGACGGTCAGTTTTGTTTTGATTCCTATAGTCATATGCAGCACTGACCTCCTTCTTTCCAACAAAGGGCTTCTTCCTCATGCTCGAGGATACATCTCTTTGAATTTTGCCACTTTTTATACCGGCTTCGACCCGCTCACTAGTCATGATTAATTCAGTAAATCCAGCTGAGGAACTCCCAATCAGGTGGTTGAAGAATGGTCCCGACAAGGTTCCTAGGAACATATCCACTAATTCTCTGTCAGATAGAGGGGGTTGTACTCTTCCTGCAAGTTCCCTCCATTTTTGAGCATAGGTTTTGAAACCTTCACCTGTTCCCATAGACATGCCTTGCAATTGCGTCCTAGTTGGAGCTAAATCAGCATTGTACTGATATTGTTTGTAGAAAGCGGTGGCCAAATCTTCCCAATTGCGAATATTGGTCCCTTCCAATTGATAGAACCAATCCAATTGCGTCCCAGACAAGCTCTCTTGGAAGAAATGCACCCACAGATTCTTGTCAGCCGTATGGGGTTGAATCTTTCTAACGTATGACCTTAGATGTAGCTTTGGGCAAGAGACACCATCGTATTTGGCGAAAGTGGGGACCTTGAATTTCTGTGGGATGACAACCCATGAGATAAGTCCTAATTCTTCAAAATCCAAACCGGGTACCCTCTGAATCTCCATAACATTCAAACGATCCTCTAGTTGTTTGTATTTATCATCAGCAGGAGGATATTGCTCCTCGGAGTAATCAGGTTCTTCCTCTTCCGCGGATGTTGGGTCGTTGTTCACTTCCTGGGTCCTGTCTCCTTGATTATCTCCTTCACCCGATGATGTTGCAAAGTCCAAAGTTCGTCTGGCTTGTCCTTTAAACCTTCTTCCCATGATCACAACAACAATTAATTTCTTCGCTTTCTTCTTCTTCTCTTTGGCCAGTAGAGTTTTCAACTCCTCTTGTCCTTTTGTCAGAGCCAAGAGCATTTGTTGAAACTGGGCGTTCTGCGCCTGAAGATCTTTCATAGTTTATTCAACATCCATCTCACTGAAATAAACAGTAGAAGGATAAGGTGACCTGTTATGAGAAACTTGTATGATGTTATGATGAATGAAGATGCAATATGCAAATGATTTCACGGAAATTTAGAGATTTAAATTTGTTCAAACCAAAAAAGAAAACACGTTATATTAAAATCCAAGTTTGAATACATCATGCCTCCTTGGGCTTACAATGAAAGAAATAAAATACAACAAAGCTCCTAAGACAAAAAGACTGAACGCATCCTCTTTGGAGCAATGTAGGCATTCAGGTTTTTCTCTTCATGAAGCAGTTTGGTGAGCTCCATAACCTTCTTCTCACTGGCGTAAAACTGGGCTTCAAAGGTGTCTCACTCTTCCTTCAACTGAACCCAAGCTTTCTGCAAGTCTTCGAGAGAGGTAGGCATGTCAGGATGAAGAACGGTGTATGGGACGTCTCCTTCGACAACAGGCTCTATGATGACAGAAAGGATGGAAGGGTAAGGCATCATGAGACTGTGAGCATGAGCCCGTACCCACCTAAGGTAAGGCTCGATGGGGATAGAGTTTTTGTGTCCCAAAGTCCTACTGTCCACCTTGTTCACCATTCCTCATGCATGTGTAAACCTATGGCAGTAACCTTGGTCTTCTTTGTCGTAGTCGAACACCAGACCTTGGATGAGCATCTCGTGAGGGCCGTCTCTTCGGGCATACCCAAACTGTCAAAGAGCTAAGTAGGGGTTATAGGTGATACCCCCCTAATACCAAGCAGAGGTACGTTAGGGAACTCCCCACAGCAGTCAATGATAGAGACATCTTCCAAGGATCTTGAACACCAACGGATATCAGAGTGGGTGAGAGACATCATCCTTTGGGACCATGTCAGTCATTGCTCGTTCTTCAATGCTGATTGAGGTAGGTGTGAAGTGAACCATTTTGCGAGTAGGGGGATACAACACAAAAGAGTACCTCTTTTCTTCATGGTGCGGGTATGAAGGCAATGCAAGATGTCTCCTAGTAAGGTAGGTATAGGATTGCGAGAGAGAAAGACTTTGATGGCATTAACATCTATGAATTGGTTCGAATTGGGAAACAGAACGAAACCATAAATGAGAAGAGCCAAGACATCTTCGAAAGCTTGGAAATCCATGTCGTCCCAGAATGAACGAGCCTTTTCCAACAGAAACTTGGCTAGAAAGCCTTTAACCCTGCTTCTTGTCACCCAATTGGCTATGATGTTGGCCCTCTTCATATGCAAAGCTTCGGAGATGACCTCAGGTTTTGGAATCCCTTCTAGACCGGTGAACGGTATCTGATCAAGCACGGGCACCCCTAAGAGTAGAGAGAACTCTTCCAATGTAGGTACCAACTGATAGTCTGGGAGAGTGAAACAATGATGTACGAGATCAAAGAATTGGAATAGTACACACATCATCACTTCTTGGAAGTTGGATGTAGCCAAATTGAGGAGTCGACCATACTTCTTGGTAAAAGGAGAATCCCCGGGCACTCTTGAGGCTAGCTCTTGAAGTTGAGGGTGTGCTTTTACAAAGCTGATTCGAATGGTGTTTCTTCGGATGGAGTTCATGACCTACAAAACAAAAACAAAGATAAATTTTTAAATCCTTGAAATGGTTAGTGAGCATGCGTATGATGTTCATGATGTTTATGATGTTTATGTACAAGTAAATATTTACACACACAACAAACAAGTCCATATGTTTTAGGCTTGCATGGGGTTTTATAGGTAAGTACCCTCTTGAAGTTTATTTGGCTCAACCTGTCCTAGTAATAGTGATCGGGTTCTAAAGGATCTCAATATCACCGACCTTTCTCTTAGGCATTGTCTCAGCACAACAATCTTTTCTTGCGGCCGAGATATCCCAAAATTCTAGCCTCAATGAGTGTAGTATCGAGTATCAACCAATTTTCAGCTCTACACCGAAATCGACTATCTCACTACGTCCTAATGGCCAGGTTTGTTCAATTAGGGTTCTAAAGTCAATTAGTGCTTCATGACGCCACTCAGCGGCCCCGTATTCTCCTCGATTCACCACGAGGGATACCGGTACCCACAAATACGTCACACTAACATAGTCATTGTTTCAACCATATCGGTCTATGCCGTACAGTTTCCACAATCTATTGCTATTTACCTAAAAGGTGTCCCAAATTCGAGTGGAGGATCAAAGAAAGCCCAATACAAAGAACAAAATATAAAGCATACAAATCAAATAATGAAAGTAAGTAAAGGTGATATAACCCTAAGGTAACCCCATTTTTAAGT
Organism: Vicia faba; assembly: GCA_948472305.1. Lineage (NCBI taxonomy): Eukaryota > Viridiplantae > Streptophyta > Magnoliopsida > Fabales > Fabaceae > Vicia > Vicia faba. The sequence goes on from OX451735.1 coordinate 337,280,836, forward strand.
ACATTCCCCAGCAGAGTCGCCAGTTTTGTGATATGGTGGGAGAACTGACTTGGTGTTGTGCGTTTTAATCGCATTTGTGCGAATAGCAAGAGTCGTCACCGACTTTTCTTTTATCCAAAAGGAAAGGTAAAAAAGCACAGGAAAGACCTTTCGAGATTATTTCTCGGGTTCGGGGGGTAGATTATGAAAAGGGAAGATATTAGCACCCTTTTCATCCATGGTTTTCCATGGGCTCTTAGTTACTCACTTAGATCACTTTCTTTTGTTTTGACAATATGCTTGTGATGTGGGCTTCGAAGGTGTTTTGAAAAATCTCTTTGTAATGGTTCTCGTCTCTATAAGAACGTATACAAAAATGTTTTCGTCTTTTCGAAAAATGTTTTGAGATGAAAGTGTCGGTGTAAGAATGTTTTTGTCGTGAGCAAGCGAGTAACTAGGAGCGAATCTAACTACTCGAAAGGTATCAAGGTTCTTTTCTTCCTCCTTTTAATGTTGATATCTTACCATTGATTTGGTAAGAAGCCCCATCGTTGGATGTAAAGGGACAGGCACGGGTCAATTTTACAGTCATCGAAAGCAACTTATGTGACGCTTTAGCAATTTTCGTAAGGGATGAGATCGTTTTATCGAAGGCAACATCGAGGGTCATCGAGGGACTACGATCTTTTTTATTGAAGGGTCATTGCTAAAGCGTCCCATATTCGAGGGACGTGATTGTATTTCCGAGGCAACGAGCGAGGTTACCCTAGAGGTGTGCGTGTGAAAAAAAGTGTGTTTGATTCAAGTTAATTTTATCTTTGAAATTAGGTTTATCTAGCGATTGATTTTAAATCTTGTCATACACGCCTAATTACTATACAGTAATAAGTAAAACATTAAAATGCGGAAATTGAAATTCTACGTTATTACAGAGCTTCGGGAATGGGGGGTACAAATTAATGAATGGGGGTGACAGTAAGAAATAAATATTTAAGTCACACAATACAAGTCCAAATCGTTAAATAATTATTTAAGTTAAAACTCTTTTCATTTGATAAAATTAATTAAGGACTTAATTAATAATGTCAAACAAAAATTATCAGCAGCGCTTTTTAAAAGCGTTGTCTAAGGTCACATTTTAGCAGTGCTTTTATTTATTATTGTATACAGTTTCCGTGTTTTTTTTTAATTTACTTATAGCAGCACTTTTGTATAAAAGCGTTGTCTAATGTGCAATGTTAAAAGCACTTTTTGGCGTTGTGTTACACGACTCTGATGGTGGAGATAGTAAGTTATACATCCTTTAGAGACCGACATCCAAGCAAGCTTTATACTCCTAATTTACCATAAAGAAGACATGATCACCACCCTCACATAGTCATTCATCACCGAACGTAGATGCAACTCGTTTACAAGACAAAACACTAATTTTCATATTCCTAGGTCTTTGGAGAAATCCTAAAATATAGAAATTTACAATGGTAGTAAAGACCCTAGATCACATCAAACACATGGACACAATATTAAACTATCACCAAGTTAAAGAAGTAGTAAAATGTAAGAATTTTGTCCTCAACTTGAAGGAAGAAATTGTAATTTGGTTCAAAGCCATAGAAGAAAACCCATAAACTCCTAGAGGACACTATGTAACAAGTTCACATCTTGCATCATAGTGTCAAAACACTAACTAAATACCTTGGTCGATCTCCACACCATTCATAAAAAATGAAAAAGAGTGTTAAAAGAGTACAATGACAAATTAACAAATGGAGATGTAGAAGTGGAAGGGCCAATGAGACAGACTGAAATGTTGGATCTTTAAGAAATATTTAAGGTCAAACTACATCCTTGGAGATAAGTTGGAATTGGATGAACCACTAAGTATGTGTGAGTTACTTGCTTGGACTCAACCATATATCAACTATGAAGAGAAGTTGCTAGTTGAAAATATGTAGATGAACAAGAAATTTAAGAAGCCCGAAGATAACAAACGATGTGTAGACTAGGATAAGGAGAGGAGAAAGAGGTCTTTCTACCCCAAATTTCAAATTTTTAAAGCATGGAGAAGCTATATATACATCGAAGTACAAGACGGTATATTCAGATAACATCTCAAAGGATGATCATTAGCCAAGAAAGTCTTGAGAGCGGGATATTAATGGCCTTCAATGGTCAAAGACGACAAGAAATATGTGATAAAGTGTGAAAGGTTCTAGAAGCAGAGAGACATTTACATTTCCCTTCCTTTTGAACTCAATACTCTAGTTGCTCCATGGTTATTCTCCTAGTGCATAAGAGACTTTGCATTTCCTACTGACTCTTGGGCATTTAAAAATTCTCATAATGGTGACGATCTACTTCGCTAAATGGATTGAAGTATAAGACCTAGCGAAAATAACAACCACCAAAATTCCTAAAATTTTCAAATATAATGCCATGTCTAGATATGGGATTGCATAATCCCAATACTATGGAAAACACAAACAATGACAGCTCCGAAACACATATAATGATGGATGTACGCTTGTTGTTAGGTAAGGTGTGATTGTATGTACGCTGGTTTCCTAAAGAGCGTGTGATTGTTTTTATAAGTTAAGTAGCGCACTACGTATAACTACAGTTGAATATTTCAACTATTGTAAAAAAATTCATAGTTCATGAATTCGAACCATAAAATGTAATTATTGGTTTTATTATTCTACTTATAACAACGGTTGAATAAAACAACTGTTGTGATATTATTGGTAAACCTAAATAAAATAATATGATCTTGTTCTCTTGGCATGTCTTGTCTCTTGGTGTCTTGACTGTAAACACCAAATAAAAATACTTAGAAATTATAATTTATAGTAAATTATGAACGAAGTATAGGCACAATAATTTACATATAGAAATTATAACTTACAATAAGTTATCTTGTTGTCTTGAAATGTCTTTCCCATATTCCTTCTTGATGTTCTTCATATTAAGTAGGCACAAGAATCTACACATAGAAGATACAAAAAAAAAGAGATAAGGGAGAATATGAGTAAAATAAAAATAGAAAATTATCCATAATATCCAAGATAGTCAGAGTTAGATTCTTGATCCATAGTCTTCAAGGTAGTTTGTATGTTAACCAAGATTTCTTCTTATAAAAAACAGATGTTTGCATAACCATCAACATCACATAACTCTTCAGCTAAAATGGATAAACATAAAGCAAAGCAGTATAAGACTGAAAAGAGGGATTTTAAGAAGGAGATTATCAAGTTGATGAAGAAACAAGCAAATGAAGAGAATCTGATGTCTGAGGAAGCTTCAAAGGTTCAGAAGTCTGAAGGAATAGACACATCTGCTAGGGCCTCCAAAGTGGAAGAAGAGAGGGATACAAAATAAAATTATCTAATGTAGGTACAACTGCTGAGGATCCAAAATATAATGCATTCTTAATGAATAAAAGAATTTCCTTCTCTTAGTGTCTGTTTCCATTTACTTCCTTTAACAACACCAAAACCTAAAGCATATCAACAACCCAATAATGAGTTTGTATCTACACAAAGTTATTATCACAAAATTAGAATAAGAAATGAGCATAGCAAAGAACAACCCAATACACATCACAATGATATAAAAGGAACCCTAGCAAAGAATATAAACTTTCAAGAAGCAATACCAATACCACAGAGAGAGAGAGAGAGAGAGAGAGAGAGAGAGAGAGAGAGAGAGAGAGAGAGAGAGAGAGAGAGAGAGAGAGAGAGAGAGAGAGAGAGAGAGAGAGAGAGAGAGAGAGAGAGAGAGAGAGAGAGAGAGAGAGAGAGAGAGAACAAACACATAATAGTAATGTGCCGTAAGTCAAAGAGGATATTCGTTTCCAAAAAATGAATGAAGATGGTTAAGATTTCGCTATCGTTGTCGTCTCGTTCTCTAGGACACCCTTGTGTGTTATGAACGAAATAAATTGTCTGTTATATTTTTATTAAGTGAAAAGAATTTCACAATGGTTTCAAGAAACAATCATAGTAAAATATGGAACATATAACCACGATTGAATGAAACAATAGTAGTTGTTATACTTTCAATTTTTAAATAACAAAAAATATTAGGAATCACACACTTATTTTTATTGAAAAAATGAAAAAATATTGATGATGACATTCGAAGCTTGTCATCCGATTTCTATGACCACAGTTGGATTTAAGAACCATGATGAAATATTTATGAATTAAATAAAATAAATTAACCCACATAAAAAATATTACCACGATAAATAAATGGTTGTCATAATATATCATCACCGTACATATATTTTATAGTAGTGTTTGTTGTCACACGAAACGAAACGACATCCAATTGATGGATAAAAAATATGAAAAAACTCTTCTAAAACCTATAATCAAACACCACTTTACATAAGGGAGCGCCCTCAAAATATAGGCCAGGCAAAAAGCTGCCAACAAAGTCTTATTATGAGGAATAAGAAAAATATTTGAGAGATGTAAAGGCAACTAGGTAAAGAGACACCAAATGTTCTCTAGTTGTACACTATTTTAAAATTCTCTTTTAGTAATCGAATTAGAAATCAAAACAAGTTAGTCATTATAAAGTTTTGAGATCAATTTAGCGACTATCAATTTTTTTGTTGGAAAAATACTAGTCAGTAATCTTTTCGAACAAATATAGTGACTGATTTTAATATTATTTTTCACTAAATAAAATTTAAAAATGTCTGACCTCGGAATCAAACCTACAACCTCAAAAAACTACTATAAAACCTAACCATTAGACCATTTAATATCTTTTATTAAGTTTAATATATATTTTTTTTAATAATATATATATATATATATATATATATATATATATATATATATATATATATATATATATATATATATATATATATATATATATATATATATATATATATATATATATATATATATATATATATATATATATATATATATATATATATATATATATATATATATATATATATATATATATATGTATATATATATATAAATTAAAAAGATAAAAATTTCTAAAAATTTGCAAATAATATTTAGAAAATCAGTAGTTGCTATTTAATTTAATTGATGTAATGAAAATAAAATTCACTTTTATATAAATATAAAAATGAAATTGCATAATTTTTTATATAAATATATATTTTAATTGTTAAAACAATTTTAGTAAAATTAAAAATTAGAAGGGAATTAAAATCTTAAAAAATAATATAATGGAAATAGTAATTTAATAAGGAAGATTAAAGAAAGAAAATAAAATGAAATATATTAGTGACTGAAATTCGGTCGCTGCTTTTTTTTATATAAAATAAATTTTATATAAAAAAAATTTGGATCGAATTGTCGATCACAATTTTAATTATTAAATCGGTGACTAATTATATTTTGTGACCAATTTAACGATATCTAAAGTTTATTCATAGATATCATATTTAATGACTAATTTGGTGGTTAGATGTATCATAATTTTTTAATCATTAAATCGATCATTAAAAAGAAAATTTTCCACTTGTGATATAAAACCACAACTCATTCCACCACCAATGATACACCATTTAGTCTTACATAAACTAATGATTCCTTTATTCTCATTGAAGTAGAGGAGCATGGCTGGAGGACGGTGTACCCCTTCCTCGATAACAAAAACTCACAAACGATCCAATTAGAGCTTGACTTCCCAGATGAAAAAATATTTTTATTGTCTTCATCGATCTTGCAATCAAATAGGCCACAACATTCAAGTATAATAATGTTGGAAATCCACCAAATTCTATGATGAATTTCTATGATAATGACAATTTAATTATGAGACAAACAAAGAAAAGAAGACAAGACAAAGATTTCTGCAGAGTTTCTCTCTGCCTACAAATTGTGGAAAACTTTCTTAATCACTTGCAACTGCAAATTCTGTGATTAGAATGAATTGACTTACTTGTCTTTCTTTTCTTGCTATCAAAATAGAGGTTACTCCCTCTATTTATAACTGAGCTTACACTCTAAGCCCAAGGCCCAAAATATCTTTTTGTTACTAAATCAAATCTAATCAAATCTATTCTAGACTTAAATCAAATCTATTTAAATCTAAAACAAATCAAATCTTCTTTGACACTATGAATTACAATTTAACACACCACCTAATTCATTGTGTCTAAACTGTCTATGTTCATCATGGCTCTTAGCTTTCTGAATACTTCGACTTGCACTCCCTTCGTCATGATGTCTGCAATCTGATTCTCAGTTCTGCAGTGTTCCAAATTCATCTTCCCATCTGCTACCTGCTCTCGAAGATAATGGAATCTCATTTCGATGTGCTTACTTCGACCATGTGCTATTGGGTTCTTTGCCAGATTAATAGCTGACATGCTGTCTATCTTCATGGTAATTGCTCCATGATTTTTCCCTGTTATCTCTTCGACCAAGTTCACCATCCAAGTTGCTTGACATGCACAAAGAGAAGCAGCTATGTATTCTGCTTCGCATGATGATAATGTCACTACTGGTTCCTTTCTTGAATTCCAAGCAATTGGTGCACCACCTAGCATAAACACATATCCTGCTATTGACTTTCGATCTTCAGCATCACTACACCAACTCGAATCAGTGTATCCCACTAACTTGCATTCTTTTCCTTTATCAACTGCAGGAAACAAAATGCCATAATCGAAAGTTCCTTTGAGATACCTTAGTATCCTCTTCACTGCTGCTAGATGTGATACCTTTGGCTTCTGCATAAATCTACTTACCATACCTACACTGTATGCTAAGTCAGGCCTTGTATGACAAAGATATCTTAATGATCTAATAAGTCTTTTGTATTGGTCTGGATCAACATCATCTTCATCTGCATCTTTCGACAGTTGCAGTCTTGATTCTGCAGGTGTCGAAGTTGAGTTGCATTCTTCCATCTCAAACCTCTTGAGAATTTCTCCTGCATATCTTCTTTGATGCATCATCAAACCTCTACTGCTCTTGTAGAATTCGATACCAAGGAAATATGAAATCTCACCCAAATCAAACATTTCGAATTCCTTGCTGAGATCACCTTTGAAGTCTTCGATCTCACTTTTACAGCTACCTGTTATCAACAAATCATCTACATAGAGACATAGTATAAGCAATTTACTCTTGCTTCTTCTTACATATACTCCATATTCAGTTGTGCACTTCACAAATTCCTTCTCCCTTAGAAAACTATCAATTTTCTTATTCCAAGCCCTTGGAGCTTGTTTCAATCCATACAGGGCTTTATGTAGCCTGTACACCTTTCTTTCTTCGTCATGTTTCACAAACCCAACTGGTTGTTTAACATAGACTTCTTCATCTAAGGTTCCATTTAGGAATGCACACTTCACGTCCATCTGACATATGTGTCAACTGTTTATTTCTGCTAGACCAACAACCAACCTGATTGTTTCGATCCTAGCAACAGGTGCAAAAACTTCGTCGAAGTCTATTCCTTCTTTCTGTAGAAATCCTTTCGCCACAAGTCTTGCTTTGTTTCGAGTTACTTCACCTTTCGAATTCGTTTTCACTTTGTATACCCACTTGACATCAATTGCCTTCTTTCCTTGAGGCAATTCGACAAGTGACGAAGTGTTGTTGTCTTCGATAGACTTTACTTCTTCGTTCATTTCTTTCACCCACTTCGAATCTTTTAATGCTTCAGCTGCATTAACAGGTTCGACATCTGCATAGAAAGCATAATGTACCAGCTCACCTTCATTATCTATTACATCATCTGATGTAATCACACAATCTTGCAATCTTGCAGGCATGCGTCTTGTTCTTTGAGGTCTGCTTGTACTTGGTATATCTGCTGGTTCCTCTTGTCGAACTTCTCTTTCGACTTGAGTTTCTGGCTCTTCGAATAGGATTCCCACTGAATCTTTCTTGACATTTGCAGTCCAATCCCATTCTTTAAACTCATATATGATCACGTCCCTGCTGATCACAATCTTCTTGTTCTCTGGATCGAACAACTTGTAGCCTCATGTCGAATGATATCCAACTAGGATCATTTGACTTGACTTGTCATCAAGTTTTCTTCTCAACTGATCTGGCACATGTCTATGTGCAATAGATCCAAATACCTTCAGATGACTCAAGCTAGGCTTCACACCAGACCAACATTCTTCTGGATTAATTCCTTCTAGCTTCTTTGTAAGACATCTGTTCAAAATGTATGTTGCAGTCGAAACAGCTTCACCCTAAAACTTTTTAGGTAAACTCTTTCCTTTCAACATACTTCTCACCATATTCATGATGGTTCGATTTTTCCTTTCTGCAATTCCATTTTGTTGTGGAGTATAGGGTGGAACCACCTCATGCACAATCCCTTCCTTTTCACATAATCTGTCGAAGTCTTTCGACACATATTCTCCACCACCATCAGTTCTCAAAACTTTGAGCTTTTGACCACTTTGTCTTTCGACCATAGACTTAAACCTGGTAAATACTTCGATCACTTCACTTTTCTTCTTGATTAGGTAAGTCCATAACTTTCGACTGAAATCATCTATGAATGTAACAAAGTATTTGTTACCTCCCATCGAATCCACCTGGATTGGTCCACATACATCAGAGTATATGACTCCAAGACTAGCCTTCGATCTGCTTCCTGCATCCTTGCTGAAGCTATTCTTGTGTTGCTTCGCCTGCACACATTCCTCACATACCTCGTTTGGAATGTCAATTTCTGGCAATCCTGAAACCATATTTCTTCTCTTCAAATCTCTGATGTCTCTGAAGTTGAGATGACCTAGTCTATAATGCCATATCCATTCATCTCTGCTAGCTGCAGTCGAAAGGCACTTGTGCTCCATCACATTTAGTTCAATCTTGAAGGTTCGATTCTGAGACATAGGAGCCTTCAATATTACTCTCTCATTTGCATCAACGACTCTCATCAACTTATCTTCGATTGACACTTTATAATTTTTTTCGACCAACTGCCCTATACTGAGCAAATTGCTCTTCATGCATGGTATGTACAACACATTGGAGATTACTGACCTTTTTCCATCTTTCCTCATAATCATAACATCACCAATACCTTCAGCTGCCAGGGTATTGTCATTTGCAAATTTTACCATATTTTTCTTTGAGGGCTTTATATTGACAAACCAGTCTTTCCTTCCAGACATATGTGATGAACATCCTGAATCCAAGTACCATTGGTCCTTGAATCTATCTTCATCTCTTGTTGTGACCATCAGCATCATCTCTTCTTCTTCATGTTTTGCAAGCTTTGCATCACTTTCTTGATTCTTTCATTTTTCTGGACAATCACTCGAATAGTGTCCATATTTCTGACAATTGTAACATTGAATTTGACTCTTATCAGGTTTTCGACCACCACCTTTTCCTCTATTTACAACACCACCTCTTTGGTTGCCTTGGTATGGTCTTCTTTGATTCGACACGTCTCTTTCGATTTGGTTTCCTCTACCATTCGATTTGTTGTAGCCACCTCTACCTCTGTCGAAACACTTTCCTTTGCCTTTGGTCTCTTTTGCTGAATGTGCCTGCAAGGCCACATCACTCTTCGATTTTCCTGCAGCTCTTTCGTTCATTCTTTGTTCATGATATTCAAGCGTCCCTTGAAGCTCTTCCTTTGTCAATTTCGACAAGTCTTTCCCCTCTTCTATCGCCACCACTATGTGGTCGAACTTAGGAGCTAAAGATCTCAAGATCTTCGACACAACAGCTCTTGTTGTTAACGCTTCTCCACATATCTTGATTTGATTTACTAGTTTTGTAACTCTAGTGAAGAAATCAGATATATTTTCACTGTCTTCCATCTGAAGCAGTTCATAGGTCCTTTTGTGAGTTTGTAACCTCACTTCTTTCACCTTCTCAGCGCCTCCAAAAGACTTCTCAAGGATCTCCCAAGCTTCTTTTGCAGATTCTGAATCACTAATCTTTTCGAAATTGTCTGGGCTGACACATTGATGAATTATAAATAATGCTATATAACTCAGCTTCTCAGATTCTGTGTATTTCTTCTTTTCTTCTTCTGAAGCGTTTTCGCCAAGCGCTTCGACTCCATCTTTTACAAGGTCCCAAAGACCTTGACATCTGAATAAGACTTTCATATGTTTGCACCAATTCTCATAGTTGTCAACTTTCAGAATTGGTAGCGTTGCTGGATAGTTTACATTCCCATAACTTGTCATCGTGAATTCTTCAATCGTTCTTGATTGACACTTCCCTTGAATCGAAACAAAAGCTCTTGATACCAGATGTTGGAAATCCACCAAATTCTATGATGAATTTCTACGACAATGACAATTTAATTATGAAACAAACAAAGAAAAGAAGACAAGACAAAGATTTCTGCAGAGTTTCTCTCTGCCCACAAACTGTGAAAAACTTTCTTAATCACTTGCAACTGCAAATTCTGTGATTACAATGAATTGACTTACTTGACTTTGTTTTCTTGCTATCAAAATAGGGGTTACTCCCTCTATTTATAACTGAGCTTACACCCTAAGCCCAAGGCCCAAAATATCTTTTTGTTACTAAATCAAATCTAATCAAATCTATTCTAGACTTAAATCAAATCTATTTAAATCTAAAACAAATCAAATCTTCTTTGACACTATGAATTACAATTTAACAAATAAAAGAGTAAGGTCCGAAGAGTTTCACCCCAACAACCTTCTTTTTTGAAGAGTTGACATCAATTGAGCAAATGATAGAGAAGGCAACATGACATAAAACTGTGAAGGGCCATATAAGGTTTGAAATAACACTGAAAAAAGATCATACTCAATAGAGACCCTCTACAGAAAATTTATTTCGAGGATTTGGAACTCGACAAAGCTCAAACTCTAGTATAGCCAAGTCCTTTTCATGCTTTATTTAACTCGTTTAAATCTCTATAATATAATTTTCTACATTAGATAGCTAACAACTGATATTTTTACATGACATATACTTATTATTTATTTAAATGACAGGATAAAGTTTACACCTTCCATGATGGCACTAAACCTCGAATGTGAAGGAAGTGGCACAAGGGAAAAACCAAAGACATCAAACCTTAAACGTGCGTGTGACGCAATTGACGAAGACACTGAATCAAACCTCGAACATTTAGGTGGTGCACAATGAAAACAAGATAACCCACTCCATTTGTTAGGTTGAAACTGGGGTCAGCAACTGGGGGCCACCAATAAGCATGTATACGTGAGACCTTCATACATACTTAGAATATTCAAATGTACCTAACACATTTTGCATGCAGTAAATAAGACTCTACGTTAGAACGAAGAAAAAATAATGATAATAAAAGAAAAAATACTTTAAAATTTATTTCAAATTGATTCCAAAACTAACATTACAAATTACAAATTCACATTGAAAGTCAAAAGCATAAATTAAATTGCAGGCTTGGTCCCAAAGAGAAATATTTCCCCATCAACAACCTTGGGTTGATCTCCTATCTAGATATCTTGACTTCATGGTGAAGAAGCTCAACCTGCTTCAAGGAGTTCTCAAATGACTCTTAGATACAAGAAAGTATAACATACATGACTTCATTGAGTTGCAACTTCAAGCGAGATCTCTTCATCCCTTTTGTGTTCAAGGAATCCTCTTTTTTGTTTATAGTTTTCTAAGCCTCGATGAATGAAGTAAACCTCCTTCAACTTCAGAGCATCACTGACTTCAGTGAGGATTTCATTGATCTCTGAAATTTATTTTTCTTTGGAGCTCACTACCATTTGAAGCTTCTAGAGGGAAACCTCGTTGTCGCTAATAGACATGTGTTGTTTACCCGATAGATCCTCCAACTCATTCACCATCTCTTTTAGTGCATAAGAAGTTCCAAATTTCTTGGCATACTCATCATGTATCTTAGGACAAGATTTGAATATGTGTATAAATCTCTGTGTTTTGATGATAACAATACATATATTTTATGAAGAACAATTTTAGTTCTAATGGTTTCTTGAGTGTGCAGAAAATAAAGTCTAATTAATTCAAGACTGCTGTCTGGAGAATCAGAAATACGCGAATCACATCAGAAAGAAGATCATATGTGTACTTCTCAACAAGCTGTTGCTTTTGAAGTCACAAGACAAGAGAAGAAAGAATTTCTGATAAGCTGTTGCTTCAAGATCAGAAATCAAGATTATACAAGAAACAAGCTTCCAACACAAAGATCAGAAGTTAAGATTTTCTCATCAGAAGAGTTGTTGCTCACATTTTTGAAGACAAAGTCAAGTTTCTGAAGACTTGGATGATTCATAGAATACACACTTCAACTCAACATCAGAAGTATCCCATCAGAAGAAAGGATGAAAGAAGAGAAGATCTTCTGGACTCAATTAAAATCAATATCATATCGTCCATTAGAAGACAAGATCAAAGGAAGACATTCACTCAAGCTAATCCACTCAACAAAAGAACTGTTGTGACAGTTTCTAAAGAAACATTTGCAGTTCTAAAGAATGCTGAATAATCATCAAAAAGGGAATCAAGAATTTCTCAGGAAAGCTTCACTCTCAGATATCAAGAGAAATAATCCATGATCAAACACCAAGATGTAGCTGACATAAGTTGTTGCTTCCAGCTCAATCCAAAGATCAGAATTCAAGAGATCAGAAAGAAATGAACTCAATGTTAAAATCAAATGTACTAATATAAGTTGTTGCTTCAGAAATCAGACATCAGACATGCAACTCAGAAAGGTTGATTATCAAAGATTAAGGCAAGATCAAGACGAAGTGGATTAGAAGAGCACTCGCTCAAAGAAGTTATTCCTCAAAAAAATTGTTGCTTGTATATCTGAAGACAATGTTCAAAAATCTAAAAGACATTGACTCTACAACAAAGAAGAATATTCTGGATTCTTATCACTCCTCAATAACAATCAATCCAGCAAGAAGAAAAGAATCAAAGCTCAAGAATTCAAAGACTTGAGAATCAGATAGGCTGTTGTCATAATATCTGGTTTCAAGATCCATCATCAGAAAAGCTTTTGATATCTTCATCAGAAAATCTTTCACGTACAACGACAAAACTTGTTCTTCAGATAGGTTGTTGTCGATCATTCTGAAGACAAGAATTCACTATTGAAAGATTCTAAAATGAAATATCTTCTTAACACAAATATTCATCTCTCAGATCAGATAAGAAATATTGCTTCAAGACTAGTTCTAGATCAGAAGAAAAGCTTCATGTTTTAGATAGGTTGTTGCCCATTATTCTGAAGACAAGATCTGGTTCTAATAACTCTGATGCTCTTGCACTACAACAATAAAGTAGTTTCTGAATTACTCACCAGTAATTCATCAGAAGAACGAAGACAAGTGATTGATATCTTCCAAGCTTAATATTTCAGAATCAGAAGTACATCATTAGAAGATAAAGATCAAGAAAATTAGTCAAGAAGAGTACAATACACCACAAATTCCAATATCATGATATTGTTGTACTATTTACAGAAGATGTTCTCCCATTGTCGTACGCTAACTACTACAAGCAGCAGGTATAAGAAAGTAACATTTAGTATTTTTCCAAACCTCTCTTGAATATATCAGTTGGGAATCAACCGTTGGAAGGATAAAAGACTTCTTTATCCTTACAATGACTCTTTTCATCTGAAGGCTATATAAGAAGACTAAAGCTTCAAAGTCAAATTGATGAAAATGACAATGTCGAAGTCCATATAACATTGTTGTTCTCAATAGAAAATAACTTACAACATTTAAGAGATGAAATGAAGAAGCAAGAAGTTGTTGCTTGTAACTTGCTCAAGAAAGAAATAAGATGAAGATGAAGAATTCTACAAGATACTACTCAAATTCTTATCAAATACATCTTGGTAGAAATATGAAGAAGCAAGGAGTTATTGATCATAGCTTGCTCAACAAAGAAGGTGAAGAATGAGAAAAACTACAATATTATAACCTATGTAGATCAATATAAAAACACAAGAGTTGTTGCTCAAATAATGTTATAGTTTATCATTCTTCATGTAAATTGTTTGAACACAAGAGTTGTTGATCATAATTGTGTTAAGCAATTTGTACTTAAATTAGGAGTAATCTGCTTGTTAAGAAGCACTATTGTAATCTCTAGAAAAACAATTATGTTTAGAATTGGTGGTTCCTTAAGTGATCGAGTGAAGATCAGAAGACTTGAGAAGACGAGTGGTTGAGGTCATCTTAGATGAAATCCTTTCTAGGAGACCATATTGGTCAGATTCTAGGTGGATCCTTGATTGTTATATTTCGTGGAGATCGCTGAACATATCATTGTATTGTTCCTTGAGAGAATCAGTTGAATCAGGATTCTCAAGAAGGCATAGGCTACGGTCTTTGGATAATTGGCAATAATGACCAATTGAACTTGTTGGGGTTCTCAGCAAGGTTGATCAGACTTATTGATCGGACGAATGTGTCTCTTTTTATTTCTAGCATTCTATATTCTTTCATATATTATATCAAATAGTTTTTAAAAAGGAGAATATTTTGGAAAACCCAATTCAAACCCTCATTTCTTGTGTTTTTCTCTATCTTCAATATCTAGTATGCTTGTCAAAGTACTCCTTTATAAGAACTCCCTCTCATTGTAAAACTTCCTAGAGAGAAGAAATCATCCTTACCAGTAACTATCTCTAAATGTAATAAAGGCCCTTCACAATCATTTACTAGGTATAAAATTTCTCAACTTAATATTCAGAGTCACACAGAAGGACAATGTGTTGGAAATCTCTGCTAGTCTTGGGCCCCTTGTTCATGAATACAAAAGGAAGATGGAGAGGGGTGAGGGATGATGAAGCATGAGAACAATCATTACCACTTGATTTTGTTTATATGACTTTAGGACTTCTTTATGTTTGGTGTATGTAGGTACGCCGATCTAGGGAGCTATTTATAACCTCTTCCTACGGGTGAAATCGCTCGAGGATTTCGGAGTATCAACCTTGTTATCAATATGATTAGAGACCACCCTCTTATAATATTTCTTCTTGAAATCCACCTTCTTCGAACCATTCTCATCTACTCGTTACATCTTTCCTCAACGGTAACGTCCACGTCCATAAGGACATCTTTTTTCAGGGTGTCTCTGAAAACATTTTCAACATACATCATCTAAATAACAAATGGGAACAAAGTCTCCTTTTCTCCTTTCTTCATGGACATTATCATATCTAGTTTATCCATAATGTCTTCAAGAAGGATTAACATGTATTAGACCACGAAAAACTAATAAGAAAATAGGAATATAAACAACAAGAAAGAATATGGAATTACTATTCACGAAAAATTTCCTTCCTTTGTTCTTTGATGGCCACTTCAACATAATAAAAGTGACTAAACCACAAATATATATCTCCCCCTCTCTTTAATTACATTTGAGAAAGACAAAGTAGAAAAAAGAAATAAAATTCCAAGTTCTTGCTTTATAGACACAATGAGCATCAATATCAATGATCATGATCCACTAGAAGGCCAAGGTGCACATCCAACACTTCAGACAAATTCTTGAATCAATAATTGCATTTTAGTATGCTTAATTGGGCCTAGGGGTGCCACCTTCCCATCCTACACATATGGAGACTTTAGGTCGGTCTGTACGTTGGATTTACAAGGAGAGGTTGAACCACAAAACCCCTTAAACAATTAGCCTTAATAGGGGGGGGGGGGGATTGTTCTAGTAAACCTTAAAGTTTCATTTTTCTTGAGAATCGAGGCCCATGGTACTTTATATACAACACACACAGTCCTTAATCGAATGAGAAAACTTTTCCAAAGAATAAACCTATGATGTAATCCCACACCAAATTTGTCAATTCCTAGTAGACGTAGTGGTCAACAGACTTTAGTTCGGCCAAAATATTAGCGTTAAAGAAGTGGTTAAACCATCACCACGTTTGAGGTTCTGATCCTTTAGCCCGTTAGCCTCAATTGAGGTGCAGTTGTTTAGTTCACCTTTAAATCCCACATTGATTGAGAATCGAGGCCAAAAATATTTTATAAACAACACTCACACTCCTCAATCTAACAAAATGCCTTTTTCAAAGAACTAAACCATAATAAATTTTCACACTCAAAGATCGTAATACCTTGTAGACATAGTAGTCAATAGAGTTAATGTCGCTAAAAATCACAAACTTTATTGTAATATTTATTTTCATAAAAAAATAATAATAATGTAATTAAAGTGTCTATTATATGTATAATTATATCTAAAATACTTTGTTTAACTAGTAATTAATTTTTTTTTGTGGAGAAAATAGAATATGCATTAATCCAAAAATAATGTCAATACAAGACCGATCTGCAAATCCAGGCACCACAATAACAAATACAAAACTGAAAACCAAAACTAAGTAAGCTCAAAAAAAGCTAAACTCAATTGCGCGGCTTCTACTTGTACTTCTCCATGCAGACATTAATATTCTCTTTGATGTCTTCACTCCTCAAATTCTCTTTAGTGTGATTCTGAAAGATAATGAGGTTTCAGGTTGTCCAAATTTTATACAAGGTTTCTGCAAAAATCACCTTAATCTACTTGCGTTGCAAAGATTTACCCTTTGTCATATTAATAATCCACTCCAAATATAAATTCCAGTTTCTGGGTCTCTTGTGTATATCTATCCAATCCAACATTTGGCTCTGTATCATTTTCACAATCTCACAGTCAAAACACAAATGATGGATACTTTCCTGCAAACCACTGTAAACACAAATACCATCCGTATTGATCCCAAACCTATTCAACCTGTCCTTGGTTGGAAGTCTTCTAAGACAGGTTATCCACACAACAAATATAGATCTTGGGCACGCATATTTTCCCAGGATTATCCTTCTCAAACTAGTTTTAGGTTTGTAACCCCTTAACATCTTATACATCTCCCTTGTAGTATACTCCCCCTGTTCAGAAAATCAATCCAAGTATCAAAGTTCATCCAGACATCTTGGTGTTTGAAAATGTCCTTCGATATCCATGAACAATGGATATGAGGATGGTATACATTACAGGAAGCACCCTTCAAGTAATAGGGGTGTATCTAAGTTATGCACATCTTGTCTTTTTTCTCATTCAGATTCCACAACATTTTCCTATGGTAGCTTTGTTCCATTCAACCAGAGAAATCATGTTAAGACCCCCTACCACCTTAGGGCTACATATTTGATCCCAAGAGATAGAAGCCTTCCTGTTATTAGTATCCTTACCAGTCCATAAAAATATTCTACACAACCCCTCAATATGCTGAATCACCTTCTTAGGAAGAGGGAAAATCTGCATCCAATAATTAGTTATGGAGAAAATGACACTTTTCAAAAGGAGAAGTCTACCTGCATATGAGAGGAGTTTAATACTCCAATGGTTGATTCTACTCAACATTCTATCAATCAGAAGCTTACAATTAATGATGGACAACTTTTTGCTATCAATGGGCACACCTAAGTACTTAAAAGGAAGTTTTCCTCTATCGAAACTAGTAGCCTGGTGGATTTTCCCGATACTATCTTCATCCACTCCCCCACAATAGACGTTAATTTTTGGAATTCTTATGTTTAAACATGTGGGTGCAGAGAACTCTTTGATTTTATGCATAATGATCTTGATAGACTCCACATCTCCCCTAGCAAACATTAATATATCATCAACAAAACAAAGGTTAGTGGTTTTCATCCTTTCACATTTAGGGTGGAAGTTAAAATTGTGGTTACTACAAACTCCTAGTAACGCTCTATACATGTACTCCATGATGATCACAAATAAGAGAGGGGAGATTGGATCTCCCTGTCTAAACCCTCTTTGAGCTTTCAGAATCTTTGAAGGAGAACCATTAATGACAAACTTGTAGGGAAACTGTGTTGAGGCAAGTATGAATCCAGTTTATAAAGATCTAAGGGAATCCCATTTCTCTCATAATTTAGACAAGGGCTACCCAATCAACTGTATCATAGTCTTTTTTGTATATCCATTTGGATCATACACCTAGGGGATATATTTTGTCTCTTATAACCTCTCACCAGCTCATGATCTATCATGATCTTATCATGTATAGTCCTTCCTGGAATGAAGGTAGACTTATTTTCATTAATAACAAAACTAATCACTCTTCCAAGTCTAAGATTTTTGAGATCATTTTGTAAAAGGCACTACAACAGGATATAAGCCTCATGTCTCTAATAGTTTTAGCCTCAAGGGGTTTGGGGATGAGGGTAACAAGGGAGAAATTGAAGGCTTTGTATAAGGTACAAAATTCAAAGAATTCCTTAATAGCCTTAGAGACATCACCTCATGTTAACTTCTAAGCTAGTTTAAATAACATTGCATTGAACCCATCAACACCAGGGGCTTTGGTATTCCATATGCTATTCAAAGCCTCTTGATTTCTTCATCATTCACAAGACTGGTCAAAAGTAACCCCTTCTCTTTGCTGATAGTCTTCCCACTTCTAATATCCATGATATTAATACTATTGATGGACTTAGTATTAACACCCACCAACTTGCTATAAAACTCAACAATCTCTTGCTCAATATCTTCCTGGGAACTTAAAAGTATTCCATCTAGAGCTTGCATATTGTAAATCCAATTTTTTATGTTCTTCTCTTTAATAAAGGCATGAAAGTAAGCATTGTTATTATCCCCCAATCTAAGCCAATCCACTTTAGATTTTTGCATTAAAATGGATTATTCCATCTGATTTAGGTGTAAGACTAGATCAGTGTAACTCTTAACCTTCTCAATAGAAGTTTTATCTAACAGGTTCTGGTTAAGATACTCTTTAGCATTCTTCCAGTCTTGTCTAGCTTTCTGAATTTGGATTTGAATGTCTGAGTACCTCCTGATCAAAGGCTTCAGTTTATTCTGTAATTCATCATATTTATCCATAATATGTACATAGCAGACCCCTTGGCATTATAGTTCCAGCTAATAGCTATAATCTGCACACATGAAGGCTTTTGGATAATACAATTCAGGAACTTAAATATATATGTTTTCTTCCTCAAGTACTTCTGATTATCCACCTCAATGGGAGCATGGTCAGAGATATGAGGGTTCATAACATACACCTTAGCTTCCTGATATTTCTAAAACCATTATGCATTACCTAACATATGGTCTATTCTAGAGTAAATAACACCCTACGTGTGCTTATTAGACCAAGTGAAATGAGGACTGTTAAACCCCAAAAAATTTTCCCTCCCATATTTCTCAACACATGGCAAGTGAGGTCCCAAAATTGCTCAAGGAAGTCCAAGAGTTGATCAGACAAACTCTCTCTTAAGGCAGTCTACCTCAAATTAGGGTTTCCATATTCATCCAGATGTGTGAACCACAAAGGTCTAAAATTCTCACCATTGTCCTAATATGTTCTCAATATCATCCATGTCAAGTTTCAAGCCTTGTAGAAGAAGTTTGCTCAGTCAATTGCTCAAATGCCTGAAAATCGATTGTGTTAGGTCAAAAGTCAAATGTGGCCTATATACAGTCAAACTTCAAGATTTTTGGTAAACATCCTCATTTTGAAGTATAATTCATAATTTGATCAAGGTTTGAACATTATTCATCAAGGATTGCTCACAATTCATCAAAACCCAAAAGTTGCTAAATTAGGGTTTTACTGGAAAAGTCAACTCAACTTTGACCAAGCATAACTTTCTCATACTTTATCAGAAATGACCCATCCAAAGCTCATTTTGAAGAGGATACAATTCCATACAATTCATCTGCATCTCCAAAGTTCATAATATGCACTCACAAAAAGATATGAATTTTGACCTTATAGGTCCTTTTGAAAAGTCAACAAAAACACCTTTTGAGTCAAAGCTTCATACATGAACATGGAAGACTCAATTGAGATAAGACCAAAAGGGTTGCTTAGGGGAAATCCTAATATTTCTAAAAAGTCTAAGAACACCTCTGTAGGGTCAAAATTGAGAGAGTTATGCATTGGCCAAGTTGACTTTTTTTGCAAAATTGCCAAAAGTTAACATTGATCAAATTTGCTTTTTTTTTCAAAGGGGCCCATGTTTTCTTGTTTGAAACATGTTTCTAATAGGAACCACGACCCATAAGCTTTTCCACATTTATTTTATTATTTTTATCATCTATTTTGATTTTTTATTCATTTAAATCAAAATAAATCAAATTAAATGGTAAAATAATAAAATCAAATCAAATCTTGGATTTTTTGTGCATCTTTTGAGTCTATGTACAGCTAGCAGGACAACCAATTCGTGCAAGATTGATTTGGGTGGAAAAAGATTAGATTGAAGAAAATTTGGAAAGATATCATATGCCATGAAAGACCAAATCAAATCTTCATAATGGGCGAGATTCAATTCGTTTTGGTTGACCTAATGTGTTGCACTACATATACAGAAGGAATCCAAGGCAAGAGAAGAGGTTGAGCAATCGTGAAAGAGGCAGAACAAACTTCAAAATTTCAAAGAAAAAGTGCAGATCGAATTCCAAGCTACAGGCCATCTCAAGCCATCCTAACCTTACCAATCGGTTACTGGACATCTCAGGAACATGTTCCAATCACTAGCAAGCCTCCCCACGTCCTGAAACACTTTGTAGGAGCATCATGGTTTAACTTATTTCTTGGAATTCGATTATCATGATTTATACATCATTTGCACGTTTTGATTATATATTCTTGTTCCTTATTGAGTTTGCAAGCTAATCATTCTATTCAATTGCATTTTTGATGACTGTATGTAAAACTTCCATGGCTAGGGTTTCTTGGTTAGTTTTAGGGCTTTGCAGTACAGGTTAAATTAGGCTTGGATTCTGGTACCATGATATTCGTGAGGATGAGACGAGTTGATTGGTACCATTGAATTTCATTTATCTTGCTTGTGGATAACTTTTTAGTGACACATGGCTGTAGTTACAGCAAGTTTCTGTAGGTAAAAGTCCAGGAACAAAAGACGACCGTTCCTTGGAGAAGAAGATGCGTGTCAGCCAACCACTCGTCCATTCAAATTTTTGCGCGTTTGGGTTTCAGCGTTTTGGTTTTCATTATATCATATTTTTCTTTTATTGTATATACAAATAAAAAATGCAGCGCATATGGCAATATGGCATGGGTAGAAGGCATAAGGACCTGGGTTCGATCCCAGGTCCAAACAACTCTCTTTATTTTATTTTCCTTCCACAGATTCAGTGCAAATCTCTTTCACACGCCTACCATGCACCTTCAATAATCAACCAGTGGATGCAGTAGTCAGCCAGGTGTACACGTTCCAGCCTGAAGGACCATTGTGCGCCTCAAGTCAACATGTGCACTAAATCAGGCAAAGTCAAAACGGGCTGAGATTCATTTGGGCTCAGAATTTCAACAATACACCCCCAGCATTGCTATTAGGCTCATCTCTAACCTTTTTTTATTTATTTCTTTTTTTTAATTCTTTTAATTTTCTTTTAAATCTTTTTAATTGACAAATTAACTATTTTCCATAAAATCATAAAATCAAGACTTCATAAAAATTAGGATTAGTTTTTTTTTATTATTATCAAAATTAATTTAATTTAGTTTAACTTAGGGAAATTGTAATTTATTTTTGCAAATAAAATAAAATAGAAATTAGGTTAAAACTCTTGATTTAATTTAATTTTCTTTTTTTTCTCAAATAAATAAAAATACAAAAAATAGGTTTTTTAGAATAATTAATTTATTTTTTCTTAAATTTAAATTTATTAGAATTAGGATTTTCTTTTTTTAATCTAATAATTTCTTTATTTTCTTAAATAACAAAACATGACAAAAACATTTTCTTAATCAATAGCAATTAGGTTTAGTCAAGGGTCAAAACCCTAGTTGTCTCGTATCTAATTCATCGCGTGCGTGTTAATTATTTTTGCAATATTTATGTAACTGTTCATGGTTTGTAATAGTTTAATCTAGGACTTTTTACTTATCGCTTTTCCCCGGGTTTTTGGCTATGTAATTAATCCCCCTCCCTGAAGCCTTGTAATAGCATAGATTTACTTTCTCGCATTTTAATTCCCGCAAATATTTGACTGTTTAGATGTATGCTAATAGGATTGTATGGCAAGAATGCATGACAAATTAATACGGCTAGAAAACCCTAATGTGCAAATATTAAATAACTGAAAATAGATCACTCGCACATATCACTCTTAGGGTATACTCACACTTCAGTTGCCTTCAGTAAACGATCATTAAGTATAAGGTGTCTTAGTGGTTGCCCTCCTGTCTAAAAAGATCAAGTGTCCCGTTTAAATGTTGCCTCGGAAATGCTGCCTCAGAAATGTTGCCTCGAATATGATCTTAAGACTCTAGGGTTATTACTAGGATATCCTAACATTTCTTTAGTGATCGCACGTCCCTTTTGAATTGACCCTTACAACTCCAACGATGGTGCTACCTATTTCTCAAAAGTAGGATAGCACTGTCTAAAAGGAAACAAGAATAGAAATGATCTTTTATCGAGTAGGTAGATGCTAGTAGGTACTTGCTCAAATCAAAACTTTTCACACTTACACTTTTCGAAAAAAATTTCAAAACAACTTTGTCACACCTTTGAGGACTGATACAAGGGTTATCACGAAGTTAAAACTCCTTTCAAAAACAAAGCACACACACAAGAAATTTTAAAAAGATGAGCAAGTACCTAAGAGCCCATGGAAAACCATGGATAGAAAGGGTGCTAACACCTTCCCTTTCTATAATCTACCCCCCGTACTCAGAATATCTCGAAAAAGGATTTTTTTTTCTGTACTTTTTTCCTTTCCAAGATTGGATGAAATAAAATTCAGTGGCGAATCTTGCTTACTGTGACATTTTGCAAACAAAAAAAAACACAAAACGCAAACTAGCATTCAAACAGTCGGTTCTGCCACCGCATCACAGAACTGGCGACTTTGTTGGGGAAGTTAAAAGTGGGGTATACGTTAGGATCTAGCTCATCATAATTGCTTCTCTTGATTACTTTGTTTGCTTTACTTTTAAGGGTTTTTGTTTGGGGTTACTATAGATTCTACACCCGGATCTGGGGATACCTTTTAGGTAAGTAGCAATAGACTGTAAGGGAACTGTACGACATAGACCGATACAGTTGAAGCAGTAGCTACGTTGGTGTGGCACATTGGTTGGTACCAGTATCCCTTGTGGAGAAACGAGGAGAATACGGGGCCGCTGTGTGGTTTCATTAAGCATCAACTGACCTTAGAACCTTTAATCGCCCAACTTGGCCATTAGAAAGTAATGAGATAGCCGGCCTTGGTGTAGAGCTGAGAACTGGTTGATACTCGATGCTACACTCATTGAGACCATACTCTTGGAATAGTTTCGACCACAAGAAAAGATTGCTTGAGCTGAAACCATGACCGATGGAGGATAGTCAGTGATATTGAGATCCTCTAGAACCCGGTTACTTTTCTAGGACAGGTTTGAACCAACTTAACTTCAAGAGGGTATTACCTTTGACCTCATGCAAGCCTTAAACCTAAGGGATTTGTGTGATTTGACTATGTTTGCAATATCTGTGTTTGCTATACATGTGGTTTACCATGACATCATGTATCATAACATGGCATTCATGCTTCATTACACTAACCATTTCAAAGACCAAGGGAATTTATCTTTGTTCTGTTTTGCAGATTATGGCTTCCGTGCGCAGAAATACCATCAGAGTCAACTTTCTGCAAATACCTGCCCAACTTAAAGAGCTAGCCTCAAGAGTTTCTGAGACTTCTATGTTCATTAAGAGACACAGTCAACTTCTCAGCCTGGTTACTTCAAATCTTGATGAGCAGATGGTGAGCATACTATTTCAGTTCTTTGATCCCGTGCACCATTGCTTCACCTTTCCAGATTACTAGCTGGTACCCACCTTGGAAGAGTTCTCTCATCTATTGGGCATATCCATCCTTGAACAGGTACCCTTCACAGGTATGGAAGAAGTTCCTAGACCAGAAGACATTGCCTCAACTCTGCATTTGAAACGGGCTGATGTAGTATCCAATTGGGAAACACGAAGCGGGGTCGAAGGTTTTCTAGCCAAATTTCTGATAGACCAGGCTCAGCTATTCTGGGATGATTTGGATTTTCAGGCTTTTGAAGATGTCTTGGCTCTTCTTATCTATGATTTGATTCTCTTCCCTAATCCGGATTCCTTTGTAGATGTGAATGCTGTCAAGATTTTCCTTTCTCGCAACCCTGTGCCTACCTTGCTAGGAGATATCTTACATGCTCTTTATACTCGTACTATGAGGAGAAGAGGGACTCTTATGTGTTGCATGCCGTTGCTGTCAAGGTGGTTTATTTCTCACCTCCCTAAGTCTATGCTGAAGAACGAAGAAGGTTTGGGTTGGTCGTACAGAATAATGTCACTTGCCCATACAAATATTCTTTGGTGTTCCCAGGCTATGGAAGACACTGCTGTTATTGACCGTTGTGGGGGATACCCTAATTTCCCATTGCTCAGAATCAGCGGGGGTATAACTTACAATCCTTGTCTAGCCTTGCGACAATTTGGTCGTGCTTGGAGAGATGGTCCCCATGAGTTACTTCTCGAGGACATTGTATTTGACTATAAGGAGAACGTTAAGGAGCATCACCAGAGGTTTATATGAGCTTGGGGCATGGTGAACAGATCTGACCCCAAAGAATTGGGACCGAAGACGTCCCTTCCTATGCAGCCTTACCTCCAATGGGTCCGAGCTCGTGCCCAGAAGCTCATGATGCCTTATGAGGCCGTATTACCAGTGATTGTGGAGCCCACTAACGAAGAAGGCATCCCTTACACGGTTATCTATCCTTACATGCCCACTGATCCTGGGAAGTTACAGAGGTCTTGGATTCAGCTGAAGAATGAGCGGGACACTTACCGGGAGCAGTTCCATGAGCAAGAAAGGAAGGTTTTAAAGCTCACCAGGCAGCTCGAGGAAGAAAGAGTGATCAATGACTACATCAACACAAAGAGGAAGCGACCATGGGACTTTTGATTTTGCTTTTTCTAGTTTTAGATTTTGTTTTATTTGCTTCTTTGTAACGCCTTAAAGGCATTGTTGAACCTTTCAAAGTTAAGCTAATAAAGTTTTGTTTATTTTTGGTTTACAAATTTAAATCTCCCAAAGTCTTTGAAATCATTACATGCGCATCCCATTATCATGAACATCATTATAGGTACCCTTACAGGTTTCTCATCTTCTTCGTTGTTTATTCCAGCAGAAATGTATTTCGATCAAGCCATCAAAGATCTTCAGGCACAAAACGCCCAGTTCCAACAGATGTTCATAAGTCTGGCTAAGGGGCAAGAGGATCCGAAGACCCTTATTCTGAAAGAGAAGAAGAAAAAGAAGAAGGTCGGTATTCTGAACATGGGTAGAAGATTCAGAGAAAGGCTGAAGCATCAAGCTGATCTGACCTCCTCATCCAAGGACGGGGAGAACCAAGAAAGGGAAAAGGACCCTAGTCCTGTAGTTTCTGATAACGATACGAATTATGACGATGAGTAATATCCTCCTGCTGAGGATAGGTACAAGCAGCTAGAAGACCGGATGAGTGTTATGGAAATTCAGAAAATACCTGGTTTAGATTTCGGAGAATTGGGGCTGGTATCGGGAGTGGTCATCCCTCATAAGTTCAAAGCTCCGGTTTTCGCCAAGTACGATGGAGTATCCTGTCCAAAACTCCATCTCTGCTCGTATGTTAGAAAGATCCAACCCCACACTGCTGATAGAAATTTGTGGGTGCATTTATTTCAAGATAGCCTGTCAGGGACTCAGCTTGAATGGTTCTATCAGTTGGAGGGGGCCAGTGTCCGAAACTGGGAAGATCTTGCTGCTGCTTTCTACAAGCAGTATCAGTACAATGCCGACCTTGCTCCTACTCGTACTCAGCTCCAGGGTATGTACATGGATGCAGGTGAAGGTTTTTAAGACTATGTCAAAAGTGGAGAGACTTGGCTGGAAGAGTTCAACCCCCTTTGTCTGATAGGGAGTTGGTTGACATGTTTCTAGGGACGCTATCTGGTCCATTTTTCAATCACTTGATCGATAGCTCATCATCTGGTTTTACTGAGTTGATTTTGACTGGAGAAAGAGTAGAAGCTGGCATTCGAAGTGGTAAGATACAGAAGGATACCTCTTCGAGTTCGGTAAAGAAGCCTTTTACTGGGAAGAAGGAAGCTAGTGCAGTCTATAGCCCGAGGGGCCAAAGAAGATCTGAACACCGTCAAACGGTAAATGTTGTAGTGATACCAAGACCTACAGTTTCTCCACAATGCAATAATCAACAAAGGGTGGAAAGACCACAACGGCAGTTTACCCGCATCAATATGACTTTGGCTGAAGTTCTGCCTCACCTGCTGAAATCTAACTTGGTAACCTTGAGAGAGGCTCCCAAGAATCCAAACATTACTTCTCCCAGATATAATCCCAACGTGCGGTGCGCCTACCATTCCGAAAATCCAGGCCACGATACATATGACTGCTGGGCTTTGGGAAACAAAGTACAAGATTTGCTGGAAGCTAAGGAGATAAAGTTCGATGCTCCAGAAAAGCCAAATGTTATAACTGCTCCCATGCCCAAACATGGTCGTGGAATTAATGATGTGGACACCGATTCGTTTGTGACCTCTGTTGAAGAAATTTCCACTCCTCTTGTGACTGTTAAGAAGAATTTACTGTTGGCCACTTTATTTCCGGGTTGTGGTAAAGGTTGCCACATGTGTTCAATTATGCCTACTGGTTGTCGTTTGTTGAAGTCAGGTGTTCAGCGCCTGATGGATAATAAAGAGATTTTATTCAAGAAGACTATGATTCCCATTGTTCCCTCTGAAGACGTTGCGATTATAACCATTTCCACCAATCCTTCCATGGTTTCCATGAGAAAACTTGTTAGGATTGCACATGTTCCAAGAATTGCTCCGCTGATAATCATTGTTCGTGGTCCCATCCCGTACACCTCAAATAAGGCTGTACCATGGCATTATGGTGCTGATGTGTATTATCATGGTGTTAGGCAAGACCTAAAGAATGAAGAAGCTGATACTTATGTCAGTAATATTGTCGAGACTAGTAAAGTTACCCGAAGTAGAAGGGTCTTCTCTCCTGAGATTTCCCCGAAGACTATCATCAAGCCTACTATTATTCCAACTGCTACTCCAACCAGCACTCCTGACATTCCTCCTGTTCCTACTCCAGTTAGTACACCTGCTACTATTCCTATTCTTACTCCAATTATTACCCCTGCTGTTGAGCCATCTGGGACTCGGGGCAAAGAAATTATAGGTGAGCCTACCCGGACGGAGGCACCTAAGAAAATCATTGTGGAAGCCTCTAAATGAGAGATAGAGGAAATACTGAAAATTATCAAGAAAAGCAGCTACAATATGGTCGAGCAGCTGGGGAAGACCCTGTTATACCCCAAAATTTGCCCTCTCATTCTTCAGGAAATCATCTTGGATTCTCAGAGTTTCTCTTAAACAAATCCAAGTCCTGAATTATCATTTCTTCCCAAGCAAACCATTTACAAGAGCAAAATGATCACACAAGCTCTAAAGGCAAAGCTTTTACCTTGAAAAAATTAAATTCTAAACATTTGGAATTTTTCTTTAAAAATGGGTGTTTAAGAAGAAAATAACACTTCAGAACTTCTGAACCAACCTCCAGAAAAAAACGGTCAGAAGTTGCAAGCTTGGCTCAACGTAGTCAGAAGTTGGCTCTTCAGCAACTACATCAACTCAGTTAGAGGTTGTAAACATGGTTCAACATGTAATCTTCAAACAGAACATGGCTCTTTCAGCAGTTACGCAAGTTCAGCCAGAGTTTGCTAGAGGAATGCAAAGAAAGAAAAGAAGTCTGAAGGCTCCTTCAGAACATGCTGAAATCAGAAGATGAAAGGGTCAGAAGAGTGGGTGTTACACTGACACAGAATCTTTAAGTCCAGGACATCCAGAAGCAAATCCAAAGAACGTGCTAGAAAGTCAAGAGAATCCTCAGAATTTGCTGAGACAGTAAGAGGTCAAGGTCAGAGCTTGGTTTACGTTATTTTTAGTAAAGCAGAACTGCTGATTCAGGTATTAGGTAATGATGCAAAATCTCCTATTACAAGATTTTTGATGCTGATAAATCTCATCACCATTTAATGCTCATTTATGCTCCCAGGCACTCCTGAACATTCATCCAAGGGGTCTCTCCACGTGTGGCTTGGTAAACACCTTTATGCAGGCTTAGGCATGGGTCTATGCGCCACCTTTCACCTATAGAGGTCGCTTCTCCTCAATCCTTGCCTGCTGTTCCAGCCTAGGCTGAAAAGCTGTCCATTATCACAACTTTTCATGAACTTCTGTCAAAAGAAAACAAGTTAACCTCTACTACATAATTTCGGCGCCTTTAACGTTCAAAAATCCACAAGAGCTTTGCCTATAAATAGAGCACCATTGACCACTAAGAAGGGGCGGTCCAAAACCCAGAAAAAATTGCTAGAAGAGAAATAGAAATTTTTAGCAAGAAAATACATTGAAACTCTGTCAAAAATCTTAATGTTCCAAGAGCCTCAAACACAACTTTGAATCTCCTGCCTCAAAACCACCTACACTCTCCATCCACCCCTTCAAAAAAGAACCTGTCCAGAACACCATCAGAGCTAAAAGCTAGCTCCCACTCACAGACTTTTCCAACATCCAGGTAAGAACCTGCTGACCTTCATCACGCTGCTAGCATCATCAGCTTTGTATGCTCAATAAACATAATGTAAATATCACATTGCTGTTGTTTGCGTTCTGAGGATTTTCATACCTCAGAATGTTTAAGTAGGAAGTAAATCAGTGTAGAACCTGCCTGTGACCTTGTTGGTTCTGTCTCCTGAAACACTTTGACATTTGCTGAAGTTGTCCCAAACATGTTTTCTGTTTTATGGAAAAATAACAAAATTGTCGATGTTCTGACTAGAACAGGGAGAAGCCAAGTGTTGACTTTGACGTTAGCTCATCTGAAGCCTGTTTTGCTGTCAATAATATCAGAACTTCTGAAAATTATTGTATTTCCAGCAGGGTCAGAACTTCTGATTTCCCCACTAACAAACTTTTGTCTTGCAGTGCATGGGGGTCAGAACTTCTGATTTTCCCACTAACAGGTTTCTGTTTTGCAGGTGCCAGAGTCAGAAGTTCTGACTCATACAGTTTCACCAAAAGGTTGATAATCTGGCAACAGGCCTGAGTCAGAACTTATGATGACCTCTCAGCAGCGCGCTGGCTCTCTCTCTCTTTCTCTCTATCTTGCCTTTGTTATTTTCTTTTCTTATCTATTTTTCTCGTTGAACCACCCCATGTACAAATATGTATCCCCACCCCCTAATTGCTGTAATAGCGTAGGATTTTATATTTCCGCTTTTTATTGCTTTCAAATATAAATGCTAGTAATTAGGATGTGTATGGCAAGATAAAATCAATGAAATAGAAAATCCTAATTCAAATATAAACTCTTGTATGCAATAAAACACACTTGCACACAAACACTCCTTAAGGTATCTCCACTCGGTTGCCTAAATTTAAAACGGCCATGTTACGCATGCAAAGTATTTTGGTAAAACAAACAAAATCAAAATATCATAGTCCCTCGATGACGCTATTCGAAAGTTGCCTTACAAAAATGATCTTAGTCCCTCGAAAAATGCTAAGATACTTTGCAAAATTGATAATCATGGTCTATACGATGACCCGTGCCTGTCCCGTTAACATCCTAACACAAGGTTGTTCATCAAATACAATGGTGAAACAACACTGTTAAAAGGGTTAAAAACATAAGAAAGATCTTTGAGTAAAAATAGGGTAGACAACTCTTAGTTACTTGATCAAATTTGCAAAAACATCCTTGCTACTTTTCAAAACACACATCACAACACAATTTCAAAACACTACTTTCAAACATTGAAAACTTTTCAAAAGACGAAAACACCTTTGTATACATTCAAACAAGAATCATTACAAATGTTGCCACAACAATGGCCTCTTTTCAAAACATCTTCAAAAACCACACACAAAGCACCATTTCAAACAATTGAAAATCAAAGCAAGTGATCTAAGCAAGTAACTAAGAGCCCATGGATAACCATGGATAGAAAGGGTGCTAATACCTTCCCTTTCTATAATCTACTCCCCGAACCCAAGAAAACATCTCAAAGGTCTTTCCTGTGCTTTTTGGCCTTTCCTTAGGATAAAATAAAAGTCGGTGGTGACTTTTGCTAAACCGAAACATTTGCGAACACAAAACGCAAATCCCAAGTCAGTTCTCCCACCGTATCACAGAACTGGCGACTCTGCTGGGGAATTTATTTAAAAGTGGAGTAACCTTAGGGCTTAGATCACCCTTTGCATGATTATTGTTTGCTTTGATTGCTTTACATTTCGGTTCTCTTGTTTGGGCTTGAAATCCTCCACCCGGATTTGGGAAACATTCATAGATAGCAATACGTTGTGGAAATTGTGCGGGGTATACCGACACGGTTGAAGCAATAGCTATATTAGTGCGACATATTTGTGAGTACCGGTATCTTTTGAGTCAATCAAAGAGAATACGGGGCCGCTGAGTGATGTCATTAAGCACTAATGAACTAGAACCTTACTTGACCATCTTGGCCTTTTATTAAGGGTAGTGAGATGACCGGCTTTGGTGCAGTCCGAAGTTGGTAGATACTCGATACTACACTCATTGAGGGTTGTTTTCTTGGAATACTTTGGTCGCTAGTTAAGTGGCTAAACAAAAACAATGAACGTAGAAAACAATCCAATGATATTGAGCTCCTTAGAACCCGGTTACTATTTGTAAGACAGGTTTTGAGCCAACTAAACTCAAGAGGGTACTTACCTATGAAACCTCATGCAAGCCTGAAACAAGGGTTTTGTGTGATTTGCTTGTACATGTGCTTGTGCATACATCATGAACATCATAAAGCATCATATGCATCCGCTAACCATTTCAAGGGTTTGGATCTTCATCTTTGTTTTTGTTTTGTAGGTCATGGAATCTCTTTGCAGGAAAACAATTCAAGTCAACCTTGTGAGAATCCCTCCTCAACTCAAGGAGCTTACTTCCAGGATTCCAGAGAATTCTCTCTTCAATGAAAGACATGGTAGACTTCTCAACTTAGTCAACACCAGCATTGAAGAAGACATGGTGAAAGTTCTCTTCCAGTTCTTTGACCCCCTACACCACTGTTTCACATTCCCCGATTACCAATTGGTGCCTACTTTGGAGGAATTTTCTCAACTCCTGAGAATTCCTATTCTTAATCAACTACCCTACAACAGTACGGAAAAAGAACCAAAACCTGAAGATGTTGCTCAAGCATTACACTTGCAATCATCTGACATCAAGGGGCATTGGGAAACCAGAAGTGGTGTCAAGGGCTTCTTGGCAAAGTTCTTGTTTGAGAAGGCACAAGAGTGTTGGAATTCTCTTGATCTACAAGCCTTTGAAGAGATTGTGGCACTCCTTATTTATGGGTTGGTCTTGTTCCCAAACCCTGAACAACTTATAGATGTGAATGCTGTCAAGATTTTCATGTCCAAGAATCCCATACCTACATTGCTTAGGGACATCCTACACTCGTTTTACACACGAACAATGAGGAAAAGAGGTGTTCTCATATGCTGTACTCCTCTCCTAGCAAGGTGGTTTATTTCTCACCTTCCACAAGCAGTCTTGAAGAACGAGCAGGGCTTAAGGTGGTCACAACGATTGATGACCCTCACACATTCTGATGTATATTGGTGTTCTCGGTCCAGAGAAAATGTCATCATCATTGATAGTTGTGGTGAATTCCCTAATGTCCCATTACTTGGCATTAGAGGAGGCATTACCTACAACCCCTGTCTAGCTTTGAGACAATTTGGATATGCTCGGAGGGATGGCCCTCATGACATGCTGATTCCTGACTTAGTTTTTGACTTCGACAACGATGCGCAAGGACTTCGACAAAGGTTCATCAGAGCTTGGAGGATGCCTAACAAGGTGGATAGTAAGACACTGGGGCACAAAAATTCCATCCCCCTTGAGCCTTACCTCAAGTAGGTACGAACCCGCTCCCAGAACCTCATGATGCCATATCCACACATTCTCCCCTTGATTAAAGAGCATGTTAAGGAAGGAGAGGTTCCATACACCATCCTACATCCTGACATGCCAACATCATGGGAAGAAATGCAAAAGAGTTGGATCCAACTCAAGGAAGAACGGGATACTTTTGAAGCCAGCTTCTATGCCAGTGAGAAGAAGGTTTTAGAGCTCACCTGTCGACTTCACGAGGAGGAAACTCTCAACACCTACATCGCACCAAAGAGGATGCGCAATGTCTTTTTAAATTAAGAATTTTGTAATATTTTGCCCATGGGGCACTTATGTACTAACAATTTCTTCTTAATATGACGTGCGTTCTTTTTGTTTGCAACAAATTTGAATTTTTGAACCCTTGAATGCATTACATGAATAACATATCATTCATCAAATGCATAAGCAGGTCTTCAAGCTAGGTTTCCTTATCTTTCTGCTGTTTATTTCAGCAAGATGGATTTGGAGCAAACAGTGAAGGACTTACAGGCACAAAATTCACAATTTCAGCAACTCCTCATGACCTTGGAAAAGGGTCAGGAGGATCTCAAAGTTCTACTAGAGAAGAGTAAAGAGAAGAAAAAGAAAAAGAGACCAGGGGTAGCTACTTTCGGAAGAAGATTTGAGGGTGATGCTAGAAGGACTCTTGAGTTTCCTTCAACGTCCGACAAAGGGATTGGCAAGGGGAAAGGAGTTACCATACCTTCCGAATCTGAGGTAGAAGAGGAGGAAGAGGAAGCAGACGAGGACTATTCAGAACAACAGT
Organism: Vicia faba; assembly: GCA_948472305.1. NCBI lineage: Eukaryota > Viridiplantae > Streptophyta > Magnoliopsida > Fabales > Fabaceae > Vicia > Vicia faba. The sequence goes on from OX451735.1 coordinate 337,313,656, forward strand.
ATCCACCAGCGGATGACAAGTATAAGAACCTTGAAGACATATTGGCAGCTATGGAGTTGCAGAGGGTGCCCGGATTGGATTTTGAGGAGCTAGGGCTTGTAGCTGGGATTATTATCCCTCCTAAGTTCAAGGTGCCGAAATTCGCCAAGTACGACGGTCTGTCTTGCCCTAAGATGCACTTAAGGTCGTATGTTAGAAAGATCCAGCCACATTCATCCGACAAAAACCTCTAGGTACACTTTTTCCAAGACAGCTTGTCTGGCACTCAGTTAGATTGGCTTTATCAGCTCGAGAGATCAGATGTCCACAATTGGGAAGACTTGGCAGCCGCTTTCTATCGTCAGTATCAGTACAACACTGATTTGGAGCCTACCCGTACTCAGCTACAGAGTATGGGGATGGCTTCAAATGAAGGGTTTAAGGAGTACACCCAGAAGTGGCGCGACCTGGCGGGAAGGGTGCAGCCACCGCTATCAGATAGGGAATTAGTTGACATGTTTTTGGGGACCCTATTTGGCCCTTTCTTCAACCATCTAATCGGAAGCTCTTCTGCGGGATTTACTGAGTTGATTTTGACTGGCGAGAGGGTGGAAGCTGGTATCAAAATCATATGCCATGTTTTAATGAATCATTGGACGTTTTTCATCTATAAACTGCTCATTTTCTTTCCTTTTTGCATTTTTGTTTGTTTAAGGATGGTTATCCCTTACACACACCCACACTCACAAATGCAGGTACCCATCCACTTCGGATTCCATGGGTGACTATTCTATTTTAGCCTTCGATAACTCTGAAGATTTGGTCAATCACGCAGAGTGCGAAGCTGACGAAGATTGTGAAGTGTCGGGAGAGTTAGCCAGACTTCTACAATAAGAAGAGAGGGCCATTCTGCCTCATGAAGAGTTGTTAGAAACCATCAACTTAGGGACAAAGGAGGACAGGAAAGAAGTAAAAGTGGGTGCCAACTTGGAACCGAGTGTCAAGGAACGCTTAATACAGTTGTTGAATGAATACGTTGAAATCTTCGCCTGGTCTTATGAAGACATGCCAGGGTTAGACACATATATCGTGGTTCACTGTCTCCCTATAAGAGAAGACTGTCCAGCGATCAAGCAAAAGGTTCGCCGAATGAGGCCTGACATGTCTGAGAAGATTAAGGCTGAAGTAGTGAAGCAATTCAACACCGGCTTTCTAGCTGTTACAACCTATCCACAATGGGTTGCTAATATTGTGCCTGTACCCAAAAAGGACGGAAAGGTCAGAATGTGCGTGGACTATCGGGATTTGAACAGGGCTAGCCCTAAAGATGATTTTCCACTGCCACATATCGACATTTTGGTTGACAACACAGCTCAACACAAAGTATTTTCTTTCATGGACGGATTCTCGGGCTACAACCAGATCAAAATGGCCCCCGAGGACATGGAGAAAACTACCTTTGTCACACAATGGGGTACCTTCTGCTACAAGGTGATGTCGTTCGGACTGAAGAACGCAGGGGCAACCTATCAATGCGCCATGGTAGCTCTATTTCATGATATGATACATCATGAGATCGAAGTTTACGTAGACGACATGATAGCTCGATCACATACAGAAGAAGAACACCTTGAACATTTGCAGAAGCTGTTTACCAGGTTGAAGGAATATAAACTCAGACTGAATCCAAGCAAGTGCACTTTTGGAGTTAGATCTGGTAAACTTCTGGGGTTTATTGTCAGCAACAAGGGTATTGAGGTCGATCCTGCTAAAGTAAAGGCTATACAAGAAATTCCGGCCCCCCGTACTGAAAAGGAGGTTAGAGGATTCTTGGGATGCTTGAACTATATCGCCAGGTTCATCTCTCACTTGACGTCTACCTGTGAACCAATTTTCAAACTATTGAAGAAGGATCAGGTAGTTGAATGGAACGATGATTGTCAAGTTGCTTTTGATAAGATCAAGGAGTATTTACTAGAACCTCCTATCCTGATGCCACCCGTCAAAGGAAGGTCGTTGATCATGTATCTGACTGTTTTGGCCAACTCAATGGGGTGCGTACTGGGCCAACATGACGAGTCTGGTCGAAAAGAGCATGCCATTTATTACCTTAGCAAAAAGTTTACCGACTGTGAGACTCGCTACTCACTGCTCGAGAAAACTTGTTGCGCTTTGGTATGGGCTGCTCGCCGGCTAAGGCAGTATATGTTGACTCATACCACTTTGTTAATCTCCAAGATGGACCCGATCAAATATATCTTTGAAAAGCCAGCTTTATCTGGAAGAATCGCTAGATGGCAGATGATCCTGACTGAGTATGACATCCAGTATACTACCCAAAAAGCTATAAAAGGGAGTGTACTAGCTGACCATCTAGCTCATCAAGCCGTCGAAGATTATCAATCTATGAGATTCGACTTCCCTGACGAAGATATCATGACTCTGGACAACATCAAAGGTAACGGACCATATGACGGACCTGAACAAGGATCCCGATGGACCCTGTATTTTGATGGTGCTTCAAATGCACTCGGTAACGGTATCGGCGTGGTACTCATTTCTCCAGAAGGTTTCCATACACCTTTCACTGCCCGACTTTGTTTCAGCTGTACCAACAACATGGCCGAATATGAAGCTTGCATCTTTGGTCTCAAGGCCGCTATAGACCTGGGGATCAAATCTTTGGTCGTATTGTTAGAACAAAGTTTGAATCTACTACCCTAAGTTAAAGTTTTGATGATAACAAAATGCAAGAATATATAAATTGTATGATTCATGTAAGACATATATGCTACCTAAAAATTATGTTTTGTTTTACAGAAACTCTGATGAGTATCAGCATAAGAATATCATCATCAGCATCAGAAGATGAATTATCAACATCAGCATCAAAGGATGTTATATCAGATGCCAGAATCAGAAGATCAAAGCATGTGCTTACGCTGAAGCTTGATGAACAGATCTGCGCGTAACAATCTTAACTCTGATCAAGACAACAACAATTCATCAGCATCTAGCAGCGTCAGAATAAGCCAAAGCCAGAACACGCTTAATTACCAACGGTACTGTGCATTCAAGACTATTTATTATCAATGGCATTATTCCAGACAAATATCTACTTAATATGGAAAGAATGTAATTGGCATTAAAACGGAATAACTGACTCCAACGTACCATTTTCCTATGCTATATAAACAAGCAAGTGAGGAATGAAACGGCTAATGCTCTACAACTCTCTACACGCCTAAAGCTATTCATATTCATCCTCATTCCCAGTTTGCTAAAAGCTCTCAAATTACCTATTCTATTGTTTTAGCATTCTAGTTCTCATAAGCTTAATTTGTGTAATATCACAGTTGTGATAAACAGTTTTGTAGAAAACATTCAACACACTTAAATTTCATTTCTTTGTAAGAAAGTATTTCCTTGAGAAACCGGTTTGTGGTTTTGACTCAAGAAGGCTTTAGCAGTTGTTAAAGCAGTTGTAATATTCAGTTGAATATAATGGATTAAGACCTCGTTAGAGAGAGGCGAAATCACCTTGACGGGTGGACTGGAGTAGTTTGAGATCAAACGAACCAGGATAAAAACAACGTGTTGTCTGCATTTGATTTTAAGTTTTACAATTCAACCCCCCCTTCTTGTGTTTTTCACTTCTTCAATTGGCATCAGAGCGCCTGGTTCTGAGCTAAAACACTTAACCGTGTCAGTACAAGATCCAGCGTCAGAAAAACACAATGGCAGGAACATATCAACACAGCAGCAATGACAACAATGAAGATAGAGACAGATTCAGCGGAAAACCTCCAGTCTTTGATGGAGAGAATTTTGATTACTGGAAAGACAGAATCGAAAGCTTCTTTCTGGCATATGATGCTGATCTGTGGGACATGGTGACAGATGGATACATGCACCCAGTGAATGCAAGCGGTCAGAAGATTGATAGGAAAGCAATGTCTGATCAACAAAAGTGTGACTTCAAAAATCACCACAAGGCCAAAACCATTCTTCTTAGCGCCATCTCTTACGCTGAATATGAAAAGATCTCTAACAGAGACACAGCAAAGAACATGTTTAACTCACTCAGAATGACGCATGAAGGCAACATTCAGGTCAAAGAAACTAAAGCTCTTGCGCTCATTCAGAAGTATGAGGCATTCAAAATGGAAGAAAGTGAATCCATTGAAACAATGTTCTCAAGATTCCAAATTCTGGTGGTTGGTCTCAAGGTTCTGGACAAAGGATACTCTACTGCTGATCATGTCAAGAAGATCATCAGAATCTTGCTAAAACAATGGAGGCCAATAGTTACAGCGCTGAAGCTAGCTAAAGATCTAAACAAAATTTCTCTGGAGGAACTTATCAGCTCCCTCAGAAGTCATGTGATAGAGCTAGAAGCTGATGAACCTCAGAAGCAAGGTAAGCCTCTAGCATTAAAATCTAACAGAAAATCTGACTCTAAAGTTTTGCAGGCAGTTGAAGAAACATCTGATGGGTCCTCATCAGAAGAAGACGAACTTTCCCTCCTCTCCAGAAGAGTGAACCAACTATGGAAGCAGAGGCAAAGGAAGTTCAGGAATCCCAGAAGATCTGATCAGAATGAGTCCTCTTCCAGATACAGAAGGTCAGACTCTTCCTCTGGATACAGAAGATCTGAAGGCTCTTCAGGAAGCAGGAAGTCAAACACCAAGGACATCACTTGCTATGAATGCAATGAGCAAGGACACTATAAGAGTGACTGTCCAAAGCTTCAGAGGGAAAAGCCCAAAAAGAAGTTTGGAAGAGAAAAGAAGAAAAGTCTCATGGCTACATGGGATGACTCTGACTCGTCTGAAGCTGACTCAGAATCAGATGATGAGAGAGTAAACATAGCTCTCATGGCCAACATATTAGAATACAGTGAAGCTTCTGAATCAGACTCAGAATCAGACACCGAAGAGGTATTTCCTGACTTTGCAATTAATTTTACTAAGGTTGAACTTGCTGAAAGCCTTAACGAAATTCTGGAAAGGTACCAGCAGATCAGAGTTAAATTCAGAAACCTGAAAAGGAATATTGACTCTGACTCTGACAAAACTGAGAGTCTCAAATTGGAAAATTATGAGTTGAAAAATAAAATTTCAAAATTAGAAAATGTTTTACAAAACTCTCAGAAGGAAACAATTTCTAAAACTCCCAGCAGCGCTGATGAGACCATCAAGGAGTATGATCATAGTTTTCAGAAGTTCCTTGCTAAAAGCATAGATAGAAGCAAAATGGCTTCAATGATCTATGGAGTTAGCAGAAACGGCAGAAAGGGAATAGGATACCAAGGTAAGGTTCCTACACCAAAGAATGCCATGGATTTAACTATTAAACACACTCCTCTGAGTTCACACTTTGTGTATGGTCACATACATGACATTAAATATACTGGTAGTATTTATTCTGTGAAACCAAAATTCAACCAGAGTTTTGGTAAAACTAACAAATCAGGACCCAAGAAAATATGGGTACCTAAGGATAAAATAATACATGTTGTAGATATCTTTAGCAGCAAATCAGAAACACCAGTCATGGTACCTGGACTCTGGCTGCTCACGACACATGACGGGAAGAAGGCATATGTTCCAAAGCCTGGAACTTAAGCTTGGAGGCCACGTAGGCTTTGGAGGCAATCAGAGGGGAAATATCATTGGCTCTGGAACTGTAGGTAATGGAAATCTTCCCTCTATAAACAATGTTCTGCTAGTAGATGGATTAATGCATAATCTGTTATCCATAAGTCAATTAAGTGATAACGGTTATGATATAATCTTTAATCAAAAACCATGTAAAGCTGTTAGTCAGAAAGATAGGACTATCCTATTTAATGGAAAGAGGAAAAACAACATTTATAAAATCAAACTTTCTGAACTGAAAAGTCAGAATGTAAAGTGTCTTCTGTCTGTTAACAACGAGCAATGGATCTGGCACAGAAGATTGGGGCATGTTAGTATGAGAAGAATATCCCAGATTAACAAACTCAATCTGGTCAGAGGACTTCCTAATCTGAAGTTTAATTCAGATGCTCTGTGTGAAGCATGTCAGAAAGGCAAGTTTGCAAAACCTTCTTTCAAATCTAAAAATGTTGTTTCTACCTCTAAGCCATTAGAACTTCTGCACATTGACTTATTTGGACCAGTTAAAACTGCTTCAGTCAGTGGCAAGAAGTATGGGTTAGTAATCGTAGATGACTATAGCAGATTGACATGGGTAAAGTTCTTAAGACACAAGGACGAGTCACACTCTGTGTTTGTCACCTTCTGTAACCAAGTTCAGAATGAAAAGGATCTTAGAATCTAAAGTCAGAAGTGATCATGGTGGAGAGTTTGAAAACAAAGATTTTGAGTCATTCTTTAATGACAAAGGCATTCTGCATGATTTCTCTTGTCCTAGAACTCCCCAGCAAAATGGAGTTGTAGAACGAAAGAACAGAACATTGCAAGAAATGGCCAGAACCATGATCAATGAGACAAACGTTGCTAAGATCTTCTGGGAAGAGGCAATAAATACAGTGTGCTACATTCAGAATAGAATCTCCATAAGACCTATTCTGGAAAAGACTCCATATGAATTGTGGAAGAACAGAAAGCCCAACATTTCATATTTTCATCCATTTGGATGTATTTGTTTCATATTAAATACAAAAAATTATTTGAACAAGTTTGACTCTAAAGCACAGAAGTGCATTATGTTAGGATACTCTAAATGCTCAAGAGGGTACAAAGTATACAATACAGAAACACAGATTGTGGAAGAATCAATCACTGTTCGTTTTGATGATAAGCTTGACTCTGAAAAGTCAAAGCAGAATGAAGTATTTGCAGGTATGGAAGTTGAATTTACAGGTTCTGAAGACAAGTCATCAGAAGCTCTAAATAAAGACACTCCTTCAACATCAGAAAGGAGCACTTCTAGCAACCCAGCAACATCTGTTGACCAACCTCAGAAAAGACTACCCAGAAGCAGCTTGGATCACCCAGAAGAAACTATCTTAGGAAGAAAGGAAGATCCAATCAGAACAAGAGCCAGCTTCAGAAACTCTGAAGAATCCCTCATGGGACTTGTGTCTCTGATTGAACCGTCTTCTATTGATGAAGCACTTCTGGACAACAACTAGATTCTAGCAATGCAAGAAGAGCTGAATCAATTCACCAGAAATGACGTGTGGGATCTAGTTCCCAGACCAAAAGGATTCAACGTCATTGGAACAACATGGGTGTTCAGAAACAAGCTGAATGAACAAGGTGAAGTTATCAGAAACAAAGAACGACTGGTAGCACAAGGTTATAGTCAGCAAGAGGGGATAGACTATACAGAAACCTTTGTCCCAGTCGCCAGGTTAGAATCTATCAGACTTTTAATTTCGTTTGCTGTTAATAAAGGCATCACTCTGTATCAGACGGATGTCAAGAGTGCATTCTTAAATGGATATATAGAAGAAGAGGTTTATGTGCACCAACCCCCTGGTTTTGAAAGTACAAAAAATCCAGAATATGTTTTCAAACTAAAGAAGTCACTATATGGTCTGAAACAAGCTCCCAGAGCTTGGTATGAAAGACTAAGTAACTTTCTGTTAGAAAAAGAATTCACCAGAGGGAAGGTGGACACTACCTTATTCTGTAAGTCAGTTAAGAATGACATCTTAGTCTGTCAAATTTATGTTGACGATATTATTTTTGGATCTACTAATCCTTCTCTTGGAAGAAAATTTGCTAAGTGTATGCAGGCAGAATTTGAGATGAGACTCATGGGAGAACTAGAATTCTTTCTGGGAATTCAGATCAATCAAAATCCAGAGGGAACTTACATTCATCAGAGCAAATATGTCAGAGAACTTCTGAAGAAATTTGATCTCTTAGAATGTAAGTCATCAAAGATTCCAATGCATCCCACGTGCATTCTGGAAAGAGAAGAGGTAAGCAAAAAGGTAGAACAGAAGGTCTACAGAGGTATGATTGGTTCTCTTCTTTATCTGACGGCTTCAAGGCCTGATATTTTATTCAGCGTATGTATTTGTGCAAGATTCCAATCAGATCCTAGAGAATCTCACTTAACAACTGTTAAGCGAATTTTCAAGTATCTGAAAGGTACTACTAATCTGGGTTTGTTTTATAGAAAATCTAGTGATTACAGCTTAGTAGGTTACTGTGATGCTGACTTTGCTGGAGACAGAGTAGAGCGTAAGAGTACTTCTGGAAGCTGCCAGTTTCTGGGAGAAAATCTGATCTCTTGGTCCAGCAAAAGGCAATCCACAATTGCGCTATCAACAGCAGAAGCTGAGTACATAGCAGCAGCTGGATGCAGCACACAAATGCTCTGGATGAAAAGTCAGCTTGAAGACTTTCAGATTTTTGAGAGTAACATCCCTATACTCTGACAATACTTCTGCCATTTGCTTAAGTAAAAATTCTATTTTGCATTCTAGGGCTAAGCATATAGAAATAAAACATCACTTCATTAGGGACTATATTCAGAAAGGAATTTTGAACTTAAAATTTATTGATACAGACCATCAATGGGCTGATATCTTCTCTAAACCACTTTCTGAAGATAGGTTCAACTTCATTCTGAATCATCTCAGCATGAAGCTCTGTCCAGAGTGAAAATGTTTTAATTTTTATGTTAACCTTCAGAATGTGTTTTATTTTACTTGTGAACTTCTGATCAATTTTGTTTCAAAAAGTTAGACATGCAGATTGTATCAGATTCTATTCTTAAAGATCTGAGCGTTTCAGTTCAAGGATAGATGTGTTGTTCACCAAATCAAACAAGTGTCATCCAGTCATCAGCCAATCTCTGAAGCAGAACACGCGTGCATGCTTCTGAGAAGGCAAAACGCTGATTGGATGCATTGAGACACATGTCTGGTAACCGTTCCAAATATCTTTCTCAAATCCCCCAAAATCAGCAAGCATTAAATGCACGTAATCATGAGTTAAATTGTAATCATGAGTTAATTCTCTCTCTTAAAACCGTTTACATTTTCAAAACATCATTTGAAATCTATTTAAACGCCTTAACATCATTCATTAAATTTTTACCGTCTCTTGCAATCAACCAAACATTTTTCTGCATTCTCACTTGTGTGTTCATCTTTTTCAAAGAAAACCCTTTTTCACGCTTTTCTCAAAGAAACCCTAGTGTAAACATGGCAACTTCTAGCAATGTTTCTGCAGGTTCTCAGCAAGACGCTTCATCTGAGCAATACCAGATTCCCTTCAGAACTCTACTTACTCCGGTGAAGAACTTGGAAGTTCTGTCTGAACTAATCGTTGATTTCACCAGTTTGAAAGACAATGGTTTCGATTTGACTGAAGAAATTAGGGCACAAGGATGGGAGAAGTATTTTGATAGGTTGGTAGGGCCAACATTCCCCATTCTGGTTAAGGAGTTCTGGATTCATGCATCTGCTTCAACGCATCAGGTTACATCATACATCATGGGGAAGAAGATAGTGATCACTGAGGATCACATTGCTAGGCTGATTGGATACAACGGTGGTGGCATCCGCTGTATTGACATGGCAGAAAGATCTGGAAACACTGGTTTAGTTGCTAGACAGATTTTCACTCATGGAGTTCCCAGCAGCAAAATCAGAGATTTGAAGGATCAGCACAGAATCTGGGCAAAGATCATCTTGGGCTGTTTCAACCACAGGAAGCCCACAAGCTCTCCTGACTACATCAACATAGATCAGCAATATCTGCTCTATTTCATTGCTAAGAAGACTAAGATCAACCTTGCTCATCTTCTGTTTAATCATTTGAAGACCAGCGTCAAGGAGACAAGAGAAGAAGAGAATACAAAAAGGGATTGGATACCCTTTGGAAGATTAATATCAGATATTCTAACTGAGAATAGGCTGATAGAACACCTTACAGAAGCACAGGAAATAAGTTCTCTGGAACCAGCGGTTGGCAAGCAGTTGAACGCCAAGAATCTGAAAAAGATGAAATTGATAGAGAATATCAGAAAGGAGCCCAGCGTCACTCCTCTTGCTGACATCACCAGCAGAAGAGTCCCTCTGAGTGACTTTCCCATATTCTTTGAGATTGACTCTAAACCAGTCATCATTCTCAGATACTTGGATGCGTGTAAAGCTGATGGCACAGATCCTGATCTGAACATCAAAGATCTGCACCAGCAAACTCCAGAGGTTACTCTGAAGAAGAATAAGAAGAGAAAGGCTGCTTCAGAAGGACCATCCCAGCAGACACCAAATAAGAGAGGTAATCTATCTGCTGTTAATGTTTTAAATTCATCTGCTGTTCCAACATTGATCCCAACCCCAGCTTCATATGAACTCCCAATTCCCATACCAACTATTGATGACACCGAACCAGAGTTTAACCCTTCTGAGTCACTAACTCTCAGGAGATCCCGCACCAAAAATCCAAAACCCACAACATCAACAGAATCAGAACTTGATAAAGTTCTTTCTGAAATTGATCAACGTTCTTCCGCTCCCCTCTCAGAAAATCCAAACATTCAACCAGAAACTGCCCACTCACCTCAACCAGAACATACACTCTCACCCATACCAGAAATTCCACAACCTCCCTCTCCATAACCAGAAACTCCACCTCCCTCTCCACAACCAGAACTTAATCCACCTTCACCTCAACCATCATCTCCACAACCTGAGTCTCAAGACTCTGAGTCTCACCACTATAAACCTCAAACCCCTGAACTTCATTCACCTCAATCCTCTGAACCACAACCCTTGGAAATTCAACTGCCATGTGGTACAATTGTAAACATACCCCAACTGCCATCCTCACCAGAAACTACCCCTCCAAATACTCCAAACAGTCCAATTATCATTTCTGATTCTCCCACTCCATCTCCCAAACAAAATACAGAAGACCACAGCAGGACCTTCATTGATTTAACAATCCTTGATCGTCTTGCTGACCTTAAAAATAAAATCTCCATTCCCAAACCCAAACAACTAGATGTTGGTTCTAGTATTTTGAATTTTGAAACAGGAATGCAGAATCGGATTGCTTCTCTAAAGCAGGTTTGTCCTGGAATGATTGATCCTGCTGCTTCAGACCAACTCTGGACACAATTCAGAATGTGGGTACGCGCTGAATCCCTCAAGCTGCAAGACATAAACTATGAACAGGCTCAACAGAACTTCAGAAAACTGCTGAAAGAAGTTGAAGGTCCAGTCATGAGTCAGGTGCTGAAGGAGGAAGTGCTCTTTCTGGATAGTGAGCCATGGTCTGAAAAGCGTCCAGCTTCAAAAGTTCAGCCAGCAGAAGATCAAACAATTCAAGCTGAAGATGTTAGTCAAGCAGAAGATGTTGCAGAAAGCTCTCAGAAGCATCCTGTTTCTGACGTTTCTCAAGCTGCTTTGGACAGGCAGACTCTTGAAGAGTTGAAGCAGAATGATATTCATCTGCAGAAAATAATGGATGAGAATGATCAAAAAATGAAGGAAAGGATGGATGTGCAAGATGGCAAGATTGATACAGTAGTCAGCATGGTGCATCAGCAGAAGGAAACTGCTAATCAGATCAAGAACATGCTAGAAGCTCTGTTCACACGCTTTCCACCCCGACCTTAGATTTTCATTCATTATGTTTTCATTGTTTTCTTTCCAAGTTTTTTGTACTATCTTCTAAAGCTTTGAATTAAATATAACAGTTTTTCTGCTCTGATCGTTTTATCTTATATTACTTGCACTTTTTGATTGCTGACAAAAAGGGGGAGAAAAAGAATGATATTTTTCAATAACGGATTACTGAGACAAAAGTCTCAAACATTCTAACACTCTGATATACTTGGATGTTTCCTTGTTTTGCATAAGCTTACAGGTACAAGAAGTTAATTATCTCTGATACACTGAAGCTCTGCTCGAGTAAAAGAAAGATCTGATGCTCAAAGAAAGTTCAAGAAAGATCTGATGCTAAAGGATTCAAGGAATTAAAAAGGGAAGTAATAAACTCAGGGGGAGTCTTTCTGATCATAACTATGATAGTTGTTTTCTTATCCCCTTAAGCTCTGATACCTTTTATTCCTCCTTATCTTTGATACTATTTAATTCTGATACAATTTATTATTTGGTTATCTCTGCTACTTTTCTCGTTAATTTTCAATTGAAAAAAATCTAGTTTTTGTCATCATCAAAAAGGGGGAGATTGTTAGAACAAAGTTTGAATCTACTACCCTAAGTTAAAGTTTTGATGATAACAAAATGTAAGAATATATAAATTGTATGATTCATGTAAGACATATATGCTACCTAAAAATTATGTTTTGTTTTACAGAAACTCTGATGAGTATCAGCATAAGAATATCATCATCAGCATCAGAAGATGAATTATCAACATCAGCATCAGAGGATGTTATATCAGATGCCAGAATCAGAAGATCAAAGCATGTGCTTACGCTGAAGCTTGATGAACAGATCTGCACATAACAATCTTAACTCTGATCAAGACAACAACAATTCATCAGCATCTAGCAGCGTCAGAATAAGCCAAAGCCAGAACACGCTTAATTACCAACGGTACTGTGCATTCAAGACTATTTATTATCAACAGCATTATTCCAGACAAAGATCTGCTTAATATGGAAAGAATGTAATTGGCATTAAAACGGAATAATTGACTCCAACGTACCATTTTCCTATGCTATATAAACAAGCAAGTGAGGAATGAAACGGCTAATGCTCTACAACTCTCTACACGCCTAAAGCTATTCATATTCATCCTCATTCCCAGTTTGCTAAAAGCTCTCAAATTACCTATTCTATTTTTTTAGCATTCTAGTTCTCATAAGCTTAATTTGTGTAATATCACAGTTGTGATAAATAGTTTTGTAGAAAACATTCAACACACTTAAATTTCATTTATTTGTAAGAAAGTATTTCCTTGAGAAACCGGTTTGTGGTTTTGACTCAAGAAGGCTTTAGCAGTTGTTAAAGAAGTTGTAATATTCAGTTGAATATAGTGGATTAAGACCTCGTTGGAGAGAGGCGAAATCACCTTGACGGGTGGACTGGAGTAGTTTGAGATCAAATGAACCAGGATAAAAACAACGTGTTGTCTGCATTTGATTTTAAGTTTTACAATTCAACCCCCCTTCTTGTGTTTTTCACTTCTTCAGTATTTGGGGACTCGGCTTTGGTTATCAGTCAAGTCAAAGGAGAGTGGGACACCAAACATCCTAATCTTATCCCATACAAAGAACATGTCCTAACTTTGTTGCCTCATTTCGAGCAGATTACTTTCGAGCATTTCCCGCGAGAAGAGAATCAACTAGCAGATGCTCTGGCTACAATGTCTTCCATCTTTAAACTCAACTGGGATAACGAGGCTCCCCAAATTACCATCGAGCGAATGAACGAACCTGCACACTGTCATGAGATTAATACCGAAGAAGTAATGGAACAACCCTGGTTTCATGAAATCAAAAGGTATCTCCAGACTTGAGAATATCCCGAAGGAGCTTCCGTCAATGACAAAAAGTTCTTAAGGAGATTTGCTGCCAAGTTCTTCCTAAGCAATGGCATCCTTTATAAGCACAGCCATGATTGTGTTCTACTTCGATGTGTGGACAAAGCTGAAGCGGAGTTGATCATGACTGAAATACACAACGGCACATTTGGCACCCATTTGAGCGGACATACGATGGCAAAGAAGATTCTAAGGGCAGGCTATTACTGGTCTACCATGGAAGTTGATTGTCATCAACACTCCCGTACCTGCCATAAATGCCAAGTCTACGCCGACAAAGTACATATTCCTCCTGGTCCTCTCAACATTCTGACAGCTCCTTGGCCATTCGCAATGTGGGGCATTGACAAGATTGGAGAGATCAAGCCCACGGCGTTCAATGGACATCGCTTCATCTTGGTCGCTATTGATTACTTCACCAAATGGGTCAAGGCAGCTTCCTATGCCTCAGTTACAAAGAATGTGGTTGCCCGCTTCATCAAGCAGAATCTCATATGCCGGTATGGTGTCCCCGACAGGATCATCACAGACTATGGTACAAACTTGAACAATACTATGATCAATTCTCTATGCGAACAGTTCAAGATTTATCATCACAATTCATCTCCCTATCGGCCGAAGATGAACGGTGCTGTTGAAGCTGCGAACAAAAATATCAAGAAGATCATTCAAAAGATGACAGTCACCTACAAGGACTGGCATGAGATGTTACCGTTTGCTCTACATGGATATCGTACCACAACACGTACTTCAACAGGGGCAACCCCATTCTCTTTGGTATATGGCATGGAAGTTGTCCTACCTATGGAAGTGCATATTCCTTCCTTAAGGATTATGAAGGACGCTGGTTTGAGTGAAGACGATTGGATTCAGACCCGACTTGATCAACTCAATTTGATCGACGAGAAGCGACTTACTTTTGTTTGTCATGGTCAGACGTATCAAAAACGAATGATCAAGGCTTTCAACAAGAAAGTCAGGCGTCAGATATATCAAGTCGGGGATCTTGTAATCAAGCAGATCATCTTACCGCAAAGTGATCCCAGGGGAAAGTGGACTCCTACTTACGAAGGGCCATTTGTAATCAAGAGCATCTTTTTTGGTGGGGCAATGATTCTGACCACCATGGATGGCGATGACTTACCACACCCTGCGAACGCAGACATAGTCAAAAGATACTACGCATAAAACAACCCGACAAGTTGAAAACCCGAAAGGGCGACTTGGGAAAAAATGGGCATCCCGGTGGACTGAAAACTCAAAAGGGCGGTTCAAGAAAAAATTAGGGATAAAACAAAAAAAATCTGTACACCCGGCAAGTTGAAAACCCGAAATGGCGACTTGGGCAAAAAAGGGTTTCCTGGTGGATCGAAAACCCGAAAGGGCGATTCAGGCAAAAGTTAGGGAATTAAAGCGTATGACTGTGTCTCGTTGGATCACTTCAAGAACAATCTCTTCACCAACAAGCTCCGAGCTTCTGATCAACTTAGTCATCGGCGGATAAAGCAACGAATGGACAAGATATTCAGAGTTGTGAAGGCCATAACAGAATGGGAATCCCATGGAATTGTTACACATAGCCATCTTTCTTGTGTATAAATTTTTCCATTTTTACGACAACATTATCTTACTAGGATGTCTGTCTCCTTTGTACAAAAATACTCATAAAAGTTAATACAAATACACTTCCAAATGCAGAAGTTTGCTTGCCTTTCTTTTCTTTTTACACTTATGTTTATTTTTGAAAACGCCCAATGTTTTGTTAAATAGGCATATGCATTTGAACATAATCATTGCTTACAAATAAAACGAATTTAAGAAAGGATAGTTACTGATAGGTGGAAGGTATAGGAAGATATCTTTATGCCATTTCAGAAGAAATCCCCAGCGGAATTAAACTTCAGGACCCTCAACAGAGTTAAAATTCGAAATATATTTCCCCAATAGAGTTAAACTTCAGGATCCTCAGCAGAGCAAAAGCTTTCTAAAGCTGGATTCCCCAGCTAAAGTGCATTCCAAAACTTAATTCCCCTCAGATTCAAGTTTCAAGATCCCCAGTGGAGCCCAAAAACCCTGAAAACTATCCCCAACGGAACCAAAATAGTGAACATTCTCCCCACAGAGATGCTTCCCCAGCAGATGGGAAAATTCTCAGTCTCTTTTCTCCAACAGGAGTCTCCTAGGTTTTGACTTCCCAGTAGAGATGTCCAATGTTTTCCTTATTTCCCAAGCAATCAGCAGTCAGTGGTCAGTAGGGATTTCTCATCTTCAGTAATCAAAGACTTTTGGAATCCCCAGCTGCAGTCTTGGATTCATTTTCCCGGCAGCAGTCAAAGATTCCGACTATCTCCAGCTACCAGGATTTATCTTCCTCAGCAAGACGGCTACTCAGCTTACATGCATAATCATTACATTCATATATCATAAACATTGATGAAACACGATTCATTGCATCATACATATCATGCAACATAACTTTGTGTTTAGCTAACATCTTACCCTTTTCAGGATGAGATCAAAAGACTATCATTAACAATCATTCAGATACAGTATGCATACACCCCAAACACGGCATTCATTCTATTACTCATTTTAAGGTCAGATACAGTATGGACACACCCCAAACACGGCGATCATTCTATTACTCATTCAGAACTCCAATTCAGATACAGTAAGGATACACCCCAAACACGGCGGTCATTCTATTACTCATTCAGAATTTCAAGTCAGATACAGTAAGGATACACCCCAAACACGGCGGTCATTCTACTACTCATTCAGACTTCGGCAATCCGATACAGACTAGATACGCTCCAGACACGGCGGCCATTCTATCTCTCATTCAGATTCAATTATCAACCTCAAGTCCAGATATGCTCCAAACACGGATGCCATTCTGGCCCTTACACCAGCAGTTTGATTCTCCCCAGTGCAGTCACCACAGAAGTCATTTTGTCACTTATTCAGATCCCAGTTACAGTTTCAGATACACTCTAGACACGGAAGTCATTCTGCTAACTCATACAGATCTAAACTTCAGATACAGTCCAGATACGCTCCATACACGGTTGTCATTCTGTCACTTATTCAGATCCCAGTTACAGTTTCAGATACACTTCAGACACGGAAGTCATTCTGCTAACTCATACAGATCTAAACTTCAGATACAGTCCAGATACGCTCTAGACACGGTTGCCATTCTGTCACTTATTCAGATCCCAGTTACAGTTTTAGATACACTCCAGACACGGAAGTCATTCTGCTAACTCATACAGATCTAAACTTCAGATACAGTCCAGATACGCTCCAGACACGGTTTCCATTCTGTCACTTATTCAAATCCCAGTTACAGTTTCAGATACAATCCAGACACGGAAGTCATTCTGCAACTCATACAGATCTCAATACCAGATACAGTCCAGATATGCTCCAGACACGGATACCATTTTGATACTCATTCTTTTGACCCACAACATTGCAAGTTAACAAAGATTCTTGGATGGCATCTTTAAGCCCATCTACAGCAAGATTCTACCATCTCCAAATGGCATCTTTAAGCCCATTCCCTCAACTATGCTTTGGACGAGTGCAAATTTAAGGGCACTCTAGTGTCCAATCCTCTTTTACCTTTGAGTCGCGAAAGGCAAACTTGCCAATCTAACTCTTCAGGTTCAATAAGATTGAACAGGGGCAGCTGTTATACCCCAAAATTTGCCCTCTCATTCTTCAGGAAATCATCTTGGATTCTCAGAGTTTCTCTTAAACAAATCCAAGTCCTGAATTATCATTTCTACCCAAGCAAACCATTTACAAGAGAAAAATGATCACACAAGCTCTAAAGGCAAAGCTTTTACCTTGAAAAAATTAAATTCTAAACATTTGGAATTTTTCTCTAAAAATGGGTGTTTAAGAAGAAAATAACACTTCAGAACTTCTGAACCAACCTCCAGACAGAAACGGTCAGAAGTTGCAAGCTTGGCTCAACATAGTCAGAAGTTGGCTCTTCAGCAGCTACATCAACTCAGTTAGAGGTTGTAAACATGGTTCAACACGTAATCTTCAAACAGAACATGGCTCTTTCAGCAATTACACAAGTTCAGCCAGAGTTTGCTAGAGGAATGCAAAGAAAGCAAAGAAGTCTGAAGGCTCCTTCAGAACATGCTGAAATCAGAAGATGAAAGGGTCAGAAGAGTGGGTGTTACACTGACACAGAATCTCTAAGTCCAGGACATCCAGAAGCAAATCCAAAGAACGTGCTAGAAAGTCAGGAGAATCCTCAGAATTTGCTGAGACAGCAAGAGGTCAAGGTCAGAGCGTGGTTTACGTTTTTTTTTGGTAAAGCAGAACTGTTGATTCAGGTTTTAGGTAATGATGCAAAATCTCCTATTACAAGATTTTTGATGTTGATAAATCTCATCACCATTTAATGCTCATTAATTCTCCCAACCACTCCTGAACATTCATCCAAGGGGTCTCTCCACGTGTGGCTTGGTAAACACCTTTATGCAGGCTTAGGCATGGGTCTATGCGCCACCTTTCACCTATAGAGGTCGCTTCTCCTCAATCCTTACCTGCTGTTCCAGCCTAGGCTGAAAAGCTGTCCATTATCACAACTTTTCATGAACTTCTGTCAAAAGAAAACAAGTTAACCTTTACTACATAATTTTGGCGCCTTTAACGTTCAAAAATCCACAAGAGCTTTTCCTATAAATAGAGCACCATTTACCACTAAGAAGGGGCGGTCCAAAACCCAGAAAAAATTGCTAGAAGAGAAATAGAAATTTTTAGCAAGAAAATACTTTGAAACTCTGTCAAAAATCTTATTGTTCCAAGAGCCTCAAACACAACTTTGAATCTCCTGCCTCAAAACCACCTACACTCTCCATCCACCCCTTCAAAAAAGAACCTGTCCAGAACACCATCAGAGCTAGCTCCCACTCACAGACTTTTCCAACAGCCAGGTAAGCACCTGCTGACCTTCATCACGCTGCTAGCATCATCAGCTTTGCATGCTCAATAAACATAATGTAAATATCACGTTGCTGCTATTTGCGTTATGAGGATTTTCATATCTCATAATGTTTAAGTAGGAAGTAAATCAGTGTAGAACCTGCATGTGACCTTGTTGGTTCTGTCTCCTGAAACACTTTGACATTTGCTGAAGTTGTCCCAAACATGTTTTCTGTTTTGTGGAAAAATAACAAAACTGCCGATGTTCTGACTAGCACAGGGAGAAGCCAAGTGCTGACTTTGAGGTTAGCTCATCTGAAGCCTGTTTTGCTGTCAATAATATCAGAACTTCTGAAAATTATTGTATTTCCAGCAGGGTCAGAACTTCTGATTTCCCCACTAACAAACTTTTGTCTTGCAGCGCATGGGGGTCAGAACTTCTGATTTTACCACTAACAGGTTTCTGTTTTGCAGGTGCCAGAGTCAGAAGTTCTGACTCATACAGTTTCACCAAAAGGTTGATAATCTGGCAACAGGCCTGAGTCAGAACTTCTGATGACCTTTCAGCAGTGCGCTGGCTCTCTCTCTCTTTCTCTCTATCTTGCCTTTGTTATTTTCTTTTCTTATCTATTTTTCTCGTTGAACCACCCCATGTACAAATATGTATCCCCACCCCCTAATTGATGTAATAGTGTAGGATTTTATATTTCCGCTTTTTATTGCTTTCAAATATAAATGCTAGTAATTAGGATGTGTATGGCAAGATAAAATCAATGAAATAGAAAATCCTAATTCAAAGATAAACTCTTGTATGCAATAAAACACACTTGCACACAAACACTCCTTAAGGTATCTCCACTCGGTTGCCTAAATTTAAAACGGCCATGTTACGCATGCAAAGTATTTTGGTAAAACAAACAAAATCAAAAGATCATAGTCCCTCGATGACGCTATTCGAAAGTTTCCTTACAAAAATGATCTTAGTCCCTCGAAAAATGCTAAGATACTTTGCAAAATTGATAATCATGGTCTATACGATGACCCGCGACTGTCCCGTTAACATCCTAACACAAGGTTGTTCATCAAATACAATGGTGAAACAACATTGTTAAAAGGGTTAAAAATATAAGAAAGATCTTTGTGTAAAAATAGGATAGACAACTCTTAGTTACTTGATCAAATTTGCAAAAACATCCTTGCTACTTTTCAAAACACACATCACAACACAATTTCAAAACACTACTTTCAAACATTGAAAACTTTTCAAAAGACGAAAACACCTTTGTATACATTCAAACAAGAATCATAACAAAGGTTGCCACATCAATGGCCTCTTTTCAAAACATCTTCAAAAACCACACACAAAGCACCATTTCAAACAATTGAAAATCAAAGCAACTGATCTAAGCAAGTAACTAAGAGCCCATGGATAACCATGGATAGAAAGGGTGCTAATACCTTCCCTTTCTATAATCTACTCCCCGAACCCAAGAAAACATCTCAAAGGTCTTTCCTGTGCTTTTTGGCCTTTCCTTAGGATAAAATAAAAAGTCGATGGCGACTCTTGCTAAACCGAAACATTTGCGAACACAAAACGCAAATCCCAAGTCAGTTCTCCCACCGTATTACAGACCCTATCAAAGATCTCCATGTTGTCTCTGCTATTATGTTCTGAAGCCCATGCAAAGGCTTTGATTGCATTTCTTAAAACTACACATGTGCCGCAGGAAACTTCAGCAGATCAGTTCAAAGATTGCGTGGCCAGCCTGACTGCTGACAATGGGCTGGGTTTTTCAGATGCGGATCTGACATCGAAAGGAAGAAATCATAATGATGCTCTGCATGTCTCGATCGAGTGCAGGGGCACTACTATAACCCATGTGTTGGTGGATACCGGGTCCTCACTAAATGTTCCGCCAAAGAAAGTGTTAGACCGTCTGGATTGTGAAGGTTTGATTCTAAAGCCGAGTAACATTGTGGTAAGGGATTTTGATGGATCAAAAAGAATGGTGCACGGGGAGGTGGACATCCCTGTCAAAGTGGGTTCTCAGACTTTTGGGTCCACCTTCTATGTAATGGACATCAGGCCATTGTATTCTTTCTTGCTAGGTCGTCCTTATTCATAAGGCTGGGGCAGTTACTTCCACACTCCATCAAATGCTGAAGTCTCCGGTGAAGGGGAAGATTGTCACAGTGCAAGGTGAAGAAGAGTATATGGTGAGTCACCTCAATTCCTTCCACTACATGGAGATAGACGGGGAATTCATAGAAACACCTTTTCAGAACTTCGAATAAGTCCCTCGGACTTTGGCATCAACTGAAGCTACTACCAACAAACCTCCGCTGAAGATGGCTTCTCTCAAGGATTCCAGGGCTGTAGTGGAAGAAGGTGGGTGCACCAATTGGGGTCAGCTCCCTGATTTCACTCACAAAACTGACAAATTTGGTTTGGGCTTTACTACAGAGGCTCAAAGGGCTGTTAGGCACGCATGGATTGGAAGACCTCTTTTGCACATCAGCAACCGGGAAGTTAATGCAATTAAAGACAACAAAGAGGATTATACATCGACAGCTGGATCTACATAACAACCAACGGTGGACTGAGTAACTGGACAACGAAGGACTTCATACCTGTTTCTTTTATTCCATAGTGTGATACGGTGGGAGAACAGACTTGAGATTATGCATTTTGTCGCAAATGTTTCGGTTTAGCAAGAGTCGCCACCGAATTTTATTTTATCCGAAAGGAAAGGTAAAAAAGCACAAGAAAGACCTTTGAGATGTTTTCTTGAGTTCGGGGGATAGATTATGAAAAGGGAAGGTGCTAGCACCATTTTCATCCATGGTTTTCCATGGGCTCTTAGTTACTTTCTTAGATCACTTGCTTTGCTTTTGCAATTGTTTGAAATGGTGCTTTGTGTTTGGTGTGATTTTGAAAGTATTTTGAAAAGAGGCCATCGTTTAGGCAATCTTTGTAATGATTCTCGTTCGTAAGAATGTATACAAAGATGTTTGTCTTTTGAAAAATGTTTCAATGTTTTGAAAGTTGTTTGGAAATGTTTTGAAATGTGTGTGTGTTGTTTCTAAAAATAGAAAGGATTGTTTTGAAGAGAGTAAGTAACTAAGAACTATCTACCCTACTCAAATGTCTTTCTTATACATTTTTATTCCTTTGACATTGTTGACCTACCATTGTTTTGGTAGATAACCCTATCTTTGGATGTTAAACGGGACGGGCGTGGGTCATCGTATGACCATGATAGGAATGTTGTCAAGTATCTTAGCTTGTTTGAGGGGCCAAGATCATTTGTTTTTAGGCAACCTTTTGATAGTGTCATCGAGGGACTATGATCTTTTGTTTTGCTTGATTTTGCCAAGATACCTCATGGCCATTTTTAAGGCAACAAAGTGGGTGAAACCTTAAGGAGTGCTTGTGTGCAATGTGTGTCATTTTACATGCATTTGTTTGTCTTGTATTAGGTTATTCTATTTGTTTGTTTTTTTGTCTTATCATGCAAAACCCTAGTTTTTACTAAACATGTATATAATGCAATAAATTGCGTAAAATAAATCTAAGCTATTACAAGAATTATTATGGGAAGGGGGTACAAGGTTTTGAATGGGGATATTTGCACAAAATAAAAACCTAAAATACTATTACAACCCAATTGAATTTATTGTATAATAAATAGATAAACAATTATTTAAATATGCAAATAAAATGTATTTATGCAAAAATGTCTTGTAATTGTTTTATGTATGAGAAAATAAATTATTTAAGTCCTAAAAATAAGAAAAATTGTATTGTTATTTTTGGAAGGGTGAAAAACCCTAGTTTTTGATTTAAAAGAAAATTAGGTTTTCTAATATTTATTTGTCCATTTTTGTACTAGAAATAAATAAATAATATTATTAACAAATATTAAAAAAAAAATATGTGTGGAAATGATATTTTATGTGTATGAATAATAAATAAAAAATGTATGATATTTTTAAATGTGTTTACTATTTATTTTAAGAAAATAGATTCTATTTATTCTAAATAATCAATATTTTATGCAAAAAAATAAGATAAAAAATAAAATAAAATGCAAAAAATTAAGAAAATATTTTGTGATTTTTTAATGTTAAGAGAAAAATATTAAAGTCAATAAACATAAAAGAAATGAAAAAAATATGCAAAATATAAAAATATGCAAAGGGGGTGTGGATAGTAGCCAGGGGGGTGTGGAAAGTAGAACAAACAGGCCCAAGGCGCGCCAGGCCCAGGACTTCATCCCTGTCCTCCAGCCTCTCCCAAACGCGCACGTTCTTGCCTTCAACCTGTAACTCTCTATTCTTTGCACAAAAACAAAAACTTGCAACATAAAAAATGTAGCTTGAAATCTCACGATTTCAATGATATAAAAAACATAATCTAACTCTTAAGGATCATGGAGAATTTCTGTAGCCCTAATTTCTGACCTAATTTTTTCATGAACTTCAAGCTTCAAATTCTCACTACTCAGTTAATATAAATGACAACTATGCATATGTACAACTTCGGCAAGTTAAAGACTACATTTTTGCTTCACAAATCAAAGCTTGAGGATTCCTAAATAGAGAGATAGAGTTTTGAAAAATACCTTGTTCAGCTGAGTTTGGATATGGAAATGTAGGGACTTTGAGGGAGGCCTGAAGATCGTGTGAGCTTCCTTGAATTTCTCTCAAGCTTTTCCAATGCTTAGTTGACCCTGAGGATGCTTGAAACTCCCTGTAGAAGTCAACCTGCAACCTTCCAAATGAAAATGGTGATGTCTGAAACTGAGCTTCCAGAACCAGGACAAGGGCTTGGATAGCTTAGGTGGGATGTATGGAGGATGTTTGAAGTATTACAAGGCAAAACGCACGAGCAAATTTTGAGTTGGCAAGTGTTTTGCAGAAGCTGCCCTGTTTGGGCAGAAATTTGTGTTTTTGGAGTTTTGGTTAGTTTCAAATGCTATGCACTCGTGTTCTTGCTTGAAACAAGTTTTGTGAAGTTCTTTTGAATGAGGCCAAGCCCTCCCTTTATCAGCTTGTACCAATTTTTGACTTTTGGCTACTTTTCTTGTTTTTGAAGAAAGGTTGAAGTGACCATGCTAAAGGCCTGTACTTGGATATCTTATAAGCTGCAAGAGTTGGTAAACCATGCTTGATATCTGTGGACAATGCTTTCACAAAAGGAACAAGTCCAAGGCTCAAGGCTGATAAAGTTTGCAAAAGCATGCTTTATGAAAATGGTATTGTAAACTTTATGCCATTTATGGATTAATCTCTTGTACAATGCTCTAAAGGTCAAAATAAAGCCATTATCCATTGAGTTTGAATTTAATTATGGAGTGTAGAAGGGATTTATGACCTGTAATGCAAGGTACAAGCATGCTTGAACCTGATTTGCAAATTGATCTTATGTAAAAATGACTTGAACAAAAGTGACAAAATGCCATTTTCTCTTCTTCGATTCTCCCTAACCACAAATGATCTTGGAGGGTTATTGGACATTTTGGAAATCTTGTAATATGCTATACAATCCATATTTGAAATGCATTTTGAGATACCTCTTGGAACTAGGTGAAAAGTTGCCATGAAGTTAGGTCAAAAACCTGCCTAAACTAGGGCAAAATTTCACTAAGTTATTTAGTTTATGGATCCCTATTCACAAACTCATAACTTGAGATCCAAGCATCTTTTGGGAAAACTTTGTGATTAAAAGTTGTAGATTTTATGGAGTACTAAAACTTTCAGGTTGGAAGTTTTCTTTGAATCCAATTGCATCATGGTGAAAAAAAATGTGCAAAGTTAGGAAAAAATAAGAAATTTTCATACTTAGAAAAATTCGAAGTTATGAAAAATTTCAAATCAAAACCCTAATTTGCAATTTTAAGTTTCTTGGCAAACAAGTTTCACATTTTGACATATCTTGATGAATTATGACCCTTGGCACTTGATTTTGACAAAAAAGTCAAAGTTTGACTTTTCAGTGTACAGTTGACTTTTGATCAGTTGACTAGAAAATTCATTTGTCAATCCTATGTAATTGAGATCTTTTAAACCATGTGATTAGGTCAAGATGATTCCATTGAGTCCTTGAGATCATGCTTGAACCCAATTGGTCATTGGCTAGGTAAAAAAAATCAGAAATTGCCCTTTCTCAGTCAAAACCCTAATTTTGACCATTTTGCCCTTTTGGTGATCTGATCAAATTTCTTGAGGAGTTGTGATGCAAACTTGATCAAATGGTACATATGAGCCTAAAATGTTGTTTTTGATCAAAAATTATGAAGTTTGGCCGTAGATTGGCCATGGTTGACTTTTTCCCCAATACAATTGATTTTTAGGTCAACTGTCTAATTGACTGGGCAAAAATGTGATTCAAGGCTTGAAACTTGGTATGAGAAATCTTAGGGGTCCAAGATGGTGTATGAAAGTCACATGAAGCATTGGTGGTCCAAAAATCCTTGTACAAACTCAAACACTAATTTCAGGTTATCAGTGCAAGGAGATGCCTTGAGCTGAGCAAAACCCTAATCTTGTTCTTGAGTCCAAGAAGTCTTGTGAGGAAAATCTTGATAAATGAGAGGGAAAATTTTGGGGTATAACAGATGCCCCTGTTCAATCTTCTTGAACCTGAAGAGTTAGATTGGCGAGTTTTGTCGTTTGTGACTCGAAGGTAAAAGATGATTGGACACTATAGTGCCTGTAAATTTGCACTCGTCAAAGTGTAGTTGAGGGAATGGGCTTAAAGATGCCATTTGGAGAGGTGATAGAATCTTGTTGGAGATGGGCTTGTAGATGCCATCCAAGAATGTTTGTTGAACAGTAATTTGTAAATCAGAAGAATAAGTATCAGAATGGTATTCGTCTCTGGAACGTATCTGAACTGTATCTGGAGACTGAATCTGTATGAGCAAGGGAATAGCAGCCGTGTCTGGAGCGTATCCGAGCTTGAATCTGAATGAATAACAGAATGACTTCCGTTTCTGGAGTGTATTTGTATTGTATCTGAATCTGAAATCTGAATAAGCGACAGAATGGCATCCGTGTCTGGAGCGTATCTAAGCTGGGGAAAATCAGAATAAGTGACAGAATGGCAACCATGTCTGGAGCGTATCTGGGATGGGATCTGAATAAGAGATCTGAATAAGTGACAGAATGACTTCCGTGTCTGAAGTGTATCCGTACTGTATCTGAAATTGAAATTTGAATAAGTATCTGAATGGCTTATGTGTCTGGAGCGTATCTGATCTGTATCTTGACTTTGAATTCTGAATGAGTAATAGAATGACTTTCGTGTCTGGAGTGTATCTTTACTGTATCTAAAGTTGAAATCTGAATGAATATCAGAATGGCAACCTTGTATGGAGCGTATCTGTATTGTATCTGAAATCTTTGAACATTGTTAATGGTAGTTGTTAATCTTTTCCTGAAAAAGGGTAAAATATTAGCCAAAACGCATAGTTATGTTGCATGAAATGTATGATTTAATAAATGCGTTTTATCAATGTTTATGATATATGAATGTAATGTATGCGTATGTAAGCTGATTAGCTGTTTTGCTGAGGAAGATAAATCTTTGACAGTTGAGGATAAGAAATCTTTGACCGCTGGGGATAATAACTCCTTGATTGCTGCCGGGGAAAATAAATCCTTGATTTTTGAGGATGAGAAATCCTTGGCGATCGTTGGGGATTAAAAATCCTTGACTTCTTTGGGGATATAGGGATCCTTCATGTCTTGAAGTATTGACAAAAGTCTGCTTGGGGAAGTAATGCCACGTACTGCCTGAGGAATCTGCTTGGAGAATCCAGAGAACTTTAATGACATCTACTGGGGATTACACAAAGGGAATCCTTGTTCTGCTGGGAAATAGAGAAAACTCTGATGACTTCTGCGGGGAGTTAAGAATGAGAATCTTCATTCTGGCGACTTCATTGGGGAGTCATAAAAACTCTGTGGGGAAGAAGGCTTACTGCTGGGGAGCAAGTTCAGGAGTTTGGGTTGTCTGCCAATCTACTGGGGAATCACCCTAAGTTGGGGAGAAAAAAAAGTTAACTGCTATCTGGTTGCTTTTCAGACTTCAAGACAACTTGCTGGAGAATTTGGAGAAACTGGATGGTTTCCGCTGGGGATTGATAGTTGGAAACTTTGGCTCCGCTGGGGATTGAGAGTTTGAAGTTTTAACTCTGATGGGGATTAAGGGTTTGAAATTTTAGCCCCGCTGGGGGATCTGGATTATCCACTGTAGGGATTGCTCCTGGAATAGCCTAAAGACGTTTTCCTATCCTTTCAACCTGTCAGTAATCATTCTTTTTCATTCATGTTTGTTTGTAAACAGTAATTATGTTCAAATGCATATGTTCATTAATGAATCATTGGATGTTTTTGAAAATAAAACACATGTGTAAAAAGAAAAAGACAAAAGGTTTTCTGCACTTTAAAGAGGTATCTTTGTATTTACTTTGAATAAGTATTTGTGTACAAAGGGGACAAACATCCTAGTAGGAGGATGGTGTCATAAGAAATGAGAAAAATTTTATACAAAGAAAGATAGCTATGTGTAAAAAATCCCATGGGGTTCCCATTCCGCTATAGCCTCCGTATCTCCTAATATCTGGTCCATTCGATGCTTTGTCCTAAGATGATTGGATTGATAGGAAGCCTCAGGTTTGTCTATGAAGAGATTGTCCTTAAAGTGATCCGACGAGACATAGTCATACGCTTTAATTCCCTAACTTTTGCCTGAATCGCCCTTTCGGGTTTTTGATTCACCGGGAAACCCTTTTCTGCCCAAGTTTCCCTTTCGGGTTTTCAACTTGTCGGGTGTACAGATTTTTTTATTTTGTATCCCTAACTTTTGCCTGAACCGCCCTTTCGGGTTTTCGATTCACTGGGATGCCCTTGTTTTGCCTAGGTGTGTCAACCTAGCGAGTCTTTTATGCGTAGTATCTTTTGACTATGTCTACGTTTGCAGGGTGCGGCAAGTCGTCGCCGTCCATGGTGGTTAAGATCATTTCCCCACCAGAAAAGATGTTCTTGATCACAAATGGTCCTCCGTAGGTAGGAGTCCATTTGCCCCTGGGATAACTTTGTGGCAAGATAATGCGCTTGATCACAAGATCTCTAACTTGATACACTTGTCGTCTGACTTTCTTGTTGAAAGCTTTAATCATCCGTTTTTGATACGTCTGACCATGGAAAACAGCAGTAAGTCTCTTTTCGTCAATTAATTTCAACTGATCAAGTCGGGTTTGAATCCAATCGTCTTCACTCAAACCTGCATCCTTCATGATTCTCAAAGAGAGGATCTGAACCTCAATAGGTAAAACAGCCTCCATGCCATAAACTAAAGAATATGGTGTTGCCCCAGTTGATGTACGATCCGTGGTACGGTACCCGTGGAGTGCAAATGGTAGCATCTCATGCCAGTCCTTGTAGGTGACTGTCATTTTTTGTATGATCTTCTTGATGTTTTTGTTCGCAGCTTCGACGACACCATTCATCTTTGGCTGATAGGGGGCTGAATTGTGATGCTGAATCTTGAACTATTTGCACAGGGCGGCGATCATATTATTATTAAGGTTTGTACCGTTGTCAGTGGTGATCCTTTCGGGGATACCATACCAGCAAATGAGATTCTGCTTGATGAAGCGGGCAACAACATTCTTTGTAACAGATGAGAAGGAAGCTGCTTCGACCCATTTTGTGAAATAATCAATGGCCACTAAAATGAAGCGGTGTCCATTGGAGGCTATGGGCTTGATCTCTCCAATCATGTCGATTCCCCACATAGCAAATGGCCAAGGAGCTGTTAAGACATTTAGAGGAACTGGGGGCACGTGTACCTTATCTGCATAGATTTGACATTTATGGCAGGTCCGGGAGTGTTGATAGCGGTCAGCTTCCATGGTAGACCAGTAGTAGCCTGCCCTTAGAATCTTCTTAGCCATCGTATGCCCACTAGAGTGAGTGCCAAATGTACCCTCATGCAATTCAGCCATAATCCTTTCAGCTTCAATCTTGTCACAACAACAGAGCATAATAGAATCATGATTGCGTTTGCACAGGATGCCATTACTTAGGAAGAACTTAGCTGAGAATCTCCTTAAGAAATTTTTGTCATTGACTGAAGATCCTTCAGGATATTCTTGAGCCTCGAGATACCTTTTGACTTCATGGAACCAAGGTCGGTCCACTACTTCCTCGGTATTAATCTCGTGATAGTGTACAGGTTCGTCCATTCGTTCAATGGTGAGTTGGGGAGCCTCATTATCCCAATTAAGTTTAAACATGGATGACATTGTAGCTAGAGCATCTGTTAGCTGATTTTCTTCTCGCCGGAAGTGCTCGAAGGTAATATGCTCGAAATGTGGTAACAATGTCAAGACATGTTCTTTGTAAGGGATGAGGTTTGGATGCTTAGTATCCCACTCTCCTTTGATCTGACTGATGACCAAAGCTGAGTCCCCAAACACCGCTAAAGATTTGATTCCCAAGTCTATGGCAGCCTTGAGTTCAAAGATGCATGCTTCATACTCTGCCATGTTGTTCGTACAGTTGACGCAAAGTCTGGCTGTGAAAGGAGTATGGCAACCTTCTGGAGATATAAGCACAGCACTGATACCGTTACCAAGCGCATTGGATGCCCCATCAAAGTACAGGGTCCATCGGGATCCTTGTTCAGGTTTGTCATATGGTATGCTACCTTCACAGTTGTCCACTGTCATGATATCTTCGTCAGGGAAGTCGAATTTCATGGATTGATAATCTTCTACAGTTTGATGGGCCAGATGATCAGCTAGCACACTGCCCTTTATAGCTTTTTGGGTCGTGTACTGTATGTCATATTCTGTAAGGATCATCTGCCGTATATCTATCCTTCCAGACAAAGCAGGCTTCTCGAAGATGTATTTTATCGGATCCATCTTAGATATCAGCAAAGTTGTATGAGTCAACATATACTGCCTTAGCCGGCGAGCAGCCCATACCAAAGCGCAGCAAGTTTTCTCGAGCAGTGAATATCTGGTTTCACAGTCGGTAAACTTTTTGCTAAGGTAATAAATGGCATGCTCTTTTCGGCCAGACTCGTCATGCTGCCCCAGTACGCACCCTATTGAGTTCTCCAAGAGTGTCAGATACATGATTAGCGGTCTTCCTTCGACGGGCGGCATCAACACCGGAGGCTCTTGTAAATACTCCTTGATTTTATCGAAATAAATTTGACAGTCATCATTCCATCTAACTACCTGATCTTTCTTCAACAGCTTGAAGATTGGCTCACAAGTAGATGTTAGGTGAGAAATGAACCTAGCAATGTAGTTTAGCGTCCCAAGAATCCTCTGACCTCCTTCTCAGTGCGAGGAGCAGGCATTTCTTGTATAGCTTTGACTTTGGCAGGATCAACTTCGATGCCTTTGTTGCTGAAAATGAAACCCAAGAGTTTACCGGACCGAACTCCGAAGGTGCACTTGTTCAGGTTCAGTCTTAGCTTGTACTCCTTCAACCTGACAAACAGCTTTTGCAAATGGTCGAGGTGTTCTTCTTCTGTTTGTGATCGGGCTATCATGTCATCTACGTAGACCTCTATCTCATGATGTATCATATCATGAAACAAAGCTACCATGGTGCGCTGATAGGTTTCCCCGGCATTCTTCAGTCCGAATGGCATCACTTTATAGCAGAACGTACCCCACTGTGTAACAAAAGTAGTTTTCTCCATGTCCTCAGGTGCCATTTTGATCTGGTTATAGCCTGAGAATCCTTCCATGAAAGAAAATACTTTGTGTTGAGCTGTATTATCAACCAAGATGTCAATGTGCGGTAGTGGAAAATCATCTTTAGGGCTGGCCCTGTTTAAGTCTCTATAATCCATGCACATTCTCACTTTGTCGTCCTTCTTTGGCACGGGAACAATGTTAGCAAACCATTGTGGATAGGAAGTAATAGCCAGAAATCCAACGTTGAACTGCTTCATAACTTCTGCTTTGATCTTTTCTGACATGTCGGGCCTCATGCGGCGGACTTTTCGTTTGACTGGTGGCAGTCTTCTCTTGTGGGTAGACGGTGAACCACAATATCTGTGTCGAGTCCCGGCATGTCTTCGTATGACCAGGCAAAAATCTCAACGTATTCATGTAACAGCTGAATTAAGCGCTCTTTGACACTCGGTTCTAGGTTGGCACCCACTCTGATTTCCTTTCTGTCTTCCTCAGTACCCAATTTGATTCTCTCTAACAGCTCCTCATGAGATAGAATGGATCTTTCCTCTTGTTGTAGCAATCTGGCCAATTCCCCTGGCACCTCACAATCTTCCTCACCTTTGTATTCGGCTTGGTTGATCAGATCTTCAGAGTCACTGAAGGCTATAGCAATATCGTTACCCATGGGTTCCGGAGTGGAAGGGTACCTGCATTTATGAGTGTGGGTGTGTGTAAGGGCATAGCCATCTTAAAACAATAAAAAGTAAAAGAAAGACAATGAGCACAAAAGGTTTATATGAAAAAGCGTCCATGATTCATTAAAATGACATATGAAAATGAAATAAGAACCCTTACAAATGGACCGTTGTGCCTCGGGTAAGACACAAGGTTGAAAATGTACAAATTGTTTGTGAATTTACAGATCCAACAGAAATGGAAAAGATAAATTACTACGATATGAAAGTAATCGGAACAAATTCTTTTGCTTTCCAATTGCACAATCCTCCGCCGACGGTAGGGAATATCCAGTCTTCCAGGCTGCCATCTTCTTCATTGTCCTCTAGTGAATTAACCCCTTGGTGGCTGATCTTCACAGGTGGCCCTCCGGCACGGGTGCAGTGCACGGCCTTCTGAGCAGTTGAAGTAAATCCCAAGCCGAATTTGTCTGATTTGAAAGGAAATCCTGGAAGCTGACCCCAGATAGTGGATCCGCCTTCTTCCACTACTGCCCTTGCATCTTTTAGAGAAGACATTTGAGGTACATGTTTTATGATCACTGGAGTTGAGGACACTGCTTTGGTCGCTGCTATTTCCTGAGAGACTTCTTCAAAATGTTGGAAAGGGGTCTCAATGAATTCTCCATCCAATTCTACATATCAGAAAGAATTCAAATGACTAATCATGTATTCCTCTTCACCATGGACATTTATGATCTTCCCTCAGACGGGGTACTTCAGCATTTGATGTAGAGTCGAGGTGACCGCACCGGCATTGTGAATCCAGGGACGTCCCAACAGGCATAGTAAGAAGGACGGATGTCCATCACATAAAATGTTGAATTAAACGTCTGGGTACCCACCTTGATCGGGATGTCCACCTCCCCATGGACCATCCTTTTAGAGCCGTTAAATGCTCTCACAATAATGTTGTTGGGTTTCAGGGTTAGGCCTTCACAATCCAACCTATCAAGGGCTTTCTTTGGCAAGACGTTCAGAGATGATCCAGTATCAACCAAGACATGGGCTAAGGTGGTTCCCCTACACTCCACCGAGACATGTAATCCGTCGTTATGTTTTCTCCCCTTGGAGGTCAAGTCAGCATCGGAGAAACCTAGGCCATTGTCGGCTGTCAGACTGGCTACACACTCTTGGAATTGATCCGTAGACGTATCTTGCGGTACATGTGTTGTCTTCAGAAACTTGACCAAAGCTTTAGCATGTGCCTCAGAGAAAAGCAGCAATGCTAACATAGAGATTTTGGAGGGGGTCTGCCCCAGTTGTTCGACCACATCATAATCACTCTTCTTAATGATCCTCAGGATTTCTTCCATCTCCTTATTGGATGTCTCAGGAATAACTAATGATTGAGCCTTCGTCAAGACAGGCTCCTCTTGAGCATTCTTTCCTTTATTCTCAGCAGCGGAAACAGGGATAGGAATTGCATTGTCATTGTTGGTAGGTACACTTGCAGGTGTAATCATGGGTACATATGTAATCTTCGGAACGGCCACGGGTCCAAAGATTGCCTTTGGAGGCGCAATCTCTAGAGAGAAAATTCTCCCACTACGGGTAATTTTGCTTGTTCCGGCAATATTACTGATGTCGGAATTGTCCTCCTCGGAGCTTTCTTCATCGGCAGTCTGTTCAATCTGTTTGACACCATGGTAGTATATTTCTCCACCATAGTTCCATGGTACCATTTTATCTGATTTCTAGGGGGTTGGCCCGGGCATTGTTATCTTCAACGGAGTAGTCATAGGAGCGGATGTAATCCTAACGGGTTTTTTAGGAACCCTGGAAGGATTGGCGTATATGGTTATTATTGAAACTTCTGGAATTGGAATGGGTGAAACAGGAGCTTTCTCAAACAAAATTTCTTGGTTATCAATCAGTTGTTGGATACCTTTCTTCAACAAAGGGCAGTCAAATGATGAGGACAGGCAAGTATGGAAATCTTGGTCATAACCTGGGAACACCCCAGCTTTCAACAAATTCAACTTGATGGTTAGGAGAGGAGTTAACAGTTCATCCACAGTAGAAACAAACAGATCTTCTTCCGCAGCACTGGCATTATGTCCATGCCTAGGCATTGGAGCAGAGATAACATTCAGTTTTTTGGGAGCTTAAAATTCAACTTCCATTGCGTCAATTAGATCTTGAATCTTGTTCTTTAGAACCCAACAATTTTCGGTGTCGTGCCCTGGACTTTCTGAATGGTAAGCGCACCTGGCATTCGGATGGTAGTGTGGAGATGCAGTATTGGGATTTTTAGGGGCCTCTTTTAGCATGGCCAGATTCAACTTCAGGAGATGTGGTAGGACTTGATTAGGAGTCATATTTATCTTGGTGAATTGCCTTACAGGCCTTTCCACCCTTTGCTGATTATTTCTAGGCGGATCATTTCTCGGCTGGTTGTTTCTCGGCTGGTCTGATGCAGCCTTCTGAATCATAACGACCCCCACAGTTGGTCATCGTTTGGTTCTTCCCTGATTTCTCTGTGCATAGACAACAGACACTTCCTTCTTTCCTGTGAAGGGCTTCTTTACAGCAGTAGAGGTAGACGCATCTTTCTGAATTTTCCCACTTCTAATACTGGCTTCCACCCTCTCGCCAGTTAGAATCAACTCATTGAAACCTGCAGAGGAGCTTCCAATCAGGTGATTAAAGAAAGGACCTGATAGAGTCCCCAAGAACATGTCCACTAGCTCTCTTTCAGATAAAGGTGGTTACACCCTTCCAGCTAAATCCCTCCACTTTTGGGCGTAGTCTTTGAATCCCTCATTGGACACCATGGCCATACTCTGGAGCTGAGTACGGGTTGGCACCAAGTCGGCATTGTATTGATACTGTTTATAGAAGGCGGCTGCCAAGTCTTCCCAATTATGCACATAAGACCTCTCCAACTGGTAAAACCAATCAAGTTGCGTTCCTGACAAACTGTCCTGGAAAAAGTGAACCCACAAGTCTTCGTCAGAAGAGTGTGGTTGAATTTTCATGACATAAGATCATAGGTTCATCTTGGGACAAGACACCCCATCATACTTGGAAAATAGTGGCACTTTAAACTTAGGAGGGATTACAATTCCAGACACCAACCCTAACTCCTCAAAATCCAGCCCCAGTACTCTCTGCACTTCCATAGCAGCTAGACGTTCTTCCAAGTTTTTGTATTTGTCATCGGCCGGAGGGTATTGTTGTTTAGAGTAATCCTCTTCTTCCTCTTCTTCATCCTCAGATTCTGAAGGCACTGCAGTCTCTTTACCTTTTCTTTCTCCTTCCTCAGAGGTTGATGGAAATTCTAAGGCCCTTCTGGCTTGTCCTTCAAACCTTCTGCCCATGATAACTACACCGGCTCGCTTCTTCTTCTTTTTCTCTTTCTCTTTCTCTAGAAGAGTCTTGAGCTCCTCCTGCCCCTTGGCCAAGGTCAAGAGTAGCTGTTGAAATTGTGAATTCTGAGCTTGCAAGTCTTTAACCGTTTGTTCAAGATCTATTTTACTGAAATAAACAGCAGAGGGATGAGGAAACTTCTTGCAAAGACCTGTTTATGCATATGATGAATGATATGTATTCATGCAATGCTTTCAAGGATTTGAAAATCAAATTTGTTTCAAACAAAAAGGAACAAACGTTATATTAATAAAATAGAATTTGTTTACATCAATGCCCCTAGGACAAAATAGTACAAAATTCTAAGATAAAAAGACGTTGTGCATCCTCTTCGGTGCAATGTAGGTGTTGAGAGTCTGCTCTTCGTGAAGTAACTGAGTGAGTTCTAAAACCTTCTTCTCGCTTGCATAGAATTGGGCTTCAAAAGTATCGCGTTATCCCTTGAGTTGTATCCAACTCCTTTGTAGATCTTTGAGTGATGTTGGCATGTCAGGATGTAGGAGGGTGTATGGAACCTCTCCTTCCTTAACAGGATCTATAATCACTGGGAGGATAGAGGGGTAAGGCATCATAAGACTTTGGTTGCGGGTTCGTACCCACTTGAGGTAAGGCTCAAGAGGGATGTAATTCTTGTGTCCCAAGGTCTTACTGTCTACCTTGTTTGGCATCCTCCAAGCTCGGATGAACCTTTGTCGAAGTCCTTGATTGTCGTTGTCGAAGTTGAAAACCAAGCCTTGAACTAGCATGTCATGTGGGCCATCCCTTCGGGCATAACCAAATTGTCTCAGAGCCAAGCAGGGGTTGTAGGTGATGCTTCCCCTAATGCCAAGTAGAGGGACATTAGGGAATTTCCAACAATGGTCGACGGTGATAACATTCTCTTTGGATCGAGAGCACCAATGGATATCTGAATGTGTAAGAGTCATCAATCGTTGTGACCACCTCAAACCTTGCCCATTCTTCAAAACTGATTGGGGAAGATGAGAAATAAACCATCTTGCCAGTAGAGGAGTGCAACACATGAGAACACCTCTTTTCCTCATTGTACGAGTGTGAAAAGAGTGCAAGATATCTCGAAGCAATGTAGGCACCGGGTTACGAGCCATGAAGATTTTGACAGCACTCACATATAAGTCCAAAGAATTCCAATAGCTTTGGGCCTTCTCAAACAAGAACTTTGCCAAGAAGCCTTTGACACCACTTATAGTTTCCCAATGGGTTGTGACATCAGATGAGTGCAAGTGTAAGGCTTGAGCAATATCTTCTGGATTTTGATCTCTTTCCGTACCGTTGAAGGGTAGTTGATTGAGAATAGGAATCCTCAAGAGTTAAGAAAATTCCTCCAAAGTGGGCACAAGCTGGTAGTCAGGAAATGTGAAACAGTGATGCAAAGGGTTAAAGAACTGGAAAAGAACTTTCATCATGTCTTCCTCTGTGTTGGAAGTGACTAAGTTGAGAAGACGACCATGCCTCTCGGTGAATGAATAGTTTTCAAGAATCCTTGAAGCTAGCTCCTTGAGTTGTGGAGGAATTCTTACAAGGTTGACTTGGATCGTTTTCCTGCGAAGTGATTCCATAACCTACAAAACAGGAACAAAGATGACTTTCCAAAATCCTTGAAATGGTTAGTGGATGCATATGATGCTCATGATGTCCATGATGTTATGCACAAGTATATATGTACAAGCAAATCACACAAGTTCCTAGTTTAGGCTTGCATGGGGTTTCATAGGTAAGTACCCTCTTGAAGTTTAGTTGGCTCAACCTGTCCTAGAAATAGTAACCGGGTTCTAAGGAGCTCAATATCACTGGATTGTTTCCTTGTTCATTGTTTCAATTCAGCCTCTTTACTGGCGACCGAAATATTCCAAGGAACCAACCCTCAATGAGTGTAGTATCGAGTATCTACCAACTTCGGACTGCACCAAAGCCGGTCATCTCACTACATCCTAAAAGGCCAAGTTGGTCAAGTAAAGGTTCTAAAAGTTCGTTAGTGCTTCATGACATCACTCAGCGGCCCCGTATTCTCTTTGATTGACTCAAAGGCTACTGGTACCCACAAATATGTCACACTAACATAGCTATTTCTTAGACCGTGTCGGTATATCCCGCACAATTTCCACAACATATTTCTATTTACCTATGAATGTTTCCCAAATCCGGGTAGAGGATTCAAACCCAAACAATAGAACCAAAGTGTAAAGCAAACAAGTCAAGCAATTGTAAGCAAATAAAGGTGATCTAAACCCTAAGGTAACCCCAATTTTAATTATTTCCCCAGCAGAGTCGCCAGTTCTGTGATACGGTGGGAGAACTGACTTGAGGTTTTGCGTTTCGTCGCAAATGTTTCGGTTTAGCAAGAGTCGCCACCGACTTTTATTTTATCCAAAAGGAAAGGTAAAAAAAGCACAGGAAAGAGCTTTGAGATGTTTTCTTGAGTTAGGGGGGTAGATTATGAAAAGAGAATGTGCTAGCACCCTTTTCATCCATGGTTTTCCATGCTCTCTTAGTTACTTGCTTAGATCACTTGCTTTGCTTTTGCAATTGTTTGAAATGGTGCTTTGTGTTTGGTGTGATTTTGAAAGTATTTTGAAAAGAGGCCATCGTTTAGGAAATCTTTGTAATGATTCTCGTTCGTAAGAATGTATACAAAGATGTTTGTCTTTTGAAAAATGTTTCAATATTTTGAAAGTTGTTTGGAAATGTTTTGAAATGTGTGTGTGTTGTTTCTGAAAATAGCAAGGATTGTTTTAAAGAGAGCAAGTAACTAGGAACTATCTACCCTACTCAAATGTATTTCTTATACATTTTTATTCCTTTGACATTGTTGACCTACTATTGTTTTGGTAGACAACCTTATCTTTGGATGTTAAACGGGACGGGCGTGGGTCATCGTATGACCATGATAGCAATGTTGCCAAGTATCTTAGCTTGTTTGAGGGGCCAAGATCATTTGTTTTTAGGAAACCTTTTGATAGCGTCATCGAGGGACTATGATCTTTTGTTTTGTTTGATTTTGCCAAGATACCTCGCATGCATACCATGGCCATTTTTAAGGCAACAAAGTGGGTGAAACCCTAAGGAGTGCTTGTGTGCAATGTGTGTCATTTTACATGCATTTGTTTGTCTTGTATTAGGTCATTCTATTTGTTTGTTTTTTTGTCTTATCATGCAAAACCCTAGTTTTTACTAAACATGTATATAATGCGATAAATTGCGTAAAATAAATCTAAGCTATTACAACAATTATTATGGGAAGGGGGTACAAGTTTTTGAATGGGGATATTTGCACAAAATAAAATCCTAAAATACTATTACAACCCAATTGAATTTATTGTACAATAAATAAATAAACAATTATTTAAATATGAAAATAAAATGTAGTTATGCAAAAATGTCTTGTAATTGTTTTTTGTATGAGAAAATAAATTATTTAAGTCCTAAAAATAAGAAAAATTGTATTGTTATTTTTGGAAGGGTGAAAAACCCTAGTTTTTGATTTAAAAGAAAATTAGATTTTCTAATATTTATTTGTCCATTTTTGTACTAGAAATAAATAAATAATATTATTAACAAATATTAAAAAAAAAAATATGTGTGGAAATAATATTTTATGTGTATGAATAATAAAAATAAAAATGTATGATATTTTTAAATGTGTTTACTATTTATTTTAAGAAAATAGATTCTATTTATTCTAAATAATTAATATTTTATGCAAAAAAATAAGATAAAAAATAAAATAAAATGCAAAAAATTAAGAAAATATTTTTGTGATTTTTTAATGTTCAGAGAAAAATATTAATGTCAATAAACATAAAAGAAATGAAAAAATATGCAAAATATAAAAATATGCAAAGGGGGGTGTGGATAGTAGCCAGGGGGTGTGGAAAGTAGAACAAACAGGCCCAAGGCGCGCCAGGCCCAGGACTTCATCCCTATCCTCCAGCCTCTCCCAAACGTGCGCGTTCTTGCCTTCAACCTGTAACTCTCTATTCTTTGCACAAAAACAAAAACTTGCAACATAAAAAATGTAGCTTGGAATCTCACGATTCCAATTATATAAAAAACATAATCTAACTCTCAAGGATCATGGAGAATTTCTGTAGCCCTAATTTCTGACCTAATTTTTTCATGAACTTCAAGCTTCAAATTCTCACTACTCAGTTAATATAAATGACAACTATGCATATGTACAACTTCGGCAAGTTAAGGACTACATTTTTGCTTCACAAATCAAAGCTTGAGGATTCCTAAATAGAGAGATACAGTCTTGAAAAATACCTTGTTCAGCTGATTTTGGATATGGAAATGTAGGGACTTTGAGGGAGGCCTGAAGATCGTGTGAGCTTCCTTGAAGTTCCCTCAAGCTTTTCCAATGCTTAGCTGGCCCTGAGGATGCTTGAAACTCCCTGTAGAAGTCAACCTGCAACCTTCCAAAATGAAAATGGTGATGTCTGAAATTGAGCTTCCAGAACCAGGACAAGGGCTTGGATAGCTTAGGTGGGATGTATGTAGGATGTTTGAAGTATTACAAGGCAAAACGCACGAGCAAATTTTGAGTTGGCAAGTATTTTGCAGAAGCTGCCCTGTTTGGGCAGAAATTTGTGTTTTTGGATTTTTGGTAAGTTTCAGATTTTATGCACTCGTGTTCTTGCTTGCAACAAGTTTTGTGAAGTTCTTTTGAATAAGGCCAAGCCCTCCCTTTATCAGCCTGTACCAGTTTTTGACTTTTGGCCAATTTTCTTGTTTTTGAAGAAAGGTTGAAGTGACCATGCTAAAGGCCTGTACTTGGCTATTTTGTGAGCTGCAAGAGTTAGTAAACCATGCCTGAAATCTGTGGACAATTCTTGCACAAGGAACAAGTCCAAGGCTCAAGGCTGATAAAGTTTGCAAAAGCATGCTTTATGAAAATGGTATTGTGAACTTTATGCCATTTATGGATTAATCTCTTGTACAATGCTCTAAAGGTCAAAATAAAGCCATTATCCATTGAGTTTGAATTTAATTATGGAGTGTAGAATGGATTTAGGACCTATAATACAAGGTACAAGCATGCTTGAACCTGATTTGCAACTTGATCTTATGTAAAAATGACTTGAACAAAAGTGACAAAATGCCATTTTCTCTTCTTCGATTCTCCCTAACCACAAATGATCTTGGAGAGTTCTTGGACATTTTGGAAAGCTTACAACATGATCTAAAATCCATCTTTGAAATTAATTTTTAGATACCTCTTGGAACTAGGTGAAAAGTTGCCATGAAGTTAGGTTAAAAGCCTACCTAAACTAGGGCAAAATTTCACTAAGTTATTTAGTTTATGGACCCTTATTCACAAAATCATAACTTGAGATCCAAGCATCTTTTGGGAAAACTTTCTGAATCAAAGTTGTAGATTTCATGGAGGACTACAACTTTCATGTTGGAAGTTTTCTTTGAATCCAATTGCATCATGGTGAAAAAAATGTGCAAAGTTAGGAAAAAATAAGAAATTTTTCATACTTAGAAAAATTCTAAGTTATGAAAAATTTCAAATCAAAACCCTAATTTGCAATTTTAGGTTTCTTGGCCAACAAGTTTCACATTTTGACATATCTTGATGAATTATGACCCTTGGCACTTGATTTTGACCAAAAAGTCAAAGTTTGACTTTTCAGTGTACAGTTGACTTTTGATCAGTTGACTGGAAAATTCATCTGTCAATCCTATGTACTTGAGATCTTTTGAACCATGTGATTAGGTAAAGATGATTCCATTGAGTCCTTGAGATCATGCTTGAACCCAATTGGTCATTGGCTAGGTAAAAAAATCAGAAATTGCCCTTTCTCAGTCAAAACCCTAATTTTGACCATTTTGCCCTTTTGGTGATCTGATCAAATTTCTTGAGGAGTTGTGATCCAAACTTGATCAAATGGTACATATGAGCCTAAAATGTTGTTGTGGATCAAAAATTATGAAGTTTGACTGTAGATTGGCCATGGTTGACTTTTTCCCCAATATAGTTGATTTTTAGGTCAATTGTCCAATTGACTGGGCAAAATGTGATTCAAGGCTTGAAACTTGGTATGAGCAATCTTAGGGGTCCAAGATGGTGTATGAAAGTCACATGAAGCATTGGTGGTCCAAAAATCCTTGTGCAAACTCAAACCCTAATTTCAGGTTATCAGTGCAAGGAGATGCCTTGAGCTGAGCAAAACCCTAATCTTGTTCTTGAGTCCAAGAAGTCTTGTGAGGAAAATCTTGATAAATGAGAGGGCAAATTTTGGGGTACAACATGCAGTAATTGACTTTTGTTTTAAGATTTGTAATAAACAGTTTGAAACTTTACGGCCCGGTGCCTTGCCCAAGGCACCTTGGCTTCATTTGTGAGGGCTATTATTTGTCATTTCATATATCATTAATAAAGCATTGGAAGTTTCTTGCATTTCAAATTTTGCGCTCCTTGTTTTTCTCTTTTCTATCTCTTACTTTATCAAAACAGCTATTCGCTTACACACACTCACGTATCATAATGTAGATCCATATCCACTATGGATCCCATTGATAACAACTCTGCTACTACCAGTTATGACTTCAAAAATCCGATCAACCAAGCCGAGGACGAAGGTGAGGATGATTGTGAGGTGCCTGGAGAACTTGCTAGACTATTGCAGCAGGAAGAAAGGGCCAAACAGCCTCATGAAGAGCCAGTTGAGTCAATGAATTTGGGTATAGAAGAAGACAGGAAAGAGGTTAAAATAGGTGCGAATCTGGAGCCTAGTGTCAAACAACGGTTAATACAGATACTACACGACTATGTTGAAATCTTCGCCTGGTTCTATGAAGACATGCCTGGTTTGGACACTAGTATTGTGGTACATCGCATGCCGACTAAAGAAGAATGCCCTCTGGTAAAGCAGAAGGTCCGCCGTGTGCGCCCTGAAATGTCAGAGAAAATCAAGGCAGAGGTCATGAAATAGTTCGACGCAGGATTCTTAGCTGTCACTTCTTATCCGCAGTGGGTTTCCAACGTCATTCAGGTACCTAAGAAGGACGGTAAGGTACATATGTGTATGTACTATAGAGATCTGAACAGGGCAAGCCCCAACGACGACTTCCTACTTCCTCACATTGATGTTCTAGCCGACAACACCGCGCATCACAAGATCTTCTCCTTCATGGATGGTTTTTCTGGCTACAACCAGATCAAGATGGCTCCTGAGGACATGGAGAAGACAACATTTGTTACACAGTGGGGCACCTTCTGTTACAAGGTAATGCCTATTGGGTTGAAGAATGTTGGGGAAACTTATCAGCGCGCCATGGTCGCTTTGTTACACGATATGATTCACCACGAGATCGAGGTTTATGTTGATGATATGATAGCCAAGTCCCAGACTGAGGAAGAGCACCTTGATCATCTCCAGAAACTGTTTGACAGGTTAAAGACGTACAAGCTGAGGTTGAATCCGAACAAGTGTACCATTGGGGTAAGGTCTGGTAAGCTTTTGGGTTTTGTTGTCAGTAACAAAGGTATTCAGGTAGACCCTGCAAAGGTAAAATCCATACAAGAGATGTCGGTTCCCCGCACAGAAAAGGAAGTTAGAGGTTTCTTGGGACGTCTGAATTACATCGCCAGGTTCATTTCACATCTGACTGCTACTTGTGAGCCAATCTTCAAGCTGCTGAAGAAATATCAAGTGGTAAAGTGGAATGATGAATGCCAGACCGCCTTCGAAAGAATCAAGGAATACCTTCAAGAACCACCAATTTTGATGCCTCCATTTGAAGGAAGACCTTTGATATTATACCTGACATTGCTAGACAATTCAATGGGGTGTGTGCTGGGGCAGCATGACGAGTCTGGTCAAAAAGAGCACGCCATTTATTACCTTAGCAAAAATTTTACCGACTGTGAGACTCGATACTTATTGCTCGAGAAAACTTGTTGCGCTTTGGCATGGGCTGCTCGCCGACTGAGACCGTATATGCTGACCCACACTACCTTGTTGATATCAAAGATGGATCTGATCAAGTATATTTTCAAGAAGCCCGCTCTCTCCAGAAGGATAGCAATATGGCAGATGATCCTAACCGAGTACGACATCCAATACACAACCCAAAAAGCAATAAAGGGGAGTGTATTGGCAGATCGTTTGGTGCATCAGGCCATGGATGACTACCAGTCCATGAATTTCGAGTTCCCGGATGAGAATATCATGTTGGTAACCGATTGTGAAGAACCTGGACCGAATGAAGGACCCAAGGAGGGATCCCGATGGTCTATGTATTTTGATGGAGCCTCGAACGCATTGGATAATGGCATTGGTGCTGTAATCATATCTCCTGAGGGCTGTCATATTCCGTTCACCACCCGTTTATGTTTTAACTCTACCAACAATATGGTGGAGTATGAAGCATTTATTATGGGTCTTCGAGATGCTATTGACCTGAGGATTAAGTTCTTGAGTGTATTCGGAGATTCTACTCTGGTGATAAGTCAGACCAAAGGCGAGTGGGATACGAAGCACCCGAATCCTATTCCTTACAAAGAGTATGTACTGACGTTGCTCCCACACTTTGAGGAGATAACCTTTGACCATTTCCCACGAGAAGAGAACCACTTGGCCAACGCGTTAGCTACCTTGTCTTCTATGTTCAAAGTCAGGTGGGACAATGAAGCTCCCCAGATCACCATTGAGAGGTTGGACGAACCCGCACATTACTGTGACATTGAGACTGAAGAGGTAGCAGATAAACCCTGGTTTCATGAGGTAAAGAGGTATCTTGAAGCTCAAAAATACCCCGAGGGTGGCATCTATTAATGATAAGAAGTTTCTGAGAAAGTTCGCTGCGAAGTTCTTCATCAGTAATGGAATCCTCTATAAGCGTAACCATGATTCAACCTTACTGCGGTGTATAGACAAGAGCGAGGCAAAAAGGATCATGGCAGACTTGCATGAAGGTACCTTCAGAACTCATTCCAGTGGACATACCTTAGCGAAGAAAATCCTACGAGCAGGATATTACTGGTCCACTATTAAAGCCGATTGTTATCAGCACTCTCGAACCTGTCATAAATGCCAAGTCTATGCTGATAAGGTGAACGTACCTCCGGTTCCCCGGAATTTTTTGACAGCTCCTTGGCCCTTTGCAATGTGGGGCATCAACATGATTGGCGAGATCAGACCTACGGCGTCTAACGGACATCGCTTCATTCTGGTAGCAATTGATTCCTTTATAAAGTGGGTTGAGGCAGCTTCCTTTGCTACGGTAACCAAAAACGCCGTGGCGCGGTTTATCCAACACAATCTGATATGTCGATATGGTGTACCAAAGAGGATTATTACTGACAATGGTA
Source organism: Vicia faba (assembly GCA_948472305.1). Lineage (NCBI taxonomy): Eukaryota > Viridiplantae > Streptophyta > Magnoliopsida > Fabales > Fabaceae > Vicia > Vicia faba. Next base: position 337,357,235 of record OX451735.1, read on the forward strand.
CAAATCTCAACAATACGATGATCACCGAGCTCTGCAAACAGTTCAAGATACAATATCATAACTCTTCTCCCTACCGGCCGAAGATGAATGTGGTTGTTGAAGCGGATAACAAGAACATCAAGAAGATTGTGCAGAAGATGATGGTGACATACAAAGACTGGCACAAGATGTTACCATTCGCTCTTCATGAGTACCGTACCTCAGCACAGACGTTGACAGGGGCAACACCCTACTCTTTGGTGTATGGCATGGAGGCAGTCCTACCCATCGAAGTCCAGATATGCTCTCTCAGGATTATGAAGGATGCAGGTTTGAACAAAGACGACTGGATCCAAACCCGACTTGATCAGCTGAATCTAATCGATGAAAAAAGACTTACTGCTATCTGTCATGGTCAGACGTATCAAAAGCGAATGATCAAGGCCTTTAACAAGAAAGTCAGACGTCAAGAATATCAAGTCGGGAATCTAGTAATCAAACACATCATACTACCACAAGGTGATCCCAGGGGCAAATGGATCCCCACATACGAAGGGCCATTTGTGGTTAAGAATATTTTCTCGGGAGGAGCTATGATTCTAACCACCATGGATGGTGATGACCTTCCTCACCCCGTCAATGCAGACATAGTGAAAAGATACTATGCATAATCAAAGACTCGCTAGGTTGACTGGCCTAGGAAAAAAAATAAGGGCTTCCCGGCGAACCAAAAGGGTTCGGGCAAAAGTAAGGGGTGGAAATGGAAAAAACCGTACACCCGGCAAGTCGAAAACCTGAAAAGGTGACTTGGGAAAAAAAGGGTATCCCGATGGACTGAAAACCCGAAAGGGCAGTCCAGGAAAAAATTAGGGATCGAAGCGTAACACTATGTATCATTAGATCATCTTGCAACCAGACCTCGGTATCGACTATCAAGCTCAAACGGCGCCAATCAATCTGATCCACCTTCGACCAAGCAGCAAAGTGATGAGACGCTTGAAGATATAAAGGCAATAGAAGAGTTGAAACCCGATGGGATCGTTCCACTTAGTTGTTTTTCTTTCTTTTACACAAATTGTAATTTCTATCTTTTGGCGGCATTCTCTTACTAGAGCGTCAGCTTCTTTGTATAAAACGCCTATTATAGGCCAACTTCAAAAATTAATAAAATTCATTTTCACAAGAAATTCCAAATTGTTTTTCTTTTTCTTTTTTGTTTTGCAAGAACATCCAATGATTCATTTTTAATATATGCATTTGAAAATAATTGTTGCTCATAAATATTTACATAAGAAACAAAAGACGACTACTCGTAATTCCAGGAACAGGGACAAACAAGAAGTGCCCAAACCTTACAGTCACTCTGCCCATCAGGTATCGGGACAGAGCCAGCTGGAGAACAGAGAGTAGTGGTACATACACTCCCCACAGAGTAAAAAGTATCTAAAGACAGATGTCAGCTCCCCCGAGCAGGACATAACTCTCCCTTACTGAAGTTCACAATCACAGGTGAGTCGGTAAATTTTTCCCCAAGCAGAGTTTATTTCTCTCACAAGCAGAATTTCAATCTCCAACAAGAATTCACTATCACCAGCAACAAAAATTCATCCCCAACTGAGTTATTTCTCCAAGTCAGCAGATCTATCAACAGAGTATCTCCTCTCCAACAGAGTTATTCCCCGCAGAGTTATCCTCAGACAGAGTCTCATCCGGCAGAATATTTACCAGCCAAGGGGAAAATCCCCAGCACAGTCATCTTTGTTCACCATCCCCCAACAAAAGTAGAGGAACTATGGTTATTTACAAGCAGTCAAGAATATTATTTCTCATATCCTCCAAACAACAGTCATGGATTTATTTTCCCGGACTCAGATTATTATGACAGCATTTCATGTTCATACATCATGACATGTGCATACATTACATATAACATAGTCTCATTTATTTTGAGAGCGTCATTACAATGCATCTCATGCATCACACATAACTAACCCTGTATTTCTTTCAGGAAAGACAGTTATTATCAGCAACTTCCAGCAGGTCCATGATCAACACTCGAAGCTAAACAGAGTAATCATCGACGCGATACGAAGAACCTTACACAGGTTCCCTCTGCAATTTTACCCAAACTCATTTCGAAGCAGCCCTACTATCCAGGCTAATCATATCGAAGTAACCCTACTATCCAGGCTCCTTCTCACAGCCATACTATCCAGGCTAATCATATCGAAGTAACTCTACTATCCAGGTTCCTTCTCACAGTCCTACTATCCAGGCTAATCATATCAAAGTAAACCTACTATCCAGGTTCCTTCTCACAGCCCTTCTATCCAGGCTAATCATATCGAAGTAACCCTACTATACAGGTTCCTCTCACAACCCTACTATCCATGCTAATCATATCGAAGTAACCCTACTATCCAGGTTCCTTCTCCCAACTCCATTATCCGGGCTTTCATCTCGAAGTAACCCTACTATACAGGTTCCTTCTCACAACCCTAATATCCAGGCTTTCATCTGAAGTAACCCTACTATCTAGGTTACTTCTCACAGCCCTACTATCCAGGCTTTCATCTCGAAGTAACCCTACTATCCAGGTTCCTTCTCACAGCCCTACTATCTAGGCTTTCATCTCGAAGTAACCCTACTATCCAGGTTCCTTCTCATAGCCCTACTATCCAGGCTTTCATCTCGATGTAACCTTACTATCCAGGTTCCTCCTCACAGCCCTATTATTCAGGCTTTCATCTCGAAGTAACCCTACTATCCAGGTTCCTTCTCACAGCCCTACTATCCAGGCTTTCATCTCGAAGTAACCCTACTATCCAGGTTCCTTCTCACAGCCCTACTATCCAGGTTTTCATCTCGAAGTAACCATACTATCCAAGTTCCTTCTTACAACCCTACTATCCAGGATAATCATATCGAAGTAACCCTACTATCCAGGTTCCTTCTCAAAGCCCTACTATCCAGGCTAATCATATCGAAGTAACCCTACTATCCAGGTTCCTTCTTACAACCCTACTATCCAGGCTTTCATCTCGAAGTAACCCTACTATCCAAGTTCCTTCTCACAACCCTACTATTCAGGCTTTCATATTGAAGCAACCCTACTATCCAGGTTCCTTCTCATAACCTTACTATCTGGGTTCTTCCTCTCTTATCCCCAGACAGCAGTCCACAACACTGTAAGACCGGGACCCGATCAAACATAATTGATTTCACATTTCCCCAGAAAGTCGCGGTGCACCATATACCCCGACCAAACACACAGTTCACATTCGTTTCCCAAACTGGAGTTATTCCCCAGTAGAGTAACGGACAATTGAAGCTCCTAAAACTCTATTTCTCTGGAGACAGAGACCAGCAGTCCCCAGCGAAGTCCTCCTCAACAACAAGTATACGGGTTCTCGCAAAGGAATCTCTTATGCGATCGACACCTCTAGGTGGAATCTTTAAGCCCATCTCCGACAATTCTCTTACAACCTCCAAATGACATCTGTAAGCCCATTCCCGATATCACAAATCAAGTGTCACTTCATGCAAGTGCAAATTTTTGGGCACTCTAGTGTTCAATCATCTTCCACCTTTAGATCACGAAAGGCAGACGAGCCAATCTACATCCTCAGGTTTAAGAAGATTGAACAGGGGCAGCTGTTGTACCCCAAATATTGCCCTCCCATATTTCTCAACACATGGCAAGTGAGGTCCCCAAATTTCTCATGGAAGTCCAAGAGTTGACCAGACAAACTCTCTTCTAAGGCAGTCTACCTCAAATTAGGGTTTCCATCTTCATCAAAATGTGTGAACCACAAAGGACTCAAATGCTCACCATTATCCTAAAATGTTCTCAAGATAATCCATGTCAAGTTTCAAGCCTCGCAGAAGAAGTTTGCTCAGTCAATTGCTCAAATGCCTAAAAATCAACTATGTTAGGTCAAAAGTCAACCGTGGCCCACATAAAGTCAAACTTCAAGATTTTTGGTCAACATCCTCATTTTGAATTATCATTCATCATGTGATAAATGGTTGATCATGATTCATCAAGGATTGCTTACAATTCATCAAAACCCAAAAGTTGCTAAATTAGGTTTTGCAGGAAAAGTCAAATCAAATTTGACCAAGCATAAATTTCTCATACTTTATCAGAAATGACCCATCCAAAGTTCATTTTGAAGAGGATGAAATTCCCTACAATTAATCTTCAGCTCCAAAGTTCAGAATATGTACTCACAAAAAGATATGAATTTTGACATTATAGGTCCTTTTGAAAAGTCAACAAAAACACCTTTTGAGTCAAAGCTTCATACATGAACATGGAAGACTCAATTGAGATAAGACAAAAAGGGTTGCTTAGGGGACATCCTAAGCTTTCCAAAAAGTCCAAGAACACCTCTCTAGGGTCAAAATTGAGAGAGTTATGCATTGGCTAAGTTGACCTTTTTTGCAAAATTGCCAAAAGTCAACATTGATCAAATTTGCATTTTTTCCAAAGGGGCCCATGTTTTCTTGTTTGAAACATGTTTCTAATAGGACCCACGACCCCTAAGCTTTTCCACCTTTTATTTTATTATTTTTATCATTTATTTTGATTTTTTATTCATTTAAATCAAAATAAATCAAATTAAATGGTAAAATAATAAAATCAAATCAAATCTTGGATTTTTTGTGCATCTTTTGAGTCTATGTACAGCTAGCAGGACAACCAATTCGTGCAAGATTGATTTGGGTGGAAAAAGATTGGATTGAAGCAAATTTGGAAAGATATCATATGCCATGAAAGACCAAATCAAATCTTCATAATGGGCAAGATTCAATTCGTTTTTGTTGACCTAATGTGTTGCACTACATATACAGAAGGAATCCAAGGCAAGATAAGAGGTTGAGCAGTCGTGAAAGAGGTAGAACAAACTTCAAAATTTCAAAGAAAAAGTGCAGATTGAATTCCAAGCTACAGGCCATCTCAAGCCATCCTAACCTTACCAATCGTTGTTGGACGTCTCAGGAACGTCTTCCAATCACTAGCAAGCCTCCCCATGTCTTGAAACACTTTGTAGAAGCATCATGGTTTGCCCTATTTCTTGGAATTAGATTATCATGATTTATACATCATTTGCACGTTTTGATTATATATTCTTGTTCCTTATTGAGTTTGCAAGCTAATCATTCTATTCAATTGCATTTTTGATGATTGTATGTAAAACTGCCATGGCTAGGGTTTGTTGGTTAGTTTTAGGGCTTGGATTCTGGTACCATGATAGTCGTGAGGATGAGACGAGTTGATTGGTACCATTGAATTTTATTTATCTTGCTTGTGGATAGTTTTTGAGTGACACAAGGCTATAGTTACAACAAGTGTCTGTAGGTAAAAGTCCAGGAACAAAAGACGACAGTTCCTTGGAGAAGAAGATGCGTGTCAACCAACCACTCGCCCATTCAAATTTTCACGCGTTTGGGTTTCAGCTTTTTGTTTTCATTATATCATATTTTTCTTTTATTGTATATACAAATAAAAAATGCAGCGCAAATGGCAACATGGCATGGGCAGAAGGCATAAGGACCTGGGTTCGATCCCAGGTCCAGACAACTCTCTTTATTTTCTTTTCCTTCCACAGATTCAGTGCAAATCTCTTTCACACGCTTACCATGCACCTTCAATAATCAACCAATGGATGCAGCAGTCAGCCAGGTGTACACGTTCTAGCCTGAAGGACCATCATGCGCCTCAAGTCAACATGTGCACTGAATCAGGCAAAGTCAAAACGGGCTGAGATTCATTTGGGCTCAGAATTTCAACAATACACCCCAGCATTGCTATTAGGCCCATCTCTAACCTTTTTTTATTTATTTCTTTTCTTTAATTCTTTTAATTTTCTTTTAAATCTTTTCAATTGACAAATTAACTATTTTCCATAAAATCATAAAATCAAGACTTCATAAAAATTAGGATTAGTTTTTTTTATTATTATCAAAATTAATTTAATTTAGTTTAACTTAGGGAAATTGTAATTTATTTTTACAAATAAAATAAAATAGAAATTAGGTTAAAACTCTTGATTTAATTTTATTTTCTTTTTTTCTCAAATAAATAAAAATACAAAAAATAGGTTTTTTAGAATAATTAATTTATTTTTTCTTAAATTTAAATTTATTAGAATTAGGATTTTCTTTTTTTAATCTAATAATTTCTTTATTTTCTTAAATAACAAAACATGACAAAAACATTTTCTCAATCAATAGCAATTAGGTTTAGTCAAGGGTCAAAACCCTAGTTGTCTCGTATCTAATTCATCGCGCGGGTGTTAATTATTTTTGTCAATATTTCTGTAACTGTTCATGGTTTGTAATAGTTTAATCTAGGACTTTTTACTTATCGCTTTTCCCGGGGTTTTTGGCTATGTAATTAATTCCCCTACCCGGAGCCTTGTAATAGCGTAGATTTACTTTCTCGCATTTTAATTCCCGTAAATATTTGGCTGTTTAGATGTATGCTAATAGGATTGTATGGCAAGAATGCATGAAAAATTAATACAGCTAGAAAACCCTAATGTGCAAAGATTAAATAACTGAATATAGATCACTCGCACATATCACTCTTAGGGTATACTCACACTTCGGTTGCCTTCGGTAAACGATCATTAAGCATAGGGTGTCTTAGTGGTTGCCCTCCTGTCTAAAAAGATCAAGTGTCCTGTTTAAATGTTGCCTCGGAAATGTTGCCTCGAATATGATCTTAAGACTCTAGGGTTATTACTAGGGTATCCTAACATTGCTTTAGTCATCGTACGTCCCTTTCGAATTGACCCTTACAACTCCAACGACGGTGCTACCTATTTCTCAATAGTAGGATAGCGCTGTCTAAAAGGAAACAAGAATAGAAACGATCTTTTTTCGAGTAGGTAGATGCTAGTAGGTACTTGCTCAAATCAAAACTTTTCACACTTACACTTTTCAAAACAACTTCGTCACACCTTTGAGGACTGATACAAGGGTTATCACGAAGTTAAAACTCCTTTCAAAAACAAAGCACACACACAAGCAATTTTAAAAAGATGAGCAAGTACCTAAGAGCCCATGGAAAACCATGGATAGAAATGGTGCTAACACCTTCCCTTTCTACAATCTACCCCCCGTACTCAGAATATCTCGAAAAAAGGATTTTTTCTGTACTTTTTTCCTTTCCAAGATTGGATGAAATAAAAGTCGGTGGCGACTCTTTCTTACCGCGACATTTTGCGAACAAAAAAATAACGCAAAATGCAAACCATCACTCAAACAGTCGGTTTTGCCACCGTATCACAAGGACCATTAGTACTACCTTCAAAAATCCCTATTACTTGCATCATTTCCACCAGGTCTTTGTATTCTTTCTCAGTAGCTTTGTTTCCTCCCATCCTATCTTGAGTGGATATCACATTATTAAAATCACCTATAACAATCCAAGGCTGCCCAATATTGCTCCCCAATTGCTCAATGTCCTTCCACAGAGTAACTCTTTTATCCCATTGGTTAAATGCATAAATAATGGTAACCAGGTACTGTAGCTGGTTATCCAAACCATAAACCTCAACATGAATGATCTTCTCATCAGTTCTAAGCACTTTAACCTCTACCTCCCTGAAATTCCACAGAATCTATATCCTTCCATTAATATGGTGAGTATAGTTATCCCATAAATTCCAAGTATTACCCAGCTTATAACTTCCCTAGGGGTATTCACCTATTTTTTACCTCTGTCAGTAGCTTTACTAGATGTCACCAAGATCCAGGGAGGATTCAAAGCTGATGTCTTGTTCTCCTTCTTACATGTTTCATTTCCTTACACTATGTGAGGCTTGTTGTGCACTTCCTCTGTAGTCTCTTCTACAATTGGTTTAAGTGCCACAGGTTTCCAGATTTTATGCTTCTGTCTCACAATTTGTTGTTTCTCAGTGTAATCATGTCCTATTCTCAAACATGTATGACAATATTCGGCCTCCATTCATATTCAATTAACTGGTCAACCATTTACCCTCTATAATCCTGAATTTTAATGCTCTCCTTAGGCTTCTGTGTAATATCAACCTCAACTAAAATTCTAGCATATGAGGCTCGAATCTTCTTAGCAGTACATTCGTCAGTTGTGATTGTTTTACCTATTACACTAGCTATCTTTGTAACGCTTTTCTCCCCCCAAAGGTATAAAGGTAAATTTAGCAGTATAACCCAGAGAGGTAGAACATGAAGTAAATCATCCTTAATTTCAAAGTCCATAGTCCAGTTTTTCAAGAAGATAGGCTTACCAAAAATGAAGTAAGGACCCTGCTCCATGATTTGTTCTTGATCCTCCTTACTCTTGCAGCGCACTATGAAATACTCTGCATCATTATAGTAAATATTTGAGAGCGATACGAAATTCCATGTTTTCTCCATAAACTTCTTCACTGCGTTCATCAAAAGGGAGTATCCTAAAGCGAAGACATTATCACATTCTCCCAAAATTCGAGTTCACCTGCTACATCATCTTCCTCAATCTAAATTATCATTTCTCCATTCATCATCGTGGGAGCCACATACCCCAACACCATTTCTCGATTCATGCTTCTATTCCCTTGGATAACATCTACCCAAGGCTTCACGTTCTTTTGATCAATCTCAGGCGGTTTAGATATCAGTTCTTCCGTCATTGGTATTAGTGCTTTTGGTTTTGCATCTTTCTCAACCGTAACATTCGTGTCTATCACCAGATTAGCTTTAGTAACAATTATTCTCTTCGCGATCTTCGAGCGCGCCACCGTTCCTTTATCTGGACCGCCAACAACACGTTTGATTTTGGACATAAACCCTAGCGGAGCATTCCTTTAAGTTATTTCAATAGTAATTAATTTTAATTTTACATATCCTAAATTACTTTGTAATATTATTTAGGAATTTATGTTGACAAGTTAAAATAAATGTATCTTATAAAATGGAAAAGAACTTATATTTAAAAATATTTTTTTCCTTAAATAAATGCTTACATTTAGAGAAAAAGAGAGTAAGATAAGTACATGAAACAAAACTAGTCCACCATAGCATTAGGTACATCCTCTTATCGCATAAAGTGCAACGCAACACTCATCACAACTACCTCCTATAAATATCCCATATTTTATTCACCAATTAGAGACAAAAGGAAAGAAAATAGAGACATAGTGTTTCGTGTCAAGACATTATACTTATGAGTAGCTAGCAATAGTAGTAGCAAAGCAAAAACAACTCAACCCCTTCCATAGCTACGCTTTTTCCTTAAACAATGGTTAATACCTTATTTTCTTCTCACCATCACTAGCAAAATCTCTACAAACCCACATCCATGGAGTTTAACCTTGAAAACCCTCTCGAAAACTTTCATGACCTTCCTAATTCTCAATGTGTTTCTTCCCTTTTTCTCATTGAATCTGACCATATCCCTCCTCCAAGTTACTTTCAAACCCTCAAATCAAATGAGTTTGATACCTCACTTAGAACTGATTTCATCTCTTTGATCTCACAGGTAATTAACCACCATTTTGCTTTGTTTTATATTTAGCTTCACATTGTGTTTTCTAACTCTATAAACTATAATTATTGGCAGAATCAAAATTATGATTTGATTCTGTCAAATTTACCATAAATCCAAACATTAGGTTAATCTATGTTTGGATTTGGGGCGAGTTATGTATATCAAACCAAACATTTATTAATGTTGGTAAATTGTTTCTATGTAGTTGTCATGCAACTTTGATCCAGTTGTGACTTACTTAGCTATCAACTATTTGGATCGCTTCCTAGCAAACCAAGGAATATTGGTAAAAAAAATCAAACACTTCATTAAACAACATTATTAAATTTAATACTTCATTAAGCATAATTAACATTTTTTGAGATCTAAATTAAAATTGATATACATGTAACAGCAGCCAAAACCATGGGCCAACAAACTTCTTGCAGTAACATGTTTTTCACTAGCAATAAAAATGTTGAAAACAGAATACTCTGCCACTGATGTTCAGGTAAAAAAAAACTTTACTTTATATATAACTTATAAGTTAAAATTTATGCAAATTTTAATTTTTAACCAAAGTGTTCATTTTATAATAGGGTCTTCTTAATCATGATGATGGTGGTTTCATTTTTGAGACACAAACAATAAAAAGAATGGAAGCACTTGTGTTAGGAGCATTACATTGGAGAATGCGTTCCATTACTCCATTCTCTTTCATTCCTTACTTCACCAATTTGTTTCATCTTGATGATATAACATTAAAGGTTCTCAAAGATAGAGCTTCACAAATTATATTCAAGTCACAAAAAGGTAAATTTATTAATTAAAAAATTAATTAAGTTAATGTGATTGCTTAATCTAGAATTATAGTTTGATAATTTTATTTATGTTTTATTACTTTTTATTTTATTTTTCAGATGTAAAGGTTTTGGAATTCAAGCCATCTATAGTTGCTGCTTCATCCCTTCTTTATGCTTCACATGAATTGTTTCCTTTTCAATATCCATGCTTCTTGGGAACAATATCCAATTCTTCATATGTAAATAAAGTAAACATTCTCTCATTATTTTCTTTTCTATTCTTTTTACATTATATTAAAGTGATTTTTTAATAGTTATTTGATCAACATCGGACAAATTTTTATTTTTATTATTATTATTATTATTATTTATTCAATTTTATGGATAATAGAGTGTATTTTTTTTACTACAGGAAAATGTGATGCAGTGCTATAATGTGATACAAGATATATCTAAGGAAGAGTACGAATCAATGTTTAATGCAAATTCAAGTTCTGGCACACCAGTTAATGTGTTAGACGAAAATTTTCTAAGTTTGGAAAGTGAAAAAACCAATGGAACAAATCTGGATCCAACTACTATGATACAAGAGAAGCATTTCAAAAGAAGGAAAATTTAATCATAAATGCTCAAGTACTCAAAAAAAAAGAAGAAGATAACAACATTTAATTCTTCTGGTCCATCCAAGAACAGTTAAAAAATTAATGTGAAAAAAAATGAGGATACATTCATAGGAAGAGATAGTTAATGGACAAAATCACTATAATGTGATTCTTGTACGGATTTCATTAAATCTTGTGATTGTGAAAAAGGAACATGGATGAAAAAAATGGAATTGAATTGTTTTGAATTGTCTGATTTGTAGTGAAGTGTGGTTCTGTCCTTTAGCTTATGGCAAAGGAATAATAGTGTAGTAATAGTGAAACTGCAAATTTTGTTGGAAGGGTGTTAGTACTATGTGATTTTAATGTAAAAAGTTTCAAGCTTCTAAGGCTTAGTATTTTATAAGCATTTGCGCTATAAATTTATCTCGATAAATATTTATGCTATAAATGGTAAATAAATTGTTTATCCAAACATATCTTAAATCGCATAAAAATAATTTTGTTTTAATTGATATTTTACTATATGCCTATAAATGGATTGAACAATCTATTCAAAAATAATTTTCACTACCATAAATTTATCACAATTCTTAAAAGTTATAAAGTGTTTAAAGTTTCCAAGGACCCAAATTTCTTTATCAAAGATATTTGGTTGGACCAAATTTGAGATCTCTAGTCTTGTACCTAAAGAGTTGATTGCAACTTCACAGAAGAAATTGGGACCACAATGGGTTGGTTCACCGAAGAAATCAAAAAACACCCTTTTCTAAAGTTTTGTTCTCACTTCTTTGTTTTTGTTTCTCACCCTCTTTCATGTGTGTTTCGTGTGTATTATAATGGCAACATGAATGCTATTTTTAGTCACAAATAATGGATTATATACACATTAACATTTCTAATTCAATTTGTTAGTGGTTAACCAAGTTAGGTAAGATTAAGTAATAGAATATCTTACCTGTTACTTCATTAGGTTCTTTACTATAGTAAAGTTTGATAATGCAGTGCTTTAGATTTTTTCTTTTTTACTTTGGAATATTGTGTTGGTTTTCTTATATGAAAGCATCATTTGTTGAAATCCTTGTTTTATGTGGAGATAAAGGTTTAAATGGAACATGTGATAGGGGATTGATTCTGGTGACATTTTAAACTTTATGGTTAGCTTTATAGAAATTATTCAAGTGTTAGGTTAATATAATTGCCTTTGTTATTTTAAACATTTACCTCAAAAATTAAGTATTCTCCACTTTAACATAATAGTCAAATTAATGATTGTTCGATTAAGATTAAATAATGCATAATTATAAAATAAAATATGTGTTTATATGAACTATGAAACCGTGATATGATGAATGTCGATATTATAAATGTCTGTAGAGTTCTTGAATTATCGGAATCTGAATTTATTGTCTTAAAAAATTGATAAGGTTATTCTCCACTTATAACATCAACATATGCATTCTAGCTAGTTTACAACTTATGATATGGACTTGAAAACAAAACCATCCCTTACAATATTCAATTATACCTTAATATTCATTCACTCATTTCCTTAACTAAAGGACACAACTTGAAAACGATGAGAGCCAAACCTTGTAAGCTAGTATAAAACCTAGGTTTGTGCATTATACTCATATTCACAATTTATATGAAGTCTTATCCAATATGCACTACACATTTTTGTATATATGTAATGATTGAAATGTGACGTTTTGGCTACGAATTTTGTTAGTTCACTACAAATTTTTTGCCTCATACCCATAGTCAGTAAGAAGTTTTTACCAACAGACAATAGTTTACCGTCACTAAAACTAATTTTATTTGTTATTATTAATTAGCATATTATTATATTTTATTTTTAAAAAACAATTATTATATTACTACATTTAAAACAAAATTATTATTATGTTACTACACTTTTTATTTAAAAAAAAATCATATTACGACATTTTTTATTTAAAAACAAAAATCGCTTATTACACAATCACTTTCTCTCTCGAAACAAATTCATATATCATTTCTCTTTCAAACCAGATTTAGAAGCTGGTTGTTCAAATTTCGCTCAAAAAATCGCTTATTTCATAATCAACTTCTCTCTCGAAACTAATTCATATATCGTTTCTCTCTCGAAACAAACTCAAATATTGTTTTTCTCTCTCAAACCAGATCTAGAAATTGATTGCTCAAATTTCGCTCAACTTTTGAATCGCTCGAATCATTTTGGATTACTTTAAATCACTTTGTCCCTTAAAACAAGATTTCTCTCGCTCGAAATTGATTATTTCAATTTCTCATTCTGAAATTCATAAGGTAACATGATAGATTAATTGAAAAAGTGGAATCAATGAAACCTATATAATATAATCATTACAACTATTTTTTATGTTTTAATTTGAATGGTAGATTGATTGATAAGTATTTTTTATGTTCTCAAATAGCAATGTTGTAGCTGTAATAATCTCTTTTTGTTTGCTTTTCGATAGGTTTCGTAGATGGTTTTATGTTATTTTAACTGTTCATGTTTGCTTATTTTAAGTTCATGTTGGCATTTTATGACAGGACTATGATAGCCTCTTTACCAGTACACATGAAACAATTCATGGCAAGCTTGTGGATTTTCAGAATGATCTTGTCAAGAATTTTTTAGCTAAGTACCATCTTTTTACTACTAAATTCCCACACTATCATACATTTTCACACATATTCTCAATATATCATGTTTTTAAACACACAAAAAAATTAAAGTAAGAGGCTCTGTCCATTAGATTGACGGATGCTCTTTAAATTATAAAATTTTCGTCCATTGGACTGGCGGAACTGTTTAAATATCATTTTTTTTATTAATATAATATTAAAAATAAAATAAAATAAATTAAAATTATTTAAGATTAAAATTAATATTAAAGTTAATATTTAAAAATAAAATAAAATAAAAATAAAAATTAATATGACCCGATCAAAATCGACAGTAGATATATTTTATTATAAATTAATTATTATGTCATTTCTTAATTAATTATAGTGAAATTATATAATTTAAATATAATTAAAATTTATATATATATATATATATATATAATTCAAGTAAGTTAATTTAAAAAAAAAAATTCACGTAAACACTCTTCCGTCCATCTAATGGATTCTCTTAAATTTAGAACGCTTCCGCCCATTACTTTTGCGGATATCAAAAATATTCAACAGTTCCACCCATTCACTTGACGGATGCTTTATGACAAAAATAAAATTTATTTGAAAATGTGGTAAAACATTAAAAAATTCTCTTGTCAAACATACCGGTTTGGCCACGTGTGTATGTGGTTGATGATTATGAATACTGATGAATATTAAATGATCAATACATATTATGAGGCTTTTAGGAATCGTAGATGTTGGGTGTATTTGCTTTTACATTAAGGATTCTTGTAGCATAGGATGGTGTTGTAGCATATGGTAGCTATTATAAAAATATAATATATAAACAAAAATATGCCCCCCAAAATGCAGAATTAAATAAAAGAACAAAAGAAACCAACAACATATGTTAGAGAATATGATATTTTAGACAATAAGATAGTACTATTAAAAGGTAATTTAGTATTTGTTATATTTGGAGAAAAACTTAGCTATTAAAGTTTTTTTTTTTAGGGTTTATGTGGCATTCTTATTTTTGCTATCTTTGTGTATAAATAGGTGTACCTAGGTCTCATTAATATAATTCAATTCCTTTACCAATCATTAGCAGCCGTCTTTATCATTATATTTCCTCTCTTCTTCCTCAATTTCATCACCTTGCACCAACAATTGGTATCTAGAGCTCTTGGTTATTCTGAATTTCTGGGAAACACGAGTGAAAGTGAACTGTGCGTTTGATTTTGGTTCTTGATCTCTGTTGAATCTTGAACAAAAATCCGAACAGAATCACATTGATTTTGTGGGTTTGGGAAACACTGAGTGAGATCTGAGATTTGTGCAAGGTTTAAGATGAGTGGAGGCAGTAGTTTGAACACTAAACTTCCAGTTTTTATGGAAAAAGCTGGAACAAATGGATGATACAGATGCGTGTGCTATTTGGTGACCAAGATGTTCTGGATCTTGTTACCAATGGTTATGTTCTAGTTGCAGCAAATGCTACTCTGCAAAAAGAGCTACGAAGAAGAGGGATCAGAAAGCTCTGTTCTATATCCATCAGTGTGTGGATGAAAGTGTGTTTGAGAAGATTGCTGATTCGATGACATCGAAAGAGGCATGGGATATACTGGTCAGATGTTACGGTGGTGACGCGTCAGTGAAGAAGGTGAAGCTTCAGTCCTTGCGAAAGTAATATGAGAATCTCAACATGAAGAACTGTGAGAAAGTTTCTGAGTACATCTCCAGAATGATTCTAATCACTAATGAGATGAAAGTTTGTGGAGAAACACTTTCTGAACAGGTAATCATAGAGAAGATTCTGAGGTCGCTTACTCCTCAGTTTGATTACATTGTTGTTTCTATTAAACATTCTAAAAATCTGGAAACCATGAGAACAGAAGAGTTGCAAAGCAGTCTAGAAGCGCAAGAGTTACGTCTGACTGAAAGAACTTCTGAGAGGGAAGTTGAGCAAGCTCTGAAGGCTTCTTTTGTCAAGAAGGACCAGAAGCAGAATAGATGTGGTGATAAATTCCAGAAGTCAGAAACCTCAACTTCTGATGAAAAGAAATATCAGAAGGGAAATGAAAGGTATGACAAGAAAAAGGTTCAATGTCACTGTTGTAAGCAGTTTGACCATTTTGCCAGAGATTGCAGAAACAAAGGAAGGAAATCAGAAGAAGCAAATATAGTCAGAGGAGATTCTGATGATGAACTCATGCTATTGATGGCTTCTGATTCTGATGGAAAGTGTTCAAAAGATTGATGGTATATGGACAGTGGCTGTTCAAACCACTGGACTGGGAATAAAAAATGGCTAATAGACTTTGACTCCAGAAGGAGAACAAAGATCAGATGTGCTGATGATAAATATCTTAATGCAGAAGGTATGGAAAATGTCAGAGTCAGAGTGAAGAATGGAAAAAACACTCTGATCAAAGATGTTTGGTATGTTCCTGGAATTAAAAGCAATCTGATAAGTGTGGGTCAGCTCATTGAGAAAGGTTTCTCAGTTGTTATGAAGGACAACTACTTGACGTTATATGATTCCAATCAGAAATTGATTATGAAGTCTGAGCAGGGAAGCAATGGAACATTCAATGTGAATGTAGAAACAGCTGAAGCAGAGTGTCTTATTGCAGAAGGCGCTGAAGGTGACAGTAAGTTGTGGCACAAGAGGTTGGGGCACTTGAACTATAGAAGCTTAGGGCATCTAAGTTCTAAGAAGCTTGTACATGGAATTTCGAAGATTGTGAAACCTGAAAAGTCATGTGAGATATGCATGAAAGGCAAACAACCTAGATTGTCATTTGCATCAGAAGTAGCCCCCAAAGCGAAGCATGCTTTGGGAGTAATATATTCTGATGTGTGTGGATCATTTCCAGTATCTTCACTTGTAAGAAACAAATATTTTGTGTCTTTTATGGATGAGTTCACAAGAATGACATGGGTAACACTCATCAAGTTCAAGCATGAAGTGTTTACTGAGTTTCAGAAGTTCAAGGTGAAGGCTGAGAAGCAGAGTGGTCAGAAGTTGAAGATTCTGAGAACCGATGGTGGAGGTGAGTATAACTCTATAGAGTTCCAGAAGTTCTGTGAGGAGAATGGAATAAAACATGAGGTTAATGCTCTATATACTCCTCAACACAATGGTCTTGCTGAAAGAAGAAACAGAACTTTGCTTGATATGTCCAAAAGTATGCTGAAAGAGAAGAAGCTACCTCACATGTTATGGGGAGAAGTTGTTGCCACATCAGCATATGTTCTGAATAAGTGTCCAACAAAGAAGCTGAAGGAAATTGTTCTTTTAGAAAAGTGGACTGGAGATAAGAAAAGTGTTAGCCATCTGAGGGTGTTTGGTTCTGTATGTTACAAACACATTCCAGAAGCTAGAAGACAGAAACTGGATGATAGAAGCAAAGTAATGTTACTGGTGGGGTACCACAGTACAGGTGCTTATAATCTTTATTGTCCAGAAACTAACAAAGTTGAAATCAGCAGAGACGTTATTGTGAAAGAGTCAAAAACATGGGATTGGAATAAGTCTCAATCAGATTCTGGTGTAACGCCAACACCAGAGTTAGTTTCTAAAGATTCTTCAGAAAGTTCTGAAGATGAGTCAGAGTTAAAAGATGAATCTGATTCTGAAGATGAGTCAGAATCTCAGGGAGATTCTGATAGTGGTTCTGATTTTGATCCAAATTCTGATGATGATCCAGAATCTGGTGGTGATTATATTTCTGGAAAGGAAAACTCTGAAGATATAGGGTCTAGAGGACAAGCTTCTAGAAGTAACTTTGAAGCTGGTAATTCTAAAGGAAGTAGTTCTAGACAAGGTCCAGAAGCTAGCACCATTCCAAATTCTGGAGAAGCTTCAGAACAAGTTCAGAGGCCACAGAGAATCAGACAAATACCAAGTAGGTTTGCAGATTTTAACATGTTGCATGACACCGAAGTAGATTCTGAAGAAGAAGTCATTCAGTGTGCCATATTAGTAGATTCTGGACCAGTGGGTATTTAAGAAGCTCTCAAGAAAAAAGTATGGTTGAATGCCATGAAGGAAGAACTTGAGTCTATTGAAAGAAACAAAACTTGGAAGTTGACAAAGCTTCCAGAAAAGAAGAAAGTCATCAGCATCAAATAAGTTTTCAAGGTGAAGCTTAAGCCAGATGGATCAATTGGCAAACACAAAGCGAGACTAGTGGCTAGAGGTTTTATTCAGAACCCTGGGCTAGATTACTTTGAGGTGTTTGCGCCTGTAACTAGACATGAAACAATCAGACTGATGATTGCTTTAGCTGCAAACAGAAATTGGCGTTTGATACATCTGGATGTGAAGTCTGCATTTCTGAATAGTTCATTACAAGAAGAGGTATATGTGTCACAACCTCCTGGATTTGTGAAAAATAATCAGGAAGGGATGGTATACAAGTTACATAAAGCCTTGTATGTATTGAAACAAGCACCCAGAGCTTGGAATCTGAAAATTGATTCGTTTTTAAAGAGGCAGAAGTTTCAGAAATGTAAGATGGAATATGGCATGTATGTGCAGTATTCTGGTGGCAATATGATTATGGTGTGTCTATATATTGATGACATATTGCTAATGGGAAGTTGTCCAAAAGATATAATCAAGTTCAAATAAGTCCTGATGAATGAATTTGAGATGACAGATCTGGGAAATATGGTATAATTTCTAGGAATGGAGATTATGTACTCAAAGAAGGGTATTATTCTACATCAGCTAAAGTATGAACTTGAACTTCTGAAGAGATTTAAGCTGCAGAATTGTAAAGTTGTCGTGACACCACCAGAAACCAATCATAAATTCGATTCTGATTCTGATGGTGATTCTGTGGATGCTACGACCTTCAATCAGTTGGTTGGTTCTCTTAGGTATTTGTGTAATACCATACCTGACATTTGCTATGCAGTTGGAATGGTTAGCAGATTAATGAGTAAATCAAAGTGGTCTCATTACCAAGCTGCTGTCAGGATTCTGAGGTATATCAAGAGAACTCTGAAATATGGAGTGATATTTCCTTCTGGAAGAAAGATAGAACCAGAATTAGTGAGTTATTCTGATTCTGAATGGTGTGGAGATAGAGTTGATAGAAGAAGTACTTCTGATTACTTGTTCAAGTTTCTGGGAGGTCCTATTTCTTGGAGTTCCAAGAAATAGCCTGTTGTGGCTCTGTCAACATGTGAAGTTGAGTACATTGTAGGTGTTGTAGCTGCATGTCAAGCTGTTTGGCTTCTGAATTTTCCGGAGGATTTAAAGATTGAGATAGAGAAACCTCTGAAGCTATTGATTGATAACAAGTCTGCAATCAATCTTGCCAAGAATCCAATGTTGCATGGAAGAAGCAAGCATATTGAGACGAAGTATCACTTTCTGAGAAGTCAAGTGCAGAAAGGAGTATTAGAAGTTCTGCACTATAGCACCCAGAAACAACTGACAGATGTTCTGACGAAGGCAATTAAAATAGACCAATTTTTTCATTTGAGGAATGAAATTGGTGTTGTTAGTTTCTGATAGATACTAAATTAAGGGATGATATTAAAGGGTAATTTAGTAATTGCTATATTTGGAGAAAAACTTAACTATTAAAATTTATTCTCTTTTAGGGCCCATGTGACATTTTTATCTTAGCTATCTTTGTGTATAAATAGGTATACCATGGTCTCATTAATATAATTCAATTCCTTTACCAATAATTAGAAGCCGTCTTTATCATTATAATTCCTCTCTTCTTCCTCAATTTCATCATCTCGCACCAACAAGTACTACACATGCATCCAACTTATGGGATTTCAGCATTAAATAGAACCGCCAATTTTCCAGGATCTATGAATGTCTATCCATCTTGATCAATTCTTGTGCATTCATGGAGGTGTATTAATTGAAGTTTAAATTTAGTATTATACACAAATTTCATATAAGCTTCCACATGAGTACAAACAATACTTCAAATTTCAATATTCAGAAAATGAACTAATCATGTTTGAGTAGGAGTTGTTCCAAGATTTTTTATTCAATTTACTATTTATGTAAAGTTTACCATATCGTACATTTTTATATTGTTACCTCATTTGTAATCTTTAGCAATAATTTCAATCAAACCGTTGGAATTCCTAAAATCCTTTGAGATTATAATATTGACATATATTTTTGGTTGATGTTTTAAAAAGTTTTTTAGCACTATGGTCATAACATATTCATCATATTATTATCCTTGTTCTTCTAATGATCTTCCATGTATGCGTTGATTTTGTCCATCATTATAGGTCAATTTTCGTTGAGGTGTTTTGCTAGAGGCACAAGACATGTAGCTGATGCAGGGGCAATTAAAGTAGTGGAACCCCCTAGCTCTCTGCTCAAAGTCACATGAATATGGATATAGATATAAAAGAGTTGGCCCTTGTCACTTTATTGTCAAAAACTCAGTAATAAACTATACTCTCCCCATCATATTAATTGAATAGTATATTTCTAGACTATAAATTTAATATTATCTACCTGAGCAATTATATTGACTAATCCTTTAATTAGGTGAGGAATAATGCAATTAACGAAATTTTTTTTAGTTAAATTAAAAAGATTTTTATAGTCTCATCCAAATGTTTTAAGGTATTGAATAAGATATTTATGATTCACGGTTATTTTATAGAGTAGATAAACCTTATTTATTGAATCTAACCTTAAGTTTATTGTGATTTAAAATATTATATATAATTAATTATTTTGTTTATAATATTAATCAAAATATGTATATTATTTTGACACGTTTTTAGAAAGACTGTATTTAAGCATCATAAGTAGAATAGAGAATGGATCGTCTCCGGTGAAACTTTTCATTGGAAGGAGTTTAATGCACATATCTTCCTTTCAATTTTATTTTTATCAATTTAATCAATATGCTGTAAAAAAATAGAATGGCTTAGATTTAGCGGAAGAAAGATGTCACTAAAGGACAATCTTTTCCTAGTAGAGTAAAACTAATCCCCATTATTGATCATCCAAAGAACTGAATGATTACAAGCCAATGTGCTTGATTGGAAGTATTACTCAATGAGTTCCGCAAATATACAGAGTCTATCAAAATAATATAAAGAGTATTGAATCTACAGAGATTAAATGGTCAAGCTATCGTTTATTATTTCTACTGTGTTTATCTAAGGCGATTGAAATAAGTATTTGGATTGTAAAAAATAATAATAAATTTGGATTAATTCAAAATAATAATGCCAGAATGTGACTTTACCGTACTCTTATTATTTCTATATAGGATTATTCATTGGACAATATTTTCTACCTTGAAAAAGAATTAATTGAATAGAAACTGTCGCTTCTGCATATTCAGAATCAAATTTTACTCTCTAATCTTTACCAGAGCTCTCACATTCTTCGACTGCGTTAGCGTTAAAGTAGTAAATCCTTTCTTTAAGTAATTAGATCTTTTACTTAGTTGAAAAATAGTTCTTATTTGAAAATTTAACTTAAAAGGGTTTCAGGCTTTCGCTCAGATAACCGACGTGTTCAGGGATTTATTTTCGTAATAGTCGATCAAATTAGATTCAGAAAAATTGTATATAAAGAAAAACAAAACAACCCATAGTAATCAATCTTACGAAATAACAAAGTACTGTCGAATCAGCGATCTTCACATTTCAGCGCAAATAAATTAGCTAGACATAATTATGGTAAAAGTTAAAACGTTTGTTTGAAAGACGGAATTAAACATGTTAAGCAATAATTAAGAATGTGCGATAAAATAATCGTGCAAAGTAAAGTAAAGTAAACATAATATAAATAATGCTGAATTAAATAAGAATCTGCTCCAAACGGATGCTTGAATTTGGCACAACAAAAATACACTTCGGCGGAATGTAAATGACAAAAATAAACCTCAACAAAATGTAAATACGAGAAGATAAATAAATCCAAAGTAAATGTGCTCCAAACCCGACAACAATAACAAAGCGATAACTCTCCGATATGAAGAATTAAAGTCTTTTGAATGTAAATTTATGCCTAAGTTGTATTAAGTTTGGATGAGTGGAAAAATGAGGATTTAAACCTATTTATAATGCTCTAAAATCCTAAAATGTCACGAGGAAGTTGCTAACGTCGTGTGAGAAAATATAGGAAGAAATGGAGGAAGTGTAAGACTAAGTAAAGCCCACTTTGCAACAGCTGTGAATTTTCAAAGGATGGCGAACGCCATCCCCTGTGGCGAACGCCACCTTCACAAAATTGTGATGACCTGGTCCTTATGATCGTTGAGGCATAGGACACGTTGTCATACCCCAAAATTGTCCTATCATTATAATAGTTACATTATTATTGGATTTCTAAATAAGTAAATCATATTTTGTATGTTTTATGGGGGTTTAAAAAGGGAAGAGGGGTCTATTGATCTGAAATGGACCATCAATATCTGATGGCCCATTAGGGTTTTATTTTTTTGAGAGAGGTGCATTTTTATAGAGGAAGGTGCACGCTATTGAAGAAATATTGGACCATTTCTAAATCAGAATGGCCCATTTAGGTTGAAAGGTGTATAAAGCAATTCATTTTATTTAAAGCCCAATATATTTAAATCAGAGGGCCTATTTACGCATAGAAAAGGAGGAGGGGTATTATTTTTGAGATGATTGATCCAATAGTTAAATTTCTGGCCCATTTAAAATTCTTGTTTTACTAACATCATTAGTAGATTATCATTATTAATATTATTTTTAGAACTTAATTAAAAAGAACTTTGTTTGATTTATTAGTTGGAAAATTTTTTTGATTGCCGGACTGGCTCTTCATTATTACAGGCTCAAGCCCAAAACTAAGAAACGTTAACTGTTCGGATTAAAGAAAAAACACATGCTTTAGAGAGGAAACAATTAATGTTTGGATTAAGAAATAATAACACACATTTTTATTTTGTAATGGGTACTGTGCAAATCGTTGAAAAGAAACGCTTGTTTTTAATTTTACAACAAGTATTGTACAAATTAAAAACAGAAACAAATCTTTTATCATCCATATTTATAGAATCATAATCAGATACAGTCCAAAATTAAATCAGATCTAATCAAAAACATGAACAAAATCAATACAGAAAATGAAATCAAATCTTTATAATCAATTTACAATCTAAACGTTATAAAGCTGACAAAATCAAAACTTAACTAAAACCTATTACTGGATCAAATCAAAATTACAAATCAATACTAATCTCTAATTTCCCTAAATCAATCAAAGTTATAACGTCAATCACAATTTCTTTCTTAAATCATCTAAAAACAAACACTATAAAAACCTTAAAACGCTAAGACAGCAAGAGGGGGGAGAAATATTTTAAGGGGAAAATTTTACAAAAGAGAAATTTGTTTACGAAAAAGGAGAGCAAAGGGAG
Source organism: Vicia faba (assembly GCA_948472305.1). Taxonomy (NCBI): domain Eukaryota; kingdom Viridiplantae; phylum Streptophyta; class Magnoliopsida; order Fabales; family Fabaceae; genus Vicia; species Vicia faba. The sequence goes on from OX451735.1 coordinate 337,380,159, forward strand.
CCAGTTTCCATCACCGCCGTCATAAACCCTCGTATCCGTCGCTCCTTACAAACCTAGGGTTTCAACATCTGAAACCCTAGTTGAGTCGCTGCTGCTTGAATATCTACCGCGCCCCCGCCTTTACCTTGCACCTGAAACAAGACAGGGAAAAGTAGATCAGAACCAGGTAAATCAGACAAACCAAGGAGAATACAAGAAGGTTCACCATGATTCACGATAAGCCTCAAGACTTAACTTTGTTTTTTCTTATTTTCTATTTTGATTCTTGGTTTGGGTCGTGGATTAGGGTTCGATTTGGGGATAAGGGTGATCGCCGCCGATTAGGGTTTACAAAGTAGCGGCAATCTAGGGTTTCTTTACGTTTCTGTTTAGACGAGAGGAGAGAGGTGAGAGAAGAGAGATGAAAGACTGATAAGAGAGAAGAGAGAAATGATAAAACTGTGTAAAAAATGAAATATAATATGTTAAATCATTCAATATGCGCAAGTACACAACCCTTACCGTGCACCCCAATTTCCAACCTCGTGATCTTGATCAAACATCCTCCATCCCGCAAGTCCACAATAACCCATGTGCTCGCCTATACTGAATCAAACAGACTCTCCAACATTTGTTGTTTTGGGCCAGGCCCATTACCAAACCCACCCCCTTTGTTTTATTTTTACTAACCAGTGCATAAACCTACCCCCTTGGATTATGGGCCAAGTCCAAAATCTGGACTTGGGCCCCTACTGCTCAGACCCCCCAGTTTTGCTGCATAGTTCTAAAAGATACCCCGCTGTCATTTGGGCCTGAATTCAATATCTGAATTCAGGGCCCTGCTACATGCACCCTCCTATTTTACTAGCTTAACTCAATTCACACCCCCTGCGTTTTTAATTTAAAATTTTATTTATTTATTTATTTTATATTTTATAATTTTATAATTTTATATTTTAATATATTTATAAATATTATTATTATTATTATAAATCAAATATTTTTCTAAAAAACTCATTCCAATATTTATTTATTTATTTGTATTAAAACATTTTTTTAGCATACATTAATAAGACATTTTTTTATAATTAATACACTAAAAAAGCATTTAACCAACAATAAATTCCTTTTCATAATCAAATTAATTCAACAATTAAATTTCCAAAAAGGGTTACGAAAATATTTTAATTAACTGTGCACTTTGTCCAAAATCTCCGCTATTCACACACCCAGACTAAGTATAAGGAAAATTCGGAATATCTACATAATCCATAAAAAACACCAACCCATGTGAACTACAAATTGGGACTCTAATTCCTCA